>CM046944.1:15659613-16859613 GCA_025698515.1 Gossypium sturtianum | reverse complement strand
CATAATTTCTGAAGTTGCAGTGGGTCAAAGTGAGGTTACTTGAAGAAGAAGAAAAGAAATGCCGAGACTCAGCAAAACCGGGCAAAATTGGTCCCTTTAAAGTCTTTGCTTCATTTTCGTTACACGACAACAAGCAAAGAGGGGCAGCTGTAGAGCCCAAATTTTGCCCGGGGCCCAATACAGACTAAAGGCCCAAATTACAATCAGCCTACCCAAACCCAAAATTAAGCCCATTTCAAACCCAAACCTAAAAAGCTAACCCTAGCCCAATACAAACAAAATTTTCAGTAGCCCCGCGCCTTTTGGCCTACTCGTGTGCCGCACGTCATCTCTGCCACCGCCTATCACGCCTCCACCTGCTCCTCCACGCTCACGTCGCCTGCAACAACAAGACAAAGCAAGAAAAACAAAGAAGAAAACAACAAATAGCAGGAAAACAAAATAGAAAAAAACAAAACCGAATCTGTAAAATCGGTTATAAAAAAATCGAAACGGACCATTGTAATCTCTCCTTCCTTTTTTCGAAAACACTGAGAAATCCAAAAGAACAAAAAACTTAGAAGGTTGATCTTAATCCTTCCGTTTTCATTTTTACACTATACTGTTACTTTTTTTTTATCTTTTTTTTTATACTATTTTTTTTGAAATATTTGTAAATAATAATCAACAAAAAAAGAAAGGGCCTTACCTGAATCCACGGACGCGTCGTCGGAGAGATCATTCCGGCGTCGCAAATCGGGTTCAAAAACGGGGTTCAAGGGCTTGGGCTTCGAAGACGCCTTGAATCGGAGGCTGAGCGCCTCTTTTGCACACTGTTGGCCACCGTGCGATGGTGGTGCGACGGACGGCAGACAAACGCGCCGGGGAACTCACTCGCCGGAGGGAGGGAGAGATGAGAGAAAAAAGGGTTGTGGCTGCTGTGTTTTAAAATTATTAGGTTTAAAATCTAACTTTGGAGAAATTTTGGGGTTTTATATATAAAACAAAACGGCGCCGTTTGGTTCAAGGGAGACTGTGCATATCTCTTCAAGGGGATATTTGCGCGAATGGCCCCTCCTTTCAGCGGCTCCGTTCGATTAGGCCCCTTTTCATTTTTTCTTCCTTTTAAATTCGACCCCAAATATTTCTTTCTGTCCCGATTTAGTCTGCGTCGGCCGGTTACGCGCGCATCGTGGTGGTTATTACCCATTTGATCCCCATGAGTTATCGCGCGTGGCGTTGTAGTCCTTGTTCGCCTTTTTTAATTTATTGCGCTTTTGATCCTCACTTTTCATTCTCGATTTCAATTTGGTTTTCAACTTTGTTTTAAAGAGATTATTCATTTATTTTTCTTCAAAATTTTATTATTATTATTATCATTATTTATTTTAAAGTTTTTGTACATTATTTTTATTAAACTTTATGTATACTGTTGATTTTAAATTTTGACTTTATTTTAAATTGTTTCATATATTATTTACTTTTTTTTTCTTTTTTTTTTTGTATTCTTTGCTTAGAATCGATTTTGTTAATTTATTTATTTTTTATTAAAATTGTTTTATGTATTATTATTTTTAAAATTGTTTAGTTCATTATTCTTTGACTATTAATGTTGATATTTAAATAGTGTAAGCTATGTGATTATCATTCTTGCATGTATTATGATTTGTTTGTTCGTATTTCCATATCATTGATATTATCATCATCATCATTATTGTTCATATTATTGTTCCATTATTGTTATTATTATTCACGCATGTTAATATTTTAGATTAATGATTCCAATGTTATGTATTATGTGTACTATGTTATCGTTACACCAAATTCATGTCACATTACCATTATTCGTCGAGCATAACCCCCCCATTCACGCTTTAAATAATGTTTCTTTAAAACATAATCTAAAATTTTTTATAAATTTCATCCAAAAAAAAAAGTTTTCAAAATAAGACAATATTCTATGTTTGGAAACCCGAGAGATTGTGCCTTACGTACTGGGTTTCAGTTTTTTCGCTTGGCTAAACAATCGAATATCCTTTTGATATATTTTAATGCATGAGTCTCGGGAATATTGAAGATGATCTTGGATTCGAGGATTTAAATTATCGTGTCCTAACGTCTTCGATGTGATATTTTGTTCCTTCGGAACGAGAAAATCTTAATATTCAATTCGAGAAAATTCAAATTTTAATATTCAATCCGAGAAAATTCAAACATTTCTAAACGAGATTAAATTTTTGAATTATTTTTAAAATTTTCAACTTTCGACATTGAGACATTAATTAATCAATTTGGTACTGATTTTGGGCGTGACGAGGGTGCTAACCCTTCCTCGCACGTAACCGACTCCCGAACCCGTTTTCTCAAATTTCGTAGACCAAAAACACTGTTTTAGTAAACCAAAACGTTTTATTAAAACAAAGGTGATCCGATCACACCAAATAAAGATCGGTGGCGACTCCCGTTTTATTTTCGTTTTCAAAATCCAAGTCGATTCCTGTTTTCAAAAAAATGGTTTCGACACTAAGGATAGGCTAAGTAGCTGGGGGACGGATGTTAATGGTGGCTGCAAATTTTGTGATAACCAAGAAACAAGGGATCATTTGTTCTTGGAGTGACCCTACTCTAGGAAGATATGAAAGGATAGTTTGCAGATGTGTTGTGCGGAAGCGCGGGATTGAATTTTAAGAGCCGGTAGAAATTGTAGGCAATTCAGGGATAAGAGGAGGATTAAATTGCAGTTGCTAAAGATGATAAAAGACTATTTGAGAATTAAATAGGTAAATGCTAAATTCAATAGGAATGATACCGTAAATAAGCAATTGTGTATAAATTGGGGTATTAGTTATAGATATAGAGGAGGGTATTTTTTGTATTGATCATACCACTGTTGTAACTTTGATCTTTGTAGCAGTTTACTACTTTTTTGGTTATAATATAATCACAAAGCTTATCCAAATATATATATATATATATATATTCACTTCGTGAGATTAAATAGCAGGAATTGATCACTGATGATGTGTATAACAATGATTTGCTATTGATGGTAGAGTTGTACCAATTTTTTTTTTACTAATTAAATAATAATTTATCATTTTTTTCAAACTCAATCCAAATTATATTGAAAGACTTTAATTCTAATATGATTTTGGCCTAAGATTAAAAAGCCTTTAAAGAAAATGACACTAAATTCACAGATAATTAGATCTCCACTATTAACTAAAAAAAAATCAATTACGGTTTTCATCTTTAATCACTTTAACTATTAAAATCAATTCACAATTAATTAGGTCTTTCTCTTAAAGAGCCTATTATTTTATGCATTGCCAAATAAATTTGTTTCATTCATTCAACCAAATCTTTAGATTTATATGTTTGTCGTTGGATTTTTAGAGCCGGATGACAAAAAAACTGAAAATAATGAATGAAGCCAATAACAAGCATATCAAATACAAAAGAAACAGTGATTTATTTAATGTTACAACAGACTGGCAGTTTGCTTGAGGGACCTGAACTAAAGGAATTGGCAGAAAAATACAGTCAAGGGAATTTCATGCAAATCTTATTGCCGAACTCGCTCGCCTCCAAGGATGAAACCAGTAGCATTTTATTTGATCATTCTTCAGGAACAATGAACGTAACTTATTTGTTGTCTTCTAATTGAAGTCGATGAAAAAGGTTCGGATTTCCATCGGAGCAAGTTCAACCACCAATGCAGCCGGATCAACCGGTCCACCTCTCACTACTTTCGGCACTTCTTCGGGGGAGCCTTTGACTTTCCACACCAGTCTCTTCTTTTCCATTTCAACTCTTCCTTGGTTAGCAGATAAGCTCATTTCTGTTACTTTATTTATCTGAACATAAGAAATTAAAATGATGTAAATTGGTCAATAACGAACACAAGATGAAGAGTTTTCATGCACCGGAATGACGCTTTTATGTCTATTACCCGTTCTTCCTCTCGACTTATGACCAATTATTCAGATAGATGCAGATAATCTATCAAAACAATACTTAGTAATATGTCCCAAAAAATTGCCACAATAAGCTGTTGATACACTTCTTGATATTGGAACCAATGAGGGACAGTTATAATAAGGTTTACAAGTCATTTTTCAATGCAATTGAAGGCAAAAAGGACAGATTTTGTGAGAGTTTGATTGGCAAACTTTGCATTGCTTTACCTTCTTATGTGCAAATACTTTTTTAAGCTGTACACTTGCCATAACTGAGAGATCCTTGTCCTCCCCAACCTTGCAATTTGAAGAACAAACAAAATCAAAGGTTAGGGAAAGAAAGGAAATGGTTGAATTCTATAGATGATACATCAAAACAAATTACCAACCTCGTATAAGTGTGCCAGCCGAAGAAGAACTTGCCCGTTGTCCAATTCCTGCAGATTCAAAGAAATATGGTAAAGCATGAAATGAACTTTTCCAAGTCATGGTAAGGAGGAGATACATTGATGTAGTACAAATAGGATTGAAACAATCTTATTCAATCACATATCCGTTGCATTAGGCAGAGTTTGACACCAAGGACGGAACTGCAGTCCATGGTATCTTCTATAAGCTTTTCTTTCTCCATTCATGTTGGGGGGAATTGGTCATTGAACAAGACGAGATATGTACCTGGAGGGTTATCATTGCTACATTATCTGGTAAAACATAGGACGGATCCATCCCAGAAAAGGATGAGACATGGGAATTAGTCCATCTATCTCCTTCCTGCAAAATGTTAAACCAGACATTCATTAGACTTGGGCTGATGTAGAATATGTAAAACAAAATTATTCAGCTTATTGCTTTCACCTGCTGAGTAAAGGCCAAGAGAAATGGAGAATATATCTCCTGACCAAATGATCGACGCCACTTAGCTGCCTCTCCCAGAGGATCGATTCTGAGGTAATATTTCCCAACGATCTATTGAAACTAGATTTGTTAGCAAAGATCTATGCAAAATACTAGAGTCTTTCTGCAAAGTAAGATCAAATATATAACCAACATGTGCTTACAGTTAGTCCACTGCACTTATTTTGAACACAAACTGTTTCATTTAGGGCTTCTGCAACACCTCTATCATCATCGTGAAGCAACCTCCTGTATGAAGAAAGTAGGACCAAATTTTAGAGTTGTATGAAATGAATGGTTAACTTATCGGTGTATCTATTGACAGAAATTCATCTAGAAATGTAATATATAATCGAACAAGCAATGATAGGGAAGAGATTAACCTATGGAGCATTAGTTCCAATTCACCATCCTTAATGCTGGCTCCACCCACGGATCGATCTACTAAGACTGAAAGCTCCTTATCGTCATCTTTAACATACATCCCAAGATTAATCTGAAATGAAAGCAAAAAAAAAAAAAAAAAAAAAAATTGGCAGAGCCTTAAAGACCAATCAATCAAAGGGAAGATCGTAAAATTTGTCTTTTTTTCTATAGTGAAATGTTCGTAAAATTTGTCGGAAGGCACTAGTATATGAAGAGGTTTAGAGCAGTTACGAAACCATACAGGGTAATAGTTTCCTGCAACAGGCTGATTCACATCCAGGTTCCAATCTTTTCGATAGTTTCGAATCTGCAAAATAATAATTCCAATAAGGATATGTACAAGCACATTGCCAATATCGAATATTGCAGTCATACATACTCCACCAACATGCTAAGATATCAAGATAAGCAGGCAACAAACCCTTTCAAGGAAATCACGACCACTGGAATCTGTATAGAATGTTTTGCTGGTTTTCATATGTGTTAAAATCTTAGTCACAACTTCTTTTCCAATTCCATCACTGATCGGAATAGGACCAACCTAAAATTAAGAACAAGCCTGTTATCCAGCCAGACAGCTATTTCACAGTAAATACATCTACATGCATACTCGAATACTTACAATGAACTCAAATTCTGCATGCTCCTTTCCCTTGTACACTCTTGTGATCTGTTTATGCACACAATGACGTTAGTTACAAGACGAACAGGGATTTAACAAAAACTGCTACTTTTCAAGTTTAGAGAGAATGAAAGAGAATATTCATCTGAAAATGTAGCAGAAAATATCAGATTGGAGGTAATTGAAGACATCTACATGAACCAACAGGCATTTGCATGCGATTCTATTATTTGATTCAAAGGTCACTTGTTGAGGAAATAACCTGATATATCCATGAATTGATTCTCTGGTGTACTTCATCCAAAATAGGTCCCCGTAAAACAGTCAAAGCCTGAAAATTTTACCGTCTCATGAAGTTTAAACCAGTTGCTGTTCAAAAGTAGAATTCTAAATGAGTATGCTTCAAAAATAGGTACCTGGTGATCAGGTTTCAATGAATTCGTGCCATTTGGTCGAAAGATGTATGCTCCGGAGGCCTTCAATAAGTTATATCAAAATAGTTATGTAAAAAAATTTAACATATATAATCAAATAGCAGAATTGTAAAGAAAAGTAGAGGCTTTCATAAAAGGTATATTATCACCTGTTTTATGTCAGTTGCTCCGGTATAAAAGCTATATGATTGCCTTACAGTTTCTTTTACCTTCAATTTCATACAATAAGAAATTAAATGTAAGAAATCCATATTAAGTAAATAGCTTTAGCGAAATGCATAAATGGAAACCAAGAGCCATATATCGTACCTTAGTTCTGCTATTAATGTAGCCAATGAGTTTTCGTTGCTTTGCAGAGAACACAAGTTTCAGGTCGCCTGGCCCTACTTCGATTACATCTTTTTGTTTTTCTTTAGAACTGTACACTACTTGGTTCTTTGAAGGAGCTGCTATGGCTGTTTTGTGAAATAAGGCCAACCAAATATACATTTTATGTCAAAAGAAAGTTAATACGAAATCTCATTGTCTTGTGTATTATTATTTTCAGAGAATAGCAATGATATATGGAACCTTTTTGTTTTCCGCTTGAGATGAAGTAAGTGTTTAACCCGAGAGGAGGTGCAGAAGCTAAAAATGCAAGCCAATACTTTGGGGTAGCACTTGGGAATTTACCCAAATATGCCATGGAATAGTAATTTCTTATGGCCAAAGAAGCATTTAGCAGAGGTATAAGCTGCGATTCGATTTCATTTCCTCTATGATCCTTAACGATGACATTCCCATCAATAACCTGCAACAGGTGATGATGCAAAATCATTACGGAAGCATACGGACAACACAAAATGAATAGAAGGTCCTTTGTCTTCTATAAAGATTGAAAATTAGAGTTTAGACTCTCATCCTTCTCATACAAGACATCCCAATATGGGACTGCAGACAAAAGGCTTATATAACAATAATAACAATGAGAGGAGCCAGTGAACTGTGCTTATGAAGCTATACATGACTGTGGAATTCATTTCAGACCTTGCCTGGCCATATTTCCAAAGCTTGCACAACAGAGGATATATGAGTTTCTTTATTGTCGAAACATAAGTCCTCTCATGAGTAGGAACCCACGCATGAATGTCAATCACTCAGTTGTATATATGTATCAGTTAATAAATTTGTAGTTTCAGACACATGCAAGAAAAGAACTATTAGCAAACGAGTGGCTGTTTATTTTGTTTTTTGTATAAGAGTGAAGTGGGATTGTGGATGTATGTGCAACATCACAGGAACTAAAGTGAAGGTCATAAAATTATGAAAAGTACATTACTCACCGGGATTCGTATAATGTCCTCCCTTTTCCATCCCAAAGGATTGTATACAACAACCACCTGAGAAAAGAGCACAACAATAGAGAATAATATAGGTGGAGTTAGATTCATCTTTTCATAATCAATGGAAAATTATAGTAAGATGAAATTGTGAAACTCTAGTCTCTTTTACCAGATTTTTGCCGTTTGACAGATCAACCTCTGACGAAGGACAATAACTTATATTCAGAAGCAAGCACTGAAAAGGGTAAATTCCAAATCAATATAGGAACTTCCAGGAAAATACATATAATCAATTATAGAATTCTACTATAATAGCATTGAAATATGCTTCATGAACCTCTGAATAGATTAACTATTCCTAGACATTTGAAACCAAAGATCAGAGTTTAGTCATGCTATTGCCTGCTGAAACTTGGTCACTTTTTTCCCACTGTCTGTCTTTGAAGAGGACCTTGTTATAGAGGCAAGCGATATTTCGACCACCTTTGCAGCCTGCATGAACCATTTTGACACGAGAATCAGAAAAAACTTGAGTCTTTGAGGTATTAATTAATTGTATACAAATGACGTCTAAACTTTACCTCCTCGTAGCCAATGGATAGTCTTTTCGCATAGTCATTAGCCACGTGCTGCTTTGAAGTGCCACTGACTGCATCATGATGTTGAGCAAGTGCCAAAGCATCGGCTAAATAGTCAGTGTTTGGTCCAGCTTTACTTCTTCCCTTAAGGAATTCTAACTGTCTTGCTGCCTGTTGTTTATGTATAGGAAACTGTTACTATTTGTGGGCAAGAAAAAGAAGTCAAAGATGAAAACAAAAAGAACAGCAAATAAGACGAATAAGTTCTTAGTAATATTCTTAATTAGAATAATTTATTTAGCAAATATTTATTGCAATTAGAAGTTATTAATTTTAGTTTCATTAAATATAATTACTTATTTTACAAGAATAAAAAAATACGAAACCTCTACTTAAGGAGACAATTCTTAGTAATAAAATAAGATGAAAATTATTTCAATTTATAGAGAATACTCTTATCTCCTAAGGATCCAAGATTAAGAACTCTTTTCGTTGAGTTTTAAGGTTAGAATCTCCCTTCAACGAGTTCTATATATTAAACATAGGTCATTCACGTGGTAGAAAATGCAACAAAGGTAAGGCTTTCTCAACCGAAGGGGACTTCCCTGTGAATTGCCTGGTGACTCGATCCATAACTCAGGACCATAGCAAAAACCAAGTTAAAAATACATCACAAGATATATATGACATATTATACTAGTTAAATATGATATACATCTTACCAAATAGTAGCCACTCATTGTCCTAACATAACCTTTGAGTGCAGGCCGGCTTGTAAAATATCCAGTCCAGTAGGCATTTATACGGTCTGCATATCTGATAATAGCATGCATCAGTTCTGAATGTTGGTTACATAACCAAAGCAAAACCTCATACATAGACAAGTTTTTAACTTCAGAAATTAAACTCACGGAAAGTAGTCATCAGTTTTCAGTGGCCAAGCTTCATTTGTAGCATATTTTGCATCAGTATATATCGATGGGGTAGAATATAGGGCATTCACACGTCCATCCTAAAAGCATTACAATCAGCAGTGTATTAGTAAGGAGCAAAGAAAAAGCACTAACATATCGATGTTAAACTGAGGCTTATTCCCGTAAGATAAGCAGAACCAAAACCATGCACGTAAGGCATTGGCATTCATGATTCTATCTGATGAAACAAGAAATGACAAGTCAGATCGATGCTTGTTAATCGGATTATTCTTTTTTCTGGGAGTTGAGGTCTGAGGGTGTCAATCCAGACAAAACAGCATTCATAGTTCTCAGTTTCAGTTACAAGGAAGTTTGTCTAGTGTATTTTCATGTTGGTGTATGCAAAATCATGTGTATTCGTGTAAACTGTGACATAACTAGTCAATTTAAATGGCTGCAAGAAAGCCAAGTCGACAGGGCAGAAAAAGCTGGAGACAACAAGCATAAATAAGCATAGGAAAGGTCTTGGAGAACGCTAACTTGATTAGCGTAATGAATGAACTTGTCCATTTGCCGGAACCATGTGTGTGCATATTGATACTTGAAATCTGTTCCCATAGTCCACATCACATGATTTGTTTGAGTTATGTTAGCCTGACAATGACAAGAAATTTTAGGTAAAGTGTCGACCTTTTGTAATACAAGTAAAGGCAGCAGCGCTGAAAAGAAATTGCAGAAGTCCATCACAATTAAGATCTTGATTCTAAAATATCAATAACTTTGCATCTTCATAAACCGAGACTGGTAATAACAGTTATTTCAGAAGGGAAGACGTCCAAATGATGCTGAATCTGCAACAAAAGTCATAAAGGCATGCCATGCCAGTGTGATTTGAATAGATATGAACTCATATGAGGCATCTTACCTGAGACAATGCTGCTGCTACAAACTCATTCACACGCTGGGGAACATTGTAGTCAAACAGCTCCATGTTATCCTTCAAAGTGAAAGACAATAACATAAAATCTCATTTTGTGCAAACATATGAAGTAAGCTCATGAGTAATGTATATAGCAAAGAACTTACCTGGACAATAGGTGAATCATCATTAACTTCATAGTAGAAATTACTTGGAGGCTCATAATTCTCAGGGAATGCACCAGCAAATATCTAAAGAGAAGTAAATGAATCACTTAGAGAACTTAAGAAGATAGAACATAACCATCTCACTGATCCTCAACACCTGAACCTAATTTCACCATCTACCCACCTGTGATGATGAGCCAAGACTCTTGGATCCCCGCCAAACAACTTCAAGGCTCTTCTCATCTTTCCTTTTAGCTCTGTCTTGGTAATCAATTCGTGCGAAGAAAAGAGAATCAAATCCAACCTTAGCAGTAAACAAAAGCTTACTTAGCAGATTGCTAGATACAGGATGGAGGGAAAGCTTACATCAACTAACAAAATATTGTGTAGCTTAGATGGACCAAAATAGTTTCAATCGGAAAGTGCTTAACACTCTGAGTGACCACAAGATCAAAAGCCGTACCTCTGCGCTCAACAAGTAAGCTTGCACTGCAGAATGTCCAAAGGGATCAATTTGCCAACCAATCCTTGGGGTGATATTAAATTCTCGTTTGATAAATCGATGGCCGAGAGTTGTTTGATCGATCATGTCGATGTAATGTGGGGCAGCTTCATCATGCATACACATGCCTCCATTTCTGCAAGTCAAATCATCAAATGCCCCACAAAACTTCAATGGCATGATCCCACAATTTCCCCCATAAGTCAAAAAGAAAAAATTCAAGCAATTTTGAGTTTATTGATCCTTTACATTAACTCTAGTTGACCAGAGTTGATGAGCCGCTTTACTGTCTCTTGAACTGTCTCACTCTGATCTCTCCACCATCTCTGGAAAAATGCCTGTAATATCAAACAAAAACCAAATAATTTCCATCATTTTCAATTTCCATATACAATTCATATAGGGTTTCGAGAAATTTAAGAAACAAAAAGTAGTTGCCTGTTCAACGTAAATGAACTTCCTGTTCTTGTCAGCTAATAATGCCGGCACAATAGAATCCAGGACATTCTGGACACAAGCTCCCTGCAAAGATTATCAATCAAAAAGGAAAAGGAAAATCAAAAGTTGCTCAAGAAATCCCAAAAAGAATATCTAAAAAAAAAACGGGGGAAATATGAGAAAAGACCTGAATGGAATTATTGGAGCCGACATAGTACTGATCAACAGTTTTCAACCAACCAACATCATCATGCGTATGAGCAACCAAATGAACATTGAGTTTCCCGGGAACTATCTTCGACGTAGTATTGTAAATAATATACTTAGGTTCAACGCACCAAATGCTCATCAACGTGACCAAAATCAAAATCCACGCCCCATGAACAGCCATGGTTATCCTGGACGATAAACTCAGCTCAGAGAGTAAAGAAAAGTGAAAAGTCTGTGCTCTATAAATGAAAACGAAGCTGCATTTAACGATCAAGCGAGGATTTCAAAGAACAATGGTGTCAACCGATCAGTTCTTTGTTGTTTAATTATTTGTTTAGTTGTGAAAGGTGAGTGAATACATCAAGACAGGTCGTTTTCAATAGTATATAAAATATTACGAAATTACAGTAATTTAAAGAAACTTTTCTTGAATGAGACAAAGAACTGTCCTTGAAGTGTTTGTTTGAGCTTATCTTATACTCTCGACTCGAACTTTATCAATGAATCGGCGATGCTTTGTTTTTTTTCGTAAGTAACAAACACGCCCTTAAATCAATATGGAACCCACAGAAATCAAGGGGAATCAGCTCGTATCCTCCAAAGATAAAAAGAAAATCCAGCAAAATCTTCATCCACTGCCTTTTCATTAGACACGTAGACGAACCTCCCCCTCACTGGCCGGACCAAGAAATCGAGGAAATCAGGGGACAACAACTGTAAAACATAAACAGTTCAGTTCTTCTCACATTGACATTCCCTTCCCCTCCAACTTCAGATTCCCTCTAAAATTCGCCAACAAACACTGAACGACGCCGTTCAAATCCACCGCTGCCTCTGCCTACGGGCATTTCCTCCATCATTGATCTACTAGGGGAGGTTAAGAAGATGGCGGCGACAAAGTTTAAGAATTCCGGTTTCAAGAGCTTGATATTAGGCTAGTGCAATCGGAGACCGTCGAAAAGTGATGAAAATATTGACTGATGAAGGTGCACAACTGAAAAAATGTGCGACTGTTTTGAGTGTTGAACCGGCTGTCTCGCGATTCCCTTAGCGAAATAAGGGGCGGTTGTTTCCGCTGCCTTGGTGGCTGAGGCTTAGAAGCAGAGCAGTTAGATATTCCTCTTTTATTAACTGTCATAATCGTTTTTCTTCTATTTAAAATCTAAATGGGTTCTTTAGTGATCGTCCCATCTTCATCCACTGAAGTTAACTGCAGCTAAGTTGGTCTATTACCAACATGTTTAACTGAGAAACATGGAATGTGGAAAGGATCTTCGAGTCCAGAGGCAGCTATAGTTGATAGTTCAACTTACCCACTTGCCAATCACTTGATATGGTTCAAAGTATTTAGCAGCTAACTTTAAGCATCTACGGCGCACCATAGAAGATTGTCTAGAAGGCGGTGTATATACCCGTTTTAGGTTATTAACATTTGTCATTAATGAAGGCAGAAATCTTTTTGAGGGGATGGAAATTTATTAGAGCGAAAATTAAATTATATATTTTTATTATAGTAAAAATATAATTTTATTATTTTAGTAGTTTATATTTTTATAATTTTTAGAGGATTAAATTAAATTTTTATTATTTTTGAGGGGTTTAAGTATAATTTTATTATTACTAATTTGAAATTTTAATTATAAATAAACCTAAATGAAAAACTTTCGATTAATAGTGCCAAGAGTTCCTACAAGAAATTTTCTCCATGTTGGAAGTATTTAAAGTTAAGCTCAATAATATCGATAAAATTCTTAAGTACACTCTACTTTTGAAATATTTGTAGAGCATAGTTTGAAAGTTCACATAAGCATATTATTAAAAAGTTTACTTCTTAACCATATCTGGAGTACAAGTATTTCTTTCATCTTTATTGATTAAATTACGCACTTGCATTCTCTTTGTCAAAATAAGTTACATAAGTATAACTTTCACGAAACAACTATTATACAAATTAATTTTTTTTCCCATTACTTACTACTTGCAACATGATCACAATTTCTTTCACTTTCATTGCCCATCATCCATAATATGTTCTTGTGAATTAACTCACTCTCCCACTTTTATAAAATATGCCACTTTTCTAAATTCCTTTAATCAAATTTGCACAAATTACTTTAATCAAAATTTTTAAATGAATTAATTTTTCTACAAAAGTTTCTAAGTACCCAAAGTCCTTTAAAATGTTTCTAAGTCTAATGTATCGAGACACATGTACTTCGAATATAAAATTATTCAAGGGAAACATTGTCTCAAGATAATTGGGGTCTTGTCTTGAGAAAGACCAACATCGAAGTTAAATGCGTGCTTCAGGGGAACATTATCTCGAGACAAAAACCTATTTATCTCGAGACAAGAAAACATCAAAGCTATGAGTTGCTTTAGGGAAGCCCTGTCTCGAGGCAATCATGTAATTGTCTCAAGACATATCCCAAAATGTCTCGAGACATATCTGTTGTGTCTCAAGATGATATGCTCCAAAAGTCATATTTTGTTGTGTCTCGAGACATACATTAAATGCACAAAATAAATGCTCTCAACGCTTAGAAACTCCCTCTAGCGGCTCCAAATGTCCAAAAATCAATGAAAGGGTATAAATATGATTAAAGGACACTCATATCTAGACAAGAAATAAGCTTACAAAGATCAAGAGCAAAAATCAAATAATATCGATTTGTTATTCTTATTTTTACTTGTACACACTTGTGGGTTCATTTGTAATCCATTCTTTCAAGTGTTGTCTTATAGTGACAATTCATTCTTAATCATATTTCTCATTTTTGTGAGGGTTTACTTAAGGTTTTAGGTAGAAAACCTTAAGGGGAAGTAGCTTTATCTTGCCTATTAAAAAGAGAGTGATTGTAAAGGTTAAACATTGTTCTTGAAAGGTTCAAATTAATAAATTTGGGAAATCCTTATTTGTGGTAAGCTAAGGTAATGAAGTTAAGTAATTGAGGCTGAACCACTATATTGTCATATTTTTCTTTAAATTTTTAAAACGTTAAATTATGCTTTTAGTCCCTATACTTTGCAAAAGCTATGGATTTAGTCCCTATACTTTAATTCGATCAAGTTTAGTCCCTATACTTTTCGAATTGGTCAATTTTAGTCCTAGTATTTTTTAAAATTTTGAATTTTAGTCCCCAAACAATAGCTATTAAATTTGTTTGTTTAAATTCAATTATTAGTCCTGTACTATACGTATAGTTGTGGATTTAATCCATATTTTTCAATTGGATCATTCTAAGTCACAATTTTGAAATTTCAGTCTTGATGCAAATGATAATCATTAATCCACTAACTAAATTTTTAGTAAGTAATATGTGGAAATAACAAGTTGACATGACATTACACATATGATAATATGTTTGGCACATCAGATTTTGGAAATAACAAAACTTAACTAGTTTAATAGTTGGCATTTGGTGATGATTGAAATTAAAATTTTGAAAAGTAAAAGGACTAAAAATGACCAAATTAAAGTATAATGACTAAATTCACAATTTTTGCAAAGTACAGGACAAATAGTAGAATTTAACCTTTTAAAAACACCAATTCACTCCCCTCTTGGTGTATTTTAGGGAATTTCTTTTTCTTTTTTCATTTTTTTTTTGCAAACTTAAGCATATTCCAAATTCTCTTTGAAACTTTTTTCTACAATCACAACTATCGTAGCTTTTGCTTTTCTTCCATCTCTTCACAATACTTTATTATACTGGTTTGTAACGTTCCCTCTACAGGTTGCAACTTGACATATACCCAATCACCAATTGCATACTCTTTATCTCTTCACTTATTATCTACAATTTGGATTATTAGGGTTTATTTCACATTACAAATGAAATTAAAATGAGTATAGTTCTAGCTCTCATTTCATACCTTTCATGAATTCAAATTCCTTTTTAATTAGATTGACCTATAAATTCATTCTTCATTTTCTTTGTAACATCCCATTTTTCAATGGTGCTAGGAATAGTGGTTTTGGGACCACAATTCCGACTAGTAAGTCAGTTTTATATTAATTATTATTTATAGGGTTATTACAAGGTCGTATAAAAATTCGGTTAAGAAATTTTAATGTTTAGTTAGTTAATTAAGTAAAAAAGACCAAATCATAAAAGCTACAAAATTTAGTATTTATTAGTTAAATGTGTTGAATGGCTATGGAAATGTAAATTAATGGACTTAAAAGGTAAATATACCATATAGAAGTGTAATGGACGGTTTTGGTGTTGTTTTATAAGAAAATATGCTTAATTTTGAAAGGGTAAAATAGTAAATTGGTAAATAAATGAAATCAAACTAAAACAAATAATGGAAAAAGCTATCATCTTTCTCATTTCACTTACCCAAAATCGATTCACCATTATTGAGAAGCAAGAAGTTTCGGCCAAGGTTATTTTCATTGCATGGAATGTACTTTGCATCCGTTTTTAGTAATTTTTATGTTTTTTAGATCGTTGCAACTAGGTCCAGCTAACCTAGGGATTAATTTGTAAATCTATTAAATGTTTTGAAATGTGCCATTGTTGAATTGAGAGATTTTTGAAGTTTGATGATACATCATTAAGTTTGGTTGTTAAATAAGACTATTTTGTAAATTAATTTTTAGTGATTTTGATGTTTAAGGATTTAATTGTTAAAGTTGTAAAATCTCATGCTAATACTGTGAAATAGATAAATATATGGGCTTTTCATGAGTAACAGGAAAATTGGCTAGCTTGGTTTAAGCTTAATTGTGTTCAATTTGATAGTTTCGAGTTTAAGGACTAAATTGTATAAAGGGTAAAGTTTAGGGGTAAATTTGTAAATGTGACTAAAAGGACTTAAATGTATAAATTGAGTGTTTATTTGGTTTGAATTGATTTAATTAAACTAAATTTTATTTTAGATCAAGAATCTCAACGAGTGGAGGACGTTTGAGGAAAAGGGAAAATTGATGATTAGTCTCTAATAGTTGAATCACCTGACAAGTGAGTTCATACTACCTTCTAAGGATACAATTTGTTATTAAATTTTGTTATTTATATATAGATTGTTGAAATGGAAAATTGGACTCTATAATAATAAATTGGATTTCTGAAATATTTCCAATGGAACGAGTAAAAGTATCATATACAAAGTTTCTAAATGATTCTCGTTCTGGATCGAGCTCCATCATTTGTTGCGGACTGGGATGTACATGTGACACAGATTTAGCCTGGACTGGTAATTTGTTGTCATTTTAAAGGTTTAGCCTGAACTGGTAACCTTACATGTATACATAACCCTGGTCAGGCTATATTTCTTATGTGTTGTCATTGGTTTAGCCCGGATGGGTAGCCTGACACATATATCTCTGTACCAGATCAGCTCATACGAGTTTTATCTATTTTCTGGACTTGTATATTGAATTCTTTTACGAAGTTCTATTGGAAAACTACTAAGTATATAGTGTTAAATGATTCTATAAAAGTGAACATGATTTGAATTTCGAGTATCTGTATATTTATTGGTTACTGACTTGAAGTTGTTGATTCGTGTTGTGATAAGGTTTTTACTTGAATGGTTATATGCAATTAGCGATTAAATGTGCATGGTAAGTTAATGAATTGAAACATATGAACCTACTAAGTATTTCTTATACTTACTTCTGTTATTATTTTCTGTAGATTTTGAATACGTGGAGTTTTTCGATCGGATTAGCGGTGCACACACCTATCATCATCTAACATCGGTAGATTTTGAAATCTTGAAATGTGGTTAACCGTGGCATGTATATAGGATGCACATTTTTCAAATGTTTGGCCATGTTTTAGTACTTTGGTTGTAAATATACTTTTGTGCAAAGTTAGTACATATATATATGGCATGTTTAACATCTTGGTAATGTGTATTTAAGGTATGTTTACTGGTATTTGTGGATGACTATTTGGTAACAAGTTTGGTATGTTTATTGATAGTTAGATGGTTTGAATGGATAAATTGATTTGGTTGACAAATATTGTTTATATGTGGTGCCAATGAGGGTATATTGGTTAAGCACTTAGGTCGGGATGTTTTGGTACGTTTTAGGCTTGATTATATGTGTTTTGATAGCATGTTTATGGCTGATTTGGTTTTGGCTTGGCACCTAAGGAATTGGTGTTGTTTCACCTTGATAACTGTTTTACCTAAGTTGTTTCACCTTGATAACTGTTTTACCTAAGGAATTTTGTTAGGCTTGATAACTATTTTAGAAGTTGTTTTACGTGCACACGACCTGGGACATGGGTTGTCACACGGTCGTGTGCCACATAAGGTTACACCACACGACATTTTGATTTTAAGTGTAGGATTTTCCACACGACCTGGAGACACAGTCGTGTGACCCTATTTCGAATACTCACAAGATCTGCGACACGACCGTGTGACCTTATTTCGATTTGCACACGGGCTAAGACATGACCGTGTGACCCATATTTCAAAATGTACAAGGTTTGGCCACACGACCATGTTTCTGAGCCACACGGCCTGGGTTCTGTCACACGGTCGTGTGACTCTTATTTCCAAAATTTTCAAGTTTTTCCATATTTTTCTTTTTTGTTTCAAATTAGTCCCTAATTGTTCCCAAACTAATTTTAAGGCCCCAAAGCTCATTTTAAGATCCGTAAATGTAATTATGCTATGAATGAAATTTAGATTTGATTGTTGTTATTTAAATTAATAAATGAATGATTTAATGATGTTAATTGTTTTGATATGTGTCGTTGTAACACCTTATACCCAGTCCGATTGCCGAGCCCAAGTAACAGGACGCTACACCACGGTCTCATCAACAACATAACATAAAGCATCTCATTACCATGCGATTATAATAAAATTTCATTAAATTTATTTATAGAGATTCTAAATCATGAATACCCTAAGCAACATTAAATTATGCTAAACATACATTAGGCGAGCTTATAATAGGATTTAAACATGCTTTTAATCCAATTAACAAAAATTATGAATAAATCATGTAGGTATCGATACTGAATCATCGGTATCGATAATTCTCATAAATGGTATTAATACCACCCAAAAAATCGGTACCAAATTAGCATTCTGTTTCTCACCTAAAATCAAAACCTAAGAAATTATCAGTATGTTTCAGAAAGTATCGATTTTAATACCCGAAGTATCGATACTCGTGACATGGTATCAATACCAAATTGAGTTACTAACTTTCTGCACATTCGAATTTCATGGAGGTATCGTTTTTAAAACTCGAATATTGATAACTCTGCTCCAAACAGCAAAAATACAACATATTAAAGAAATTAGTCCAACCTAACTTAAAACCATTCAACATGAAACTTTTACCACATCAAATAATTGTCAAAACGACTATAATAACTGTTCAAAACATCAAAAATATGTCTGAGCAAGAATCAACATATCAAGTTTGATATCCATAAATCCTAATAGCAATAAAGTCATGTAAACATCCAAAACATCATGACATGAATCAGCTAAAAATCTACCACATTGCCTTATTCTCACAGTTCAAAGAATAATAATAATATCACCTACACAAAAAAACTAAAGCCTAACTTGGATCACTTCCTTAGTATCCTCGCACCACTCACACCGCAACGCTAACAGTCTGCAAGGGTTTTAAAAGGAGTGGGTAAGTTTAATCAAGATCAATGAATGTCGAAACAACCACAATGCATACACAATATCAAATGTTAAATAAGAGCATGCTACAACACATTCACAACCATATTCTAAACAAGTCACAATAACATATTCCCTCTTCATTAAACCATAAAACTAGCATATACTCTAACGTATAACTACAATCAACTCATATTCAAATAATTCATTTTACAATAATTCATCAAGACTAACAATGTATACATGCTTTAATAACTCACAATTCTAGCTTATATTCACATGCATTCATAAGTTAAATGAAAACGACCCAAACCACAATTACATACGCAATTTATTATGAGAACATACTAACATTTTCGTGAAACTTAAATAAACTCATTTAGCATATTATTTACATGTTTATGCATCCATCTCACATCGTATTATCACAATAAATAAGATCATATATAAATGATAATTTGACACTTGAGGTTATGAAACATAAAAGTGGGCTCTATCACCACACATCAGATACACCGATCTCCAACACACCAAATGTAACGCCCCAAAAATCTCTTATATATTTATTTTCGTATGTTTGTGACACAAATATCTGTCAGCTTTAGTGGTTATGTGTTCTGAGAGTGTTTGGGAGGTCTCAAGTTCAAGCCTTAACTTGGGCAATTTTTTGTTTTTGAATTAATAAACCCCTATCTCTAATCAGTAGGCTTATAATTAAATGTTGGTAAAATATGTCAAAATGGGCCTGCTGGTCTGGTGGCTAAGTGAAGTGGAAAAGTGCTGGTGGTCTTGAGTTCGAGTCCTGGTGTGCGCAGGGGAGTGTTTCATTTTGCTACTTGTGTCGTGTGTGTGTTCTAGTTTAGCCAAAATACTGAAGAGTTTGAATGGATTTTGAATTAGGTGGTTGAGGGAGGGGTGGACGATTTTGGGGAGAGGGTTAAGGGATATGGTGAGAAAATTAAGGAGTGAGGAGTTTGAGAACATTCAAACTGTGGTTGCAAGTTCGGCTTTCCCCTCACTCTTTCATTTCTGTTAATTTGCCCCCTGATGTTTTGTTTCCCCATTACCGAAATTTTCTTTTTTTTTGGTTTCTGAAAGTTCTCTGCCGAAACTTCTGCTGGTTTATTTTCCTCTTATTTTGTTTTCTTTTTGCAATTTCGGTTTTGTTTTTCTCTTTCCCAATAATCTTCTGCCGAATTTTCTTCTTTTCCCTCTCCATTTTGCTGCAGTTCTCTTCCTCAAACCCTTCTTTTGCTGCCGAATTTGCGATTAGATTTACTTTTGTCCCCGAGCCAAATCATATTTGCTTTCTTCCCAATTTCGATTTTGGCTTTTGATTCCCTCAACCTTTTGTCGACTGTTCCTCATTCTTTGGTGTCGATTATTGCTATTCGATTTTTTGTTGATTTCTTTTCCTTTTCGGTTTTGTCTCTTCTTAAAGAAAACGTTTCCTTCTCACTTCTTGCCGATTGTCTCTCCTTTTTTTACCCTCACTGTACCGATTATTTTCTTTATGCTCTCTGCCGATTTAGTGTTCCATTTCTATTCTACGGGTTTGCGCTTTTGGTAGGTTGCTATTCGATTTGGCTTAAACTGTTCTTGTAGATAATTGTTAATAGGGGTTTCGGCTGGATTACAGGTAATAACCTAGGAACTAGTGATCATATTTTTCCAACGGGTTAGGTGCGTAGGGATTCGGTTGTTCAAACAAGGTAAGTGGCTGTCGATCAAGTGGATAAGTGTATTGAATAGGTTTCGTTTTAAATTCGATTGATGTGCAATTAATCGAGTGTTTATGGGTGAACATAGGTTCTGGAGTGATCGAAGACTGTGTGCGCATCTTTCGTAACCAGGTGTGTAAACAAAACTCTGCAAACGAAAATTGGCGAAAAGCCAAAAAGTGAGACTGTCGACACCATACGGGTGTGTGGCCGCCCGTGTGGCAGGTCGTGTGACCGAACACGAGTGTATGGTCGACGAGGCAGGTCGTGTGCGACGCATGGGCCGGGTTGAATTAGGCCGTGTGGCCACACTAGCGTGTGGGCCCACACGGGGGCGTTGGATTATTGGGCCAGGCCGTGTGATCCACACGGCCAAGGCCATTTTGGGCCGTACGGGCCACAAAAGGCGTATGGGCCCACACGGGCCGACAACATGAGCATGTGGGTCCAATTTTCACTGTTTGACTGCTAAGGTTGCACGGGTCACCCGAGTCGACTGTGGACCTACTGTAGGGTCGGTAAGATTACCTAGATCCCTAATTGACTGAATGACTGTAATATCCATTTACTTTATATATATACATGTACGACTGTATTTTGAGCATGCTGTTAAAACTGTACTGAATACATATATGATACCATGATTTGGCATGACATGATTGTATGATGCATTGCATGGGGATGGGTTTATATGGATCGGAGGAAGTGTCTTGAAAGGCTTGAGCCTAACTTCTTGGCGGCTCACCACAAACTCTTCGCTTAGTGCCGCGTTCGGTACTTTTTGGAGTGTAGAGATGGGTGGGTTGATTATATCCCCACATGGAGTGTAGGGTTAGACGGAGATGGAGTGTAGAGGTTGGCTGGGTAGGACTTGTATACTGCATATTTTGATACTATACTGATTTCTGATACTGTAATGGGACAAGGCCCAAATTCATGACTTCCTCTGTACTGAGATAGGCTAAAGCCCAAACTGATACTGTCACTGATTCTGAAAAGGGCTTAGGCCCAGACTGTGGTTGCCTTCTGTCTATCTATTTGTTCTATATGGGATTACACATTGAGTTTTCGAAAACTCACCCTTCTGTTTTAACTGTACAGGTAATCCCTAAACATAGGCGGATCGGTGCGACGGAGGACTTAGAGGTGGCCACACGACCCATTTCATTCTATTTTAGTACTTAATTATAATTTTGATTTTATTTTTGGGCAATTTACTGTAATAATGGCCTCTTTGGATTTTCATGGTTAATTTGAGATTTCTATTGTTTCGATTTACAACTGCTAGAAATGGGAATGATCGAGTTTTCAAAAAGAATCAAATGTTTTAACAAATACGCAAATTGTTTTAAAAGCTTCCGCGATAAGTGACGTTTTGAAAGCTTTCGACTAATTAATTAACACCATTTTAGAATTAATTAGTAATAATAAAACGATTCTAAACGGAAAATGTTTTAAGTAAAGTTACGGTATTCCAACATAAGTTACGATTTTCAAACACACTATCATGTGACACTGTCAGATTCGGTCATAACGTTCAAGCCGGGTTTGGGGTGTTACATTTAATGGTATCAGAGCCAAGTTGCAAAACTCAGCTATGGACTTGGGTTTTAAAACTTATTTTTTTAAAACACTGATTTCTGAATGATTTGAAACATTTTTACTGAATGTGTGGTACACCGAGTCTCCGGCGCCAATCTTGTAAGTTTTCTGAAGCCTTTATGTGTTTTAAACTGAAACTGATTTGATACTGAAATTACTATAGATAGTACAAACTGAGACTACTATAGGTAGATTGTACTGAAAACACTAAAGTTAGTGTATACTAATACTGTAGTAAAATCGATAGACACTGATAAGCACTGCGTTGTGCGAAAAAAAACTTTATACTTCTGATACTGCCTCTCATAAGATATATGTTAATAAATAATGAAATTGTAAACTGATGCATAAAACCGATAATACAGATTAATGCGAATAGACAATGAGCACAAGAGGTACTCGCGGACGAGGTACAAGAGGCCGTGGTAGAGGCCGTAGAGGTACTCGAGCTAGGTCCTCGTCATCTTGCCACGTACCTAATTTGGAAACTAGTGAGACGCCGGCTTCACCTGTGACTGAGACTGGGTCTCATGATCGAGCGGTTGGGGACGACGCACTGTCTCAAGCCATGTTAAGGGTTTTAGAGAGGGTCGCTGGGCCCAATACTGGAGCTGAAGGCCGAGGGTCGGTTACGGAATGACTCCGGTCCAATGGAGCCAAGATTTTTAGGGGTATTACTGGAGTTGCCCCTAACGTGGCTGAGTACTGGGTCGAGGCCACAGAAAGGATCATGGACGATTTGGACTGCACCCGGCGAGCGTAAACTAAAGTGCGAGTGTATTTCTTTGAGAGATGAGGCTTACCGGTGGTGGCTTACGGTTAAGGAGGGCACTCTCGGCCGTCGGCCGACACAGGAGCTCTTTAAGACCGTTTTCTAGGGGAAGTATGTGGGTGCCAGTTATGTGGATACCGTAGGAGAGAGTTTCTAAATCTGACTCAGGGGGATAGATCGGTGGCGGGAAGTCGAGGCCAAATTTTTGCGGCCCGAGCCGCTCTGCGAGAGGAATGGTGGCGGCCCGAGTCTGAGCGATGTGTTTGCTTCAAGGATGGCCTCGGGGATAATCTGAGGTACCGATAGCTCCACGAGAGGAGCGCGAGACTTTCTTTGCTGACTGTTGATCGAGCAAAGATCGCCGAGAAGTGAAGCCTTGCCACGAGCGCTTGGAGCGAGAGAGAGGTAGGAATAGGAGGGATTTGGAGCCCTCGAGTTTCGTTCAAAGGCCTAAGAAAAAGGCCAAAGTTGATGGGCCGACCAGAGTTGGGGCTCCTATTGGTACTACTGGACAGCCGCTGTGTACTGATTGTGGTAGATGCCATCAGAGCGAGTGCTGAAAAAGAACTGGGGCTTGTTTGAGGTGCGGTTCATTAGAGCAATCAGTGTTTAGAGAGTGTCCGCGGAGGTCCGATCGGATGCAAAGCTTACGGCATGGGTACTGCACCACCACCGAGGGTAGTTCAGCAGCCACCGAGAGTCGTGGTCAGGCTAGAGGTGGGAATGGTCTGGGCCGTTGATAAACCATAATTTATACATATTTTGACCCCATGCTTGGCTTATTTTTGGATGAATTTTTATTAGATTTGATGAATTCGATGCTCCTAACCCCTTAATTTCATGTTTTACATTCAGGAGAGCTTAGGGAGTCGAAAAGAATGAGAAACAGCCCAAAAAGGGACAAAATGGGCCTACCTTAGAAATCAACACGGCCTGGACTATCAACACGGCCGTGTGTTACGAGCAGAATCGAACACGGCCTGGATCAACGTATACGAGAGAATTACACGGCCGTGCGTGACGAGCAGAGTCGAAAACGGCCGAAGGAATCCACCACGAGTGTGTCACACGGGCGTGTCCCTGCCGTACCTAAGTTTAATTCTATTCGGAATAGGCTACTTGTGGGCCAAGAAAGACGTTCCAAAGCCTATATAAACACCCTATGGGGTAACCTAAAGGAACACACAGAGGAGAAGGCAGAAAATACTCGAAGACAGCCATCGGGAGCAGCTCGGAAGAAGGATCTCCATCAAGACTGAAGATCTCCCATCAAGTTCTTTAGAAGTTTTTGGGTTTTCTTATATTTTGTTGTTTTTCCTATTCTATGATGTTTCCCTCTATCGAAGATGAACTAAACTCCTAAATACCTAGGAGGATGAAACCTAAGACGGATCTTATTATTATTTGATTTATAAGATAAATACTTGTTCTTATTCTTAATTGTGAGTTCTTATTTTTGTTTTGATAATTCGGGTTTATTAATTCAAGTCGAATGTGCTTATTTAGAGGAGCAAAGTCTCTTTTAGAGTAGATCAACACAATTAAGCGGAGTTGATTGCAACCCTAGAAATAGAGGCGACAAAATCTACCTGATTAGAGTCAAATCTAATAAGGAATCCATAGATCGAGTTAATGAGACAATAGGGGTTTTAATTAGAAAGAGATTTCAATTAATCAACCTAGAGTCAGTTGTTTTTAGTCTTGAAAGAGATATTAACATAATTTAGGGATTTCTACGGACTAAGTCAAGTGAATAAATCGTATGAATCAAAAGTAATAAGTGAAGTCTAGGTGGATTCTTCCTTGGGTATTGCCTTTATCATATAAGTTGTCTAAAAGTATTTTCCTAAATTCATTCTCTGTCGTGTTTTTAATTAATTTTAGTTTAAACAGAAATCACTCCAATTCTTAGGCTAGATAATAAGAAGATAGTAATTACTAGTACTCTTGGTCCTTGTGGATACGATATTACCGGTCTTACCATAACTATACTATATAACGATAGGTGCGCTTGCCTTTATTATGGTCATAGTTAGTTAGAGACACATCAGCCGTGGTCAGTGAGCACTGGGCAGAGGTGCTGGTCACACTGAGGCGAGGCAGCCGACTCTAGTTTATGCTGCTCGTCGCCGAGATGATGGAGACGCTCCGGACGTTATTACGGGTACGTTCTTTATTTATAATGTACCTTATACAGCACTGATAGATATAGAATCCACTCACTCCTATATAGCTTGTACCGTATCTAAAAACTTGGGTATACTGGTTGAGAGCACTACGAGTGAGGTCACTGTACTAAGTCCTTTGGGGCAGTCAATAAGGGTTAACAAACTGTTTAGAGATGTTCCTTTAGAGGTTCAAGGGGCTATCTTTCGGGCCGATCTGATAGAACTGCCTTTTGGAGAATTTGATCTGATACTGGGAATGGACTGGTTAGTCAAACACCGAGTGAGCTTAGATTGTGCCACAAAAAGGGTTGTACTGAGAACTGAGGAGGACAACGAGGTAGTCTTAATTGGGGAGCGTCGAAACTATTATCGAATTTGATTTCTGCATTGACGGCCGAGAAGTTGGTCCGTAAGGGATGTGAGGCATATCTGGCCTACATCAGTGTTTTAGATTCGGGGGATTCTTCAGTTAAGGATATCAGGACGGTTAAGGACTTTCCAGACATTTTTCCTGAAGAGCTACCTGGGTTACCTCCGGATCGTGAAGTAGAGTGTGGGATTGAACTCCTCCCTGGTACAGCTCCTGTGTCCATCGCCCCTTATAGAATGGCACTGAACGAGCTTGTGGAGTTTAAGGCCCAGATTTAAGAGCTACTAAATCATGGGTTCATCCGTCCTAGTGTGTCTCCGTGGGGAGCACCAGTTCTATTCGTGAAAAAGAAGGATGGATCCATGCGTATGTGTATTGACTACCGATAACTGAACAAGTTGACCATAAAGAATAAGTACCCCCTACCGAGGATAGACGATCTGTTTGATCAGTTCTGAGGTGCTTCGATTTTCTGCAAGATTGACCTCCGATCAGGATATCATCAGTTGAGGGTTAAGGAGACTGATGTACATAAGACAGCATTTAGGACTCAATACGGTCATTACGAGTTCCTAGTGACGCCATTTGGACTAACGAATGCACCAGCAGCTTTCATAGATCTGATGAACCGAGTATTCCAACACTATCTAGATCAGTTCATGGTGGTATTTATTGACGATATACTGGTGTATTCAAAGACTGAGGATGAGTACGATGAACATCTCAGAGTGGTTCTACAGATTCTGCGAGAGAAGCAACTGTACGCTAAGTTTAGTAAGTGTGAGTTCTGGTTACGTGAAGTAACGTTTCTGGGACATGTGATTTCTACTGAGGGGATTAGAGTTGATCCTCGAAAGATTGAGGCTGTTCTGGATTGGAAGCAGCCTAAGACTGTATCGAAAATCCGTAGTTTTCTGGGACTGGCAGGATATTATCGACATTTTGTAAAGGGGTTTTCACTGATCGCCGCACCCTTGACTAAGCTGCTACGTAAGGGTATGCCGTTTAACTAGACTGATTCGCAGCAAGAGAGCTTTGAGAAGCTCAAGACTGTACATACTGAGGCCCTTGTTCTGATACAACCAGAGTCTAGAAAGGAGTTTACTGTTTACAGTGATGCATCACATGTCGGTTTAGGATGTGTGTTAATGCAAGAGGGTAAGGTGGTAGCGTACGCGTCTCGTCAGCTTAAGACTCATGAAGGGAATTATCCAACACATGACTTGGGGTTGGCCACTGTGGTATTTGGACTGAAAATCTAGAGGCATTATCTGTATGGTGAGAAGTGTATCATTTACATCGATCACAAGAGCCTCAAATACCTCCTCACTCAGAAGGAGCTGAATCTTAGGCAACGTAGATAGATTGAGCTGCTTAAGGATTACGACTGTACTATCGAATACCACCCTGGTAAGGCTAATGTGGTGGTCGATGCGCTGAGCCGTAGGGCTATGTCTGATCTAAGGGCAATGTTTGCTCGCCTCAGTTTATTCGATGATGGTAGTCTGTTGGCCGAACTTCAAGTTAAACCAACGTGGATAGAGTAGATTAAGGGTAAACAGTTGGAGGACGAGTCTTTGGGTCTTCGCTTTTGACAGTTTGAGAATGGGAATACTGTGGATTTTGGATTGAATAGCGAAGGGGTACTCTGCTTCCGTTACAAAAGACTTACCAACAATGCACAAAAGAGTAATGGAGAAGACGAAGACTAGAGGTTGGCAACAAAAATTAAAACAGTAGATGGGGGCAGCAGCAAAAGAAAAGTGGCGTGAGAACAGAGTAGGGAGAAACCAAAAATTTGGTGTTTTTTTGGAAAGAAAAGATTGATCAGAAAAGAAAAAAACGTTAACCCCAGAAACCACATCCATTAATTCTCTCTACCAAATCCCCACTACTCAGAATTCTATCGCCACTCAAACTCCTCCCCATAATCATGCAAAAATAAAGCCAAAGTAGGGAATCAAACTCAGGACCTCATGCAATCAAACACTCCACTTAACTACCAGACCAACAGGCCCATTCTGATATCATTTTACCAACAATAACTTAAAAGCCTACCGACCCCAGTGAGAGCTTTATTCATAAAAATGCCAAAATTTACCCAAGTTGTGACTTGAACTTAGGACCTCCCACACACACCCAGAACACATAACCACTAAAGTAGGCAGATATTTGTGTCAATTAATTTCAGAAACACATACAGATATTTTTGTGCTCCAAAATCACATAAGCCAGAATTAAAGAAATTTGGGGCGTTACACTTCCTATTTTTTCCACCAATCTAATTCAATCGTCTATACTTTTAACCTCACATGTTTTCCCCAACACTTTTCACACTATTGTGATCTAGTCAACACCTCAAATTAATTTTTCTCAATTCAAATTCTTTTTAATTTCCTACTATATCCAACTACCTTCTCAACTAATCACTCATGATTCCTATTTTGTTTTTATTCTCTTTATTCTTATTCTTTTTTACTTTGAAGGTTCTAACATGTGCAAATCCTAAAATAATACTATTCTCATCTCACGGGGTGTTAGGGATGTTACATCCTCACTATTTGTCAGTTTCCTTCTCATCCAGGTAAGGTAAAAATCAATACCAATGGGTCCGCCATTGGTAATCTAGAAAAAGGAGGGGCAGAACTCATCATTATAAACGAAACGGGTGAATGGATTTGTGGTTCTTACAGATATATCCCTATTGTCACCAGCATGAAAATATAATGATGGGTAATTAGAGATGGGCTCATATTAGCTTTACAGTTCAATTTCCCCCATATCGATATTGAAAGTTATTCCATGATTGTTGTTAACATTATCTGTAGTAGTGTAACTAACAATCTTGCTCTCTTTGCACTTGTATTTGATTACAGGTCATCATGTCTAGGTTTGCTTTGATATTACTTAAGCGCATCTACAGTGAAGGGAATCAATGTATAGATCATTTTGTAATGACCCGATTTACAATGGGGTCGGTTAATTCAATTTTTTGGCTGAATTTATTAAATCAAGTTAGTAAATAATTTATATAGAGTAATTATGAGTTGATTTTGAAATCGAGGAGTTAAAATAGTGAGTGTGATTGAATAAAAATTGGTTATTTAAAATAGTACAAGGACTAAATTACAAAGGTGTCATCACTATTGAGCTTTAGATTGGAAAATGAGTAAAGGTCTAACTAGAAAGTAACCTAAGGGCTATAGAATAATTAGACCAAATTATTATAAAGAAGTAGAATGAAATGATTAAATTGGTTCTTCATTATTAATTTAGTTTTCACTAACAATGGCGATTATTTAATTAGTTAATTTGGATTAATCAAACTTAATTATTTTCTTAATCCAAGTATAAAACAGAAGTGTTAGTGGGATGAAAGAGAATTTACCTTCTTTTCTCCCACATTCAGCTAAGACAAAGCAAACAAGAAGAATGAATTTATTTCTCTCAAGTTCTCACCATAGCCGAACCTATACAAGGGAAATTGTAAGTTCTTTCTCTTAAATTTTCAATAGAACTTTGGTTATAGCTTGTAACACCCCTTACCCAACCCAAAATACATGCCAAAACTCTGAACTTAAAACTATCAAAGAGCTACCGATTCAACAACGGGATAGTGTGAGCTAAGTACGATTCGCTTGACATGTTCCGCAAGTTGACAATCTACAAGGAAAGGGAAAACAACGGGGTAAGCATATTGAATACTTAGTAAGTTCTTAGGTATTAGACAAAAAATTACCTTACAAATTAATACAATAAGCTACTAGCTTGACAAGTTTGCTTAAACATGACAACCATATATCAACAAGGTGAGTTCAACATATATAGTATCATATAGTAATTCAATCATATCACATCCAATTCACTTATAATCAAAATTTCAATGTCATTTACATAATAAATCAACATTTAATCAATTCAATATCAAATTCATATAATTTTCTGAGTAGAATCAACCAACAAACCAAATTTGGCTCGAATTCGAACTCGAATAGATACACAAAACCAACCAACATACCAAATTTGGCACCCAGTGCCTCATCAAAAAATTTGAAGTAAATATTTTGCACCCAACACTCATCGATATAACCGAAGTATAAGTTGTGCTCAGCACTCATCGACATGTAGTCAAAGCATCTTGTACTCGATATATCCTATGGCATGCCAACTATATCCAACTTTGTCTGAACAATTAATAAGGTAACAATTTATTCAATCATCATTTTGTTTAATTCACATCTCGTCAATTCAATTCATTGTTCAAATCATCAAATCATCACATAGCAAATTTTATTTCAACCCAATTCAAAGTCAATTCCATAATTTCATCGAATTTCACTATTTTCAATTCTATTCAATTTAGTCCTCTGTCTCAAAAATTAAACATTTAGATACCAATTCAATTCAAGTAATCAATCTAAAATTACAATTCATCATATTCAATTTATCAATCAATTTATCATTTCTTTACGATTTAGTCCATATATCACCTTTTTTACCAAATTGCAAACAATTCAAATTACTATGAAACATACAAAAAATCATAATTCAAATATATAAAAATTTAAATACAATTCATACCATATGAACTTACGTTACAAAATCATAAATTAAGTTGGAACTTCAAGGATTATTCAACAATTTTTTATTTTCCTTGATTATTTTCGTTTTTTTTCCAATTTATGATCTATACAATTATTCAATTCAATTTATCAATTCCAAACATTTTATAAAACCTTATTATAAGTATGAATTGGTTCAATATTCATTTTTTGAATTCCCCTAAAGTTTTGCATGTTTTTCAATTTAGTCTCTAAAACTAAAATTTTAATATCTTTCAAATTTGAGCTTCAATTTTGAAACTGATCTCAATTACATTCTGATGCGAGTCTCAAGGCCCAATTTAAGACCCATAGATGTGATGGGCTAACACTACCTCAAGGCCCAACAATAAGATCAAAGGCCAAGCACATCAAACCAAGATTCGATCAAAAGGAATATGTGAGGATGAATCTTTTTAAGGAAACGGGGAATGATACATGCATGAAATGGTTGAAATTTATTCAATTTCATTCACTGAAATTGCCAATTTTTAAGTTTAGGGAATCAACAGACTTGCGATGAATTTTTGGATGGGATCTAGGTATTTCTTGGTTAAGATGTCTTCTTAGCGTTCAAATATCTATCTTTTATCTTCGAAACGCACTTTGAATCATTCGATTTTGAGTTTGGAAGCTCAAGTTATGACCGTTTTAGTTAAGACTGGGCGAGCAGAATTTCTGAACGGAATATGGGTTTCATGCTTTTAATTTGAGTTTAAATCATATTGGGTTCGGTTTTTATGCTTAATTTTTATATGGCCCTCTAATATCTATAATTATATAAGCTTCACGTCAATTTCAAAATTTAAACATTTTAGTCCTTATGTTTAAAAACTAGCAATTACACTTTACAATCTAGTCTTTTTTCACATCTAAGCTTAAAATCTAACCTTTTAACATCAACTTCATCAAGAATTCATCAATGGAAACTTTTAGAAACTTTAACACTTTTAAGAATTTGGTCATGAGCTAGCTAAATCAAGCTTCCACAACCTCAAAAACATAAAAATTACAAGAAAATGGCTTAAAATTGCTTACCTAAAAGTGACTGAATAATTTGAAGGGTTTTTTTAGGTTTTATATCTTTGAATTTGTGTCATGAAAAAGATGAAGAAAAATGATGACATTTTACCTAACTTTCTCTTATATAGTTAGTTTAGGGACTTATTAATTAGGTTTAATTAGTTTAAGTGTAATTAACTTATTTTAATCACACATAATGGATGCCACCAACATTTCCCACTATCAAATAATAATTAGTTCATTTTCTATTTCAGTCCTTTAGTGATTTAAAAATCTATAGCGATAAAGTTTTACAATTTAGTCCCTTTTACCTTAATTAACTAGCGGTTTGAAAAAATTACTAGACCAAACTTTAATAATAACCTCTTAATGTTTACGGACTTAAACATCAGAAATGGGGTTCTGAAACTGCCATTTTTAACACCACTAAAAATCGGGCTGTTACATAAATAATAAATGTTGAAGACCCATTAGTTTAAATTAATGAATTAGTGAAATTTCATGTTAACTTCCATTGATGGAAAAACTTAGGAAATTGAGATTAGAAAATTTAACTCATGCATGTTGATAGAAATAAGTAGTTGAATATGTTAAATTGAGGTGGAAAATGTTAAATTAAGCTTGAATCAAACTTAGATTTTATAACTAAATTATGTATAATTAATGACCAAATTGTAAGGGATGAAACTTTGAGGTTTGAGAATAAATAATGATTGTAGGAGGTCATTGTACTACATTCATTAAGTAGGATTTAAATTCTATCAGGAGATTTGTGAGATGTGAGTGTTTCAGATAATAACGTTATTAGGAAGTAAATCGAATAATGCAAATTCATGTTTAACTATCATGTTTCTATGTCCAAATTATATATCTAATGGATTTTTTGTATATGAATTTATCATACGTAGCTAAAAACGACACCGAGACATCGAAAAGCAAAGCCGTCAACGAATAGCTAATCTGGTTTGTGCTCTAATAATTCGAGTTCATTAGATAATTATATGTATATGTTTTATTCGTTAAATTTTTTAAAATGGTAAGCTATCAACGTGAAATGTTCGAAAGGTATGTATATACCTAATTATGTGATTTGTGATCATTTGGTTGATTGAATATATCCGTATATGCTTGTTGTTGAAATATAATCAATAATAACATTTCTCTATTAACGTTTTCGGATAGAGTCACGGGTATAGTTGGCATGCCATAAGGTCCATATTGATAGGTGGTAGATTCAGTGCTAAGCAAATACATATCGTGATAGTTCTCTAATGCCCTGGGGGTCGAGAAAGTATAAACAACTCAAATACCTTTGGGATATAAGCGTATTTTAGTGTGGTTGGTGGGATTTATGCCCGATTATCACTTTAATGTGTATTGGTGTGATGGTGGATTGATCCGTGTATTTGTTTTTGTATCTTTTGTTAATAGGGATTAAAATGTAAAAATGACATGTTGAACTTATATGAAACTAAAATGAGATATCGATGTTAATGTGAAACATGATTTGGATATGATAAATCAAATGTAAATACCCTGAGTTTGCATTGGGAATCTTATTATGTAAATGGGCATTTAAATGAAATGAATATGATCGAACAACAAAGGATTATTTGGTCCAATGGTGTATATGTTCTAATGATATTGATATTGATTTAGCTATTGATTAATATGTTATGTTTGTTAGTTAATGGTTTATATGATTTAGTTATGTTATATTTGAATTGGAATTAGTTAGCACTGCTGAGTATACTTAGCGTATGGATTTGTTTATTTCCATGCGCAGGTCTCAGATACAAGCTATTGAAGTTTCGTGGTCAAGCATCCAACTCTTTAGCTCAGCTCAAAAACCATTACGATCCTATTTTGTATTTAGTTATATGTTTTGATGTCATATGAAATGTACCTACGTTGGTATGTTTGCTGCCTAAGTTAGTTTTGGCCCTTTTGGTAAATGACCTATAATGTTTTTGTAACAACCCGTTTTCAGTGGTGTTGGAAATAGTGGTTTTTGGACCACAATTCCAACTAGTGGGTTAGATTTATTATTTTAATTAAAATAATAAGGTTTTATGAATGTCGTATAAAAATTTGATATGTTAATTTTATTGTTTAGTCATTTAATTAAGTAAAAATGACCAAATTGTGAAAGTTGCAAAAATTAGTTGTATTAGTTAAATGAGTTAATTAGCTAAGGAAATGAAAACTAATGAACTTAATTGGCAATGAGCCACATTGGTTTATAGATGGACGGTTAGTGTAAGGTTATTAGATAATTTTTAATTGAATTAAAGGGTAAAAGGGTAAAAGAGTAATTAAAACATAAGAAAATAATGGACAAACCATAAACTTCTCCAAAAAATTTCTCTTCACCACCGAAAATATCGTGGTTGTGAATGCTTGAAGTTTGGCCAAGCTTGTGAGTGTGCATATCAAGAAGCAAGTCCATCGATCATTAATCGGGGAAAAGAGAAAGTTGTTGAGTAGGCGTTGTCACATATCTGTAATTATCGGGTCTCGGTAAGTTTGCATTTCAATTAAAGTAATTCATTTGATTTCTAGAAGTAAATTGATACCTATATATATATAAATTGGTGATTGGATTCATTGATTTGAGAAAAGGGAAAGACCATGATTGAAAGATATCATGGCATTATAATTGAAAAGGAAAAGAACATGGTTGAAAGATACTATGGCATTAAACCAGAACGGGTAAGACCCTAGTTGAAAGATACTACGGCACTATATCTGTAACGCCCCCTTAAATTATTTCTGTATCAGTAAATATCTGACACAATTGTGTGTGTGTTTCAGTGGTTAAGTGTTCTTGGTGTGTGTATGAGGTCTTGGGTTCAAGTCCCATATTTACAAATTTTATTATTTTTTCTAATGCTAGCCTTATCCTTGGTAGATTGGGTTATATTCTATCTTTGGTAAACTCATATTAGAATCAGCCTACTGGTTTGAGTGGTAAGGGGTTAGTGTGTTGGAGGTCTTGTGTTCGAATCTTTGCGTGAGCAAGGGTGTTAATTTTTGCTCGGTTTTCTGATAGAGTTTCGGTAGAGCTAAAATTCCGAGATAGTTGTAAGTTAGTGGGTTTGTGTGAGAAAAATAGGGGATATGATGTCATATCTTTTATTTTTCTTATTTTTTTCAAATTTTTATTTTCTTCCCCAATTTCTGATGTCAAATTTTTTTCCTCTTTTTGCAGTTCTGACATTTTTCTCTTTTCGGTAAACGTTCTTTCGTTTCCTTTGATTTGGATTGTGAATCCTTCATTCAATTGTCGTTATTGTGATTTCCTGGTTCTTTATTTGACTAGTAGGTAATTTTTGCATCACTTTAACTTTTGGTTTGGATTTAGCGATGTTAGAATGTAGTGATAATTGGCGGATTCTGTGATTACGTGAAGGTTGTGAGGCGGAGAATTGCATCCCAGTAAGTGGTGCATGTTAGAGGTGGTTTGTCGTTGGCAGTAAGTCGATTTTGTGTTTGGTCCTTGTTGGCGAATACGTTAATCAAATTCCTAAATCAATGTTGGGTATTCTGCTTTTAGGTTTCTGAAGGCTCGAGGTTGTTTTTGCATCGAAATGAACCAGATGTGTTCCCAAAATGCAGAAAATCGAGCTTCGACGAAAGTCAAAAAACCACACTGTCGACGCCACATGAGCGTGTGCCTGGCCGTGTGGTTGGCTATGTGCGAGACACGGTCGTGTGTTTGACGAAGGCATGGCCGTGCGCAAGACACGGCCGTGTGATGGTGTGAGTGTGGCCGTGTGGGCCACACAGGCTAGGCCAAGTTGGGTGTATGGGCCACACGGGTGTGTAGGCCCACACGAGCATGCCACACGGGCGTGTGGGTTTTAGGCCAGGCCGTGTGGGCCACACGGGCAAGGCCAATCTAAGCATGTGGGCCCACACGGACATGTGGGCTCATAATTCTAAAATTTTCCCTAGGGTCGCACGAGTCGTTCTGATCGACTATCGGCCTACTGTAGGGTCGGTAAGGGTTAACTAAACCCTAGATTATATAATCTGATATTCTGATAGTCTGCTCTAAGTAGGACACCGATATGCATGTCTGATTATTCTGTTATATATATCTGATATATGTATGAGTGCATGTTAAGCATGATATTTCAGTATTTGTATTCTGTATTCATGATTGGGGGATGGGAATTGTGTATGTGGAGGAAGTGTTCTACATGGTGATCTTCACCTATATTCTGGCAGCTTGGCTGAATATTATCTTATATGTGTCGTATTGACACGATATGGTGTGTAGGGTTGGGTGGGTGTTTTAACCCCACATGGTGTGATGGGATGGTCGGAGTTGGTGTGTAGAGGATAGAGGTAGGATTCTGTTATCTGTATCTATAAAAGACTTAAGTCCGAATCTGAATCTGACTGTATATGTAATTTCTGCATGTATAACATGTCTATTTCTGATGGGTTACACACTGAGTTTATGAAAACTCACTTCTGTTGTCTATTCTGTTCAGGTAATCCACAGACTTAGGCGAATCGGTGTAGCGGAGTCTCGCAGTGACCACTAGACTATGAACTGACTTTAAATAAAGGTTTTATTTAATTAAGGATTATTTCTCGGAGTTTTGTAATTAATGGACTCTTCGGACTATTTGGTTTTTATTATGGATTTGGATTTTCGTTTGATTCTTTATCTACAACGGTTGACTAAAAACATAGTTTTTACTAAAATAAAGGTTTTCTGAAAACACGAACTGGACTTTCAAAATATAACGATTTTTAAGACTTCTTCCGTAAGTTATGTTTTTGTAAATGATTTAGTTAAATAACGCTATTAGTGATAATTGTAAAACTTGGACGATTTTTCAAACAACCACACAAAGCTTTAACGAAACGACTCTGTTTTCTAAACCCTTCTTCGTGACACCTCCAGATTCGGCCATAAAGACTAGGCCGAGTTTGGGGTGTTACAATATCGAAAAACAATCAAGACCATAGTTGAAAGATACTATGGCATCACTTCGGAATTGTGTAAGACCTTTATTGAAAGATACCATAGCATCCTCGGAACAATGAAATAATTGAAAAGGATAACAATGGAATGGTTACTATATCAATGTTCTAAGGGTCGTTATGTGAATAAGAACTTATGAGTACATAAATGAGATTTAAGATCATGTATGTTTTAAGTAAAATAAATTTACTAAGTAAGTTTTGTTTATATTTATTCGAACATACTAAGCATATCGTGCTCATGTATCATGTTTTTCTTGTAGATTACGTGAAGCTTAGTAGATCGACAGTTCAAGTCGGAGCATACACACTATCCGTCTCTTATTTTGGTAGATGTTTTGAGTTATTTTGGAAGTTGGTTATGAATGACATGTATTAGGACTTTTGGTTAGCTTGTCCATGTTGTTTATGTTTGGTACTTAATTTGGTAATATTTTGTGGTCATGTATATATGTTTGGTACGTTGATATAGTGAATTGGTTGTAAATACTTTAGGTCTTTTGCTTAATGTTTATGATGATGTTTATATAAGTTTTTTAAAGTATGGAATGAAATGGAATGTTTGGGTAGTTCTAAGTATATATATATTTAAGGTGATAGATTGAGTTGGAATTGTGGATTCTAGAAAGTAGACATTAATGGTATGGTTGAATGGAAAATTAGCTATGTGATTGTTTTGCTCATGATGAATCTAAATACAAATTAGTTTGGTGCTTGATAAGTGTTTGATTGGTTTACTTTAGCTTATAAATTGTGGGGTCAATGAAGGCACATTGGTTAGGCACCTAGGTTGATTGATTTTTGACATGTTTTGATTTCCTTGAAAGTGTTTTAATCATGTGAAAGTATCTTGAATTGGTTTGGTTTGGTGCCCAATCAATTGGGTTTGAATTGGCTTGCATTAGGGGTTATTTGTGAATCATATGGCCTGTCACACGGCCATGTGTTATTTAAATTTTAAGTGCAGGATGAACCACACGGTCACAAAGAGTTACACGGCCTTGCGAGACGGCTGTGTGACCCTATTTTGAATACCCACACGAGCGGACACACTAGTTGAGACACGACTGTGTGTCCCATACTTCGAATTGAACATGATTGGCCACACGACCATGTTTTCAAGCTACACAGCTTGGGCTATGTCACATGGTCGTGTGACCCTTGTTTTCAAAAATTTTCACTTTATCCAAAATTTACTGTTTTGTTTCAAAATGATCCCTGAACATTCCCAAACTATTTTTAGGGCCCCATAGGCTCGATTTAAGGTTTGTAACTGTACTTTTAATTTAAATAAAATATGTTTTTGTTTAATATTATTATTTATGAATAATTATTTATGTTTGAAGTTAAATGTTTCTAATTGTACTATAATACTCCATAACCCTAATCCAACGACGGATATGGGTTAGGGGTGTTACAATTTTCAAGGTTGGATTTTATCTTTTGACTATTAGTTAATTATGCTTACTTATGTCGGTGTGATTGTATGAGTTGGTTGGTTAAGTATTGATGTGTGGAAGGTTATGATTTGGTCATTTTTGAATCTGTTTAGATGCATTAATTTGATGATTATGTTTTGAGGTAAGTTTTAGGTAAGTTTGAGTTCAATTGGCTATGGTTTTGGACACTTAGAAGTGAAGAATTTTGACCATTTGGTCATTAAGTCTTGAGACAAGGAGAACATGTCTCAGGACTGTTAGAATGAATTTTGTTTAATTTTTGTATTCAAAAGCCTGAAGTCTCAAGACATAACTATTAAGTCTCGAGACAATTGTATCTTGGTCATGAGATAAGTGGCCTTTGTCTCAAGGCATAAGTACATTGAAGCTAAATAGATTTTTTCTCTGCTCTAAGTCTCAAGATAGGAACCCCTTGTCTTGAGACATTCAAACATCGAAAAAAAAATAGGAAAATAAGGGAGGCTGGTCTCAGACCTAGTCTCGAGACATAAAGGACCTTGTATTGAGACACAACATGTAGTGTCTCATTAACTTCGAAGCTAAAAATTCCAAAATAATTTATGACTTGTCTCAAGATATGGAGACCCTATCTTAAGACATAAATTTGAAATTTGACATTTGAGTTTGGATTTGAGTCCTAACTCTGAAGTTAACCCATATAAGCCCGTAAATTAATGAGATGAAATAAATGAGTGTATAAATGTATGCATATAAATTGTTTTGATTATTGAATTGAATGTATTTGTGTTATAGTAGCTTGAGTTACTTCAGTGATGTAATGTGACATCACACTTTCAGATCTAGCAACCAGGTCGACTGTGAGGTGTTACACCTTTAGCTTGTCTAGAGAGCAACTTTCAATAGAATAATCCTAATACTTTTTATAATAGGCATATTTTATGTATTTCTACAAAACCTCCGGCTTGTATTGAGGCTTTGTTGAAATCTAATGCCTATGGGCTCACTCTGCATTGAACATTCTTTTGATTAATATATTTAATTTCCTTTTATGATAAAAACAAAACAAGTCTTTTTGCTTCATCTTTCCTCTCTTTTTATCTTTTTAAATTCAACCAAATCAAACACCCACTTTTTAAAAGAATGGCCCACAAATTTACATGATTTAAAAATTCCAAAAGCTATGTCCATAGATTTTTCTCATAAAAACATATATTTATAAATTCCAAATTTGTAACGATTTTTCTTTAATTTCGGCTTTTGTAATTTCGTGACATAATGTCTATCTGCTGCAGTGGTTATGTGTTCTGGGTGTGTGTGAGGGGTCCCAAGTTCAAGCCATGTCTTGGGTAAACTTTATTGTTTTTTTGATTAAAGCCTTAACTGGGTTCAGTAGGCCAAACTTTAGTTGTTGGTAAAATTATATCAGAATGGGCCTGCTGGTCTGGTGGTTAAGTGAAGTGTTCATATGCTGGAGGTCTTGGGTTCGATTCTATGGGATGGTAATGGCTGTAATTTTTGCTCCTAGCTTCGGCTAGAGTTGGCTAAGATGGGGAACTGATTGGTGGTTTTTGAATAGAATTAGTGGGAGGGAAATTAGGAAAAGATCAGAATTTCTGAGCAGTTTTGTTTTCCAAAATTCCTCTCTGCCGAAAATACAGTGCCCTCCCCTCCCATAGCCGAATTTTCCCTTCTCCTTTTCCTTCTCCTTTTGTCGTTCTTTCTCTCTTCCTCGCTACCATCTTTTAATTTTGATCTTCTTTGTAGTCGCCTCTCTTCTGTGCAACACTCATTTCTATCTTGATTCGGTAAGATGAATAGAGTAGTTTATTTTTGTTGTTAGCTTATAATGATGAACTTTGTTAATGTTGGATAGGGGAAGATTCGGAGACTTATAATCGCTGTTTGGATACTTAGGTTCGGGGAATTTCGGTGACTTGATTGAAGGTAAGGTTTTTAAAGATATCGGGTTTAACTTTTCGATTTAGTTTCGTTTTAAACACTGATTTGGATGTTGGAATATCAATTCTTAGGTTCTGGAGTGCTCAGTGATCGTATTAGATTCAATTGAAACCAGGTGTGTACCCAAAAATACAAAAAACGAGGTTTCAGCGAAAGCCAAAAACCTTACTGTCGATGTCACACGAGCGTGTAGTCGCCCGCGTGGTAGGCCGTGTGCAAGACTGTAAGTCACCACACGGCCGTGTGATCGACGAGCCAACGCCGTAGTGCGCGAGTGACACGCGGATGTGTGGACGATCGGGCAAGGCCGTGTGCGACATACGGGCTCGACCAATTGGGTCGTGTGGGCCCACACAGATGAACCATACGGGCGTGTGGGCGTGTGGGCCTACACGGGCAGGCCATATGGGCATGTGAGCCCATTTTTATGAAATGTTCTGAAAGGTTGCACGGGTCGCCCAAGTCGACTGTGAACCTAATGAAGGGTCGATGTAGCGCGATGACTTCGACCCGTAGCTCGCGTGATTTGATTACGTGAAATCTGTACTGAACATGTATACTCATTTGAATGTATGGACTGTTATTTGCATAAAAGCATGTCATATTATGTATGTTGCATTGCATCAGGGTGGGTTGATGATATTTGGAAGAAGTATCTGAAAGGCTTTTGAGCCTATTATCTGGCAGCCCAGCTGCAACTTACTGATTATGTGCCGCATTCGGCACAGCATGGTGTGTAGTGATGGGTGGGTTGATTTTATCCCCACATGGTGTGTAGGGTAAGGCGGAGTTGATGTGTAGAGGCTGGTGGGTAGGACTCTGCTTTTCTGCTCTGATCTGCATATTATGTCTGAAATGGGCTAAGGTCCTAGAATATATCTGATTCTGTATCTGAGTGGGCCAAGGTCCACACCATTTCTGTAATGGGCACAGACCCGAACTGTGAATTTATGTATGTTTCTGATATTACTGTGTGCATGTTTTCTATGGGGATTACACACTGAGTTTGCGAAAACTCACCCTTTTCTGTTTAATCTATTCAGGTAATCCTCAGCAGTAGACAGGTCGGTGCAGCGGAGGACTCGACGGTGACCACGGTTCTAGACTTTTACGATTTTTATTTCTATTCATGGTTTTGGTTATAGCTGGGAAAAATTTATGTGATAAGGCATTTACGGATTTTGTTTAAATATGGGATTTTTATTTTTATAACTTCTAGCAGTAGGATAAGATGCGAGTTTTCAAAATAAACAAACGTTTAACCGAAATACCACGATTACGCAAACTTATTTAAATGCTTCCGCGAACTGCAAATATTTTGAAAATGGATAATAATGTAAACAATAAAACGTTTTTAAAGTTTTCTAAGACCACGAAAAAGGGTTTTACTGTAATTATGTTTTTCAAAGCACTATCATGTGACATCGCCAGATTCGGCCATAACGTCTAGGCCGGGTTTGGGGTGTTACATTTAGTGGCATCAGAGCCAGGTTGCAAAACTCGACTGTAGATTTGGGTTTTAAAATTGGGTTTTCTGAAATGATTTTTTTTATGATTTAAAATATTTTTGACTAAGTATACGGTACACCGAATCTTCGGCGCCGACTCTGTAAGTATTCTGAATTCTGTTTAAATTTGTCTGAAAATACTACTTGTATTCTTGAAACAACCTTAGGTAATATACTGTATGGAAAACATTTTAGGTAGTGTAAATCAAAATCAGAAGGAATCGAAAATCGCGATAAAATCTGCGATTTGCGATAGCAAACTCTGAACTTCTGATATTATTTTGCATAAAACATCTGTTAACAAATATTGGAACTGTAACTAATGCATAAAACTGTTAATCTAGATAAACTCTAAATTTACGATGAGCGCACGAGGTATTTGCAGACGAGGTACTAGAGGCCGTGGTAGAGGCCGTAGGGGGCTCGAGCTAGGTCCTCAGCATCTGAGAATCTGCCTAATCTGGATACGAGTGAGACGTCGATCTCACCTACTACAGAGACTGGGTCTCATGATCGTGAGGCTGGGGATGACGCACTATCCCGAGCCATGTTACGAATTTTAAAGAGGGTCACTGGGCCCAACACCGAATCTAGGGGCCGTGGGTCGGTTACAAAACTACTCCAGTCCAATGGGGCTGAATTATTCAGTGGTGTCACTGGAGTCGCCCCTAGCGTGGCCGAGTACTGGATGGAGGCCACGGAAACAATCATGGGCGATTTGGATTTTACCGTGGAGCAGAAGCTTAAGGGGGTTGTTTCTCTACTTCGCGACGAAGCGTACCAGTGGTGGCTGACGGTTAAGGAGGGCACTCAGCCCGACTGTTTAACTTGGGATTACTTTAAGACGGCTTTCTGGAGTAAGTATGTGGGAGCCAGCTATATCGATGCTAGGAGGCGTGAGTTTCTTAATCTCACTCAAGGGGATCGTTCAGTGGTCGAGTATGAGGCCGAGTTCCTAAGACTGAGTCGTTATGTCTGGCGCATGGTTGCGACCGAGTATGAGCGTTGCGTCCATTTTGAGGATGGACTCAGGGACAGCTTACGGGTTCTGATAGCTCCGTAGAGGGAGCGTGATTTTTTTGCTTTAATGGAGAAAGCGAAGATCGCTGAGGAGGTTAAGCACGTTGAGCGCCAAAACTGCGAGAAAGGAAAGAATAAGAGGGAATCAGAGCCCTCAAATTCTGTGATGAGGCCTCAGAAAAAGGCCAGATCGGATGGGCCAGTGAGAGTTGGGCCTTCCGTTGCACCTACTGAGGTGTCGCTTTATGGGCACTATGGTAGACGCCATACGGGCGAGTGTTGGAGGACGACTGGGGTATGTTTGAGATGTGGGTCGACTGAGCATCGTGTTCGGGATTGTCCGTTGAGAACTGATCAGGTGCAAGCTACGAGTATTAGTGATGCGCAGTCGCAGAGAGTAGTTCAGCAGCCACCTAGGGGCCGAGGTCAAGCCAGAGGTGGAAACGCATGGGACGAGGACAGAGAGCACAGGGTAGAGGTGCTGGACCGACTGAGGTGAGGCAGCCTACACTGGTTTATGCTGCTCGTCACTGTGAGGACCGAGATGCTCTGGACGTCATCACGAGCACGTTTTTAATTTTTGATGAACCATACTTGGCATTGATAGACATAGGCTCTACACACTCTTACGTAGCTAGTGCTGTGTCTGAAACTCTGGGGATTCCGATTGAGGGTACTTCTAGTGAGGTAAACGTTGTGAGTCCGTTGGGACAGTCTATCCGAGTGAGTAAACTGTTTAGAGACATCCCATCGGAGGTACAGGGGACAGTGTTTCTGGCCGATCTGATGGAGCTTCCATTCGGGGAGTTCGATTTGATTCTGGGAATGGACTGGCTGGTCAAGCACCGAGTGAGTCTGGACTGTGCGATAAAAAGGGTGGTTTTGAGAACCGAGGAGGACAACGAGGTAGTAGTGATCGGGGAACGTCGAGACTACCTGACTAATGTGATTTCTGCGTTGGGGGTAGAAAAGTTGGTACGGAAGGGATGTGAGGCATTCTTGGCCTACGTCAGTGTTTCTGATTCTGGGGACTCTTCGGTTAGGGACATCATAACCGTAAGGGACTTTCCCGATATTTTTCTGAGGAACTACCGGGTCTACCTCCGAGCCGAGAGGTAGACTTTGGGATCGAGCTCATTTCGGGTACAGCTCCGCTGTCTATTGCGCCCTACCGAATGGCACCGAAGGGGCTTACAGAACTTAAGCCTCAAATTCAAGAACTGTTAGATCGAGGGTTCATTCGTCCCAGTATGTCTCCATGGGGAGCGCCGGTGTTGTTTGTGAAGAATAAAAATGGGACAATGAGGATGTGTATCGACTACCGGCAGCTGAACAAGCTAACAATCAAGAACAAATACCCACTACCGAGAATAGATGATCTTTTTGACCAGTTCAGAGGGGCTTCTGTGTTCTCCAAGATTAATCTCCGGTCAGGATATCATCAACTGAAGGTTAAGGAGGCCGATGTGCATAAGACGGCATTCAGGACTCGGTATGGACATTACGAGTTCCTGGTGATACCATTTGGACTGACGAATACACCAGCAGCTTTTATGGATCTGATGAACTGAGTGTTCCAGCCCTATCTGGATCGATTCGTGGTAGTCTTTATTGACGACATTCTGGTGTATTCAAAGACTGAAGACGAACACGATGAGCATCTCTGAGTGGTATTACAGACGCTTCGCGAGAAACGGTTATATGCGAAGTTCAGTAAGTGTAAATTCTGGCTTCGAGAAGTAACCTTTCTAGGGCATGTAGTTTCTGCGGTGGGGATTCGTGTTGATCCTCGTAAGATTGAGGCTGTGTTGGGGTGGAAACAGCCAAAGAATATGCTCGAAATTCGCAGTTTTCTGGGGCTGGCGGGTTATTATCGACGCTTCGTAGAAGGGTTCTCTTTGATCGCAGCGCCGTTGACCAAGCTTCTGCGTAAGGGAGTTCCCTTTGTCTGGACTGATAAGCAACAAGAGAGCTTCGAGAAGCTCAAATCTGTTTTGACGCAGGCTACGGTTCTAATACAGCCTGAATCTGGGAAGGATTTCGTTGTATACAGTGATGCGTCGCATGTGGGTCTGGGTTGCGTTCTGATGCAGAATGGTAATGTGGTAGCTTATGCGTCTCGTCAGCTCAAGACGCATGAGGCCAATTATCCGACGCACGATTTGGATTTGCCAGCAGTAGTCTTCACTTTGAAAATCTGGAGGCATTATCTGTATGGTGAGAAGTGTACTATCTTTACTGATCATAAAAGCCTCAAATACCTCCTCACTCAGAAGGAGTTAAACTTTAGGCAGCGTAGGTGGGTTGAACTACTTAAAGATTATGACTGCACCATCGAGTACCATCCTAGTAAGGCCAATGTGGTGGCAGATGCTTTGAGCCGTAGGGCTATGACTGATCTGAGAGCGATGTTCGCTCGACTCAGTTTATTCGATGATAGGAGTCTATTAGCGGAACTTCAGGTTAAGCCTGTATGGATTGATCAGATTAAAAGTAAACAGATGGGGGATAAGTCTCTTGAGTTGCGATTCCGTCAGGTTGAGACTGGTGATTCTATTGATTTTGGGATTAACAGTGATGGGGTACTTCGTTTCCGCGGTCAGATTTGTGTACCGAGTGATGAGGAGTTGCGACAGTCGATTCTAAGGGAGGCGCATAGCAGTCCTTATGCTATGCATCCCAGTGGGAACAAGATGTACCGAGATCTCCGAGAGTTATACTGGTGGCCAGGGTTGAAGCGTGAGGTTACTGACTTCGTTGCTCGCTGTCTGACTTGTCAAAAGGTTAAGGCTGAGCATCAGTTGCCTTCGGGGTTGCTGCAGTCGGTAAGCAGTCGATAAAGATACCGATGTGGAAATGGGAGTGAGTAACTATAGACTTCGTTAGTGGGTTGCCTTTAACACCCACTAAGAAGGATTCTGTCTGGGTCGTCGTGGATCGATTGACCAAGTCTGCTCATTTCATTTCGGTCAGAACGGACTTTTCTCTTCAGAAGCCGGCTAAACAGTATGTATCTGAAATAGTGAGACTGCATGGGGTTCCTGTCTCGATCATCTCCGATAGGGATTCTCGCTTCACGTCTCGATTCTGGAAGAAGTTGCACGTCTACCGGGTTCGAGGTTGACTTCATCTTCGCTTTCCATCCTCGCATGCATGGTCATCGAAGAGGGTGATTCAAGTACTGGAGGACATGTTGAGGAGCTGTGTTATAGATTTCCAAGGCAATTGGGAGGAGTACTTGCCATTGGTAGAGTTCACCTATAACAATAGCTATCAGTCTAGCATCCAGATGGCACCGTACGAGGCCTTGTATGGCCGTAAGTGTCATACTCCCGTATGTTGGGCTGAGTTGGGGGAGCGACGTGTTCTGGCTCCAGAATTGGTTTCAGAAACTGAAGATAAGGTCCGCTTGATTCGAGATCGTCTTAAAGCGGCATCTGATAGGCAGAAGTCCTACGCGGATCTGAAAAGAAAGGACATCGAGTATTTTGTGGGGGACTTAGTTTTTCTCAAGGTCTCGCCATGGAAGAAGGTTATGAGGTTCGGTCGCAAGGGTAAGCTGAGCCTTCGATTTATTGGGCCGTACCGTATTCTGAAGCGAGTGGAGCCAGTCGCATATCAGTTGGAACTTCTTCCGAAGTTGGATCACATTCATGATATATTCCACGTCTCCATGTTGAGACGCTACCGCTCTGATCCCACGCATGTTGTTCCTATTGAGGACATTAAGGTTAAACCAGATCTGACATTTGAGGAGGAGCCGGTCCAGATCCTGGAGCGCGACATCAAAGTTCTGCGAAGGAAGTCTATCCCCTTAGTGAAGGTGCTGTAGCAGAATCATAGCACTGAGGAGGCGACGTGGGAGCCTGAGGATGCGATGCGTCAGCAGTATCCTCACCTTTTCTAATCAGGTAAAATTTTGAGGACAAAATTTTCTTTTAGGGGGGTAGAGTTGTAACGCCCCGATTTTTCTTTAATTAATGTTTTTCTGATTAAAGCCTTAACTAGGTTCAGTAGGCCTAACTTTAGGTGTTGGTAAAATTATATCAGAATGGGCCTGCTGGTCTGGTGGTTAAGTAAAATGTTCATATACTGGAGGTCTTGGGTTCGATTCTATGAGACGGCAATGGCTGTAATTTTTGCTCCTAACTTCGGCTAGAGTTGTGCTAAGATGGGGAACTGAGTGGTGGTTTGTGAATAGAATTAGTGGGAGGGAAATTAGGAAAAGATCAGAATTTCTGAGCAGTTGTGTTTTCCAAATTCGTCTCTGCCGAAAATACAGTGTCCTCCCCTCCCATAGCTAAATTTTCCCCTTTCTTTTTCCTTCTCCTTTTGCCGTTCTTTCTCTCTTCCTCGCTACCATCTTTTAATTTTGATCTTCTCTGTAGTCGCATCTCTTCTGTGCAACACTCATTTTCGTCTTGATTCGGTAAGATGAATAGCGTAGTTTATTTTCGTTGTTAGCTTATACTAATGTGCGTCGTTAATGTTGGATAGGGGAAGATTCGGAGACTTATAATCGCTGTTTGGATACTTAGGTTCGGGGAATTTCAGTGACTTGATTGAAGGTAAGGTTTTGAAAGATATTGGGTTTAACTTCTCGATTTAGTTTCGCTTTAAACACTGATTTGAACGTTGGAATATCAATTCTTAGGTTCTGGAGTGCTCAGTGATCGTATTAGCTTCAATCGAAACCAGGTGTGTACCCGAAAAAGCAAAAAATGGGGTTTCAACGAAAGCCAAAAACCTTACTGTTGACGCCACACGGGCGTGTAGTCGCCCGTGTGGTAGGCCGTGTGCAAGACTGTAAGTCACCACACGACCGTGTGATCGACGAGCCAGGCCGTGCTCGAGTGACACGGCCATGTGACGGCTAGGCAAGGCCATGTACGACACACGGGCTCGACCAATTGGGTCGTGTGGGCTACACGGGCGTGTGGGATTCTGGGCCAGGCCGTGTGATCCACACGGCCAAGGCCAATTTAGGCCGTGTGGGCCCACAAAGGGCGGCCACATGGGCATGTGGGCCCATTTTTATGAAATGTTCTGAAAGGTTGCACGGGTCGCCCAAGTCGACTGTGAACCTAATGAAGGGTCGGTAAGCAATACTTCGACCCGTAGCTCTGTGATTTGATTACGTGAAATCTGTACTGAACATGTATACTGATTTGAATGTATGGACTGTTATTTGCATAAAAGCATGTCATATTATGTATGTTGCATTGCATCGGGGTGGGTTGATGATATTTGGAGGAAGTATCTGAAAGGCTTTTGAGCCTGTTATCTGGCAGCCCAGTTGCAACTTACTGATTATGTGCCGCATTCGGCACAGCATGGTGTGTAGGGATGGGTGGGTTGATTTTATCCCCACATGGTGTGTAGGGTTGGACGGAGTTGGTGTGTAGAGGCTGGTGGGTAGGACTCTGCCTTTCTGTTCTGATCTGCATATTATGTATGAAATGGGCTAAAGCCCTAGAATATATCTGATTCTGTATCTGAGTGGGCCAAGGTCCACACCATTTCTGTAATGGGCACAGACCCGAACTATGAATTTATGTCTGTTTCCGATATTACTGTGTGCATGTTTTCTGTGGGGATTACACATTGAGTTTGCAAAAACTCACCCTTTTCTGTTTAATCTATTCAGGTAATCCCCAGCAGTAGACGGGTCGGTGCAGCGGAGGACTCGACGGTGACCACGGTTCTGGACTTTTACGGTTTTTATTTCTATTCATGGTTTTGGTTATAGCTGGGAAAATTTTATGTGATAAGGCCTTTACGGATTTTGTTTAAATATGGGATTTTTATTTTTATAACTGCTAGAAGTAGGATAAGATGCGAGTTTTCAAAATAAACAAACGTTTTACCGAAATACCATGATTACGCAAACTTATTTAAATGCTTCCGCGAACTGCAAATATTCTGAAAATGGATAATAATGTAAACAATAACACGTTTTTAAAGTTTCCTAAGACCACGAAAAAGGGTTTTATTGTAATTATGTTTTTCAAAGCTCTATCATGTGACATCCTCAGATTCGGCCATAACGTCTAGGCCGGGTTTGGGGTGTTACAAAATTGTTATAAAATAAAGAGAGATGGAGAAAATAAAGAATAAAGAAAATATGAAAGCAATAGAGAATGTACTTTATTGATCAAAAGGGATGATTACAATGCTTTATCAGAGTCTCTATTTATAGGTATAAGAAGTATAAAAGAAGTAGATATCTAATTCTAATAACTATTAGAATTTAAAGTACATTAAAACTTTATCTTAATCATGATGGACATCCACTTAATAAGATATTCATAACACTCCCCCTTGGATATCCATTGATAGATAATGTGCCTCGTTAAAACCTTATTAGGAAAAACTCTGTGGGATAAAAACCTAATGAAGGAAAAAGAGTACACAATCTATAATACGCATAATATGCTGCCTCATTAAAAACCTTACTAGGAAAACCCAAGGGAACAAAACCTCGATTAAGGGAAAAAGAGTGCAACGCATATTTACTCCCCCTCATGAAAACATCACATATTTTCTCATATTCTACGTATTCAATTTTGAATACTAGTTTTTCAAATGACTATTTGCATGTATTTGCGAAGGATTTATATTACCATTCTTTTAAAAGTCTTGAGTGAGGGAAATTTGGGGAAATATATTTTGATCTCTTCAGGAGATTCAATAATAATCATAACAAATAATCATGATTCTTTTATAAAAACACAATTATGTATTTTGGATTATTTTATAATCCTCCTTCAACTACTATTCACTAAGTCAAATTTACCACAAATGTTCAAATTATTTCAATTCATATAAATGAACAATTTCTCGAGAATTTCAATATGCTTCTAGCATCCTAAATTCTTCAAGGATTTTAATATAAACTTTACTATATAGTGATTCATAAAAGGTTGTAACAATAACCATTAGATGCAAGTTAAATCTTTTATGAATTGTCAATTTAATAATATATCTAAAGGTTATTGCATCCACCACAAAATAATATTATATCTTTTCATAATCAATATCAGGACTAAGCGAAAAACTTCATATTTTTATTCCGCTTTTGCAAAACTATTTCAATTGCACCCTTACTAGCTTTATACCTTTAGATATTTGGACTACTGGTCCAAAAACTCCACGAATTTAATTGCACTTGAGTTGTGTCTTTCTATTTTGATCAATTTATTCCATATCTATATTTCTCAATAGGTTTATTCAATATCCTCATTTTATTTCATTATTTCAATAAAAATATTGTGTGCAAAATCATTGTCGACCACTTTTATTATCCGGTTCCACATTTTCTCGAATTGACATAACTTATCGAGATCTCTTATTTTCATTATTTTAAAATTCAATTTCAGGTACTTGAATCTCTTCTGGAGTTTTACTTATTAGTTATGTCTTGGGTCTCTTCTGGAGCACCCGCCTCCACTATATGACCATCTAGAATAATTTTCATCTTTGAAACCGATCAATCTATTATTTATTCTAACTGATTGTCCTACTGGGACTTTGATTCAAATTAAAATATTAGACGATATATAACACTTGGTTATTCTCATTAAGGTTGTAAATACATCTAACAGTTAACTTGTAATGAGTTATCCTTATTGAACTTCTGGTTCAATTACTCTCCCCCTAACTCATTACAAGTTATTGTTTCTCTCCCCTAATGTTAGGAAAACTGAAAACTCATGTCACAATTAAATATCGAATTAATTGCTCAAAAATATTATAAGGAGACTCATATAAATATACATTCTCAATCTCTTATTATGACCTGTGCGTTGTGGTGGAGCAGTTGGAACATATACCTCACATCCAAAAATTGTAAGTTGGGAAATATTTGGCTCTTGACAAAAAATCAATTGTAATGGGGAGTATTTATAATTTATTGGTTTGATACGTACAACATGTAAATCAATACAAGCATGAATCTCGTGCTGAAATAGAAAGTTTTGTTTTCATAAGTAATGGTTTAGCTATTAGTTGGAGGCATTTGATAAACAATACAGCTAAATCATTTTGTGTGTGAACATGAGTTCTAGGATGTTCAACTTTTATCCCAATTGACATGCAATAATCATTGAAAACTTGGGATGTAAACTCACCAACATTAGCAAGATGAATTATTTTAATTGCATAATCTGAAATTAATCATTTAAACAAGCAATCTCGCAAACGACAGGTTGCGAGTTGATAACGCATGTGATTATTTTGTACATGCATATACCAAAATCATATAATATCAAAACCATCCACATGGTGGATGAATGGGCCCATATTCATTTCAGAAATGCAAGACATTAAATCTCAACTTTAGCTAGTGAGTTTCTAAGAACCAATTTTTATTGAGAACAAGCAACAAATGAGAATTCTTTAAATTAAAGAATCTTCTGGTTCTTTAATGGATGTCTATATGAATTCTCAATTAATTTTCGCATCATATACGATCCAGGATAGTCTAACTGGTCACGCCAAGTAGTAAACGCATTTGTATTAGTAAACTTATGGCTTACTTTAACATGTGTTTCAATTGTATTAAATTGTAACAAATTGATAATTTTATTATCATTCCTTTTAATTTGTATCCACATATAAGTACTATTGTGACATTTACTATTGAAAATGTCTAAATCAATGTGAAGTCTATGATGCCACCAAGTCAATAAATATAATTTCCAAATAATTATATGCAGTATTCGCTTCAGGGAATATGTTAAAATCTTCAAATGCCTAAAAATCTATTAATAGCAAACTTTGAGAGTGGATCTTATGTTCCATGTGTATAACAGGTACATAACCAATGACTTTTCATACATAAGTTTTCTCTCTTGCAAGTTCTCATCAGTAACATTTTACCATGCAATTTTAATTGAGAACTTATTCTGAATACTGTAGAGTTATACTCACATTTTTTAAAAAATACTTGCAAATTTAGGTGTATCCAACCATAATAAGCTTTAGATAGAATTATCATATTCTATTGCTCATGAGTAAATCTTTCACAGTCAAATATTTTACTTTCAACCTTTAATAGGGATGATGACAAAAGAATATCATAAAGATTATAAATTAGTAATTCAATCCCCTTTTTTTATTCATATGAAATATAATATTTTTCTCATTCACAATCTCAATATGAGATCCATTACAAATAACTTTTAAAAGTAATGCATTAACCATCACAAATTTTGTGCTTTTTAGATATGGATATATTAGCTCTTCTGGAGCTTTCAACTAATTTTGTATTATCAAATATTGGAATAATATTTGTTTGTTTCAGTACCAAATAAGATAAATATTTTCTATCTATAATGATAGAATTCATTACTACATTTTCATATCATTCCTCAAAGAATATTAATGAAACAAAATATTTAGGGCATGCGCACATATGTGTAATAATAATCTTTCATATCACATTGATAACATAAGTTATCTTTACCCTTTGAAAAGTTATCTTGAGAACTCTCATTGTTCTCTTATTTATTACTATATTCCCACTTTTAGTGGTCTATAATTATATCTTTTATTTTCTTTATGTTTACATTCACTTCGGGGAATGCAACAAATCTAGTAGGACGGACTTATAAACATCCCAATAGATTCTTTATTTCATAATCACCATCGCAAACATGCGTGAGATTTCAAATCAAAATCTATCTATGCATGTTGTCATGATTAGTATCCAATTATAATAAACAATAAATAAAACATAGTAAAATATACCTGAAGATCTTTAACATCATCGTCATCACTAGAAGGTATGAGATAGTTCGAAAATATTGGTATCAAATCTTTCACCATCCTTAAGAACAAAAAGTAAAATAAGTTAATCAAAACAATGATAACAAATAATGAAAGAAGAATGAAATATAATAATCAGATATGAAACATTAAATAAAAGAAACTTCCTGTAAAAACTTTGCATCTTGCCGTCAAAGAAATTAAAATTCATGGAGGATAATTTTGATCGTCGATAAAAGGAACTATCACTTTGAGCAAGATCGTGCTGATAACGTGTTATAAAATAAAGAGAGATGAAGAAAATAAAGAATAAAGAAAATATGAAAGCAATAGAGAATGTACTTTATTGATCAAAAGGGATGATTACAATGCTTTATCAGAGTCTCTATTTATAGGTATAAGAAGTATAAAAGAAGTAGAGATCTAATTCTAATAACTATTAGAATTTGAAGTACATTAAAATTTTATCTTAATCATGATGGGCATCCACTTAATAAGATATTCATAACACAAATATCTCATTATAAAATTCTTAAAGAGTTCAAAATATCCTTTAATGGAGAAATTACACCGTTAGTCCATTTCTCTTATCACTTCACTTAATTAATACCATTACGCCACTTAACATGTTTCAAAACATCATAAACGCCCATAATACCATTCAATCATGCAAAAATTGCATTTAAATCCTTTTTTTGTCCAAAAATGGAAACTCTTCAATTTGATCCCTATTCTTTTTACTTTATTCAATTTAGTCTAAACTTGCTTTTCTTTATAAAAATACATATACCATGTCAACCTATTATCAAAAAATCATTATTAATCCATAATTTCTCTAATCGATCTCTTTACACTTTAATCCTCATACTTTCCCAACTTTTCAATTTAGTTTTTTCTTCCACAATTTCACTTCCAAAATTTACTTTATTGATTTCCAACAATAAATCCCTATAACTCCTTTTAAAAATTCTCTTTATTGGCCTCATTATCAAATTTTCTCAAAAATCCATTGTAGCAATTCTCGAAACAATGTCACTTACCGTATAAAAAAATTTGGGGTGTTATAATGTTTGTGTCATGGCATTTACAGAAAAGCTTAGACCCTTTAAGAGTTTGTAATTATTTTTTCTATGTTAATGAATGACAAATGTATTTGGATTTGATGATTTATAAGTTATACTTTGACTTTTAAAATTATTGAGCATGTTATTGTGTTGAATATAGGGTTATATGCCATTCAAAAGTGTTTTAAAATTATGGTTTAAGGGTGTAAAAAGCCCTCAAACTTTTTCAAAAAGAGCAATTAAGCCCCTCTTTTTTTTTTTTTTTTGGCACTCAATTGAGCACTTGAACTTTCAAAATGCATCAAAAAGGCCCTCAAACTTCTTCAAAAAAAGCAATTAAACCCCTTTTTTTTCACTCAATTGGATACTTGAACTTTCAAAATGCATCAAAAAGTCCCTTAAAATTTTTCAAAAAAGCAATTAAGCCCTTGCTCTTATTAAAAATTAGAAAAAAATTTATAAAAATAAAAATAATAAATTTTAGAAAAATTATTAAATTCTAATAAAAATATAAAAAAATTAGAATTTTTTTATAAAAACCATAAAAAAATTGTAAAATTGTAAAATTTTATAAAAATAATAAAAAATTAACGACCCCTAGTTTTTTTTTTAATAAAGTCATCACGTGTCATAACAAAGCGTGACATGTGGCGAAAAATGATAAAAAAATAAAAATCAATAAAAGTTATAGAAAAATTATAAAATGTTTCTTTTGGTACGATAATTTTTATAAAAAAATTTACGAAATTTATATTTCTTTACATTTTGTATAATTTTCTTACAACTTTATAAAATTTTATAATTTTTTTATATTTCTATATATTTTATAATTTTTTTATGATTTTTATAAAATTTTACAAATTTTTTATTGTTTTACGATTTTTATATTTTTTTCTAATTTCTAATATTTGAAATTTTTAATTAAAATTTAATAATATTTATAGCTTTTATTGATTTTAATTTTTTATAATTTTTTTCTAATTTTTAATAAAAACAGGGGCTTAATTCCTTTTTTTTTTTTTAAAGTTTGAGGGTCTTTTTGATACATTTTGAAAGTTCAAGTACTCAATTGAGTGCAAAAAAAAGTAAGGACTTAATTACTTTTAAAAAAAAAAGATTTGAGGGCCTTTTTGATGTATTTTAAAAGTTTAAGTAAATGAGTGCAAAAAAAAAAATAGGGGCTTAATTTATTGGTACATTATGGTGTTGTTTGGAGATGTTTTAAAGTGTTTTTGGATTGATTTGTGCCTAGAGAACCCAAGTTACAGTACCTAATGTATAAAAATCGAAACATGATTTGACAATAGTCAAAATGCTATAGTTCTAGGCTAAGGTATTAATACTTTGGGTATAGGTACCGGTCCTTTGCCCCTAGACAGACTCCCATTCACTATTTTGGTCTTTTTGAGCTCTCCACAGCTCGCACTTAACCCTGAGCACCCTTGGTCACTCATGAGAAGTTTCTAAATGACTTTAGGATGTTTTTAAAGCCATAAAAATGATTCATCTTATTTCTATAATTTTATTAAATTATTTAAAATTTTAAGTTATTGAAAAACCATATCTTTCTAAACTTGTATGACCTCGATTTGAGTCAATGAGCTTTGAAAACTTGTTTCGTGCCAAGAACATGTTTCCGTATGCATCTAATGACTTTGAATTTTAATTGAATCTAAAGCTTTGTAAAAGTGGTGAAGTTTAATTAAATAACAAAATTATATTGTGAAAAGGTTGCTTTTATAAAAGATCTTATTTTGTATAAGTTTTGGAAATGTCATCGTAGCACCTCCCATTCGTTCCGATCACCGGGATGAGTGATGTGTGTTACATTTAGTGGTAACAAAGCTAAGGTTGTTTCAATTTTAGGATTAAACCGAGCCTGTGAGTCAAGTCTAGATATACATGCCATGTATGAGAGCAAAGGTGAGTAACCAAAACGTAAACTTACTAATAGTTAAAAAAAAAAAAAAACTTAACAGTTCAATGACTTAAATAAAAGCTTTCGAATAGTTCAATAGCTTAAGTGAAAATTTTCATTTAGGTTTATTTAAAATAAGAATATTAAATTTGTAATGACCCGATTTTTAGTGGTACTAGAAAATGCAATTTCAGAACCCCATTTTCGTAAACCAAATCCATAAAAATAAAATATAAATATTTATGAAGTTAATAAAAATATATATTGAAGAATGGTTGAGTAATTTTTTTGATTAATTAGTCCATTAAAACACAGAGACTAAATTGTAAAAATCTAATCGCTATTGAGTTTTAATTAAGAAAATGCTTGAGGACCTAAATAGAAATTAACCAAAGGTCCAAAATGGTAATTAAATAGTTTTTAATAGGTGATAGTGGATGATGATATCATTTTCCACTAAATGTGATTAATTATTAATTATACTAATTAATCCATGATTTAATTAACTAAACTAGGTTAATTAATAATTAATTAAAGTATAAAAGCCAAAAATAAGTGGAATTTCACCATCATCTTCCTCATTCTTGTTTTCCACCATAGAAAGGAGTAGATGAAAGCTTTCAAACCCTTGCATATTCAGTCATCCATTTAGGTGAAGAATCCAAGCTTTTTTCTTATAATTTTTATAGAGTTGTGATAATAAGAGCTTGATTTAGCTAGCCTATATATGAATTTGATAAATTTTTGAAGTTTTATGAAGTTACCATTGTTTATAAATTGATGAATTAGGCTTGGATTAGATGGATATTGAGCTTAGATTATAAAAAGGACTAAATTGTAAAGTTAATATAGCTTATTTGCTAACTTTGTAACATTAGGGACTAAATTGAACAAATGTAAAACCTATCATGAAATTATGCTAGAACTGGAAAGTATAAGGTCCCTAGTGAAAGTTTTTGAAATCAGATTTCAATCCAAATCTAGGAATCGAAAGTTATGCATATCTCGAGTTCAAGGACTAAACTGAATAAAATGTAAAATGTATGAGAAATTGAAAAATGGATTTATTTAGAACCATGCATATCATGAAAATGTGTGATAATTTTCGGTATTGATTGGTATATAAAATATTTGTATGGATCAATAATTGGATTAAAGTGGAGCTAATATGGGAAAAGCTAAAATTGTGGATTAGTTCTTAAATAATCCACCCATTTTGTGTTTTGAATAAGTAAGTTCATATGGAACTTACTATGTAACACCCCAAACCCGGCCTAGAAGTTAGGCCCGAGTCCGGAATGTCACATTAAAGGCATACTCCAAAACGATTTTATAATTTAACAATTTAAGGCCCAAAAGCCCAAAAGCCTCGTATCTTGTTAAGCTAAGAGGAAAAGCCCACATTTTAGGAAAACATTCAAATGTTAAGCTATTTCGAAAATCATGATAACTTGAGAAATTTTATTTAAGTTTATTAACTGGATAGTTGAAACAATAAAAATAAACCCCAAAATCTAAGTCAATTAGGAGATACATGGCCTTATTACAATTCAATGAAAAACAAAGTATTTAAAATAAATTCATTTGAACAAATTAAAAACATTTTATCAGCTTGTAGCGTGGCCATCTCCGAGTCCTCTCCCACGCCGAGCTGTCTATTCAGGATCACCTGAAACATAAAGAAAAGGGTGTGAGTTTCGAAACTCAGTGTGTACAAGCCTTGGCAATCAAATCACATACAAATATTCACATTGGGCCTAAGCCCTATCAAAATCGGTGGTCTTGGGCCTTAGCCCACAATGACCTCATATCATATCGTATCATATACAAACAAGATAATGCAAAACCCATCCCAATAATCCATCCGCTACACACACCATTTCCCTTCCAACCATTACACACCTGTGGGGATTTCTAAATCAACCCACCCATCCTCTACACACCAAAGGTAGCCCGATTGCGGTACTACTACGAACGTTGCGAAAAAAGTCGCTAATCATATAATGGGCTTAAAGCCTCCGGTGGATCCATGGCCATACGACTATGCGATCCTCAAATCCTCCTCCGTACCATAATTCCCACCCATATGCATCCTAAGCAGAATATCATATGAATGCATCAAACACACGAGTAACATCCATAAACTCATATTCGTCACATAGGGTATTTTCGTCATTTCACTACCTGTGGGTATTTTCAGTAATTACGCCTCTACAGGGTATTTTGGTAATTTGGCAAAATAGGGGTATCTTGGTAATTTTACAAGACAGGGGTATTTTGGTACTTTTACAAAATAGGGGTATTTTGGTACTTTTGCAAAACAGGGGTATTTTGGTAATTTACAAATCTAGGGGTATTTTAGTAATTTTACACATATAAGGGTATTTTAGTAATTTTACAAATATAAGGGTATTTTAGTAATTTTACAAATATAAGGGTATTTGGTCCCTCTCGGTTTTAGTTATAAACTTTGGCCCACAAACAAGTCCTCATGGTTAAAGTGAACAAACACTATGCACCGGTAGGATCTCGAGAAAAGAGGAGGTGGGTCACTCGGACCGCTTAAGTACCAAGCTCTCACTAGATCCAATCCTAGACATGCATATGTCTGGTTACCACACTCTAACTAATCGACTTGTCCACGGACATGTTTGATTATTAGATTAAGTCTTATGTGATTTAAGAGTTGTTCGTAACTAGGCCTAAAGTCCATTAAACCCTAGCATACTTGTCTCACGCCCCCATAAAGCCCATATTACATCCTTACGGCCCATTAGGCCCAAATCTCATTCATATGGCCTACTAGGCCCAAAACAATTCCAAATCATGTAACATGCGTGACTAACTTAATACGTATGACCAAACCAACCAATTTCATCAAACTTAGCCTCAGGGCCCACCGGGCCCGTTTAGCCACTTTCGGCTTTTCAGCTTTTCGGCATTGCCGATATTGTGTGTGTAGTGTTTGTACACACCTGGTAACCACACGCGCTGCAAACCCCTTAGTCACGAACCTACAATCGACATTACTAGCGATTAACCAAGGTTTTACACATAATAATAAAAATTGAAACCTCACCGTACCCTTACCGTGTGCCTCACGTTCTAGTAGCCCTTCATTTGCTACTATTGGCGATTATCCTCTAGATCTGCACCCAAACACCTATATCGTCAAAACCAAGTGACCCATATTGATCATAAATCACCCCTATGAGTCACCTTAGATTCGGCCATTTACTAAACCATGACTGAGTCGAGAACACTTACCACCTTGTTAGCAATTCTTACCTACCACGCTTGCGATTGTTGAGCCTTACCCTTGTTAATACATGTTAACGACAAGGAGGGGTTAGATAGCCCTTCGGCTTTTAATAAAACACACTAAAAAGTTCAACTAAGCACTTACCAAAATTCTCCTTTGATCCTGCGGCTCAAATATCTACTGAATAAGATTCGGCTTCCAATCGTGACTAAAAGTAGATAACAATCGATTGAGGCGAGGGAACAAGCTACAAGGGTTCGGCAAGAGTAGAGATTCGGCTAGGAAGGATGATAGTAATTTCGGCAATGAAGGGAATTGGCTTAGCAAAAATTCGGCAAAAAGGTAGAAACCGTTTGAGGGGGAGAATAAAACTAGAGAATGCTAAAAAAAAAACCCTTCAAGCATTCGGCCCCTCTCCTTTTAAAGCCACAGACCGAACACTCCATCCCTTAGAGTCCCATTCGGCACCATCACATCCTTACTCCCCATCTCCTAACTTTTCTCTCCAATAATACCTTCATCTTATCTGAAATCTCCTCCACAACCATCAGTCCTGCTTACTTCAAACTCTCCACGGCAAGAGTTCAAAATCCACACAACTCTTGCCGTCCACCTATGCAAAATAAAACACTCCAAAATGCACTCCTCCTGCTCGAACCTTGGACCTCTTCAGCTTTCACACACGCCACCTCATAGCTCCCAAGTGACGCCACTTGCCTCCTTGCCACAAGCTCTTTTGTGTCCTATTTTCTCTTAATCTACTTAAGAGACCTCATGCCTGAGACTAGGGTCCACTAAGCAAGAAAAATAAATTTTTCCCTATGGTCTCTCCTATCTCTAAGGCTTCAAATAATCCCGATAATACCTTAAAATTAATATTCTAAGTGCTACACATACACACCAACCTCAGTGCACAGAAATTTAAAGTTTCGGGATTTTTGGGGCGTTACATACTATCTTATCTTGTGTTATACGTTTGCTTGTGTTTACTTTGATATATATATATATATATGTTTGAGTATAATTTTGAAATATTAATGAATTTGGCAAAAAAGGCTAGTAAAGAGATTGAATTGAAATGAAATGTGATAATTGATTGTTATTGTAACACCCCCAACCCGTATCCGTCACCGGAATAGGGTTACGAGGGATTATTGATCGCTGTTAAGTCAGAGTTTTAAAATTTATAAAGAGAATGATCGAACCTGGAAACTAACTATGACAACGATTGAGGCAAGTGCACCTATCGAACAGTAGTATAGCTTAGGGAAGACCGGATTGTCGAACCCAAAGGAACTAAAAGTACTAATACTAACTTTCTTTTTATTATTTAGCCTAAAATAAGTGAAGTTGTTTATTAATCTAAATTAACTAATTACTAAGCTAAAGACGCAAAGACAAAAAGAATGGATTGGGGAAATACTTAGGAAAAACTCAGTTGATTAAAACGATACCCTTAGGAAGAATCCACCTAGACTTCACTTGTTATCTAACACCGAACTGCATTTATTTATTCACTTGACTTGATCCGTAGGACTCCCTAACGTATATTAAACCCTCTCTCGAGGCGAATAACGCCTAACCCTAGGTTAATTAACGGAAATCTCTTTCTCGAATAATAACCCCTAGAATAGCAAAGAAATCGATCTATGGACATCCCATATTAGGTTTCACCCTAATCCGGCAAAATCTCGCCACCCTATCTCTAGGCGTGCGATCAACTCCGCTTAATTATGCTAGATCTACTCTTAGCGGGGACTTTTGCTCCACCACCTAAGCACATCATACTTGAATTAATATCCGTGAAATATCAACACAAGAATTAAGCACACATAATTAAGAACAAATCAAGTATTTATCATATAGTTCGAAAACAATAACAAGATTCATCTAGGTTTCATCCTTTCGTATCTCAAGGGTTTAGTTCATAACGATAAAAGAAAACATCTCGTAAGAAAAGATAAAACAAAACATAAGAAATCCCTAAAACCCCGAAGGAATTGAAGAGGAGATCCTCCGTCTTGAGTAGAATTCCGCTTCTTGAGATGGATCAACTGCTATCCTTGAGAGTTTCCCACAAATCGACCTTTTCGGCTCTGGTTCCTTGGCCTAGCCGACCGCCCGTCGACTCCTAAACGATGGCTTTGGGCCCCCGCAAAGGCTTTCGCCCAAAAACCCGAATAAGTTGCCCCATACGGTTTTATATAGGCTTTGAGATGTGTTACTTGGCCTCCAAGTATCCTAATTTGAGTGCAATTCCCATTTGGGGGTTTAATTAGACTTTGAAGTGTGTTTTTTTGCCTCCAAGCATCCAAATCCGAGTGAAACTCCTCTTGGCATGCGCAGGAGGACACGCCATGGCACACACCCGTGAATCGTGGCCAGTGCCGTGGACTTTGTTGATGAGGCACGGCCGTGTAAATCGTGGTCCAAGCCGTGTTCGAGATCTTTAAGGAGGCACGCGCCGCAGTGATCTTTGGTCCAGTCGTGTCGATTTCATGCTTTGGCCCATTTGTCCGCTTTTAAGCCCGCTTTATGCTTCTTTTCATCCCCGGTGCTTTCCGAGTATATAACATGAAAAGAAAGGATTAAGAGCACCAAATTACATAAAAATAAGGGATAATTCATCCAAAAGCATACTAAATGTGGGATTAAAATATGTTACTATTTCGGTTTATCAATTACCAAGGAATACAGAACACTTATAGATAACTTGAAATCATTATCGTTCAAATACCGAGACTAATTATAAATGTTCCTTTAACAGACCTTTTGGGTCCAAATAATGCATTAAGATCGGGTCGAGACTAAACCGGATCCTTAGGAAAATTTTTCGCGACTTTTAAAATTTTTCTCGCATATAAAGTCACACGCTGTGTGTGACTGGGACACACACAAATGGACCATACGCCCATGGGGTAGACCGCTTGTCACACACGGCCCAGCACACGCCTGTGTCTACCTGCAGTGGATGAAAATTAGGCTATTTTCCAAGCCATATTTCTCACTCACTTGATCCTTTATCTTTACCAACATTTTAATACAAATAAGAACCAATTTAAAATATTCAACCAAGCCTTATACTTATCACCATTTGTTAGCCATACACTTCATATAAATAACAAGAAACGTATATAGGCTCAATTCTTATTAAATTCCTCTTATACCTATACTTTTTCACATTATGTATTCATATCATATATAATAATCATACCTCTGTATTTCATATACATTTTCATAACAATTTGTCTTGGTTTCTAACTACTACATATTTGAGTTCTACTCATCAAATCATTTGAACATCATCTTTACACAAATAGTACACTTGAGGTGTACAGTTCTATAATTATGAATAAACACATTCATCAAACATATTCCATGTTTTTTTTTTTATATATGTCACAGCCTCATATTTTCCATGTATCAAGTACCATCATTTCCTCGTATTTCAGACAAATACATGTAACAATTCATAAACATGCAACTCACTAACTCTTCCTGCCAATCACAATTTAAATTGACAAATCACTTATTGAGTCCAATTTCAATGTTCACTAAAATTTATCATATAAATTTGGATGTACGTATCCACCAATAAATTCCATGTACAGGTATCATCATCTCATATTTCCACATACATTTGCTTTCCACATTATGAACTCAAATAACATATACAAAACATACCAACGTATTTCAAGTACGTTTTCATAATATTTCATTTAGAATTCAGATTATTTCATATTAGAACTCTTCTCATCAACTCATTTGGAATACCAATTCATACGGATAATACACCCAAGGGTGTACAAATATATAATCACAAATGAACTCATTCATCAGCCAAGTTCTATGTTCATGTCTCATCAACTCGTATTTCCTTATATCACATAATTCTATGTAACACTTATCAAACTCTGTCAAATTAGTGAACGTCTTACGAAATTGGTCTGCACCGGTATGCACTGAATTTCACTGTTAATCACTGATGCCATAACATAGCTATGGTCTTTTCACTAGAATGCCATAGCTCAACCATGGTCTTACATCTTCACTATCATTATGCCATGGTCAAACCATGGACTTATCCGTCAATTCATCACTTTTCACTAGAATGCCATAGCCCAGCTATGGTCTTACATCTTAAACACGTATCACACCGAGCCATATCCCAGATATGGTCTTACATGAAAATCACTTGTCACTTGTCACTATTCACTGATCAGGTAGCCGGAGCTACCACTTTTCACTAATCAGGTAGCCGGAGCTACCGCTTTCACTTGATCGGTGCCGAGCTACCACTTTTCACTTGATCGTGTGCCGGGCTACCACTTTTCACTAATCGTAGCCGAGCTACCAATTTTCACTTGATCGGTAGCCGGTTACCACTTTTTTTTACTAATCGTAGTCGGAGCTACCACTTTTCACTTGATCGGTGCCGGCTACCACTTTTTACTAATCGTGGCCGAGCTACCACTTTTCACTTGATCGTGTGCCGGGCTACCACTTTTCACCGATCGTGGGCCGAGCTACCACTTATCACTTTCACTTGTCCTGATCGATAAGTGTAGCCGGCTATCACTTATCATTTGTTGCCATGGTTCAATCATAGTCTTTTCACAATTCATCTTGTCACCGAATCAAGTGCTCAATTTGATCATTTATTCAATTTTCATGCTTTTACATTATTCACGATCTTATCATCAATACATATGAAATAACACATCATGAAGTTCATAAAATTAACAAATGATCACTAAAATTTAGTCATATAAACTCACAAGTTCAATTTTTTTGTATTATAACGATAATCATAATTTCATAATAAATATTCCAAATAAAACATTATATCATTTCTAATTCAACATTTATCAATTATAATCGGGCATGTGATTAATTTATACACAAGTCGTTCATATATTCTTTTCATCCTCCTCCTCCTCCTCTCCATCCACATCCTTAGTATAAATAACACACTTGTAAGTAACATATCTATAATTTTCACTATTTATTTATGTGAATATTCAAGCTGTCCATCCGTGTCATAGTCACTAAATTATTTTTATATTGAGCTACAGAACTCCAAATTAAGATCCTCTAATTTTCCCTAAAACTAGACTCACATATCTTTTTACCATAAAATTTTCAGAATTTTTGGTTTAGCCAATAAGTACAGTTTATTCTTTAAAGTCACCCTTGTTCTGCTGTCTGACAGTTCCGACCCTTCTTCACTAAAAATTAATTATCTCCTCATACGGGATTCAGATGATGTTCCTGTTTGTTTCTATTGAAAATAGACTCATTCAGGATTTTAAACATATAAATTTAAGCGCCTAATTATTTTTCTCAAATTTTTTATGATTTTCCAAAGTCAGAACAGGGGAACCCGAAATCATTCTGACCTTGTCTCACAAAACCTATTATATCTCATGATTTACAATTCCATTGCTTACACCGTTTCTTCTATAAAAAAACTAGACTCAATAAGATTTAATTCCATATTTTATTAATCCTCTAATTCGATTTATAAAATTTTTGGTGATTTTTCAAAGTTAGACTACTGCTGCTGTCCAAAACTGTTTTAGTGCAAAATGTTGATTTCCATTTTGCCCCAAATTTCACAGTTCATACAATTCAGTTCTTGTCCAATTAACCCCTCAATTGGGTTAATTTTTCTAAATTAATACTTTATTCTATCATTTTAAACTACTTCATAACCCTTGGAAATTAAAACTTTAGCACTAGACCTTAATTCCAAACTCTTTCACTATTAGGTCCTAAAGTCAATTTCCATCAATTTTACTTGATAAAATCATCATATATCAAAATTAAAGCTTCAATTCTATGTTTGTTCATCATATGCTTCCAACATTCATCCATAGAAACTTTAAAAATTAGCCATGGAATCAAAAACTAATGACATAGTAAGTTGGACCCAATTGTAAAAGTCCAAAAACATAGAAATTTCAAGGAGAAAGCAAGAATTAAACTTACATGAAGCTAGAGTATGAAAACCAGCTTGAACCCTCTTCCATGGCTGTTTTTCAGCTGATGAAAATGAAAAGAAATGAAGAGAATTCTAGATATTTTAATTTGGTCCCATTTTTATTTAGCTAATTTTGGCAATTTTCCAATTTTGCCCTTATTTCACCCATTTCCTGATATTTCTCAGCTATTGCCGCCCAAAATATCTCCTTTGGGCTTATTTGCACTTTAGGTCCTTCCTCATTTGGTAATTGAGCTATTTAATCCTTCTAGCAACTTTTACACCTTTTTCAATTTAGTCTTTTTTATTTAATTAACTACCCAAACGTCAAAATTTTCTAACAAAATTTTAATACTACCTTATTGACATTCCGTAAATATTCATAAAAATATTTATGACTCGGTTTATAACACTGAGATCTCGATACCTCTTTTTCTCAATTTCTTGACCAAATAAATCTTTATAAAACACAATTTACTATTTCAAAAATCTTTTAAAAGCTACATTTGGCTCGTAAATATTAAATAATATAATCTACGAATTTATTTGTCGGATTTGGTGGTCTCGAGCCACTATTTTCGACACTGCTGAAATTTGGGCTATTACAGTTATGACATGATATAGGGTATAAATGTGAAAACATGAATGATTATAGGGTATGATATGTAAATATGGATAATTACAGGGTGTAAACATGTGGAAATTATTGATTATAGGGAATGATAATGAATATATGTATAATTGATGCCTATGTGAACTTAGTAAAAGGTTAGGATACAGTTGACATGCTAATAGGGTCAAATGCGCGCTTGTATGATATATGTGATTGTACGGAGACCATGAAAGGTTATATCAAGATCCAACATTTTTTGTGGATCATCGAGTATTATTCATCCCTACGGAGACTTTGTTGTGGTGGAGGGATGTAATTGAAAATGTTGTACATTTGATGCCTACGGGCTTTGCACTTTGGTGCCTCAACGTGGTGTAGTTAAGCTCCTACGAGCTATCTGGTGTGGTGTAGTTCACCCATGTATACGATTTCGTTTTACTAGGGTTCCATTAGGAGAAATATTATAATTGAATCTAGAAATTGGAAATTTAATGAATTGAATTTGGTAAACTAATTTGATATGTAATTCACTTGACATGGTATAAATTTATGGATGGATGATAGAATATGACATTGAGATGAGTTATGTGAAATTGGTTCATAGTGGTGGTGTTGTGAATTATGCTTATAATGTTTAATGTGTATAAACAATTATGCTTACCTTGTTGTTATTTTGAGTGTCATGTTCTAGCCAAAAGTATATCAAAACTAACATAGCTAGTATGCTCACTTTTGAGCAAGGTAAGTACGTAATTTTCATTTGAACTTACTAAGCATTAAAATGCTTACTCTAGTTGTTTCTCCTACTTGTAGATCATTAACTTGAAGAACTCACAGAGTTGGATTAGTGTGAAGCACAAACTATCATCGAAATGATAGAATTATGCTCATTTTGAGTTTTAGAATTGTGGCATGTATATAAAGTATTTGGTTATGTAAATGGTCACTTTCTTGATGTGGATGTCATGGTTGAATTTGTGGCTAACATTGAATTTGCATGATAAGTTTGATATATAACTTATCTGATACATGGTTTTGGGTCATGTTTGATGCCATTAGATGTCATGATTTTAAGCTTGCATAAGTTAGATATAATAATGGTTGCATAGTGAAGTAATTTAGCAAAATAAGTTGGTGAATGGTTTGTAAAAGGTTATGTTTTGGTCATGAATTTTTATGCCATTGGAATAATTGTTTTCAAAGGTGTTATAGACTTAATTTGGCATGGATTGGCATGATTTTGTATTGGTAACATTGGAATATGCATAGGTGAAATGAAATGTATTTGTTAGAAGTATGAAATATGCTCTAAATGTGATTCTTGCCAAAACAAGGGTGACGTCGCGACCACAAGTCCCCAACGTCGCGACATAGATTGACAGTGAGTGACGTCGCAACATCGAGAATCTGAAGTTATGACGTAACTCACTGACTGATGATGTCGTGACGTGAAAACCCTAATGTTGCGACTTCAACTTGCAGATTTTGAAATTTTTTCAATTAAATCCTTAACCGACCTTGGGTTTGTAAAAGAGCTTTCATAAGCTCATATATGACCTAGAATTAATTTTGCATCACATTGAAATGTGATTTATTCTAGTAAGTATGCTGAAATGGTTAAAAGTATTGAAATTTGCTATAGTTGCTCTGAAAACGAATGTAGCATCTTGTAGCTCGAACCCAGCGATCGGGTCGGGCAAGGGGTGTTACAAAATTTAAATAAAAAATAAAAAATATTATATTAAATATTTAAATATTAAAAGCACTTTTAACTTTAACCAACTGTTAATTAGCGTTGACCAGTCACGTAGTGCTATTAGAACACGCTATGTGTCATTTGTTTTATTTTTTAATATTATATATATTATATCGATTAAAAATGTAAAAGAATCATGTAAAAATAATTTTTTTTATAAAATTCTAAAATATATAATTATAAATTTTAAAAAGTGAAAATAATATATAAAATTAAAAAAAATGTTATAAAAATTGAAATTTTGAAAAATATATTATTTTGACTTTTTAAAATTTAAAATGATATATTTTAGAATTTTATAAAAAAATTGTTTTTATTTTTAAAAAAAATTATAAATGATTTTATTTATATTTTTAACCAATATAATGTATAATATTTAAAAAAAAGGACACGTGGCGTGTTCTAATAGTGTCACATGGTCGGTCAACATTGGTCAATGATCAATCAAAGTCAAGACTAATATTTTATATTTAAATATTTAATATTATAAATTTTTTTATATTTTTTAATTTTAATTTAATATTTTTATTTTAAATAAATTTAATTATCACGTGACATTTTTTATTGGTTAAAACATGTGATGTGATATTTTTCCATTGACCAAAGTTGTCTAATGATTTTCTTTAAAAAAACGTTATAAATGAACCAAAAAATAGAATAAATTGCTATTTTAAATTTCAAATTGAGACGAAAAAAATAAAAATTCAATATACTAAAAGTTAAATCGTAAACTAAGTCTATCCAAACTCTCAATGGTTAGGCTTACGTAATCATGTACATTATACATAAACCACTTTAAAGGCAATGGTAGGACTTACATTGGGTTAGATTAGAATACTAATTTTTGCAATTTAAATTTAATTATAAAAAATATAAAAAAAATTTAACATGATTGGATGGATGGAACTCAGTTTACAGTATTGGACTCTGATATCTACTTTCCTAAGAACCCTGCAAAATGATCATGTAGCTAAAATGGAAGCAATGCACATAGAAGGCGATGTCTTTGGGAATAGATGAATGATTAGCTAATAGAGATACTTTACAAATTAGCATTAATCCTCAAAAGCTTCTTGGTTGTATAATATTTTTTTTTTGTAATTTTTCATAATTTTTTGAAATTTTAAAAATTTTAATTTTTTTTTATTTTCAAAAATTCTTTTCCATTTTTAAAAGGTTTTTGAAAATCTGAAAAACTTTTATAAATTTTTTGAATGTTTATTTTTATCTGAAGAGGTTTTTCATGTTTATTTATAATATTTTGAACTTTTTATTATCTATTATAATTTTTAAATTATTTACTAACATACTATATAAAATAAAATAGTATCACTTTATTAAATAAAAGTTGATAACTAATTTATTCCGTATAAAAAAACATAAGTTAAATTGAATAAAATATTTATGCATAAAATAGAAAAATAAGCATTTAAGAATATAGTTTTAACGGAGCAACTATTTTGCTTATTTATCTAACTTTTTTTTCAGTAAAAGGACTAAATTGTAATATGAGTTATATTATAGGGACTGCTATCACACTTTTACCTTGTATGACATGATGATCGATCAAAGTGAAAATTGTGAAGAAAGAAAATAAGAAAGGCGTCTTTGCGGTGGAGAAAACCGAGAAAGAGTGGCCTAAAAGAGAAAAACTGGAGAAGAAATGAGCGCGGGTTCAACGATTTCGAAGAAAATAAAGGAAGAAGCAGTTGAAGAAGAAGAAACAGCCAATGGAGAAGACGATAACTCCATAGCTGAGCAAGAAGAAGCATTGGTGGCTTTGATCGAGCATCGCACCAAAGAAGTCGAACACCTTGGCCAACGTATCTCCTATTACAAATCTCAGGTTCTTCCACCCTTTCCCCCTTTTCTCATGAATATCTTCCTTCTTTTTTTCTTTCTATTTTTGGGTTTTTCTCTTTTTCACCGATTGAGGGATTTTTATTGTAAAAATCTGTATATTTTCATTTGAGAAAGTTTCTTCTTTTCACCTCTTTCACAGTAATATTTCGCTTTTAATGCCTATCTTTGGAGAATAACAAGTTCAAGTAAGTGGTATTTAAGTGTAAAAGAAAAACCCAATCTTTTAATCTCATGAAGCAATAAAATTACCCACTTTTTAGAACAATCTTTTGCTTTCATTTGTTTTGTTAAGTGGTATATGAGTTATCAGGTTGTTCTAGAGGTACACTATTGGCGAATCAAATGTATGCTAATAAAATTGTTTATATTGTTAAAAAAGTGTATTGATATGATGGTTTGTTTTAGTATAGGTTTGAGCTTTGGCTTTCACATTCATTCGAATCGCATTGTTTGATTCTTTTGTTCTTCCTGCTTATTTGATACATAGCTTGATCAAGCAGAGAAGAGGCTGCAAGATTCACAATCTAAATTGGCTCGCCTTCGAGGACGACATAATACAGCATTTTCTAATGCTTCTCTGGCAACTAAAAGTGTGAAGGTGGAGCAGAGATCAATAAGTCCCGAACTTATAAATGGAGGTTCTAAAACAAAGCAGCAGCCAAGAACTGAACTTGTAATCCCTTCTGTCAATCCGAAGATTTCACAACCCATAAAACCGGCAGGTTCAAGTGCAAAGACTACCATTGGTCTTGAAGCAAATGCTGCCTCTAGTAGAGCTGTAAAAGTAAAAGCTGAGACATCTCATAGAAACTCTTCCAATGCCGAGGTTGTTGAGAAGAAAGATAGAGGGGCTAAAAGGAAGTTTGGTATGATGATCACCACTAACTGAGTTATTTACTTATTTTTCATGATGAATTACATGAACCTTTCAAATTTTCTATTGTATCAGAACAAAGAGAGCACAAAGAGTTGATTCCCTTGGTACGAAGCAGCTCGACACCGACCACAATTGGCTCCTACTCAAGCAATCACATATCTAGTCAGCACAAAAGAAAGCTGAGAAGTCTTTCTGTGTGTCCAGTGAATGACCAGCTCTTCGTGACCAGGTATGCTCTTTGATAAGTGAAGAGGAGCTTATGCCGTTGATCATGTGAGAATTTGCATTTGGTGGCATGATGGAAGGCCCCCTGTAACTCATTGTTTGAACTATTTAGCATGTCAATTTCTATAGTTACTTTATGTTCTATAGGATCTCATTGCTGCTACTGTTTTGGATCATTTGCAGTGCTTTGGATGGATTAGTCAATTTGTGGCAAATACAGGCTAGAGGGTAAGTTCAATTTCTTTTTTGTTTGGAACTGCTATTTGCAAGGCAAAATTTTATATAATTGAGCTTCTAATAATATAATAGTATGAAGTTGATAAGGATATATACCACCATGCTGAACTATGAATATGACGCATGTGATAGATGTGTAAGAACATTCTTTTTGCAGAAAGCTAATTTAGAGAATCCTAGAGCTTTTTAACTGACATTCATTCTGCAATTTGAGAAAAGAAAGGGGGAGGGTTTGTCTTGCTGGAATTTGACAATTTTGTGGTGTAGAAGATCCTTGCAAGTCTGTTTAGAAACTTAGCAAGAAAGATAAGATTAATGTTCTTAGACATGAGTAATGAAGGAAAAATGATATACATGGTTGGCCAAAATTTTGTTGATTAAGGTTTAATTGTGTTAGGTATAGCAAGAAGCAGTTGATGTCAAAAGTTAAAATTTGATTATCTGCACTATTTTGAAACGTGTGGTTTAATTTCTGGCTCACTACAGAAAATGCAATATCGGAGTGGTTTTATTTTGAGCACTTCTTAAGTTTTTCACTCGTATGTTTTGTGATCTCTTAACATTGAACCTTTTTCTCTCTCATGCATGTTCTAGTTTGATTAAGGCAGCATCATGGGTTTCATGTCATTTCATTGTTTGTACTTTTGTTTGGATGGAATTTACAAGAACATTGTTAAAGATGAGATGGGTCAAAGCAGGTTGTGATTGTTGCTTAGTGCAAATTCGTGTATTACTTGGCAGTATTCAGAACCATGTCTTTTCTCCCTTTCTGTCAATCAAGTTGTAAAGGTTTCTTGTTCTTTTTTTTAACCCTTGAACTTTAGGTCATCGGCCTCTTTTCTTAGTAGCACAGACTGTGGATCCTCAGGGGAGAGAAGGTGGCCAGAAGATATTGCTTGGCATCCATACGGAAACAGCCTTTTTTGTGTATACACTGCGGATGCTGGGGATTCTCAGATATCAATACTAAATCTGAACAAAACACAAGGGGTAAGTGCGATGGTCATAATTGTGATGTGTGGAGGCTCTGAAAATGCCAAGTCCTCTGTAATTTTTTACTTGGAAGAATTAATTCCCATCTTAGAAGGCATCATTATGTAAACTAAACTCTCCTTTTGCTTGTTTGTGCAATGACAGAGAGGCCGTCTAACTTACTTAGAGGATAAGCCTCATGTTAAAGGTATCATTAACAGCATAATATTCATGCCCTGGGAAAAAAACTGTTTTGTCACTGGGGGTAGCGATCATGCAGTGGTGCTTTGGAATGAGAAAGATGAGGATATATGGAAGCCAAAATCCTTACATAGGAATCTGCATTCTTCTGCTGTCATGGGAGTTGCAGGGATGCAGCAAAAAAATGTTATATTGTCAGCTGGGGCGGACAAAAGAATTATTGGGTTCGATGTGCATGTTGGAAGAGCAGACTACAAGCACCAAATAGAAAGTAAATGCATGAGTGTTCTACCAAACCCTTGTGACTTCAACCTATTCATGGTTCAAACTGGGTAAGTAACGTCTATTTCTCAACCAGTAAACTTATTCAATCTGTGATGGCTATTTACCTTTTACATTTCTAGCTTACCTACTGCATTTTTTAATATATAGCATTTTTGCAACAAACATCTGAACATTGTTTTAATTGCATCTGTTCCAGGATTCTAGTGAATTATATATAACCAGGCTTTTACCTAACTAGTAGATTTTTTTCTTTTTTCTTTTTTGAGTAACTAGTTGATTCAGGTGTATATTGTACATCACTTTCCATTTTAGGTGGCATTGTTAAGATATGATTTTTAGATATGTCTAGTATGGTAGTGATTTCGGGTCTTCTATTGCTCCTGTCATGTTAATTCTGTATCCTAGTTCAAGAGAAACGGGTTGGCAATTGCTGTGTTGCTCAGACTCAGTATTTTTCTTAAAGTACCTGTATTGGACACCCTTTCCCGACACATGTGCAGGCATGAGCTTATGGATATAACCCTTCAAGGACCCTTTAAATACATGAAAAAAACTTAGAAAAAGTCGAGCGTACCTATGTCAGGCACATATCCTTATCTGACTTTCATATCCAAGTCCAAGTAACATAGGGCAATTGTGTAGTTTTCAGTTTGCCCCTTAGATTGTTGCCTTTTGGTGTAACTTGTGATGAAGGATATATGTATCACAAGAAGTTTTGAACTTTATCTTAATTTTGGAGTTTTGGACAATGAGATGTATCCTTTTTTCAGGGCCCACGAGAGGCAGCTTCGGCTCTATGATATTAGATTGAGGCATACCGAACTGCATTCTTTTGGGTGGAAACAAGAAAGTAGTGACTCACAATCAGCTTTGATAAATCAAGCTTGGTCTCCTGATGGTTTATACCTCTCATCTGGTTCAGCAGACCCTGTTATCCACATATTTGATATTAGGTATAATGCCCGGAGGCCATCCCAGTCGATAAGAGCTCATCAGAAACGAGTTTTTAAAGCTGTATGGCATTACTCTTTACCACTTCTCATTTCCATATCTTCTGATCTACAAATTGGACTGCACAAGAGGTAGATGTTCCGTCTTCATAGCTCTCAGCGTTTCATTCCCATGAGTACACAACTTCTTCCTTTCAGCTCATTTTGATCCGATTCTTGATCCTCATTTTCCCTTGGATCCGAAATCTTGCAACTTGTTCTGAAAGAGGAATTTGTCAGTGAGCAGTTTCTGATTATCAAGGAAAACCTAGCCGGTACTAAACTGAACCCACATATTGCCCTGTTTTCATTACATCAAAAGATTTTTTTTTAATGTATTTTATATCATTAATTCATGGTTCCCATTTTGTTGGGTGTCAATTCGCTCTGCTTCGTGTTGCATGCATGCATTTAAGCCTTGGGGTAGAAAGCTCTTTTTAACTTTTATATGCTGGAGACTCGTAGGAAAGCGAAAGCAACTTTGTCACTTGGATGACTTGGATGTAAGTGTGAGATATAGATGTGTTCGATGCAGGTAGTTCAATTTTTCTAAGAATTTTTTTTTCCCCGAGTATTTTTAGAATCATATTTTATATCCATGCCCGTATATGCGTAGTACATAGATATCGAATATTATCATTGACCTTGCTCAAGGGTGAACTTCAAGTCAAGATCTATGGGGCTTGCTTACCTTTACATGGGTTAGAGTTCTTTTAGACATTCCAATTTGTTGAAAATCAATGAGGGCTTACCTTTTCCCTATATTCAAAATAGTAAAACTTATTAACATAGTAAAATATATTTATATTTATATAAATACCCAATTGAGAATATATATTTATATTAAAAATTATAATTTAAAAATGAACTTACAATTATTTATTTTTAAGATTATTACACCAAATTAAGCAATAAATTTTTATTTTAAAATATTATGATATTCATATTATAAATAAATTACCTATAAATGCATATAGAAAAATTAATATAGACTGATTACATATTTACTTTTATTGATATTATTCTTTAAATATTTATTTATATTTTGAAATTAAATTAAATTAATATTGATATAATATAATGACTAATATTTTAATTATATTATTATAAAAAAACATCAAACAAAGTATAATGTGATTTGATAATAATGACTTTAACACTAGATGACCTTAGAAAAAGAATTCTAAATAGAAATTTAAGATATACAATTATTAGATTTTTATTTTCTCATAGTATTTTTTTGTTGATTAGATTACTACATTTACATTTGAATTATATATTTATACTTTGAATTCAACTTTAAAAAATTGGTTAATTTTTTTATTTATTAAATTAAAATCTACCCATAACCAGTTGCGTAACGTGTGATATTGAAACTAAAGTATATATTGCAGTTCAATGATCCGACTCTAGTGGTTGACCTCTTGACTTTTTTGTGCTCGTTGACTCGACTTTCTTTTGACTTGCCTCCATGCTTTTATTTAATTCGTGTATTTATATTACTTTTGCATAAATAATGACATTTAAACGTCATTAAGCGCTAGGGGTCTCCTTGACTTCCAAAATATCTGGCAGGAAAAAAGAAAACACAAAGAAGATCATTTGTGTTGATTGTGAGATTTGATACACACAGATAAATGGACCATTTGCAAAATTTTGTAATTACGTTTGGGGTCCACTAATTATGCTTTGCTTTTTGGGGGGTTTAGCAGCTCACCATTCTCAATATATTGCTTCATCTTCCTAAACACTTCTCTCTCTACATTGTTGCTGCGGGTATTTTTTAGGGTAAATTATTCCACTAATCATTCTAAATATGGGTTATTTCTATTTTAATCATCTTAATTTTTTTTGTTAATTTAGTCACCCTAAATTAGAAATTGATCACTTCACCGTTAATGGTACGGAAGACTAACGGTGCTTTTTCACCTTAGTTACTCTAAAATTAGGGTAAACTACCAGTCAATCACTCAACATGGTCACTGTAAAAATTATTTTATATAAATACACCATTAATCTTTTGTTACTATTTAACTGTTGAGTGATCAATTAAAAAAATTTAAGTGACTAAAATAATAACAATTGCTATTTAAAAAGAGTTGTAAAAAGGGTAATTTACTAGAAAATACCCTTTTCTTTACAAAATTTACGAAAAAGGACTTACTATTTAATCATTTACCGGAATGGGCCATTTTTCCCGAAAGCGCGTCCACGTCAGCGCGATTTCAGGGGATACAGCAGGAAAACGCGTCCCTGTGGGAGCGTTTTCTGCCACATCAGCAGAAATCGCGTCCTTGAGGGCGTGCTTTGCTGGATGTGGCAAAAACGCTCCTTCAGGGACGCGTTTTGCCCGCTTCCAACAGTCAAAAAAAAAAACTATAACCCCCCCACCCTTTCATTTTTTTTACACAAAGGTCCTTACTCAATTTTCTCTCAACTTTCTCTCAAATTCCTCTCAAATTTCTCTCAAATTCCTTTAAAGTTCCTCTGAAATTTCACAATAGTCCTTTAATTTTTACAAAAAAGCCCTGTTTAAAAGTTTTTTGAAATTTTTTTTGTTAAATTTAAAAATATTCGATCGTATTAGCAATGGCCGGAGAATTAATTCGTCTCGACAATAAACACATCTCCGTCGATCAAATGACAATGGTAAGTTATAATTTTAATTTTTCAATACTATTTAATATTTTTTAGGTTTATGTAATTTTAAATAATTTTTATTTTATAATTTTTTAAACAGTTTGTAGATCGGGTGTTGCAATGTTATATTCGCAATATGTCTGGTCCGCCATCGCCGTTGATCGAGAATTACCTGCGGGAAGCGGGTTTTTGCCACGTGGCCACGATAGGCCGGGGGTGCAAGTTGGACCCGAAGCTAATCAGTGCGTTGATAGAGAGGTGGAGACCCGAGATGCACACTTTCCATCTTCCATGCGGAGAGTGTACTATCACTCGAAGACGGCATTTGCAATTGGGATTCTTTGGTGGATGGGTACATAGTCACCGATCCGCAACTTCGTGATTGGGGAGCGTATGCTACGAGCTTTTGGGTGCTATTCCGGATAACATTAACTGAGGTCGGATCGAGATGGGCTGGTTACGAGACACATTCCCGAGCCGGATAATGATTCGGCCAGAAATAGAAAGAATACGATATGCTGCTCGCATACATTCTTGAGATGATTGGAGGCTATCTCGATGCCGGACTTGTCACGAAACCTCGTACATCCGAGATGGTCACTGAAACTCGTTGATTTTAGAGCAATGGTGAATTGAGTTGGGGTCCGCTGCATGCTAGCAAAATTGTATCGGGAGATGTGCGGCAACAACGCGCGAATAAAGCGAAAATCGGAGGTTGCCTATCACTACTGTAATCATGGGCACGGTTTCGCTTTCCATTTTTGCGTCCTCGAGTGGACCACCCATATACATTCCCACTCATAACGAGGTAAATTTAATATTAGATTTTACAATTATTACGTAGATTTAAAATATAATTGTATGCTAAAAATTTATTTAATTAGGTGGAACCATTCGGTGAGTTATGTTGGAATACCTACCTCGCTTGAAGATATACGGCTTCTATTAGAGCAACGGTCGGAAGCACAAGTAAGTATTAAATAAAATATATTTTCGTAATGAAATAGTCGTTTCGTATTTCGTATTTCATATTTCGTATTTAGTATTTAGTATTTAGTATATAACTAATATTTTTATCATGTTAATATAGTTTGAATGGACACCATACGAGGATCCTTCAATTCGGGTAGTAATTCCGGATGAGTTCTTTCAAAATCCGAACATTTGGCATGTGAAGGTCCCATTGGTCAACTATGCCACCGTGGAGATGCACCAGTCAGATCGGGTTCTGCGTCAATTTGGATTTCTACAACAGATTCCCGTGGCACATGAGGTGCTTGATGATGAGCACAAAGTCGACTTACGGCTGTTGCATACGGATTGGCCAAGATTTTGGTCAGCATATATCGAATTATTGGGAAAACCGGTATGATTATATACCTACTTGGGAACCGATCATCGTTCTTGAGTTAGCGTGTGTGCCGGAATACATGTCATGGTTTAGGATCCATGGCAAGCCGTATTTATTGTCAGAAGAGAAGAGGCGACGGCAACTTCGTGTACAAAGGGAATGACGGGGCCCTTTAAATCCAAGGAGAAGTGATGATGAGACGGGACCATCAACAACGCCGACACAATCATCGGGCCCATCAACAGCGCCCACACAGTCACCGAGCCCAACACTTCAGCCGACGACACCCACATCATAGCCTTTTCAGATTATGCCAGGTGCGTATCCTAGCCCTTATATGTATCCTAACCCTTATATGTTTCCTTTTCCCGATCCATGGCGGCGTTTGGAATGCATGGCCCGGTTCGAGTCCGTTCGACTACTCCAACGGCCACCCGATCTATAGGCCGCCGTCGCATGAGGGATCGCACGAGGCGCAGTCGGGGAGCTCTTCTTTTTACCATTCTCCTTCGCCTTATGGGATTCAGACACCTCCGCCATGGGTGATGCAAACACCTCCGCAGTCAATATTTTATCAAGGTGGGTCATCCTCCCAACACCCACAACTGCACTTCTCACTGAGAGAAACTGTAATCCCCACTTTGAGCAACCACAACCTCACTAAGCTAGAACAAAGAGGAATTCAAACAGAATCAGTCGACCACCCCCATGTCGCACTGATTCCGACCGGCACCAACATTGATTTTTTTAATATATTTGTATAAACTTTTTTATATTGTTTCATTTAATAAAATAAATGTTGTTTTTAATATTTCAATTGTAATTTAATTTTTTTATTTTTTATTGTAATTTAATTTTTTTTTATTTTTATAAAATGAAATTTGTTTTTAATATCCTAATTGTAATTTAATTTTTATATTTTTAATAAAATGAAAGTTGTTTTTATTTTTTTTATTGTAATTTATTTTTTTTATTTTTTATAAAATGAAAGTTGTTTTTAATATCCTAATTGTAATTTAATTTTTATATTTTTAATAAAATAAAAGTTGCTTTTTATTTTTATTGTAATTTTTTTTTATTTTTTATAAAATGAAAGTTATTTTTAATATCCTAATTTTAATTTAATTTTTATATTTTTAATATCTTAATTCGCATTTTAAGGGGAAAAAAAGTCTTAATGCCTCTTTTCCTCCTCTTAATATATCTAAATTATCATTGTATTACCCAAATTAATGCCTCTTTTCCTCCTAATTGTAAATAAAATAATCATTTAGCAAGAAAGATAATTTTGAAGAATAATGATGATGGTGATATTTTAGATTAATTGAATAACTTTTTTTTTTGCAACTTAGTCCTTCTACAAAAGTTCACCATTTTCATCAAGAAATTAAAAGAATTTTCATAGCCACCAAGAGACAAAAATGATAAGGAGACTATCAACTATTCCGATTTGGACACGAGCAAGATGTATGGCCTGGGTTCCTACACCATCCGCATAACTTCCGTTGGTTGGTTGTTTCTGATATCCATATTGTTGCGTATTCTAGTCGAGCAAGGTTGACCTTTTGGTTTCATGCGACGCAGCTTCTCTATTCGAATGACTTAAACGGAGCAAGCGATACGCACGGCCACTTACGCTCATCCGGGATCGTGGGAATACGTGTCTCCACACATTGTACATGTATTCTATTTTATACACTTCGTCGACATAGCTCATGGGATCCGCACGGAGATTCCGACAAGCCGCAATTACATGAGCGCATGGATAACGGCGCGCCAAATATCCTACGCGATCGCGGTCCTATTTCTCAAGTGTACACGATATTTCCCGCCAACAATACCTTGGTTCTGCATCACAACTCCGTCACACGAAACCATAGGTTGTCGCGATCGAAACACACCGTGTGTGTATGGTGTTGGCCCGTGCCTTCGCCTTGTTAATTTCTCGCAATACCTTCGCGCACCATACATGACCTCCCTGCATTTGGCCTTCATAACTCGCTGCTCGCTTCGGAAATAGTGCCGCTAAATGAAAATATGTCTCTCGCACAACCGATGTTATCGACAAATGACGCGTTCCTTTTAGAATAGAATTTATGCATTCAGCCAGGTTTAAGGTCATATGACCATATCGTAGGTCGCCATCGTATGCTTGTATCCACTGTTCGAAAGGTATGTTGCATAGGTAGTTTGCGCCTTCTTCGTTAACTGAGCGCAAACTCACCAACATCTCGTGAAAATGGTCCTTATTGATCTCGTACCCTGCCAATATAAGTTGATAGCAAATATTACATACCACTCTTCAATTAAGAATAAATTGAATATTACAAACGAAATTATATTAATAGATATTACATACCCATGTTGGTCACTTGCCGTCGTTCACTTGTAGATCGATGTTGCCCGTGGTAGTTGGACGCAACATGCCTTAGGCAATATCGATGGTGTGTACGATGCCATAGGCTTCCCTGTCGCTCTATTGCGGCTAGTATTCCAGGGCCCCGATCCGATATAACGCATATATCAGGTTGGGGGCAAACATGCCTCCTTAACCTAGATAGAAAGAAATCCCAGTCATCAACTGACTCCCCCGGTATTATTGCAAATGCAATTGGAAGGATTCTCCCACTGCCATCCTATGCCACAGCTAGCAATAGCCGATGCCTATATCTACCATACATAAAGGTACCGTCAATTTGTACCAATGGCTTGCAGTATAGAAATGCGTCTCGGCATTGCTTAAATATCCAGAACAGACGCTTGAACACTTGGCATCCACGGAGTAATCGATCGTTGTAGTACGCAGGTATCGTTTCAAGGTCTGTTATGCTGCTTGGGACATATCTCTCCAGCACCTGACACCACTGCCACACTTCATTGTATGAAGCGTCCCACCGACCATGCAACTTTTCCAACGCCTTCTGCTTAGCTATCCAAGTCTTCCGATAAGAGGGCGTGTACCCCAATTGACTACGAATATTGGCAATTAAGGCCGGCACTGAAGTCTTGGGATCCGCCTTCACCGTCGGTATTATTAAGTTAGCCAACATATCTGAATCCATCTTGGGATGATCTTGTGAAACACCTATCAACGAAGTACGTTAAATAATACAACATTACGTAATACAAGTATTATTCAAAAACCTTGAACACCTAGTGATACTATACCAGCAAGACATGTATGTGGACCTTTGTACTTTTAATCTCCCACAAGCTCAAGTTTTTTTCCTCAACGAGGCCATGATTTTCCATGAACATGTACCGTCTTGCATCGCACACTTGGCCTCGTGATTTATCGAGTTTGGATTTAACCACATTATAGTTAACCCCGCTTCTTGATGCTATATTGTTTCAATGCACCAAGAAAACTATCCTTGTTGGAAAATCATTTACCAACTTCTAATTCACCCGAATCCAACGACGAACTTGTATGCGGTCACGCCTTACGTGTGTAGTTCAGAAACTCCAATGCGTCGTCTTGAGATAGATCGACATTATGCATGTGGGCTTTGAGGCGAGTACGCCCCTGAATCGCGGATCTTCTTCTTCTTCATCCGAACCCCTTCAACATCTTCGGTATGGTTGGAACAGTGCGGTTCGAAAAATAATGCAATTTCTGCACCATCGGGGCCGGGCTCCCGAGGTGGATCCACATCGGACTCATCATCCGACCCACCATCATCTGCAACGAACGAGGTCCCCTCGTCGGTGGATGTCGTGGGGAGTACATTTTCCCTTCTTAAACAACTTTCGTAACGTCCCCAATCATATGTGGATTGCCAACCACTAGAGGTTGGTGACGTTCCCCAATACGTATTTCTAGCATCGAACGTCGAATGAAGGATATGCATGTCCCATCCACCAACCGAGTGTCGTGCAGGGATTGTGTTTTCCATACTACCACCAAACACGGGCGCTTCCGTATTCTGCCTCCCACTAACAGAGTGTCGGCTTGGGGTCGTGTATTCTCCTCGAACAGCAGTAGATGTTGAAGTCGAATGAAGATCACTTGGCGATGAAAATTGTACATATACCTCAAGATAGGGTGATCCACTGGCAAGATGAGTCTCCACCATTGCCTCCAAGCTCCGAGGACTTTTGATGTCGAATGAGTCATATCTCACGGGATCAACCGAAGCACAAAATCTATACTTAATAGACTGGACTTTCATTGGCGTTGTTCAAAGATTTTACGCCTAATTCTTTTGGAAGGTTCTCACAAATCTATGTTCTCGTTAAAAACCAATGCAGACTGTGTTCTCCGATAAAAAAACAACACCGCTTTTGGTGTCACAAACCTCACCATCACAATAAATAACAAAGACTAATACGCTCACTCATCTTCGCTTTCTATTTTACTTTTGCCTCAATTTCTATTATGCAACTTTGAGAATGAAATTTGACTCATTTATAGTCTAAGGACAAATAGGAACTCATCAGAGCAAAAGAGCGCCCACGTGGGAGTTTTTTTCAAGATTTCTTGGCGATGTGCATCCTGCTGAAGCGTTTTGGTCACTATTTGTTCGAAACGTCTTCTCTAAATTATTTTGCCGAGACTCATCAGAGCAAAAGAGCGTCCACGTGGGAGCTTTTTTCAAGATTTCACGACGGTGCATCCTCGCTTGAAGCGTTTTGGTCACTATTTGTTCGAAATGTCTTCTCAAAATTATTTTACCAGAGACTATCAGAGTAAAAGAAATGCGTCCACGTGGGAGCTTTTTCAAAGATTTCACGACAGTGCATCCCGCTTGCTGCGTTTTGGTCACTATTTGTTCGTAAATGTCTTCTCAAAATTATTTTACCAGAGACTATCAGTAGCAAAAGAGCGTCGTCCACGCGGGAGCTTTTTTCGCAATCTTGCGACATGTGCATCCTGCTTGAAGCGCTTTTGGTTACTATTTGTTCGTAAATGTCTTCTAAATTATTTTACGGATACTCTGTAAAAAAACAAATAATTTTTATATTGTTGATATATATTTTTAAAACCCTAAACCTAAAATTATTTTAATTAATTAACCCTAAACTCTAATTCATTAACTTTTCCTTAAAACCCTGAACCCTAAAAACCATTAAAAACACAAAACCTTAGCCCTAAAACCCCCAAAACCCTAACTCTAACCTTAAAAACAGCTGAAAACCCTAACGGAAGGGGAGGGCAAAACGCGTCCCTGAGGGAGCGTTTTTGCCACATCAGCAAAGCACGCCCTCAAAGACGCGATTTCTGCTGATGTGGCGTAAAACGCTCCTCGTGGACGCGTTTTTTCCCTCGCATCCCCAAAATCGCGCTGACATAGACGTGCTTTCGAGAAAAATGACTCATTTCAATAAATAATTAAATAGCATGTCATTTTCCATAAATTTTAAAAAAAATGATATTTTCTAATAAATTACCTAGTAAAAAGTAGGGTGAGTTTATCCTTTTATTTTTCCTTTTTGGACTAATGGAATTGAAAATTTGAGCTGAATTTTTTTGCTTCATCTTTTTAATTGACGCGCTTTCAGCAACGCGTTTTCTGTCGCTGAACGTAAAATGGAGACAGACGACACAGCCCAAAACAAATTGAAGAAAAAAGTGGGCCATTTCCATTTCTAATTTTGTCTAGCGAATTGTAAATGAAAGGTTTAAACTTTTTCTTTGTCAATTTTCTATTTTTCAAAGACATCAATATATATATCTATATATCTATATATACACACTCCAAATCTCTCTCAATCTACTTCACATTTGATTTTTTTGTTGTCGTTGTTTTGTCTCACGCATATATATCCTTTACCTAGTTTATAAAAGAGAGTTCTGCCGGTTTAGTTAGTTGGAGATGGGAAATTGCTGCTCGGACGTCGGTGGCGGTATGGCAGCTGTGAGTGGTGCCGCTTCCTCCGCCGCTACTGGCAACCAAAACGATGCTGTCGACATGTACTTGAAGTCTCACGGTATCCACGGCCTCTTCTCTCAGATCGAGGTCTTTTTTCCTCTCTCTCTTGAGTTACTTTATTAATAATTGACTAAATGGCTAGTTTTGCCTTATAATGGATGGTGGAATTTACTTTGTTACCTACTAGATGATTGGCTAATCGATTTAATATTGCTATTATTAGTCTTAGTATTTGTATTTAGATTTATAGTTCGATTTTCATCATGTTGACTACACAAGCTACTTTCTGTTTCATTTTCTCTAAATTATCTGAAATCTCCAATCTCTGTGCTCTTGCATTGATTCTTTTATGCAAAACCATGTACGCAGTTATCATTTTCTGCTACGAGTTTGCGAGACCGGGATGTTTTCTCCAAGGTATGCACGTTATGAATACATGCAAAGCGAGACCCTAGCTTATTTGCTCTACTAGCAATTATGTAGTTAGAAATTCAGTGCTGTACCATATTTGACCTTGTTGAAATTTATAATTATTGTGAACATTTGAGTTTGAATGAGTGGAATTTAGGAAATAACAATTGGGTAGTTGGAATTAGGGAGTTGAAGGTGAGAAGTCACACTGTATGGTTAATTGGAAACTTGGATGCCATATAGGTAGGTTTAAAGGTGCATTTAAGCGACCAATCAAGACGTGCTATCTCCTCATGTAGTAAGGGGTGGTGTGTTCTTGTGTGATTGGCTATTAGAATTGTCCTGTGAGAGAAGTTTATGGATCATGCCAGGTTTAGAAAATGAAACATGTGAGGCAATCACATAACCTGAAGTACTTAAAGAAATCCTTTACTAATTCCACATCCAAACTGATAAAGCTATAACATTCTAGGAATATGTCCTTAATGAATCCAATAAGTATGTACTAACTCTAGGGTTACTCCTATAATCTTGATTGAATCTCACGTTGCTACATTACTTTACAAGAAAATTTTTGAGATAAGGACAGATTGGTAAATCTATCATAAATGAAAAGAAAGCTTCTGTTTAGCTTTAGTTTGAATGATCAGTTGGCTCTTAAAACATTTTCAGTTTTAGTTCTTGTGTCACCTAGTAACATTTATGTACTTTACTCCCATGCTTTATTATTTAGTTACGAGAATCGTACTTTTGTTGCAGAAAACTTAGCATGATATCTCATACGTTTTGTTTGCTTTAGAGTGATCCAATGGTGGTGGTTTATATTAAAGAAAGAGATGGAGCAATTAACGAAGTATTTCGTACTGAAGTAGTTCTCAATTCTTTGACTCCTACTTGGATTGCAAAGTATACAATTACTTATCATTTTGAGGTTGTCCAAAACTTGCTGTAAGTTCTGTTCTTCCTTTTCTTTGATCAGCAAAATGATGATCTGAATTTTTTTTCATGCAGTTTAATTTGTTGGAATTTATTTTGTCACAGGTTTAAGGTTTTTGATGTGGATACTCAATATCACAATGTTGAAATGAAGGTATATTTAAGTAATTCAGTCTTTCCTTATTCCTGCCCTCACTCTGCCTTTATAGTTTAATTTACAAATTTGGAAGTAATATATAGTATATTATATGTATAATATATTCTGAGTTTGTGATATATTTCTTAGTTGTATTTGTATGTGTTTTCTATGAAATCATAGTTTGTCACCATGCTTATTTACATTTCTGTTATTTGGAAATATGATATATGATCTGACTTTGCTAATTAACAAGATGTACAACAAATTTGCCTTATGCCACTTTCATGGTAGTGGGTAAAAGCATGAAACCTTCAGTTGATGCTTTCACTTCTACACAGATGCTTAAGCTGGAGGAGCAGCAATCTCTTGGTGAGGCATGCTGCACATTATCAGAGGTATCTCATAAATATCTGAACGAAACTTTCTAATATAATGCAATTGAGCTGGAATGCCTTAGTTTAATGAAAAACACTTAGATTTAAAGTAAAATTGAGGAATCTTCACTTGCTTTTTGCTTTACTTCATTTATTTAAATAAAATTGTTTCTATCTTACAGATTGTAACCAAACCAAACAGGTCATTAACCCTGGATCTTATACGTAGGGAGGAATCTGTTTCATCAACCCATTCCCAGCACTGTGGGAAGCTTACTGTGCATGCTGAGGAATGCTTTAGCTCAAAGAGTACAGCAGATATCATATTAAGGTGTATAGATTTGGAATCTAAGGATCTCTTCTCAAAAAGTGTATGCGGTGATGGTTTCATATTTTCTTACTTTCTGTTCGTACTTTTATCAGGAATATTAGTTATCTTTTGGTGCAAATTTGGACTTGTCTTGCAGGACCCCTTTTTGGTTATATCAAAACTCGTGGAGAGTGGGATTTCTATTCCTGTATGTAAGACAGAAGTTCTAAAGAATGATCACAACCCAACATGGAAGCCAGTGTTTCTGAATATTCAACAAGTTGGAAGCAAGGTATTACAAGTTTTCATTCGTAGTTTTCAAAGAGATTTTCTATTTCTTTGATTCCTAAAATGGAGTGCAAGTTTGGTCTAATATTGACCACTCGGTTCTTTTGGAAAGACATCAGTTTCCTTTCCATCAAATTGTTGATTCTTCTTATTAGTAATCCTGAATTCCTTATCTTGCTCAAAATTCAGAGCTTTTTAACCAATAAATTGGTTATTACTACTGACCTGTCTATAAATTACAATCAGCTATATAAACATGGTGGTGTTTGCTTAACATGAACACAGATGCTTCCGTCATTGGTTTATTAAGTTAGCCTTTCTTGATTTTGTCTCTTGCTCGGTTTCTGAATTTATATTTTCTAAATAAAATTGCAGGATAGTCCATTAGTGATAGAGTGCTTTAACTTCAACAGCAATGGAAAGCATGATCTGATTGGGTAACTGTAGATTTTATTTTATTTTTTTGTTTTTTCTTTTCGATGCTTGCTGATGCAGCTTCCTCTTTTGGATTTTATTAGAAAAGTCCAGAAATCACTAGCAGATTTGGAAAAGCTTCATCTTGGAAGGGAAGGAGAAAATTTATATTTGCCAACTCTGGTTGGGCATAATTACGAGAACAAGGTTTAACCACATGAATTGAATTAATTGTATAATACATTTTTTTTATTTAGCTTAATTTTATGAATTTGCTAACTTTGAGGCAGATATTGAATAGCAAGCTTTTAGTGGACAAATTCTCTGAGACCGTCCAACATACCTTCCTGGATTATCTGGCTGTGGGTTTCGAACTAAACTTTATGGTGGCTATTGATTTCACTGGTACTTTCCTGCTTACTTGTAGCATTGACGTATTTCTTATCAAGTTTAATGACAAAACATGCATTGTTTTCTATTTGAACATAAAATCTAGATTGTGAGGAACTTTTGGATTAAAAATAATATAATGAATTAAACAAACAACTTTTTTAAGAGTACACAAACCCTTCTTGTTTATCTAGGTCTTCTTTTCCCCCTAGTTTAAGAAATTATTTGGGCTGAATCACTTAAAAAAAGAGGTCTTAGGTTTGAATGATGCTGACTTGATTGTAACTATCTGAAATTGTTAAAGGCTGTATAGATAAATGTGGAAGGCATCTTGCAGTATGTGCAGTTCTGCAAAAGTACCATAGCTTATATATATGCTTGCATTTTAATTCTGAATTCTGGTCTATCAGCTTCGAATGGAAATCCCCGCCTCCCTGATTCCTTGCATTACATTGATCCATCAGGACGGCTGAATCCATACCAGAAAGTAAAAATTTGATTTCTTTCAATAGTTTATTTATTTATTATGGGTACCCTAGCAAATGATATGCATATTTTTACCCAGGCAATCTATGAGGTTGGAGAGGTATTGCAGTTTTATGATGCAGATAAACGATATCCTGCCTGGGGATTTGGAGCACGGCCTATTGATGGTCCAGTTTCTCATTGTTTCAACTTAAATGGAAGCAGTAACTACTGTGAGGTGACCAATTATGAGCAGAAATCTTATTGATATCTTGAATGCTCTCATTTCTTGTGCCCTGATATTAAGAAATATCATTCCCTCTCAGGTTCAAGGAATCCAAGGAATTATGATGGCATATACCAGTGCCCTTTTTAATGTCTCTCTGGCAGGGCCAACACTGTTTGGACATGTGATAAACAGAGCTTCCGTAGTTGCCTGTGACTCTCTTTCCACTGGTGCTAAAAAATACTTTGTTTTGTTGATAATCACGGTAAGATACATAAAAGAAATGGATTGTTTTCCTAGCAGCCAGCTGAAGCTGATATAAGCACATGAACATTATGCTATCAGTATCCATCACCAACATTCCTATTTTGTTTTATTTTTATTCTTTTTAGTTTTATTAGAACTAATTTTATTGTTTTCCCTCTCATAACAATAGATCTAATTTTATCACTATTTCTAATAGCTGTTAATATAACTCTAGGATGGGGTTATAACTGACCTCCAAGAAACCAAAGATGCCCTCGTAAAAGCATCTGATCTCCCATTGTCGATCCTCATTGTTGGAGTTGGAGGAGCTGACTTCAAAGAAATGGAGGTACTTACTACATGTACCATCTCATATCCGTTTGAAGGATAACGATCTCTTCACAGATCACCCTTTTGTTGTCAGTACTCGATATTTTATGTTGTTGAAAGGACCCACGCAAGATTCATTTGGTTTATTAGCTAAATCCCTGTTACAGATTTTAGATGCAGACAAAGGAGAGAGACTTGAAAGCACAACTGGATGTATAGCTTCACGTGACATCGTTCAGTTTGTTCCATTTCGGGATGTACAGAGTAAGTCATCTACTCGAGCTTGCTTAAATATGTTGGTTCAATTTCCAAAATTCATGGAGAAAAAAATAACTTGCTTAAAGATTCAGTCAGCTTTAAAAACCAAATCCCTTTTATATAGCAAGACATTTCGGGGTGCATAGAGAAATCCTTAAATAAGATATTAAACTTGCTTAAATGATTAGACGCAATTTGCCCAAATGTGTTGCTTAGCGTGAAAAGTTGCTTAAAAATGTTCGGGAAACGATTTTGTAGTTTAGGGATTATAACAACCCTTGACTTGCAGGTGGAGAAATTTCTATGGTTGGAGCACTTCTAGCAGAATTACCAACACAATTTTTAACCTACATGCGACGCAGAGATATTAAACCAAGCACTTAATTTTGTATGTGTATATTTATATTTTCTACTTTCCTTTCACGCCTTGAGTTTGGCTCTTATCAATGCAACCATGGCCTTTTTTTTAAAAGAAAAAGAAAAAGAAAAACAAGGCATGTCGATATGTTTTAGTATCAAGTTGGAATAAAGATTGATCAGAAGTATCGTTCTGTCTGCTGGCTATGGTTGCCTTGCGGACATCTAATCGTCTATTTAGATGGCTGGTGAGATTGGTTTCAGTGAAATTGAAAACAGCTGTAACGGTGAGATTGAGTTTTTTAACCGTGAGATTAAAATCAGTGGTGAGATATGTGTTTAGATTTAATCGTGGTGATGGTGGTAAGATAAATTGTAATTAGAAAGAAAAACAAACATCAAGACATTAGACATATAATTAAAAGTATATATATTATTTTAGATTATATATAAAAATAATATTTTTATTTTTATGTGATTAAATTTTAATTGGTTACATTGATTATAATAACTATAATTTTATTAATTTACTATATAATAAAATTATTATTTTTGTACAAGTGAACAATTATATTACAATGGGAAAAAGAGAGGCTTTAGGGTTTACAAATATAGGTATCGAATTTTAAATTTTATGTCAATTAATTTGAAACTCACACAAGTTTGTCATTGTGTTAGTGGTGTGATTGGCATATATTAAAAGTATTAGTTGAACTAAAATCATGTCAATGGAATTTTTGTGATTGGTTTGGTGATTAATGACTGTTTATTTATAGAATTTATTCAGGTGTAAATCATATACCTTTATCTAGATAGTTTATTTTGGATTTAATGTGTGCAGTGTAAGAATGCCTCCATCATGTTGATTACTTACCTTCTAAAATCATTTAATTTTAAATAAAAATATTTAAAAATTCAAGTGCACTAACCCAGTAAAATTATAGAGCTTTAGTGAAATTAAAGTTGTTTCAAAATTGCACTTAACGTCATTTATTGATAATGAAAAGTTTGTTTACCCTTGATTCTATTACCTAAAGGCTAAAGGGTACAAAATGGCATGATTGCTTTAAAAAGGTGCTTCAACGCACCGCATTAGGATTCCAATGAAATTCAAAGGAGGCCTCAGCACATGTATAAATGAAAATAGAGGAGCAAATGCATACTATAAAAGCTAGGAAGGTGGATCTATACCATTATAAAATATGAATATGATATTAAGATTTAAAAGTTTAAAAAACTACCTTAAAAGAACTCATCAATTTTTTTTCCATATTTTTTATTTATTTTTTCATTTGAGTATTCAAATCGTAAAAATGCAACAATTAAGTTTTTAACTAACATTGATCAAAGTTTATAATTTATTGTTTGTTTGTTTTTATTACATATCAAGCAAATGTCATGCCATGTGGAAACAATGTTGACATAGCATTTCTTTTTTTTTTATATGATTTTTTTTTAAAAATAAATTATTATAAAAATATTAGTTTAAAATAATTTTGATTAATAATTTTATATAGATGTTTTACGGGTATTAATAATTTTATATATAATATTTATTTTTAAAAATTATTAATATATATAATATTAAGTTTTGTATAATTTATTGAGTATATACTAATATTACATGATATGCATATACCCGTATATGGATGTTGTAATAATTTATTAATATTGATATTATATAATTATATAATATTTAATTTTATATTTTAATATTATTATACTAATTTATGGTGAAAGTACCACAAAACCCCCTATATATACCCTAAATTGTATTTTAGCCCCCCTATTAAAAAAATGGACAAATTATCCCTTGTAGTTAGATGAGTGAGCAAAATAGCCCATCCAATAAATTTTGGCATTTATTTATAAGTATAATAATAAATTTAGCCCTCAACTATCACACATTTATTCAATTTGACCCCTACTCTTTTATTGGAAGTAAATTAGAAAATTTTGAAACTGATAAGGCTAAAAGGTAAAAAAGAACATAGTAACAAATTAAAAAAACAATTAAACGCTTTTAAATTTTAGAAAATATTTAAAAATCATAAAAATTATAAACAAAATTTATAAAAAAATTATAAAAAATTTAATATTATAAAAAAAAAGTTATATACCAACAAGTCCCAAGGATACGAGGATGGATGGATAAAAAATTAAATTTAAAATTTGAAAAACAAGAACTTAAAATTTTGAAAGTTAAGGAATTTTTGGAGAGAAATTTTGCTAAAAAGAATTGTTGGGAAAATTGAGTCGTACCTTTCATTGCCAAACTGAGAGCCTTTTATAGAGAGCTCTTGCTTCTTTACAACATCATTATCGGGGAATCAAATCCCTTATATCATTACAAATATTTTTTTCTTGATGTACACAATTGTTATTTTCAAGACTATTATTACAATTTTAAAGAATATATTCCCCGAATTACAAAACTTTTGCAAGGAATCTCTATTGTGTATCTTCGTCTTTTCTTTTGGGAGAATTTTTGTAGAAAATCATTATTGTTCATCTTCGTCTTTTCTTTACATATAATTGTTATTGTTCATTTTCGCCTTTTGTCTTCTTTTGTAACAATTTCTTCAGGCATGCAAGGAATCTTTGAAGGTTGCAAACAATTATTTCAAACAATTATCTTCTTCTTCTAGTTTTGGTGATCATCACTGTTGCGATGTCATCTGCAAGATCACCATTTTGATTGAAGATGTTGAGGATTCCTCATCTTTTGAGTTGGAATCTATTGAGCTCAGCATTTCAACCATAAGACTAATGTATTCTTTTTTGGTTTTGACCTGAGCTAACAATGCGTTGGTAGTCAATTTGGCTTGAAGAAATTTTGCAGTAATTTGGTCATAGGCAGCAGACTTGCATTTTGAATTTTTGTTGAAAAAATATCCAAATATTTAGAATCATAACTTTCATCATTGAATTTGTCCTACCATTTTTTTTTTTGAAATTTCAAACTAATAATGAGATTCTCATGTATTGGTCCTGTTCAAAGGCATAATTCTAGGATATAATCTAAGAAATACACAATTTTGAAAAGAAATGAATTGTTTTGTGTATGTGTTTTTGGTCGGTTGGAATTTGTCAAAAATTTGAGCCATAAATTTTGGATTTTTTTCTAGTAGCATATAAAAAAAAAGATGATTCATGTTAGTGTCACCATTCTTGAAACCAATTAGAGAATTTGTATTGGGTGTCATACTTGAAATATATGAGTCAAGAGTGTATCATATGTCGGTTGTTGATAAGGAAGACATTGCTTTAGACTGTTTGGTAGCCCTAGCATGTAAAATATGGGTGATGGTTTGTTTTGGTGGTGAATTTGGATGGGAATTTCTTTGGAGAGTTTGGGTTTTCACCCCAATCTTTTGGTTTAAGAATTATAATTATTTGGGCTGGTGAATAGATAATAAAGTTAGGGTTGGAGAATTTGAAATCTCTCTATTTTTTTTTTTAAATCTTGACTGCTTTAACAATCAATCAATTTTTTGATTTGGGAATTGATTTCATTTAGGTCTTGTGCATCCTGGAGGGATGTATCATTTGAAGTTTTTGATGAGGATGATCCCTCATTTTCTTCTTGCAAACAAATTTCATACCATGATTTGATGAGTTTTGAGAATATTTTTGTTTTCTAGGAGGATTTTTCTATTTTTCCTTTTCCTTTGTCTTTGAGTTTTAGGGGCATTTTTGAATGAATTATCTGGTGAGAAAATCAGATAAAGAATTAGTTTCTCCTTTGTTATATTCAATTTCAAAATCAAATATACTCAAAATTGCTTACCATATTGTAAAATCTGTTTTGAAGCAATATTTTGAACATCCTTTTGTAAAACTTCTTTTGTAGATTTGCAATCAATTCATAAAAGAAATTTTTGATTTAATAAATCACTTTGAAATTTTGTAATACACAAAACAATTGATAAAATTTCTTTTTTGGTCATACTATAATTTTGTTGAGTTGGATTCCAGTGTCTAGATGTAAACTAGACTATTTGTTCTTTTCCAACCTTAATCTATTTTAAGATTCCACCATACCTATCTTAGAAGCATCTGTTTCTACTATTTTTCGGGGGGCTGGATCAACTAAATGTAAATAAGGAAGTTCAGTGATCTGCTTCTTGATTTGAGTAACTATATTGGTGTAAATGTTTGTCCAAGTTGTGGATTCTTTTTTAGCCTCACATAGAAGGGCTTACAAAATTTTCTATGACAGAGATAAAATATATAACATAGTTTAAGCTACCTAAGAATCTTTGTAGTTGGACATTATCAAGAATTTGATTTGGGAATTTGTTGGCAAATTGTGTAGATCTTTCTATTGGAGTAATTGTCTCTTAGGTAACATAATGACCTAAAAACCTTACTCTGGTTTGGAATAAACTAATATTGGATTTAAATACTACTAAATTTTTATTTTTTATAACTTTGATAAAAAAATGGTTAAGTGTTTGAAGTGTTTTTCTAAATTTTCAGAAAACATTAGTACATCATCAATATATACAATTGTAAATTGGGAATATGGAAAAAAATGTCATTCATAATTCTTTGAAATTCAGATAGAGCATTTTTTTAATCCAAAAGGCATTACATTCCATTCATATTGCCCAAATGGTACAGTAAATGTCGTTTTGTATATTTCTTCTTCTTTTATTTGGATTTGTCAAAATCCTGATTTCATGTCTAATTTTGAGAAAATATTGGCATTGCAAAGTTTTTTTCAATAAATCCTTTTTTTTATTTGGGATTGAGTATCTAATCTATTTTAAATCTTGATTGAGAGGTTTGTAATTAATGACTAATCTTGGCGTTCTTCTTTCGAGTTCTATATTTTTTATCACATAAAATGTCGAGCAAATCCAAGAAGAGTGTCGCTTGTGAATATGATGTGCGAATTGTGCAAGTATACACATCAAACAAGTAATAAAGTGATGAGTGAGATCGTCTCTACAGGGATTAGAACGGTATAATTTGGTCGAGTTATTAGAGTTAGGCTGGATTAATGCTGAAGCAAAATAATAGTGAGAATGTAGTGACAAAATGAGAGAATGATGATGTATAAAATGTGCAACACAAAAAAAGTAAACAAAACAAGAATGTCATGACCAAGTAACTACAGAAAAGAAGATTAAGTAATTGCAATGTTGATTAGGGCGGCTGGGATTACTGATGCATCTACCTTCTCTAACTATTAATGCCACAGTAAAGTCTTGAACATTCTACTGCTCGATAGGTTTATACAGTAGTCTAGCTCTCTCGCGAGCAAACCTTGGGCTACCTTCCCTAAGGTACTATATATCTATAGACTTAAGTGCAGCTACCATTAATATTTTCTACCCTCTTTCGAATGAGGCAAGACTCTATGTCTAGAGGTTGTTGCGAATAAATAAATTTTCATTCACTCATATTATCCAACGTCTATCCAAATAATCTAACCCTGTCGGTATTAAGTTATCTTAATAACTTGTTACATATTCGTCAATACACAACTTGTAATAAGCATGAAATACCATTGAATAAAAGAACATAATAATTCCAACTTAAATTGTGAACATTAATAGAAATTAAAGGGTTAAGCCAAGTAATCCCAAGCCTAAGAGATTTAGCTCATACTAGGTAAATCGAGTTCAAGTTTAATGTAGTAATCAACATCATCTTTTACAATTAAGTTTTAAAGGAAATGCGATAAGAATCAGAGGAGAAATTCTGAGATGTAAGCTTTCGCCTATTCAGCTCTCAACACCGACAATGCACTTGCCAAAGATGATGTAGTCATCTTCTCCTTCTTCAACCACCTTCCTTTTTGGTCCTTCCCTCATTTCCTGTCAAAAGTTACTTCTCTTTTTCTTCTATTCGAAAAAACTGCCTCTTTCTAGGGTTTCCCTTTTGGCTTTTATAGGTTTGACCTTCTAGGTTAGGTCCATCAGCCTATAATCCTTTCTCTCTTTTTCAGGTGAATTTTTCTTGTACAAGTATAGCTGGGACTGAAAACGATATGCATTAAGTGTTGACTAGGCATCTTCAGGTATTGCTATAGCATTTGTGTTAGTAAACTACCAAAAATTTGTCAAGTCAAACCTTCAACCCTGTACTTCTTCTCCTACATTTGTACCTGCCAATCAACCACCAAACAAGTCCTTCTAACAGGCAATTAAAAGCAACATGTAATAGCACTTAAGCACAATCCAAGCTCTTTAATGCAATGCTATAAAAATACTAATGCAATATCCTAAAATGCAACTAAAATCACTTAAGTACATGAAATTAACTAACCAAAATCACCTAAGTACATGCAATTAACTAAGTCTAAAGGTATGAAATATAACTCTTTTCAAGAGTTATCCCACCCCCAAACCCGAGTTATTGCTTGCCCTCAAGCAAAGTATTCATGAATGCGTGAATGCAAGAATTGCCATGGCTACATAACCACTTTTGTATTTCCAAACCATATAGAGAACATTTTATACTTCAGTTCTCAACAATCTTCTATGTCTAAAAAGTTTGTTCAAGTTTCATAAGTTTATTTAGCAAAGGCAGTGCAAAAAATATTGCCCTAAGAACAAAATTTCTACATACTCCTGTATGCAATTTGACTATAGAAAATATCTCCTAATTTACTTAGTTCATCTTTCATCCAAACTCAGTTTTTTTTTATTAAAATATGTGGCTCAACTCGTCACACAATACTTTGACTTGACAATCACAATGGAGCATACACTGAATTGCCGAATATTTAATCATGTCACAATTTGAATAGAACTCACTCATGAAGCTAAGGCTTTTTACTTAGAAGATGGATGGAGCAAACAAATACCTCTTTAGCTACTCAACCTATTACTACAGTGGAGTGTCCCTAAAATTCTTTTTCTTTATTACACACTCTTGCCTAAACTCGCTTTTTATAATCAACAACACAATGGAGCAAACAAAGTGTTGCTGACCTATTTGGAAATTCTAAGCATTGGAGTGTTTTATGGCATTTCCTTGATTTTTCTTAAACTTTTCCATTTTATTCATTATTGAGTATTGCCATTTTACTGAGCTTATCTTCAAAATTCTCTAAGTTTATTAAAAGAACTTACTATAGACCAATTGTAATAGAAGTTAGGATATCTCATTTTTTAGGGATCGATTCTCAAGCAAACTATCCTAAGCTAAATTCGCCTAATCCACTATCACATTTTTCTAGATTTATTAAAAAATTAATTTCTTCATTGATCATCAAAAGTAAAGATTGTACTCCGCATAGGCAAAACAATACTTAGTAGTTATGTGGCAGTGGCAAAACAAATTTAACGAGACTAGAATGAGCATACGTATTGGATATATAATGCAGCCTAAATGCACAATACACCCCTAAACCTAAGAGATGCATTGTGTTCAATGCATGTACAAATATGCAACAAAAAAATAAAAAATATATAGATATGTACAGAAAATGTCATGGAAAAAGAAATAAAATGCATGAGGTAGGGGAAAAAAATTCCCTGGCTTAGACTAAAGTGTAGTTATTTCATTCGACCTTGCGAGTAGATTTACGGGCACTGACTTTATACTGTACTTTCCTCTTCATGGGGTTCATTTCGTCCCCCTCCTTATTAGTTTCCGTGAGTTCATCAATAATATGATCGATGTCACGGTCGTATGCAATCGTGGAAGCTAGTGGGGTGGGTGGAACAGGGTCCTTACCTTTCGTGGTGGCAGTAGTGTCAGTGGCAATTCATCTTTCCCTTCTTCTTCTTCATTCTCAAGATTTAATGATGTCATCTTTTCAAGCTCATCAGCAACAGTTTCCCCTTCATCAGTAGTGGTTTCCAAATTTATAGATTCGACTCTAGCAACAGGAGTTTGAGCTGGCTCCTCTGCAGCTTTAGGAATTGGGAGCAAAAAGGTGGGGAAAGCAGGGAATTCAGGCATCGACTTTATAAATTTCTTCTACAGGGATCTTTTAAGAGCCAAATCTCTACTCCTCACATAAGTCTAATATTGAGTTTCCTGCTCTTGGGCCTTGACCATCTCTTTAACTAGTTGAAACTGTTGAATCTCAAAGAGGGAATTTTTTTTTTAGGTTGCTTTAAGGTGTGCAACATTTGCTGTTCGAAGGAGCTGTGAGATGCTGAATGTGCTGTTGTGGGAAAATGTGCAGTAGTAAAAGTGGTAGCCTGACTATGCTGAGTTGATTTTGCAGCATCAATGCCTTGGAATTTGGCAAAACTGGCTCGGGATAGTCCACCCTTGTTGGGGGTCACATCCTTATCAGCATTGAGAGGGACTCTAGTAGTGCGGCACAAAATGAGGGAGGGGAAATTTAGGCTGCCAGTATTTTTCTCAGCACACTGGTGCACCTCCTAAAAAATGATCCGGCCAATATAATTCTTTTCCCCATGATGATGGAGTGTAATAAGAGCATCCTCTCCTTTGAAACGATCGTATTGTGAGTTGATGGCATGAGACGACTCTTTAGAAAATGGTACCACACTTTCCCAATAGGCTTTAAAGAAGCCCTCTTAACGGTATAGCAATCTTGACTAGAAATAGTCCAACGTGTACCCTCGACACATAAATCATTCAAGACTTGAGTCAATCCATCAGCAGTGACATTGTCAGTGAAGGGTGTGTGTTCTTCTTGCATATCAGCGATCCCAAATTGGGCGTTAATATGATCTTCATTGAACGGAACTGAAGTGTCACGAACATAGATAAAAGGAGAATTAGGTGAATTAACATGTGTATAAAATTCATGAACAACCTTTCTGAAAATGTCCTTAGGGTGCAAATAGAAAATATTCCACCCGTGCTTCTCCACGATGGAGGACACAGACTCGTCATAACCCATGTGTGGTTCATCCTTGAACAAGAACCCTTGTTCGAAACAAAAAAGGGCACTTTGAGATGTTATTGTTGTATTTTTTGGTCGCGGCACTATTGAAAAAGGTTTTAGGTCGGGTAGTGCTGGCCCGCAATGATTCAACAGCCTTCATAGCAGTCTTTACTCATGCCATTGAAGGAGGATAGAAAGAAATCTCAGAAAATATGGTTAGAGAAAATGTAGGAGAAGTTGAAGAGAAAGAAATTGTAAATATAGAAACTTTGTGGGAAACATAAGAGACGTGAGCAATTGAAAAGAAGTGAGTAGAAGAGATAATGTTGACAGTTCAAAAAAATAAAACGTGCAGAGTAATCTTTGTGGCGTGAAGGAGGGAAAAATAAGGGATTTTTTTGGGGGGGAATGTAAGGTGACCTAGCCCTAAAATAAAAGTTTTGACTTTTCCTCCCTAGGGCTACCTAAGTAACAGAATGGGCCCAACTATCCAAAAATCTCTCCCTTGGACTTTTCTATCCGGTCAACCCAGGTTACCTCGTACCTCAACATTCATTCACCTAGTTTATTGCGACATAATTTCCTTCTGAGATGCTGCGGCAAAGTCCTCTTAGTATCACAACTAATAATCCCACACATTTATCTGTCTTCGAAAATTTAGAAAAACTGCTCCTTAATCAAAGATAAAAATAGATATGAAACAACATTAAATAATTAATGATAACATATAATAAAAACGAAATGAAAGTAAAACAATTAAAGAAAGGAAAAATAAAAACAAAATTGCTAACTCAAACATCTTGGAGGTCAATAGATTGCTTGTCACGATCCATATAAGCACCCCAGTAGTACTTCAAGTGTTGTTCATTAACTTTGAATGTGACCCCCGTTCTCAGGTCTTTGATACTAACAGCTCCATGTGGGTATACTTGAGCTACTTCAAAGAGACTTGACAAGTGAGATTTTAATTTACTAGGGAACAGTTTGAGCCTAGAGTTGAACAACAACACCTGTTGCCGTGGTTCAAATTGCCTTGGCATAATTCTGTTATCATGCTAATGTTTGGTCTTCTCTTTGTACAGTTTAGCATTTCCATATGCTTGTGCCCTGAATTCTTCCATTTAATTCAGCTCTAACAACCTTTTATGTCCAGCAGCGATCCAATCCAGATTCAGTTTTTTAATGGCCCAAAATGCCTTATGCTCCAATTCAACAGGTAGGTGACATGACTTTCCACAGACAAGCTTAAAAGGTGACATCGCCAATGGTGTTTTAAATGTCGTACGATAAGCCCACAAAGCATCATCCAGTCTGGAGGACCAATCCTTTTGAGTTGGGTTCACCACTTTTTCCAGAATTTGTTTAACTTTTCTGTTAGAAATCTCAGCTTGTCCATTTGTTTGGGGATGATATGTCGTGACAATCTTATATTTCACTCCATATAGATACAAGGCATTAGCCATGTAACACCCCAAACCCGACCTAGACGTTATGGCCGAATCTGGCGGTGTCACATTGAAGTGTTTAGTGTAAAACTTGTTGTCGTTGAAATCCTCAAAATCAATTACTCATTTTGTTATTAAACGGTGATTCCAAAACGGGTTGTTCATTTCCAAAGCGTGCATCATTAAAAGCTAAGCACTTTTAAAACGTTACTAATTTTCAAAATCTCATTTATTGCAGAAGTTTTTTTTTAGGAAATGTTACGAAAACGTGGTGTATTTGAAAATAGTTACCTTTTGAAAACCCGTCTTTTTCTACAACTAGCAGTTTATAAAAACCTCAATTTAAAGTTTATAACTTTAAAGAGGCTTTATTACATAAAAATACCCTAATTCAGTTACTTATAAATCAAAGGCTAAAAACGAAAGCTGTTGCGGTTGTGTGGCCATCCTCGAGTCCTCGCAAAGACCGACCGCCTTACGATGGGGATTACCTGCATGCTTAAACAGAGGGGTGAGTTTACGAAAACTCAGTGTGTAATCCCTTAACAAGCAAACAGTAAATTAAACAGTAGATAAATGCAGTTTGGGCCTGAGCCCGTTACAATAAAAGTCCAGTTCAGTGTGGGCCTAAGCCCTTTCCTGTAACAGTAAACGATTGGGCTTGAGCCCAGCACAATGCCAGTAATCAGTAGGGCTTTTGCCCAATTTTAGTATTAGTATCAGTGGGGCCTTGGCCCATAACGATAATAGATATCACCATGCGAAGGAATAAGATGTAATATCATTAATCGATGCGAAGAATAAAGACAAAGATCATTAATCGCTGCGAGATATGCAATGAAATTCTACCCAATCCAGCCTCTACACACCACTCCGTCCCGCCAAACACACCATGTGGGGATAAAATCGACCCACCCAGCCAGACACACCAAGATTAGCACCGGTTGCGGCACTAAACAGTATTGCAGCAAAGTTGCCAGTAAAATAAACGACATATAGCCATCAGTAGGTCCACAATCGTCTTGGGCGACCCGTGCGACCTTATCAGTACAGTACACTTCCTTCAATATAACAACCCATCCCCATGCAATATGTCGTGACATAATATCATACGTTTATGTAAAATGTCATGCTCAATCATAGTCATACATATCATAGAGCAAATCAGTCATACATAACATAAGGCCATAACAGTCATTTCATCTCCTAGGGGTATAACAAACATTTTACCCTATGGGGTATTTCGGTGATTTTATCCTATGGGGGTATTTCGGTCATTTTACCCTATGGGGGTATTTCGGTCATTTTACCCCATGGGGGTATTTCGATCATCATTTTGACCCAACATGGCCCAAAACGGCCTACGCCCATGAGATCGCTCATGGTGGCCTTTACAGACAAACGCCCCTATTTCGCGGGCTCGGATTGCCACACGTACGATCGCACGCCCGTGTGGCATCAAATGCCATATTTTCCGGCTTTTCGGCTTTTGCCGACCTACGATTAAAATAGTGTGAGTACACACTTTTTTGACTTTTTCGCCGATTACCGTTTACAGAGTACTGTTACACACCTGATGTGATTTGCAGTTTCTCCTCGTTCCGAACACTCTTATTCCGAAAATCAATGATCATTGCACCCTTGGTTCCCAGAAAATGTGCCAATCAACCTCGACCACCACCAACAACGATAAAACAAATTGCAGATCAGAGATGTAGCGTACAAAGAACCAAGAATCGGGATTAATCTATAAGTATTCGGCCAATGAATAGCACTTGAGGGAGAGGAAGAGTGCGCTCCCAATTGATCAACGAACCCTTGCTAAAGCCGAGAGCAAAAATAGAAATGTGCGATAGGTGCTCAGCCAAAGTAACAACGTAACAAGGATAAGAACAGAGAAAAAGAAAAGAGGGGAGAGTATTCGGCAGAGCTTAAAAAAGAAGAAGGGAGAATCGGCTAGGAGAGAAAACCGAAAAGAAAAATGGTAAGGGAGGAGAGAAGCTATATTCGGCCAAGGTTGAAAGAAAAGGAATGAAACCCGAATTCTAACTCTCACCAAATCGGTAACAACCCCAAATCCCAAAAATCCCTCCTCCAATTTGGCTACACACTCTTCATCAACTTCCTGTCCCTTAATTTTCTCCTATTATCTCTCCACAACAACAACCTCCCCAAATCCCAATATTCTCTCCTCAAATCTCTCCAAAAATCCCTCATCAATTCTCTCTATGACCAGTTCAAACTCCATTCAGCAGTATTTCAATCCAACTCTACCACCCACACGAAGTAGGCAGCAAAACAAATACTCCCTTTTTGATGCGCCACCACTCGAACCTTAGACCCCATGTACACTCCACACACCCCTTACCACTAGACCAACAACTCCTTTGTATCATATTTTAACCACAATAATTTAAGAACCTACTATCTAGATCCAAGGATTTTATTCACTTAAAATAAATTTTTTTGCCTAAGCCAAGGCTTGAACCCCTGACTTCTCAGACACTTCCAAACACTCCTAAATCACTTAACCACTGAAGCAGACATTCATTTGTGTCACTTTCTTGCACAACTAAATATTTATGTGCAGTCTCCTAACTGTTCCCTTGTTCAAAACCTATTTCTTCTAGGCCCAAAATTTGGGGCGTTACAAGCCACTAGCTTGCAATCAAAATGAAAGCCTTCATCACTAATAATGGCTCTAGGTGTACCAAATCTTGTGAAAATGTTATTGTGCAAGAACTTCATTACTGACTTTGCATCATTAGTAGGAAGTGCAACAGTTTCGACCCACTTAAAGACATAGTCCACTGTCACGAATATTTATAGGTAACGAGGGTGGAAATGGACCCATAAAATCTATTCCCCAGACATCAAACAGCTCAATCTCTAGGATATTTTACAGCAACATTTCATATCTCCTAGATAGATTGCCTGCCTTCTGACAATGATCGCATGACTTATAAAATTCATGAGTATCCTTGAACAGATTTGTCCAATAAAAACTAGATTGGAGTACCTTGCCAGCAATTCTCATTCCTCTAAAGTGTTATACGTAAGGAGCTGAATAATAATGTTACAGGATATTGTGTATTTTGTCATCAGGGACACACTTCCTAATTATCTGATCAGCACAGTGCTTAAATAGGAAAGGTTCATCCCAATAATACTGCCTGGCATCATGAAGGAATTTTCGTCGTCTTTGGCTGTTGAAATCATGTGGCATTAACTCACTTACTAGGAAGTTCACTATATCGACATACCAAGGTAATGCCATGATAACTAACAGTTGCTCGTCTGGGAAGTCTTCCTTAATCAGTTTGACACTGCCATCTTCATTTCTAACTTTTAATCTTGACAAGTGATCAGCCATTTGATTTTTAGTCCCTTTTCTATATCAAATTTCTAAATCAAACTCATGTAGCAAGAGTATCCACCGAATCAATCTTGGCTTGGCATCTTTCTTGGTCACCAAATACTTAAAAGCAGAATAATCTGTATAGACGGTGACCTTGGTACCAACTAGATAGGATCAGAATTTATCAAACGTGAATACCACAACCAATAACTCCTTTTTAGTGGTGGTGTAGTTAAGCTGCGTATTCGTCAAGTTCCTGCTTGCAACATAGCTTGCATGAAATACCTTGTCTTTTCTTTTCCCCAACACTGCTCCCACAGCATAATCGCTGGCGTCACACATAAGTTAGAAAGGCAATGTCCACTCTAGAGCTATTTCCAATTAGTACTGCTACCAGTCATTTCTTCAATTCCTCAAAATCTATCAAACAATGTTCATCAAAATTGAAAGGTTTTTTGTGATCCAGTAAGGTGCACAAGGGTTTAGATATCTTCGAGAAATCCTTAATGAATCTTCTATAAAAACCCACATGGCCTAAGAAAATCTAAATACCTTTGACACGAGTAGGAAGCGATAATTTTTCTATTACCTCAACTTTTTCTTTGTCAACTTTAATCCCTTGTTGCGTTACTTTATGCCCCAGAACAATGCCTTCACGAACCATGAAATGATATTTTTCCCAATTCAAGACAAGATTTGTTTCTTCACAACGGCACAGAACTAATTTTAGCTTTTTCAAACAACCTTCAAAGTTATTGCCAAAGAAAGAGAAATCATCCATAAAGACTTCAAGGAAGTTTTCCACCATGTCAAAGAAAATTTCCATTATACAATGCTGAAATGTTGCCGGGGCATTACATAACCCGAATGACATTTGTCTAAACGCAAAAGTACCATTTGGACAAGTGAAAGTTGTCTTCTCTTAGTCACAGAGAGCTATAACAATCTGATTATACCCTGAATATCCGTCCAAGAAACAGTAGAATGTTTTCCCAGCTAATCTGTCCAACATTTAATCAATAAACGGTAAGGGAAAGTGGTCTTTCCGAGTTGCCTTGTTGAGCTTGCGATAATCTATGCACACTCTCTATCCTGTGACAGTGCGAGTTGGTATGAGCTCATTGTTATTATTACTGACCACTATGACACCTCCTTTCTTGGGCACACATTGTACACGACTCACCTAAGAACTGTCAGAAATAGGATAGATAATACCAACATCGAGCCACTTGATAATCTCTTTCTTAATAACTTCCTTCATGATGGGATTCAACCTCATCTGCTGTTCAATAAAACAACTATAGAAATCCTCTAATAAAATTTTATGCATGCATAGAGCAGGGCTGGTTTCCTTGATGTCAGCAAGTGTCCATCCTAATGCCTTCTTAGATCTCTGGAGAACTTCCAACAACCTGGCCTTTTGATCGGGTGTTAACTTTACAAAATAACTACCGACAAGGTATTGTTGCCTCCTAAGTAAGCATATTGTAAATACAGCGGCAAAGGTTTCAACTCTAGTTTAGGAGGTTCCTCTATAGATGGTTTAGGAGGATTTAAAGTGTGAACCGATAAATTCAAGGACTCAAACTTTCTCCCTGGTCTATCCACAATCTGCTGTGCCTCAATGAGTTCACTGAATTCTTCAAAAGTCTCCGTTTCATGTAGCTCAAGTGAATCTGAATCACTATCAAAATTATTGCAAAATTTTACTGTAACAGCCCAATTTCAGTGAAATCGAAATAGTGGTTTCGGGACCACAAATCCGAGTCAAAAATAAAATTTATTTTTATTTTATTACATGGTTCGTATTATGTTAGAAATGTCATGTGAAAATTTTGATAAGAAATTTTTATCGATTAAGTGCTTAATTACGGGATGGACTAAATCGTATAAAATGCAAAATTTGAATTCTAGTAGCTAGAAGGATTAAATAGCTATGGAATTCAAAACTTGAGGTCTTTATATGGTAATTAGACCATTAAAGAAAATTATGTAGATATTTTGGTGACTCATCCATGGAAATTTTGAAAAAGGGCAACGACTAAATTGGAAATTAAAATAATTTAATTAATTGAAAGATGATAAAAGAATTATCATCTTATTTTATGTCATCTTCAACCCCAAAATACATGAAAACCCTAGGAGAGAGAGAATAAACTTTCTTGGCTTAATTGGGTAAGTTTTCTTGTCCCGTTTTTAGTAATTTTGATATTTTTGAAACCGGAATAGCTTAATCTATCTATTTGGGGGATCAATTTGAAAAGTTATCAAAGTATGAAAATTAGGTTATGGATGAATATGCTGAAATTTTAAAATTTATGGTAGAAAATGAAAGGTTGTTGTTAGATAAACAACTTTTACAAAGTGATTTTTGATGGAAACATGATTTAGGGACTAAAATGTAAAGTTGTGAAAATTGAAGAAAATTTCTGAAATTTATAGAATATATGTGCTGTAAATTCTATAGTGAAATTTTGGTTAGCCTTGGAATAGGGAGTAAATTGCATAAATTTCATTTTCCGAGCCTAGGGACGAAATTGGAATTTATGGAAAAGTTAAGGGCAAAATGGTAATTTTATCTAGGATGTAAATTGAGTCCACTTGAATATGAAATGTGATAAATTGATGAATAAATTCATTTATATAGATCCAAACAACACAAATTCGAAGTTAGACCGAGGAAAAGAAAAAGTTTCGGATTAGTAGATTTTTAAACACGAACAAGTGTCGAGGTAAGTTCGTGTAACTTAATCGAGCAAGTAAATATGTTAAATTGAATGTTTTGTTTGTATGGAATATGACTTATATTGATGTGAATTATTTGATTGCTATAGCGAAGAATTGAATACATACTTGAAACGGTGAAAAAGGGTTAAGTTCCGTTTGAATATTGAATTCCGATGAATATATGTGCTTTCCGGAAATGAATGAGGTCCTTTATTTGTTGCTGACAGGATTTGGCTCGGATGAGTAATTCTATTGACCTCATTATAGAAAGGATTTAGCCCGGATGGGTAATCCTGATATAATACCTCTCGAGTATACATTACATTTAGGATTTAGCTTGGACTAGTAATCCTAATTGAGCTCTTCCGAGCAAACGTTACATAAAGGATTTAGCCCGGACTAGTAACCTTGTTATACGATATGTGGCTCGAGAGTATTTCTTTGATTAAGAGCTCTAAGGGGTACTCTTGAATAAGAATTGACGGGTTATTGAATTGTACACCTTGAGTGTACTACCTGAGTATCCATCGGAATCTCAATGATTCAACAGACAAAACTCTTGGCATAATAAGAGAATTATGGGATGAAATGAATGATGTCTTGGAGGAATATAGTATGATGAACTCATCCATGCTTACTTGATGCATATGTGAACATTTGTGTAACTAACTTGTTTGATTGAGTGTATGTGTATAGGTAAATTTGCCAAATTGATGAAAAAGCATGTTATTGAATGCTTAATGTTAATAAATGTAAATTGGTAAGTTTTAATTCCCGTTATACGAACTTACTAAGCATGAAATGCTTACTTAGTTTTATTTTCCCTTTTTTATAGTACTCGGAAGCTCGCGAAGGTTGGAGATCAGTAGAGCATCATCACACTATCCACTAGCTTATTTTGGGTATATATAATATAATCATTTTGATATAATGGCATGTATAGGATAACTTGGCCATTGTGGGCTTGAAAATGATGCTTGTAATCTAGCCATTAGAATGGCTAGTAATGGTTTGTTTTGATATGCTTGTAATGTTATACTATGGTAGCTACATATATGTTAAGTAGTTGATCAAATTATGTCTAACATATGGACTAAAACCAAGGTAAGATTATAAACATGTATGCATGTAATGATATGCCATGTTGAATGATAGAGTTTTCTTAATTTGAATGCTTGAAATGGTTGGTATTTGGATGGGAGTTTTAGTGCAGGTCATTGGTAGGATTTTGGGTGAGAAATGAAGCTAGAAATGACTTTATTTTGTTCGCACAGGCAAACACATGGGTGTGTGTCTAGACTATGTGTGACACACGGCCTAGTAGATGGGCATGTGGTTAGGCCGTGTGTCCCCTGCACCTTAAATTTGATAAACAGAATGCTCAGAATTGAGCACACGGGTAGAGACACAGGCGTGTGTCTCAGCCGTGTGTGCTATACAGCCTAGAACACGGGTGTGTGTCTTGGCCGTGTGAAACCTGCACCTAATTTCAAAAAAAAATAGAATTAACCACACGGCCTAGCACACGGGCATGTGGCCGGCCGTGTGTCACAAGTTAGAGAGTTACACGGGGTCGAACACGGCCTGCAGCACGGGCATGTCTAAGGGTCACACGGGCGTGTGAGCCCTGCACCTTGGAAAATTTTTTAAAATTTCGTGAAATTTTTTTAGAGTTTCTGATTAAGTCCCAACTCGATTCCAATGCTCACATTGGGCCTCGAGGGTCCATCTAAGGGACGTTGTGAAAAATCTCGAAAAATGAACAGTGATTGACATGATTTATTTGTAAATGTTTTGTAAACTCCGATAATGCTCCGTAGCCCTGTTCTGGCGACGGATACGGGTTAGGGGTGTTACATTTACAAACTTTTCTTGCACTGTTGTTTCTATCAATCCAATGGTGTGGCATTCTTTATTCTCATCGGCACATTTTAGGGCATCGAATACATTAAAGGTAATTTGCTGATCATTCATCCTCATGGTCAGTTCACCTTTTTGCACATCAATCAAAGTCCTACCTGTAGCAAGAAAAGGTCTTCCAAGGATAACCAACACATCTTTGTCAGCTTCACATTTTAAAATAATGAAATCGGCAAGAAAAATAAATTGATCTACTCTTACCAGCACATCTTCAATTTTACCTTCCAGATATGCGTAGGATCGATCAGCTAGCTGCAACGTGACCTTAGTAGGTCTTGTTTTTCCAATTCCTAGCTTCCTAAAGACAGACATAGGTATTAAATTGATGCTTGCTCCGAAATCACACAATGCCTTACCAACACAATGATTTTCAATTGAACATGGGATAGTAAAACTCCTTGAGTCCTTCAACTTTGAAAGTAATTTATTCATCAACATTGTTGTGCACCCTTCAGTGGAGCAACAATCTTAAATTCCCCTAATCTTCGATTCTTTGACAATATATCTTTCATGAATTTCACATAATTGGGAATTTTCTCCAAATCTTCTACTAGTGGTATGTTGATGTGAAGTTGTTTTAGGACATCTAAAAATCTTTTGAATTGGACATCTTGTTTACAATTGTGAAATCGTTGAGGAAAAGGTAGAGGTGGCCGTCTTTTAGGTTGTTGATATTGTTTTGTTGTAGCATTTTTATTGGCAACATGATCTAATTCTACTGCAACATTATTCTGTTTAGCCTTTTTAGTTGCAGTATGCTTTTCAGTTGATTCAAAATTCTTTGAGTCTAGAGTTGTCCTCTTCTATAGTGGTGTCTTGAACAACATTATCCAATTGTGTCCCACTTCTGAGAGTGATGGCCTTGCACTGTTCCTTCCCTTGTATTCTCGAATTCTCGGTATCGCTTGGCAATGCTCCTTGTGGCCTCGAATTTAAAGCATTCACTATCTGCTCCACTTGATTCTCAAGAGCTCTGAGGGATGCAGCCTGGCTCTGAATTAAAGCATCATTCTTGGTCATATATTCCTTCAGCAAGGCTTCAATGGAGGTAGAAGATGATGCTTGACCTTGTTTAACATTTTGCCTCGGCATAGGATGATTATAACCAGGCGGTGCATTATTAACATTTTGTCTCACAACATTGTTTAAATTCCCCGTACCTTGATTATTCCAACTAAAGTTTGGATGCTGCTTCCACCATGGATTGTAGGTGTTGGAATAGTGGTTATTATTCTGGTTAAAATTACCCATGTAGTATACAGATGATAGGTTTGATAGGCATTCATCAAACATATGATCTTCACCGCAATAAACACACGATAGTTCAGCAGATTTCATCTCCTGGACTACAGTGGGCCTCTTTATTGTTTTGATCATATTACCTAAAGAAGATACATGGGTTGTCAACAAAGTGATTGCATCAAGTTCAGTGATCTAGCAACTCTCCTGCCAGTCCCAACTCGCATGGTAGGATATTGATAATCATTGTTGGCAATCCGTTCCAAAATCTCATATGTTTCATTATAGGATTTATCCAACAGAGTACCATTTGTAGAGGCATCGACTACCATCATTGTATGTGCATTTAGCCCATTAGAAAACATCTCCATTTGAGTCCAGTATTGAAAACCATGCATAAGACATTTTTTAAGTAATTCCTTAAATCTTTCCCAAGCTTTGTAAAGCGTTTCATCCTCTGATTGTCGAAAAGATGTGATTGCATTTCTAAGATTGGCATTCATGTTTAGCGGATTATACCGTAGCAAAAATATCTTGCACAAGTCATTCCATGATGCCACTGTTCCCGATGACAAAGCATTATGTAACACCCCTAACCCATAACCGTCGCTGAATTAGGGTTAATGAGTATTACCAAACAAACCGAAACGTTTACAATCATTTTACAACACAAAGTATTTCATCATTCAAACATATCAAAATATATACATATAGTCCCTTAACGAGGTCTACGAGACCTTAAACAAGCACAAGAAAGGGGTCGGGACTAAACTGGAATCATACAAAATTTTTCAGAAAATCAAACATTTTTCAAAGTTACAGAGGTCACACGCCCGTGTGGGCAGGCCGTGTGCCTCACACGGCCTCAGACACGCCCATGTGCCCGAGCTGTGTCAAAACAGGGCATACATACTGACTAGTCCACACGGCCTGAGACACGCCCGTGTGCCTCACCCGTGGTCGAGCCTGACTTGTTTTGAATTTAAACCAAGAAGGACATGATCGAGCCACACGCCCGTGTGCTCAACTGTGTGGGCAATTATAGGCCATTTGTAAGACCAAACTTGCCACCCACACTTAGGAATCACCTACAAGCCTCAAATCATAAGCATTTATACCTCAAATGGAAACCAAAACATACCAATATATGCACCAATTAATCATCAACTACATCATTTATTCCTATGCTCAAATTCAACTCAATTAAATCTATCTAAAATATCAATTTCACACTCTAAATCCTATAAGTCAAACATCATATAACCCGTACCACAAGTTCATGTTTAAACCTCAATTCTCTTCAACCATTTAAGCATGAAACATACCATATTCATCATTCACATGATTCCACACATATATACTAACATTATTCAACTTTCAAGCCATATCACATGGCAAAGTTTATACACTTCAAAACATGCCATATCAACTAGCCTATACATGCCATATACCATATATATATATACATCTTCCAAAAGTACCAAAATAGTTAGCCGATAGTGTGATTGAGTCGCTGACGATCCCCGGATCTGAGCTAGCTTTAAAGACACTGTAAAACAAAGAAACACTTCACACAGTAAGCTTTAGAGCTTAGTAAGTTCGTAATATAATATATTTAATTAATACAATTACAATATACAAAGTTAATCCATCACATAGATCAACTCACAAATATATACACCATATCATCCATAGCTAATATGCTCACTCAACCATCCATAAATCCATTTACAATTTCATCAACCACATAGGTTCCGTACGTACCTTAGCCAACACTTAATTATCGATCATTCATGCTACTCAATACTCAATACTTCATTTCGATTGATCCTCATTATTCATTCAATTCAATCGCACACTTAGTGCCAATTTCATAGCTGAAGCATAAATATCATCGCACACTTGGTGCCTTTACATTAAACCAAATTTATCTCGGTATCGCACACACAGTGCCAATCAATACTACCGAAGCTTTCTTTATTTTGCACACACAGTGCCATTCACCTCTGTTTCAATTCTAAATACGCACACTTAGTGCTACATTTCTCAATTTCACATATAATGTTTCTAATCCAATAATCACACAATTATTCATTTCATAGCACTTAAACATAAACTTAATAACACGTATTATATCCGAACTTACCTCGGATGTCGAAATACCAAGACTAGTCAATCAATCGAGCACTTTATCTTGACCTCGATCTCGATCCAAATCTCTCCTTTCTTGGTCTATACATATTCAAATTTAGCTCATTCATTCACCAAATCATTCAATTTAATCCAAATACACATATTTAGGGCTTTTTACAAAATAGCCCTTACATTTACGCATTTCGACACTTAAGTCCCTATTTCATAAAATCATCAAATACACATAATTTCATTTAACCCATGCCTAGCCAAATTCTCCTTATATCCATACAAGCCCACACATTTCATTTATTTCACATTTTAGTCCTCCAATTTCTTATTTTCACAATTTAGCCCAAATTACTCAATTTCACCAAAAATTCAAAGACAAAATATGTTAATCTTTCACATATCTTTCATATTTCATCATCAACTATCACAAAGCTCAAACATTCATCAATGTCTTATCTCAAAATCACCATCAAATTCTAAAATTAAAGCATGGGCTAGCTAGAACACTAAGCAACGATTACAAAAACGTAGAAATCATCAAAAACCGAGCTCAAAACATACCTCAATCAAGCCTTGTATGTGCCGAAATTATAAAAGCTTCAAACCCTTATCTATTCTTCAATTTTCGGTGATAAAAAGATATGAAATAGATGAGCACTTGGTTTTGTTTTATTTAATATACATTAATTGACATTTTACCATTTTAACCTTTAATGTATAACATTTAAATTCCACTAACTTAGGCATTTTTTTCCATCCATTGTTTTAATGGTCTATTATCAACATAAGGACTCACATTTTAATAAGCCATAACAAATTAGCACTTTAACAATCAGCACACAGCTTTTGCATTTTATGCGATTAAGTCATTTTCTCAAATTAAGCACACAATCGATAAAATTTTCACAAGAAATTTCACACATGCTTAGTCACATACTGTAAACACCAAAAATAATATTAAAATATTTTTCCGACATCAGATTTGTGGTCTCGAAACCACTATTCTGACTAGGGTCTAAACCAGGCTGTTACACATTAAGCCACGCTCTTGCATGATCTCTCAAAGAGTATGGGAACAATTTAAGCCGCAAGGCATCTTCAAGAACACCCTGTTGTCTAATGAGTCACAGACCTCTAGAAAAAGTCTTAAATGCAGTCCTGGATCTTTAGTGGGTAATCCCCCAAACTGTCCTACTGCTTGCAACATTTGAAACCTACCACATGACTGGCACACCACCTTGTGGCTTACACGGCCCACCACACGGTCGTGTGGCATCGATAACCATGATTTTCAGCTTTCGCCATTTGCAAAATCTCGAGTTTTCGTTACACACCTGATACAGATTTGATGTAGAAGCAACAAGGAGGAATTCTATACCTAAAAACGACATTCCATTGACCAATTAAATGATTTTATGGAACTGAAATGCAAAATTAACATTCAAATTGAAGTTTCGTCAAAGGACTTCGACGCAACCCCCAGATCAGAATTAATCGCTTACCGTTAAATGAGAAATGATTACATGAACTTAAAGCATTGGAAGAACGTTAGATGTCGTTCGGTCCTCTCTTGATTCAAACAAACTAATCAAATCAAATGCCCAAAACAGAAATCAACCCCTAAAAAGCATCATAACAACCAAACCGAAAATTCACCAACTAACGATCTATTTACAAAATTACGCACTTACCCGAATGAGATAGGACACCTAACATAATATCAAACAAAGATTTACCACTCAACGCCAAGAATTAAAGCAAAAATAGAAGATAAGGAATCATAAAAGAAGAACAAAGAAAAAAAACAAAGAACCGATAGACTTTGGGAAAGAAAGAAAAATAATAAAAAAACGTGGGAAAATAAATTGATTAAAACTTAAAAATAGAATTTATTTATTTAAAAAAATGAATTTGCAAAACCTTTCTTTTTTGCTTTCGTAGAGACGAAAAACACAAAACCAAAGAGCACACAAAAACTTAACTACTGAACCACTAGACTCATCATTAACATAAAATCACATAGAATTAAACTTAAGTCGAACGTTCCAGACAAAGGTTGAATCAAAAGAATAACAAAATTTTCCAAAAATGGGGCTTGAACCCCTAATTTCAAACACACAATTAAGGCCCTAAACCACTGAAGCAAATACTTAATTTTTGACAAAATTTAACAAACCGAAAGTTAAAATTTTGGGGCATTACAAGTGAGCTATGGGAGTATTCTCTAGCCAATGTGAGATTAAAATGAAATAATGAAGAAGTGACCTATGAGAGTATTCTCTGGTCAATGTGGGGTTAAAAATTGTGAAGAAGTTGTCACTTATTTAAAAGAAAATGTGAAATATATGAGTATTCCCTAGTCAATGTGAGATTGAAATTAACTTTTTAATGAAAACAATAAAGAAATTGACACGTTTTTATGGGGTAAGTGTAAGCATGGGAGTCTTCTATAACCAATGTGGGATTCAAATTAACTTTTCAAGGGATTCAAATTAATTTTTAATGAAATTAGTGAAGAAGTAGCTATAAATGTGGGACTAAAATTAACTTTAATGAAAATAGTGAAAAAATCTGTCACTTATTTATATGGTAAATGTGAGATATGAGAGTATTTTTTAGTAAATGTGAGATTAAAATTAACTTTTTCATGGAAATAGTGAAAAAATTTGCAGTTATTTATAACGTAAATGTGAGATATGAGATTATTTTCTAATAAATGTGTGATTAAAATTATTTTTTTTGGAAAATGGTGTAGAAATTGTCACTTATTTATAGGGCAAGTATGAGCATGAGAGTAATTTCTAGCCAATGTGGGATTGAAATTAATTTTTTAAGGGATAAAAATTAATTTTTAATGAAAATAGTGAATAAGATAGCTATAGGAGTATTCTCTAGTTAACGTGGGATTAAAATTAACTTTTTTGCTGAAAATAGTGAAGAAATGAGCTATGAGAGTATTCCCTAGTCAATGTGAGATTAAAATTAATTTTTTAATGAAAATAGTGAAGAAATTGTTACTTATTTATAAGATAAATGTGAGATATGTGAGTAATCTCTAGTTAATGTGAGATTAAAATTAACTTTCAATGCAAATAATGAAAAAATTGGTTCTTATTTATAGGGTAAGTGTGAGCATGCGAGTGTTCTCTAAGCTAAAGTGAAATTAGAATTAACTTTTTAATGAAAATATGAAATGAGCTATGAGAGTATTCTCTAGTCAATGTGGGATTAAAATTAACCTTTTAATTTCTTAAATTATATCTAAAAGTATGTATCTTTTTATCTTATTAATTAATTTATTTGTAATCTTATTATTTTATTTGTAAAATAAAAAAATGTCTTATTAATTAGTTTATTTGTAATCTTATTATTTTATTTGTAAATTAAACAAGTGAGAATGTTTATCAAAACTTTTTATACTGAAAAAAAATAAAGGATAAATTAGATAAATTGTCACCCAACTATGCACATGTTCCTATTTTGGTCACACAACTTTAAAAAAGTTCAATTTATGCATTAACATTTATATCCGTTCCTATTTTTGTCACCCGTCATTAGATTGATAACAGAAAAATAACGTGACCTTTTTCCTAACCGGTATAATAACACATTTAATATTCAATACTTACATATTCTATCAATTTGATCCTAATTCTAAATAATTCAATAAATTTAATCTTAAATATTTACAAATTTTATCAATTTTATCTTCAATCTTCTTTAAAAAAATTTAAAAAAGAAAAAGGGATAATCAACTTACGTTTTTCAAGTTTCAAAGAACACCCAACCATATGATATTAAAGGTAGAAAAATCCTGAAATAAACAATAAAATAAAATCATCGAACAAGAAGAGAAAAGTTCAAGGGAATTAAAGAGATAGACCTCTCTTTTGTGTTATTCTTGGGGTTTCTTTCTTTTTACTTTTAGCTTTCAATTGTTTTTTTTTTATTTGCTTATATGTTTATGATGTTGTATGTAAGGGTGAGCGTTCGATTTAATCGAATCGAATGAAAAAGTTTGAGTTAATCAAGTTGACGAATCATATTTTATTATCCTAACTTGATTTGAAATTTTCTCGAATCAAATCAAGTTAGATGGAATTTGAATCGAATCGAATCGAATCGAATATACTTGTTCGAGTTAAAATAAAAGAAAATAACTTTCAGACCTTGTAGCCACTGCCACCCACCATAATCAAATTTGCCTACCGTAATTAAATTTGTTCTTAACTTTCATCACCTCATAATTTATTTATTAATATTTTATATATGGGTTAGTTTCTTTACTTGCTTATTTGCTTCAATTATCTTCTACTTCTTGTCGTCATGTATTTTGAAATTAAAAAATATATTAAATGTAAAAATTGTGATTTTTTAATAAAAGTTATTTTAAAGGTAAAATGTGAAATTGATACCAACAGAAAATTTTAACACAACTATTTTATGGTATCATTAATAATTTAATTTTAACATAAATTGATAAAGATTCAGCATGAAAAAACAATTCAATAATATAAATAGTACAACATGTGAAATTTAATTCAATAATATAAATAGTAGACATAAATTTTTAAAAAAAAATTGGGGTTTGGGGAAGTAAAAGTTTTGGGAGAAAACAAAAGGAAAAATTTTTTGAGAGTTTGGGGGGAAGTAAAAAAAATTTTGGGAAAGTAAAAAGGGTTTGAGGGAGGGTTGAGGGAAGGAAAGTAAAAGGTTTGATATTTGATTTATTCAAATTATTCGAGTTATTCGAATTTAAAAATTCAATTCGATTCGAACTTGAAATTTAAAAAAAAAATTGATTCGGTTCGAATAATTTGAAATTCAAATTTTATTTTGATTTTTTCGGGTCGAATAGAATTTTAATCACCCTAATTATATGTTGGGTTATTTTGAATGATTGATTTTCCTAAGTAGGAAAGCTATTTATCAACAACAAAGTCTTTACTTTCTTCATTATGTCCAAAACAGAGTCTTGCTATAGTTTTGGAAAGACTAGGTATTAAAACGGAAACGTTTGCCGCCTTCTTGCAATATGTGTTGTTTTAGCATTTGGGTATTACATTTACCATATATACATATATCCCTTGCTTGAGAACACTCGATAGTGAAGTCTGTAAAAGATTGGATGATTGATATTTATATAGTAAAACCATCTCTTTTTTTTTATGTTGTTTTGCCTGTTATTTAATGAATAAAGTGAGAAGCCAATCATGAAATATGAACATGTTAATGGTGGAGATGATGATTTGGATGGATCATATCAGCCACCAGGTGGAAAGAAAAGACGACTTACAGTGATTCAAGTTGAGTTTCTTGATAGGAGCTTTGAGGTTGAAAACAAACTTGCATCAGACAAGAAGTTGCGACTACCAAAAGAACTTGGGCAACAGCCCCAACAAGTAGCTATTTGGTTTCAAAATCGGCATGCTCGATCGAAGAACAAGTAAGATTGATTAAGATATTTGAGGACAAAATTGATAGATTTTGTGAATGTGAAGGGTTTAATTTATTGAAATATTTAGAATTGGAACAAATTGATAGAATATGTAAGTATTAAGGACTAAATATGTTATTATACCAGTCAGAAAAAAAAAAGCCACACCATTATTTTCGTTATCAATTTAATGACGGGTAACCAAAACAGAATTAAACCCAAATGTCAATGCCTAAATTAAATTTTTTTAAAGTTGGGTGACCAAAGTAAGAACAAATGACAAAAATAAGAACACAAGTATAATTGAGTGACCATTCGTAAAGTTTATCCAAAAATATCATAAAAAAATAAAGAGTAGTTTTAAGTTATTTCTCCTTCATAATAATATATTATTATATATAAATAATAAATAATATATTATTATATAAAAATACTTTAAACTTTTAAGTTATTTCGCATAAATTTTTTTAAAGGAAGAAACTCTAGAGAGTTTACAAAATAGAGAAAATATTTACATTTATTTATAGAGTATGTGTGAGTTATGATAGTGTTTTATAGTCAATATGAGATTAAAATTTGGTTGTATAAAAAAATTGACACATGTTGACAAGATAAGTATGCCACATGTAAAAAAAAAGTGTCCACATAAGTTGGATCTTAAGACCTTGTAATATATATACTAATTTTCTTACTCTTGTGATACACGAGTTTACATAGTGTATAAGTTAATAATAATCTTAAGAGCTATGAAAATATGTCAAAATTTAAATCTAATAATAAGTTATTTAATAAGTAAATTTAAATAATTATAAAAACAATCAATGTGCCTTTAATTAATAATAGTGTAAATTAGAACTTATATATAGATGTACGAGTTTATTATATTTAAATTAAAAATATATTTAATTAATTCAGATTTTTTAAATATAAAATATTTACACATAACCATTTGTTGACTTTATTTGCAAAATTGAAGTACTACTACAAAATCTTAGTATTATTATTGTATTATAATAATTACCATTCATATTTATAAATAGTGAATTATGAGAGTATTCTCTAGTTAATGTGATATTAAAATTAAACTTTTAATGATAATAACGAAGAAATTATCACTTATTTATAAGGTAAATGTGAGATACAAAAGTATTCTCTAATCAGATTAAAATTAACTTTTCATCTCTTAAATTATATCTAAAAGTATGTACAAATTATATCGAGGATGTTTATTAAAACTTTTTAAATTGAAAAAAAATAATATAAAAATTTTTAAATCTTGAATTATATCTAAAACTATGTAAATGTGAAACTTTTTAATTTATTAAATTATATCTAAACGTATGTAAAAATTCCATTGAGAATGTTTATCAAAAATTTTTAGACTAAAAAAATAAAATAAAAAATAAATGATAGTTTTTGGTTATTTCTAAACCAATAGAAATATTATTATTTTACTCTTTTAAATATATATGGTTATAAATAATATATAAATATATTTAGTTAGATATTTAATTTAGGATTTAGGTTATAAAAATTTATTGGACTTATTTTTAGCCTTATTTTAGATTTTAATAAATTTAATTAGATTTTTAATTTAGAATTCTAGTTATAGATATTTATTGGAATTAACTTTAGTCTTTGAATTTAGATATTAAGATTTTATTGGGTTTATAGTTTAAAATTTAGATTTCAAAAAACCTTTTAGGTTTTAGAATTTTAAGGTTATCCCACTTTAGTTTTAAAATTTTGGACTTTTTAGTTAACTTTCAATTTTAGACAATAATGGTAGAATTTCAAATTTCTATTAGTATCAGATATTTGGTTATCATCTTTCCTTTAGATTAGGTTTACTTAGAGTTAAGATTAGAAATCAAATTTAGAAACCTTAAATACTAGATTTTGTGGAATTATCTTTAGATAAACATTGTAGGGCTGCTTTGACTTTCTCTATATGTAATTGTACACTTGAGCTCATATCTAATAATGAGATTGAGCTTTAGTTTTAAACTTTTTCTTTAGATTTATCTTATAATTAGTTTTATAAATTTAGACTATAGGTAACTAATCGACCTAATCCGAATTGATTAGCGGCGACTCTAATTTTTAGGTATTTATGTCTAACTTGTTAGGTTCTTTTCTAGCACGTTATGACAATTGTAATGAATAGTCTCACTAAATTGAATGTAACTAGATCACCTTAGTTACACTCTTAAAATCTTATAGCGGTTGAAAATGGGGGAATTAAGCGGATAATTAGCCATTATGGCTTTCAATTTTTTAGACTTTTTATTCTTTTTTAGGATGTAATCACATTTAGCGAGATAAACATGTTTATGAAATTAGAATTCGTTGTAATTACAAGCTAGTGTAATTACTACACTAATAATAATATGTTTATGAAAACCCTTACTTTCATTTAATATGCTTAATTATTAAGGTAAACACTACAACAACAGTCCTTAAACTTTGTTTACAATTACACTTTGGTCACCTATTTTTCAAAAGTTAGATAATAGTCTCTAATATTTTCAAATTGTTACAATTTGGTCACTTGTCTATTATCTTCTTCTATTAAGGGATAACGTGGCTATTGGATTTTGATGAAGAAGGAATTGAAACAAAAGAAAAAAACAGATCAAGATTTTTTTGAAAACAGGATGAACCATTGTTATATTAACATAAAAAGTTGATACAAAGATTACATGAATCATAAAGCTTAAATAAGCTGAAAATAATAATAATAAATTACAACTTGATTAATCTTGTAACTTGATTAATCCAACTTGTTTCTCTATTGGCTAATTTTAGTCTAATCAGCAGACATAAAGTCTAATAAAAAAGTTATTATTGTTTCAGTGCAAGTTGGAAACTTGTAGTGAAAAGCTCGCAGGTGAGCTCTCAAGCTTAGTGAGCTCGCGATCTTGGTAAGCTCGCAATTTTGGTGAGCTCGTAGTTTTCGTGAGCTTGTAGTTCGCAGTTCGCATGGATGGTCATTTCGCAATACTCCTCCTTGACCTCCATGCTTCGAATTCCAATATCATAACGCAGATTTTCAAACCTCATCTTCCCAAGAGGTTTTGTTAAAATGTCAACCAACTGATCTTGTGAACTGCAGTGAATCAAGGTTACTTCCTCGGCTTGTTCCATTTCTCTCACAAAGTGCTACTTGATTTTGAAGTGTTTTGTTCTTCCATGGAACACCAGATTTTTTGCAATTGCAACAACAGATTGATTATCACACTTCATCTCTGTTGCTTCTTTTTGCTTCAAATTTAAATCATTCAAGAGTTTCCTCAACCAAATAGCTTGATTTACAATTGTTGCTGCATCAACATACTCAGCTTTTATAGTTCACTATGCCACTATTTCTTGCGTCTTCGAGCTCCAACAGAACACACTTGATCCTAAAGTAAAGAAATAACCTTAGGTACTCTTCATGTATTCAGTGCATCTAGCCCAATCACTGTCTGAATACCCAAGTAGCTTGACCTTTTTAGACCTCATAAACTTCACTCCATGATCTAGAGTTCCTCTTATGTATCGTAGAACTCTTTTTGCAGCTTTGTAGTGGTTCATATTGCAGCAATGCATGTACCTTGATAATAGACTTACGGTAAACATTATGTCAGGTCTGGATGCTATCAAGTAAAGCAGACATCCCACCAAGCTTTTGTAGCATGTTTCATCAACCTTCTCAACATCTTCATTGTTGGTGAGCTTCTCACCTTGAGCGATGGGAGTGCTCACAGGTTTACAATTCTCCATGCTATATCTTCGCATGATTTTTATTGAAAATCCCTTCTAGTTTATAAAGATTGCATCGTAAGCTTGGTTCACCTCCAGACCGAGGAAGTATGTCATTTCACCTAAGTTTAACATTTCAAACTTGTCTTGCATCTGATCCTTGAATACAATCACTAGTTTGTTGTTGTTGCCAATCACAAGTAAATAATACACATATAATGAAATAATGAGAATTATTTCATTACTAGTTTTCTTCATATATAAAGTGGGTTCGTTGATGCTTCTTTCAAAACTCATTTCTGTCAAGTGACTGTCAATTCTTTCATACCACGCCCTTGGTGCTTGCTTCAAGCCATACAGTGCTTTGTGTAGTTTGTACACCTTGGTCTTGCACCCAGGTACTATGAACCCTTGTGGTTGTTCGACATAAATCTCTTCCTTCAAAAAACCATTTAGGAAGGCCGACTTCACATCCATCTGATGTATTCTCCAACCATTTTGAGCAACAAGAGTCAGTAGTAGCCTTATAGTGTCTAACCTCGCAACAAGAGCAAAGGTTTCAGTGAAGTCCACTCCATATTGTTGGCTAAACCCTTTCACAACCAACACCGCTTTATATCTGTTGAATGATCCATTAGGATTCATCTTGGTTCTAGACACCTATTTAACACCAGTTACTTTCTTATGAACCAGTCTATCTACCAACTCTCATGTCTCATTTTTGTTGGTCATGGTGATTTCATCATTCATAGCTGATAGCTATTCAACTTGTTGAGCAGCTTCTTCAAAAGTGACTGGTTTTAGCTTCGCCAGATTACACTGTTGATAGATTTCAGTGACGGACTTGGTTCCTCGTACTGATTGTTCATCAACTGCATCATTTTTAGTTTGGTTCCCAGTGGCTCGCAGATCAGGTTTTGGACTCTCTTGTTCACACGTCTCATCCTCTGTTACATTCTAATTATAGATTTTTCTTTTATCAAACTTCACATCTCTGCTTATGATCACTTTCTTGGTAAAAGGATTATAGATTTTGTATCATTTCTTAACACTGGAATATCCAACAAATGTCCCTCGCTGTGATCTACTGTCTAGCTTGCTTCTTTTCTCTTTTGGAACATGAACAAAATAGGTGCAACCAAATACTTTTATATGTGAAACAGAAGGTTTAAAACCATATCAGTCTTCGGATGGTGTCTTCCCTTCAACAACTTTAGTAGGTAGTCTGTTTAGCAGGTAAACAACAGTGTTTACTACTTCTACCCAAAAATCATTTCGCTGTTTACTTTCAAAAAAACAAGAAGTGAGCCATGTTTATCACAGTTCTATTTTTTCTTTCACTTACACCATTCTGTTGTGGAGTGTAGAAATTGTTCAGTTGATGATGGACACCAAATTCTTCGCAGAGTTTTTCAATCTTTTCTGAGGTGTATTGCCCCATTGTCTGATCTTACTATTTTGAGCTTGCAGTCACTTTGGTTCTCAACCAAAGCTTTAAAATTGAAGAAGATTTCAGCCACCTCAGACTTGTTCTGCATAAAGTACACCCAACAGAACATTGTACTGTCATTTATAAATAACACAGAGTACCTACTTCCATTTAGCGAACTTGTTTTCATGGGTCCGCAAATGTCAGTATGTACTAAGTGTAATTTTTCAGTGGCTCACCATGTTGTGTTCGTAGGAAATGAAAACCTCGTATGTTTTCCAAGCTGGCACACCTCATATACATCTTCATGTTCAACCATATTTGATAAATTTTCAACCAGGTTATTTTTGGACATTTGACTCAAGGATTTGTAGTCAACATGTCCCATTCTTTTATGCTATAACTGGGTTTCATCCAGCGAGCTGGTATATGTTGCTGAAGTTGCTAAGTTCCAGTTCACTGCAAAACTTTTATCTACCATTTTTGTTTATATGAGCTCGCATCCACTCAGATCAAGGATTAGACATTTATTATCCTTGAATACCACAGAGTAAATTTTCTCGAGCAGCTGTCCTACACTTAGCAGATTTTGTTCTATGTCAAGAACTAAAAAAGCATCTGTGACAAGTTTAGTACCTGATGGAGTTTTGATCAAAACATCTCCCTTTCCAACTGCTTCGATATACTGGCCATTTCCAACTTTCACATTGAAATGAAACCTTTTCTATACATTTTTGAATATGCTCGCATCTATTGTCATGTGACTCGTACAACCACTATCTACGAGCCAATTCTTTCTTACTCTACTGGAGAGTTCGCAAGGTGTGGCGAGCTGGGCTTCGCAAGAAACTGTGAACATCAATTCTTCTGCTTCTGCTATCCGTGCCTCAGCATTTTGTTGTTGAGTATGCCATTTGTTTTTTCATACTTTCTCTACATGGCCTAACTGTTTGCAATTTTTGCATTGAGTGTTAGGCCTAAACCAACAGAACTTCTTAGGATGTCCCAACTTTTTGCAGTGTGAGCACGGTGGATTTTTTTCTTTCCACCTTCTTTCTTTGATTTCTCCTTCTTATCTGACCAACTCTTTTTTTTCTTTCTGACTTGAGGAGCTCGCAGCATCTCTATTTCTGGCTTGAAAAGCTCATTTAGCATGTTCTTCTTCTCTGCTTACCCTTCTTTGTTCTAGAGCATACAGAGCTTTGATTAGCTTTAAGAGTGAGATGGTTGATAGATCCCTTGGATCTTCCAGTGAGGATATCTTTGATTCGTATCTCTTAGAAAGTGTGGTAAGCACCTTCTCAACTACTCGACTATCCGCAAACTGGTCACCTAACAGTCTTATCTAGTTCACTACTGCCATGATTCGATTTGAATATTGCTTCATAGTCTCAACTTCCTCCATCTTGAGGTTCTCGAAATCTCATCTGAGATTGATCATCTGTTGTTGCCTTGTCTTTTGTGATAACTCCTCCTTAAGCTTGTCCCAAGCTTGATTGGGAGTTTCACAGGCCATGACTATTGTAAAGATCACATTTGAAACATTGTTTTGTAGGCAAGACATTGCCTTGTGTTTTTTGGCACATTCCTCACTGTGTTGTTTCATTTGAGCGAGTGTGGGATTTGGTCTCAACACTGGTGGTTCTATTTCAGCATTTACAACCTCCCAAAGATCAAAGGCTTGAATATAGGTTTTCATTTTTACTACCCAGATGTGGTAGTTTTCTCTTGTAAAAATAGGGGTGGTGGTGGTGTAAAGTTTGCTGAAGACATTTTTATAAAAACAAGCTCTCAAAGATAAGTGGCTCTTGATACCAATTGTTGGATTTTGATGAAGAAGGAATTGAAACAGAAGTAAAAACATAGATCAAGATTTTGTGAAAACAGGATGAACTACTGTTATATTAACATAAAAAGTTGGTACAAAGATTACATGAATCATAAAGGTTAAATAAGCTGAAAATAATAATAAAAAATTACAACTTGATTAATCCTGTAACTAGATTAATCCAACTTGCTTCTCTATTGGTTGATTTTAGTCTAATCAGCAGACATAGTGTCTAATCAAAAAATTATTATTGTTTCAATGCAAGTTGGCAACTTGCAGAGTGAAAAGCTCGCGGTCTTGGTGAGCTCATAATTTTGGTGAGCTCGCAGTTCGCAATTCGCAGTTTGCGTGGATGATCATTTCGCAATAGTGGCATGCTAATTCAAAGGGTTAATAATTAATTTGACCCTAAACTATAGTTAAAATATATTTTGGATATTTTTAATTTTTTCTTAACAATAATTTAGAAAATCTTAATAATAAATAAAAGATTATTAAAAGTAATAAAAACTCCAAAAATAAATTGAGAAAATTTGCAGAAAACACCTCTTTTCATCATTCTTCTGTATCATTAATCTCGTTCCCTTTTTTATAGGGATTTTGAGAGAGAATCTGTTTTCACCTCAGGGCTTGCTTTTTTAAATTCAATTTCAAAGACCATTTGTCTCTCTTTCTCAAAAAAACTAAAATTTATTTGTTTTTCTGAATCATATTGAGACGTCGAATATATGTTAGGCTCTGGTATCTAAGGCTGGGCAGTTTTGTTTTTTGTGTTGTCATTTTAGTTGGGGTGTGAACTGCTTGCCGTTGCTTCGATCCTTTGTTGTCTTGGTTTGTAGTTTGAGCTTTTGTTTTACGTAAATTTTGAGTTTTAGCATATGTTTGGTTGCCTAGAAAATGGAGGATGATGCTATGGAAATTTTCTTTTGAGCAGTTGAGCAAAAGCTATGATAGTTTTCGGCTCTGTCAACTTTTTTCTATGCTAGTTTATTTGTGTTCATCGTTAAATTAGTTTCATACATTTCTCACTAATTGTGGATTTGTGTTAGTTTTTCACATTTAGTAGTTGCTTTGGATTGAGTTTAAGCTTTCTCTCCCTAAACCCATAATAAAAAAAGTAAAGAGATTAGGATGTTTTTGCTTTTTGCAAATTATCTCACTTTAATTTTAGAATTTTAAATAATTTTAAAAAATTCTAATTAATTTATTTATTTTAATGATTTTTAAAATTTATTATTAAAAAAATTTTCAAAAATTATATTTTAGCTATGGATAAAGGGCCAAATTATTTATTAACCCTTTGAATTAGCATGTCATATCATCTCTTTAGCGGAAGTTAACGAATGTATGATCAAAATGTTGCAATTTGTTAATATTAGTAATTATTATGTAACTTTTAAATATTAGGTGGCTGATTCGTAATTTTAAATAAAATTTACGGATTATTGGTGTAATTTATCTTATTTTTATTACCCAATTTGACTGGAAAGTTAAAGAAAAAAAAGTTAAAAAAAATAAAATGTAAAATATTTTTTATTTTATTTATATTTTTTATAAATTAATTTATAAAAATGGTATAATTATAAAAGATAATTTTAATAAATTATTTCTTGGGTAAACTATCAAAATAGTCACTTTTGTTTGCCTCAAGTTACATTTTAGTCATTTATGTTTGAAATGTTACATTTTAGTCACTACGTTATCGTGTTGTAACAATTTAGTCATTGAGCCGTTAATTGACATTAATGGTGTAACGGTAAGCTAACGTGGCACGTTAAATCATCATTTCAAATGAAAATTTTAGGTTAAATTCTACAATTGATCTCTATACTTTTTTTTTGAGCAATTTAATTTTTTTCTTTTATGTTCTTTTAACTTTTTTTTCTCTTTCTTTTTCGTTCTCTTTTGATTCTCCTCCTTTTTTCCTCCCTTCTTCATTTCTTTTAACGTAGTTTTTCTATGTTTTCCATTTGTTAAAACTATGATAGACAAGCTTGCCTCACTCGAAAAAAATTAAATTGTTCAAAAAAATAAAAGTATAGGGACTAGTTTTAACAAATGGAAAGCATAGGAAAACTACATTAAAAGGAATGGAGAAGGGAGGAAAACAGAGGGAGAAGCATAAGAGAATGAAAAAAAAAAGTTAAAAGAATATAAAAGAAAAAAATTAAATTTCTCAAAACGAAAAAAATATGGAGACCAATTGTATAAATTAACCTAAATTTTTTGTTTGAAATAATGATTTAATGTGCCACGTTAACTTACCGTTACACCGTTAATGGTAATTAACGGCTCAGTGACTAAAATGTTATAATGCGATAACGTAAGTGATTAAAACGTATCATTTCAAACATATGTGATTAAAATGTAACCTAGAGTAAACAAAAATAACTATTTTAATAATTTACCCATTTAACCAAACAAAAATTAATTTAATCTAATTTTAACGATTTAAACAAAATAATATAGTACCTATTCTTTCCTGAACATTCTTTTCTTTTACCTTATATATATATATATATATATTATTGGAATTGGATATAAGGGAGGTGATTTGATTGCCAACAATATATATATATATATATATATATATTATTGGAATTGGATATAAGGGAGGTGATTTGATTGCCAACAACTTGTCCTTTTCGGATTTGGAGTTGGTCCACACCCTATTTATTGATAGTGATGTGTCGTTCAATCTTAAAATTACTCATAAAATAAAGTTAACCAAATTTAATACATGTATTTTCGGAGATTTGCAAAAATATCTTAGATTTAGTGTTTAAATCTTTCTAACTTTTTCACTATTCTTTGAACACTTGAATGCTTAAAGAATGAGCTATATTTAAAGAACTAGATGCAGGATAAAAATCGAGATTTTTTAGTGAAGAAAATTGACTTCTCTAAGGGAAATTTAAAATCGAAAAATTCAATCTAACAACTTAAATTATAATTACCAACTCCTTGGCAATTATAATCTCACAACTTGAACCCCTTAGCAATTATAATCTCACAAATTTAAACTCACAAGAAACCACAAAAAATAAATTTTATTTGAGTTCAAGAAAATAACCTAAATAATTTTTCACTAAAGTTCTGCAAAGTATCCTCATATATATGTTTGTGTATTTCAATAGCCCGTAATCCAGATTTATAGAGAAAAACTACAATAGATCTACTAGAATAGGAAGGGGGAAAACCAATATTTTACTAGAAAACCAAAGTTCTACTAGAACTCAAAAGAGATGGGCGGCAAACACATTGAGAATCCTTGCCAGTGTGCCTCCCACTTGCCCAAATAAATTTAATTTTCCTATTTAGTAAAAATGCGATGACTAGTCAATTTAATTTTTCACGTTAGACTCGATTATTTAATTACATTCAATTAAATAATAATTCAAAGAAATTAAATTAATTTCAAAGTCATCTCTTACTCCTTCGAGAAAATGCATTGAATACGGATAGTAATTCATGCAATCTATTTCTCATACATCATTTTCATCCATTCATCATAATGGTTCTTATTAGCAATCCAAACAGAGTTGTGTTGATCTAGCAGATAGGCCGATCAAACATGTACAAGTCATGCTTAAATAATTTGTAATTAAGTTTCGACTTTTTATCTATTAGTCACAAATTACCAAGTCATAGAGTCAATACACTAAAAATATCATGACTAATCTTCCCATTATATACAATTACGGAAACAACTTAAATCTATGCTTTTATCCAATGATCTTGTCATTTGTGTGCTACCCTCATAGGATATCCTTAATCACTTTGGGTTCAATCTGTTCACCCAATTCGATCTTCTTTTATTCATGGTCACCATTTTAACGTCCACGATGAAAAATATCATTGCTAACAAATAGTAATGATAAGTATTTGTCTCTAACGAATGACCCATGGTAACATTCTTTTTTCATAATGCATGCAATGCTATTGAAAACATAGCATTTACTCTTTAACCGAGTTATGAATTCTACTATTGTAAGTGAAGTTATTTTATACATAGGTCATATACTCAATATACCAAAGCATTTAAGTACACATGGTTAGTCACTCATGATTTAGGTAAGCAACACTATGAACATCGCAAGTGAATAAATTCATAAACGGATCTAGGATAAATTCTACTTGTGTAACAACCCATTTTTCAATGGTACCGAAAACGGTGGTTTCAGAATCCCGTATTCTGACAATCGTGTAACACCCCCTAACCCTTATCCGTCGCCGAAACAGGGTTATGGGGCATTACCAAACTTTCAGATCAAATACAAACTTAATATAAAATAATTAACATACACTTCATAAAATATTCATATTGTCTGTTTTATGGGCCCTCTAGACGTTAAATATGTATTAAAAACAATTCGGGACTAATTTGGATTCTCTGAGAATTTTTCGCGAAATCTCAAAATTTTTCTTAGATGTAGGGCACACACGCCCGTGTGGCTAAGGGACACGCCCGTGTGACCCTGTGACATGCCCGTGCTTCAGGTCGTGTCCTACCCCGTGTAACTCTCTAACTTACTCACACGGCCAAGACATACGCCAGTGTGCTAGGCCGTGTGGTCAATTTATTTTTTTCGAAAATTAAGTACAGTTTTCACACGGCCAAGGCACATGCCCGTATGCTAGGCCGTGTTCCTCACACGGCTGAGACACACACCCGTGTCTCTGCCTGTGTGGTAATACCTGAGCATTCTATTTTGAAAATTTTAAGATGCAGGGGACACACGGCTTATCCACACGCCCATGTGTAAGCCGTGTGTCTCACACGGTCTGATCACACGCCCGTGTGCCAGGCTGTGTGGACTCAAAATGAGCCTTACACATCAAGTTTACCAACCCTGCAAACTTAAACAACAAGCAACTCAATAACCAATTGTTCAACCAGTCCAAAACACATTCAAACACCTTTAATACATCCCAAAATCATCAATCTAAGGACCTAATCAATGTACCCTCATAGGTATTTTACATATATTGTTCAATAATCCACCATACCATCATTTAAGCTAACCCAAGTTTTCATACCATTTCAACCTTATATTTGCATATTACATATCCACTTAAGTATTAACTTGAACATACCATATTATACCTCAACATAAAATACATATGTTCATATATATATATATATATAAGTAGCGAGTATCATCTTATAACATCATATAAAATCATTTCACAAAGTGACACACATATGACATCCTAGGTACATGCCATTACCAAAAAGAAATGTACTTCACCACAATGAGTTCGGGATCAGCCTTTGGATGCTGATTCAACAATTTGACTTCAATCTAACCTGCGCATGGAAAACAAACCGTACGCTGAGTATGAACTCAATGGTATTTCTATAATCCGAACACCTTAAAGATATATCATAATATTACATGCACTTTAACTTAACATAAGCATTAATCATACAATAAATCAATTCATACATTAACTTAATTCTCATCAATATCTATCACAAATGTCTTTTCTCCTTGTGGTCACACATCTTTCAACTATAAAATTTTCCATTTATGAATCCATGGTTCATGTATATCATTTGCATAAATCATTTCACTATTCAATCCCAATTCCAATTCACAACAATATCATTCAGTATCAATCAATTTTTCAATTCATTATATACCCCTATTAACACGACTCGGACTTTAGCAGATACACGGATCCAACCAAAACACACCAGTATGGCATCCAGTGCCTCATCGGATAATTCGAAGTAATAGATTGACACCCAGTGTCTCATTGGCCTTGCCAAAGTAAATTGGTACCCAGTACCTCATCGAATTTATCCGAAGTAATAATTTGACACCCAGTGTCTCATCGAATCGAAGTCAAAGTATTCCTGAACTCTTCCAATCCTATGGCATGCCAACTATATCCGACTCAACCCGATACAGTTAATAGGGTTTTCAATTCACTTTTCAAATGCCACAATTATCAAATACTCAATTAACACATTAATCACAATTTCACATACATTCAATTCAATATCAAAAATGCTAACACTTACCTTATTTACTTACCATAAACATTTAAATCAAAATATAACAACTAATAATTAAATTCGGATTATAGAAATACAAACCGTAATTTTTCCGAGTCACTCCTCGTCGACTTTTTCCTTTCCTTTCTTAGCCGATGTTTCCGGCACAACGTTAGCTACGAAAATTAAAACAATTGAAATTTATCAATATACTACAATTTCACATTACATATTTCAATTTACAATTTCAACTTTTGTCCAACTTTCAGTTTAATCCCTAACCAAGACTAACTTTATTTTCTTCACAATTTATTCTATATTTTCATTCAATTTCTTCTTTAAAACCAAATTTAACTCTCTAATTTCACCATAAATCCCTAATTTCAAAATTCTCTCAATTTAGTCCCTATTACTCAAAACTTATAATTTATTTTACAATTCATTCTTTTTCTCAATTCTAACTTGAAATTCTATCAATTTAACCCCTAATATTTCTATTTATTCAACATGAACAACATCTAAAAATCCACTAATTTCTAAAATTTCAACATAAATCAAGTAGTATTTTGTTCTAGGATTCTAAAAACATCAAAATTACAAGAAAATTGGCTAAATTGACTTACCAATTAAACCTTTGAACCTTAAAACCCTAAATTTTCCTTTCTTTCTTTCTTTCCTTTCTTTTTCCCCTGTTTTGTTTTCTGCTTATGCTTTTCTATTCTTTTTCTTTATTGTTTTGTTTATTATTTAGTTATTATTATAATAATATATTATTATATTATATACTTAAATATTAAGTATTTACATATTAATATTTTATACTTATGTATAATATTTGTACACTTGAATTTACTTTTTACCATACAAGTGCTACATATGGTTTATTTTCTCATTTAATCCCTTTACTTTTCTTTAATCTATAATTAAACTTTCACCCTTTATTCAATTTAGTCCTTACACCTAATTACCATTAATTCAAGCTAATTCACCTAGCCAAAACCTAATTAACCACACAACTAACTTCGTAAATATTTACGAATCCGTTTTACGAAAACGGAGACCCGAAATACACTTTCCGATTACCCGTAAATTTTGGGTCGTTACAAATCGAGTCGGTAAATATTAAATATTACTATTTATAAGTTAAATATAATGTATATTGAATTTGATTTGTTAAATTTTGTTTATTGGACAAGTGGTCAAAGGACAAGTGGTTTGACCTTTAAGTCAGTTATTTTAGAAAATGAGATATCGGGACTTCGTTTCTATAAATCGAGTCATTAAACATTCCCATTGAATATTTACAGAGATATTATATAGGTGAAATGAAGTTTGGTCCGAAAATTTTAGTGATTTGTTATTTAATTATGGTATAAGGACTAAATCATAAAAATCGTAAGAGTTTATATATATTGATTTTTGAAAACTAAAAGATTTAGTTAATAATTATTTAAGTTCTAATGTGACAATTTACCATCTTTTAAATGTTTTGTACAGTTAGTTCTTATTTTCACTTAATTATTTTATGTTAAATCATGTTATAATAATATTAATAATGGTTAAAATAATAAAACATAAACATCATCATCTTTAGAATTTCCACCGAAAAGAGAAACATTAGAACACCATTGTTGAAGCTCTAAGGTTAGGCCAACTTGTGTCCTTGCATGTAAGCTAATTTTTATGTTTTTTTGTAATTTTTATATTTTTGAGATCGTTGTAGCTTAATCTAGCTAGCCCAAGGACTATTTCATAAAATTGTTAAAGGTTTTAAAAGTTTCCATTAGTAAGTTATGGAAGTTCTTGATGTTTACTGGTAGATTTGTAAGCTTGGTTGTTAAATAAGATTAATTTGAAAAGTGATTTTTGTTAGTTTTGAGTTTAGGGACTAAAATGAAAGTATGTCGACTTCAGCAAGAAATTTCTGTAATTTTAAATGATTGAGAACTGTATAGGGATGAGTATGTAATCAGATTGAAATTGTGGATTTAAATGTGAAAGTTATAAAGGTTTCGGTTTTAAAGAATAAATTGAATAAAATGTAAAAGTTTAGGAAAATTCTTTAAAATAAAATTAATAGGTCATATGCATGAATTTGAGTGTTATAAGGTATATGGAATTGATATTTTGAACTCAATTATTATTTAGAACAAGAATTGAACAACCGGTTGATAAGCGAAGGAAAAAGAAAAATTGTGGAATAGTCCCTACGACCCAATTCGATAGTTGGTTATATTAGGTAAGTTCATAGGGTATAATTATATAGTTTTATGTATTGAATTTTATTCAATTGTGAATATTTCTATAATGATAAATTGAATTTTTGAAATGTTTATAATTTAGTACTAAAGGTGAGAAAGGATTAAGGATCTAGGATCTAATATTAAGCCTTGTATTCTTGAAGAATATGATTCATGTGAGATACTGAATGATAATGACCTGGTTTTGATATGTGTTCTAGAAACGTAGAAGTGCTCCTATATTGTAAATGTTCTGAATCTTGTATAAATAGCAGTTTGACCGTAGTAAATGATTAGGATACGACTGGCATGCCAATAGAGTTAGTTGCACGCTTATTCTGTTTGCACTTTGGTGCCTCTGTTTGCACTATGGTGCCCTTGTATGCACATTTGTACCCTTGTTCAGCACTATGGTGCTCTCTGAGATGGTTACTCGAGTATCTGAGTTACTTTTGCTATAGTTCATCAGGTTATCCAAATCTGTGAATAAATGGGATAATGAGGTTTTTATATTTGATGATGCTATGTGATCGAAATAGCTTGAATGACATTATTGATGTTGAATTACTCAATGAATATGTATACGACGAACTCACCTGTTTAATCAATGAATTACTCAATAAAGTCAATGGAAATAATCACTTTTGTCTAACAATTACTAGATCATTTCAAAAACTTATCTCAACAATATATGATATGTATGATATTAATATATATAATCTCTTTTTTTTTTTTTGAAAGTATATATAATCTTTTGAATTACTGAATCTTAAATTATCAAATAAAAGAATAAGAATTTAAGTTCATTAAAAGACTTTTGGATTAATATAATAATTAAAAATCTATCTTAAAAGTTTTAAATTCCACTTATCTTAAAAAGTGAATTTTTTTTTTTTGAGAAATACCCGACTGAAATTTATTCAAAATAAAAGTAACACAATCAAAATAAAGAGACCAAGTTCAAACTTGAGCAGATCCTAAGCCAGCCCAAAATGCAAACAAACGCATCTTGGCCCACTACTATGAAACGAAAGCCCAAAAAAAAAAACAATTTCCAGTTAAATACACCAACTGACACACACTCCCGAGATATTCTCAACCTTATCGCCTAAAACGGTCCAGTTTCCAAAAGCTAGCAACTTTTCAAAATCAAACCCTATCAATTGTCATTATCCCTTCCAGAACATTCTCACAGCATCCACCCCCAGTCAGGTTCTCTTGGTCTCCTTCTTCCCACGGCTTTAACGACGAAATCTGGTACTCCTCCTTCCAGGTAATCTTCCCTATCCCTCTTCAAATTCAGTGGCCAAACAATGTGCAAGAGAATTCGCAGATCTGGGTACATGCTTGAACCAGATCCTTTGAAATCCTCTTTTTATCTGTTGAATGTTTTGAATGATAGCTCCTATTTCTGATTTGTCTTGAAGATCTGTCTAACATTTTTTTTTCCTTGCATCACCTTCTACTATCACTGCTCGGAGCCTTAACTGCAGTCCTAATAACAACGCTTGGATACATGCATAAACCTCCACTGTAAAAGGGGACATAACCGCCATGTGGAGAATCATTTTGGAGGCAACAATCTCACCCAATGCGTTTCTAGCAACAACCCTCAAACCCAGTCTGGCTTGTGTTTGATTGAAGGAAGCATCAAAGTTGATTTTGATCAACGAATCTATTGGGGGGTTCCATTCCTCATTCCCTTCCAATCTAGTAATCTTTCTTTCTTCAATCCCTTTGAGTTCTCGGATATAACGAACTACCCGTTCGCCTATTTCCTTCCCAGTGGACTATTTCCTTTCATGTACAAATTGATTCATGTTTGTCCAGATAGCCCGTATGGAGCATCAGAACGTCCTACACTGCTTGTCCGTACTTCTTCTAAAAATCCAGGTAATCCACTCCCAATAATTTGTAACTCAATTTGATAAATTCCAGGTAAGATTTAATTGAACCTATACCTCCACTGTTATAGGACAGTCTCGGAAAATATGGACGAGGTCTTCAACTGCACCCTCGCATCTGGGACAAAACGCATTCACTACCAACCTTTTGGAAAATAAATTAGCCAAAGTAGGAAGAAAATACCAAGAAGTTTTCCATAGCATAATTTTAATTTTAGATGGGATCTATAATTTCCATAATTTCTTGTAGAAATCAGTGATATCATCTTGTGTAGAATTTGTATTTGAGAAAAAAGCACTTTCATGTAATAGTTTATAGGCGCTTCGAAAAAAAATTCCCCAGATGACTCACCCCTCTACACCAGCATGTCAACGTGAACTTCTTGTCCTAAAGGAATTCGAAGGATTCTTGTCGCAACTTCCTCTGAAAAGGTACTGTTGATTAGATCTGCTTTCCATTTCCTATCAAAATTGTCAATTAAGTCTGACACCCAAACTAACTCCTTATTGCTAACTGACTCATGAATTTTGTAACAGGTAGAACCAGGAAGCCACGCATCACTTCAAATAGAAATTCTTTCCCCTGAACCCACTCTCCAACACAACCCACTTTGCAAGAGCCTTTTAGCAACCCACACGCTCTTCCAAGTAAGCGAACGTAAATTACCTAAATTTGCATGCAGAAAGTCTGAATTTAGAAAATATTTTACCTTTAATACACGAGCTAAAAGCGAATTGGGATAATTAATAAGATGCCACCCTTGTTTTGCAAATAATGTGATATTAAATCTAGTAAGACTACGGAACCCCATCCCCCCAAAATCTTTTGAATCGCACAAGTTTTCCCAACCACACCAATGAATGCCTTTTTTACTAGGACCTTTTTGCCACCAATATTTTGCCATGATATTCTCCAACTCGCCACAAAATGACTTAAGAAGTAAAAAAAAACACGCCATCAAATAATTAGGGATAACTTGCAAAACTGATTTTATGAAAACTTACCTCCTTGGGATAGAAATCTAGTACTCCAATTTTCTATCATCTGCTTAAATCGATCTTTAAGAAACTGAAAAGAGGCCTTTTTGCATCTACCCACCATATTGGGCAACCCTAAATATCTTTCAGGGTTGTTAGACGATCTCATACCTAGAATACCAAACACAATTCTCGTATCACCCTCAATCGTATTTAAGTTGTAAAATATGGTGGATTTATCAAAATTTACACATTGTCTTGAACATCTTTCTTACTCCCTTAGCACCCCCTTTAACGTATGCGCTCCTTTAGCAGTAGCTTCTCCAAAAAGAATACAATCATTTACAAATAGCAAATGCAAAATTTGAGGTCCACTTCTACTTGCCTTAGCGCCTCTTAGCAACCCATCAACCAAAGCTAACCTCATAAGAGCTAATAGACCCTCACTACAAATCAAGAAGAGGAAAGGGCTTAAAGGATCTCACTGCCGAAGCCCTCGACTAGGTCTAAATCTCTCACTAGTTTTTCCATTCACAACGATCGAGTATGAAACCAAAGATATACACCTAATAATAGTATCAATCCATTTCACATCAAAACCCAAACGTGCTATTATCTCCTTCAAAAATTGTCATTCAACTCTGTCATAAGCTTTATTCATATCTAATCTCAAAGCCATAAACCTTTTTTCCCCACTCTCTTTTGACGAAGAGTATATAAGATTTCATAGGCTAAAAGCACATTATCTAAAATTAACCTCCCAGGAACAAAAGCACTTTGAGCATTATCTATACACAACTCCAACACATGTTTGAACCGATTCACAATCATCTTCATTACCAACTTGTATAAAATATTACATAAGCTAATAGGCCTAAAGTTACCTAGATTTGTTGGATTAGGACATTTAAGGATCAACACAATATTAGTAACTTTCAGTGGTTCAAGACTCATACCTTCATTTAGGATTTTTAAACAAAAGTGTGAGACGTCACTTCCCAGAATATGCCAACACCTTTGAAAGAACAAAGTCGAAAACTCATCGTCCCTAGAAGCCTTAGTTGGCCCCATTTCTTTTAAAGTCGTAAGAACATCATCCACCAAGTAACAAGATAATAACCTTTGATTCACTTCATTTAAGATCGATGGCTTAACCCCTGAAAGAATATGAGTAAATTTTTTGACACTACCCAAGGAAAAAAGATTTTGAAAATACCTTCGAGCAATTTCTTCCATTTCACCCTTATCTTTTGTTTCCCTCCCATCTTCATTCACCAAACATCGAATCAAGTTCCTTCACTTATGATAAGAAGTATAATTGTGAAAGAAAATTGTGTTTTTGTCCCCTATTTTTAACCAATTCGCCCTTGCTCTTTATTCCCAATACATTTTTTCTTTGTCAATCTCCAAATTTAACTGGATCTTTGTATCAATAATTTGAGTGAGATTCTCATCATCTAACTCCTCTTAAACCAGCTCCTCAAGTTTTTTCATCAACTTTTTTTTGAGACCGTTCCTTTTAGATTTTATCAAACCAGCCCATTTGATCAACCCAATTTTCAATTGTTTAAGCCTACTTAATAGCTCATCGGATGTAGAATCCCATAGGACTTTCACTTCTTCTTCAAAAGAATCCTCCATAACGCACTAAGCCTCAAACCGAAACTTTCTCCTAACCAGTCTGTTTGTTTCCTGTTCAATGTGAATAAGGTGCGGATAATGGTCAAAGAAATAATGTGGAAGATGTTGTATCATTGCGGTAGGAAACATCTCAAACCATTTAGCATTGGTCACACCCCTATCCAATCTCTCTTTAATGTTAGTATCAGGCAAATTTCCCCTTTCCCATGTGAACCACACCCGAGAATATCCAACATCCATCAACTGACAATCCTCCAATACTCCTCTAAAAGCTTCGATTCTCCCATCATCCCTCGACCTCCTCCTACTTTTCCAAAAGCGTAAGAAATCTCGTTAAAATCCCCACACACCAACCAAGGAAGTTCCTAAATGTGCCTTAGGCTACGCAACAAACTCCACGACTTTTCTCTGTTTCGCACGTATGGTGACCCATAAAACCCGGTTAACCTCCACCTTAAGCTTTCGCCATACTCCTCTTACCATAACATCAATATGATTACTAGAATAGCTTTTGAGACTGATAGAAACATCCTCCCTCCATGCCAGACAAATCCCTCTTCTCGAACCGACCGCTGACACCTCAATACCATTCAAGAAGCCACACCTCCTTCGAACCTTCTCCATTTGTATCGTATTCAGTTTAGTCTCTATAAAGAAGACTACTTGGAAACTATACATCTTCAGCACATATCGAAGTCTTCTAACAACTCATGGACTTCCCAAATCACGAACGTTCCAACTTAAAGTTTTCATTGCAATCGGTCAGCTTGCCTCTTGGCAGCAGCTAATAAAAGGTAGTTTCACCCCGTCACCTTCCATTTCCTAACCACTAATGACCTTACAATCATCTCATTTGTACAAACATCGCTTTCTCTTCTAGCCCTCTTCTTTCCATCACCCCCTTCAATAGCAAATTCCTCTAAGTCATGATCCATGGTTGTTTAACCCCGAGATTTTATGTATTCCCCTATAGAAACCACTGCAGAACATAGATCACCTTCCAAATTCAAACCCAATATAGGATCGATACTAGTGGTAGAAATTCCCTCATCCCCTTCACTCCAATTCCACCTTCTAGAATTATGCCTCCCAAAATAATCACCATTTTCTCCCTTGTTTATTCCTCTCTAAGCCATACGTTAATCGCCATAGCTCTTCTAAATTGGGATCTTAACGACAAATCCCTACCTATCTCAGCTACCTCAACCCCTAATGACATTCTTGCTTGGCAAAAAGAATCACCATGCCCTAAACGACCACAAAAGAAACAAATAGCATCAACCTCTCATATTTAAAAGTAACATAACCATAATTTCATGGGCAGAACATAACCCTTTTTTTTCAATTTAATGGTCAGCGAACATCCAAACAAACCCTAACACGTAAGTAGTTCTGGAATCCTTTACCCAAACTAGCACTATTGTACTCCACAAATTTTCCAAGGAAGTCGCTAAGTTGCCTTGCTAATGATTCATTACGAAGTCCTAGGGGTACATCATGAACTTGTGTCCAGAAATAAGCAAAAATCAATGGAACCTTCAACGGATCTTCCCCCTTCTCAAGACAATGAATCATCAAAAGATGATTATTAAAAGTCCAAGGAGTCCCATTAACAACATGCTTCATATCCATTTTATGAAAAAAATTAAACAAGAACCTTTTCTCTCCCAGATCTAAGATCTGAACCCCTCTAACCAGAAGCCAAAGATTTGCCATCGTACTTCTCATTGCTGAAAAGTGAATGACACTGGCCGTCAAAAAACACCCCACCAAACAGAACTCAATATCCTCAATCACAGAACCAATTTGTCCCTGCACCTGTAAAATATCCTCCTCCTCATCATCTAATGACACATCAGCCAAATACTTCTCTATTCTCAAAAATCAAAACACGCAATAAACAATAAAATCAAGCAAAACGCTACTCTAAAGCCGTCGAAACCAAGAAAAATAAATACAAAACCCTAGAAACAAAAGAACATGCTAGAAACAGAAGACTAGAGACGTGCCAGATTGGGCAGACAAGTTTAGCATTAAGGTTAGTAGAGAGCAAACATTTTTTATTTAGTATAAATAATTGAAAATTTATATTAAAAATTTACTAAAATAAAAGATAAATATCTTAAATAATTTAAGCATAAAACAAACTTAGTTAAGGTTGTAATACCCCAAACCTGGCCTAGAAGTTAGGCCCGAATCTGGCGTGTCACATTGAAGTGTTTTTCGAAAACCGTTGTTTCGTCGAAAACCCTTCTTGATATTTAAAAACTAAAGTCTCAGTTTGCGTTTGTTTATTATTAATCGACGTTTATTAAAAGTTATAAATTTTAAAACCTCGAATTTCATTTGCTTATCTTCAAAACGGGGTTTATTAACAGTCATTCTCTTGTAAAACATTATTATCTCTAAAACCTTGTTGTTGCGGAAGCTTAATTTAAAACAATGATTTACGAAGACGTGTTATCCAAAAAGATTGAGTTGCGGAAACGTAGTGTTTTGAAAATAGTTATCGTTTTGGGAAAATCATGTTTAACTTATAGCAGATTTAAAACATAATAACTTGAAAATCCCAAATTAATAACCATAATTTAAGAGAGGCCTTACTACAACCCAATAAGAAAACGGTTTAAGTAAAATAGAATACTAAGATTCAAGCTGCTCGTAATGTGGCCACCTCCGAGTGCTCCCGTACGTCGAACCGCTTACTGAGGATTACTTGAAAAATTAAAAACAAAGGGGGTGAGTTTACGAAAACTCAATGTGTACACCCCTCATCGGTAAAAACATGTATCACAACAATTCGAGCCTAAGCCCATTACAGTCATTAATGTGGGCCCAAGCACAACACAGTAGCGGTGGCATTTGGGCCTTAGCCCATAATAGCCTCAGTTGGGCCTTAACCCATGTCAAATGTCACATATCATATTTATCTGGGCCTAAGCCCATCTCAATGTTAAAATACATATATGCAATGCATTAATGCCCATACCAACCCTGCACTCCATCTCCTGTCCAACCCTGCACTCCTGTGGGGATTTAATCGACCCACCCATCCCTACACTCCTTATGTAGCACCGGTTGCGGCAATAACCAATATTGCAGCTGAGCTATCAATCATATAATCAGCTTAAAGCCATCGGTGGATACACAGTCGTCAAGCGACCATGTGATCCTGTCAGAACTTCCTCCATAACCAATATCCCAACCCCATGCAACATAATAACACATGAATGCAACATACCATAATTAACATACGATAACAATCATATAACAAGTAGGGCATTTTAGTCATTCTGCCCTTCAGGGCATAACGGTCATCTTACCCTCCAGGGGTATTTCGGTAATTTTACCCTTCGAGGGTATTTTGGTAATTTTACGACCCTTCCGAATGTCTACAGTCGCCTCGAGTGTCAAAATGACTTATTTAACCAAAACATTGTACTTGGGCCCAAAGCCCGAAAATCAGCCCAGGTGGGCCCACACTCTCGTAAGGCCCATTCGGCCCAAAACAGCCTTTGGCCATGTGATCGCCATGGCCAGCTCCTTATTTCCTACCTGTTCACAAGATTTACTCCTGTTGGGCCCACTCGGCCCATTTCAGCCAAACGAGGCCCAAAATGACCTAAGCCCATGAGAACGCTCATGGTGGCCTCAAACGTCTTACGCCCACACTCGTGGGCTCGGTCCACCACACGTGCGATCGCACGCTTGTGTGGCATCGTTTGCCGATACCTAGACTTTTCGGCATTTGCCGATCTACAGTTGAAATGGTGTGAGTACACACATGATTACGAGTTGTGCTAACCATCGATTCCAACACTAGATATCGACCACTCCTTGCTGAGCAAGAGTATTTGGTTTACTGCCCTTGATCACGAAAACGAGTCCCTAAAGAAGAGCACAGATTAGCAATGTTGTTTCAAGACAACATAGAAACGGCCTTTCAGCCACAAGGAACTCAAAAAATTAATAAAGAGCCATCAACCATCCCCCATTCGGCCACAGTTATACTTACCCATTAACGCACGACAACGATTGGCAAACGGCCAACCACAAGATTCGGCTCTCAGCACAAAGAACAAAAAGAACTCGAGATGGAAGAGGGTGAGTGAATTCGGCCTAGACCATATAGAGTTAAAAGTTGAGTGTTTCGGTTCTTGAAGAGAGAAAAGAGGAAAAGAACTAAAATAGAAAAGAAACCATTACCTTGCAACTAGAGAAGAACCGAATAAGGAGGAAGATTCGGCAGACAGAAGAGAACCAATTTTCCTGCTACTAGATGTTCGGCTAAGGAAAAACAAAATAGAAATAGAGGTGATTCTTCGGCTTTATGAAAATGGAAGAAATAGATACCACAAGAGAATAGATGAGTAGGAGAAGATTCGGCTAAAGCAATCTAGACACCAAACAAAAGAAATGAAAAGAAACACGAGAGGTAAGACGAAATGTGAACAAGAGAAAGAGTGCACCAAATGCTTCCCAAAAAGAGTTTCCGAAAAATGAACAAAAAGAGAAAATGCACACCCAAAGAGAGTTTTTGGTTCAACTCATACACTAGGCTGCCGAATTTGCTACACAACACCCCTCTCTAGCCGAAATTCTCATCCCCACACACTCCCACATTCGGCCAACTCTACAACTCTCCCATATCCCATGATTTTCTCCCTTTTTTGCTACTCAAATTGCTCTCCACCTCCCATTCAAAGTGTTTGACTCATTCTCCAACCTCCAAGGCAGAGTTTGATCCCAACTTTGCTTCCTCCTCTCCCAAAGCACAAAAATAAAAGCCACCAATTGCAGCTTGTGAGATTCGAACTCCTTCCCCCTAGCTCTCCCATTGACGCCACATCCATCCTACCACATGGCCAACTTGTGATAAAAACCACACTTTAATTTAAATAAGTCCTGCCTCCAACAGTCCTCTCCACTAAAGAGCCCAAAAACCAAAATTTTTCTAGGACTTGGACTCGAACCCAGGCCTCCCTAGAACCCCCAATTACACTCAAATAACCAGCTGAGCCATCACCACATGAAATTATGCAAAAATTTACAACCCAAATTTTTGGGATGTTACAAAGGTGCATTTATTTGTTTTATTTATTTTGAAATCTACAATTATATATGGGAAAAAATAAATAGAATGATGTTAATAATTTTTAATGTTGATCATAAAAGGGAAATTAGTGTTTAGAGTAATTGAATCTAATGTTGGGATCCAACCTGGCTTAATATAGCTTACCTAACCCTACATTACACAACATGGCCTTTCAATGTGTAGTTAAACTCCCATAATATCACTATATCTCGAAGCGGTGATCTTCTAGCTTTCTTTGAACTTGTTTCTAATTTCTTGTTGAGTACGTAACCAATAGGGACTACATTTTGTCTCTTTGCTGAAAAAGTAAAGCCTATTTATTGAGAAAGAAAAAGAAAAGAAAAAGAAAAAATGTTACTGTATGTTTATACGTATATATATGTATAATAGACTTAACTGAGAACTATGATGATGGGTTCAGAGAAAATGAATAACTCCATGGAAATAGAAGACAAGAACATTGAGAAGACAAAGATAAGTCTTATGAGAATCTTGGTTGAAAAACAAGATCCATCTTCCAAGGTGAGTGTGCCTTTTTTCTTTACCATTGTTGTTTTCCCCGTGATTATTGCAGGTTTTTCCAGTTTGGTGTTTTGATTGTTAGCCATTGTTGTTTCTTTGTCTGTTTATGTTTTGGCTGCTTTTCTTCATTAAAACTGGGTTTACAGACTCAGAGACCTAAAATATCTTTTCATCTTTCTTTTTTGCCATATTGTGATAAACGTAAAAGCCTTAGTTTAACGAACAAGGAAACTCTTTTCCAAGATTCAGATTTTCTTCTTTGATTTGAGTCGTACATGAAATTGGGGTTTTGCAGGAAGTTGAAGATGGGACATTGAGAAGATTTCTAAGAGCTCGTGATTTAGATGTAGAGAAGGCATCAAACATGTATCTTAAATACCTCAACTAGAAACGAAACTTTGTTCCCAATGGTTCCATTTCACCATCCGAAATCAGGCATGAAATCCAACAGAATAAGATGTTCTTGCAAGGTTGGGACAAGAAAGGACGACCGATAGCCCTTCTTCTTGCTGCAAGACATTTCCAACATGAAGGCGGTGTGGATGAATTCAAGCGTACGTATTTTACTTTTCAAACTTCCACAAATTCACAAAATGTCTTGGACGATGATGACTTTGAATTTTCCCTTACAGGTTTTATAGTCTACCTTTTCGACAAAATAATCACAAGGTAATATCTTTTATTCATATTTATATATCCAACCAATCAATTGGGATAAGTATTTCATGCAACCTTGTAATGGTGGCAGGATGCCACCAGGGCAAGAGAAATTCATAGTGATAGGAGATATTAAAGGATGGGGATACGCAAATAGCGACATCCGTGCATACCTTGCAGCTCTATCTCTCATACAGGTTTAACTCTTTTAATTCAAACTATGGTATCAAACTGTGTATGTTTTGCCCTAACAATCCCAATGTTTGATCAAAATGTAACATTTTAGTTCAATGGTAGGATTATTACCCTGAAAGACTTGAAAAGCTGTTCGTAGTCCATGCACCATACATCTTCATGACAGCATGGAAAGTTGTTTACCCTTTCATCGACCCAAAAACCAGGAAAAAGGTAACCTTCCTTACCACTTCTGAAACAACAAATCAATGCACTATCTTTTAACTGTTTCTCTGTGTGTTACAGATAATATTCGTTGATAACAAATCACTCAAATCAACTCTGCTAGAAGAAATAGACGAGAGCCAGCTGCCTGCAACATTGGGTGGCAAACTTGAATTGGTTCCTATTCACAACAGCTAATCATATATAATACCTTGCCACCGATGAATGGCTTGAAAATACTATATTGTGTCGACATATGTATCCAATATATACTGGAAGATGACTTTTAACACTTTTCTTTTTATGTATTTGAAGTACGGTATCCTCAAAGGTGAGTTGAATCACACCTTCTTCACTCCATGTATGTATGTGCATTGCCATGTAGCTTGGACTAAGCCTTATGGAGAAAACAGGTAAGTTGGAGTGGGCGTGCTTATTTCGTAAGGTTAAGCCCAAATCTATTCTAGGTTTGTCCTGCTTTCGTAAAATTTCTCACTTCTCAACTTTAAGTTAGGTAGACCAAATTATGGTCAAGGCTGAATTAATATAAAATTTTAAGTCTATTTTTTAATCCTTAAAAAATGGGTTTAACTGTCAAGGAATCATTAAATTAGATTCTAATTAATATTTTCTAGCTCTGATACCAGATTGTCCCGATGATCTGAGGATGGAGTTTGAATTGAAACGTTTGAAATGTGATGATTGTCAAAAGTTTGAAATGTGATAATTATTTGAAATTATAATTTGATTAAATCTTGAAAAGGAAAATAATTTAAAACTCAGATTTTAAAAATTTGAAAAAACTTTAAAACTTTGGAGAAACGAGTTTTGATATCTGAAATGACTATTTCAAGTCGTGTCTTTCATTCTCAATTTGATAGCCTTTTATAGAGGGCTATTGTTTCTTTACATCATTTGAATCGGGAAATTCAATCCCTTACATAATTGAAACTTTGATTACATAATTAAAACTTTTTAGAGAATATATTCTCTGATTACAAAAATACAAATTACAGAGAATAGTTATTATTCATGCATCAAAGAATCTTACTGTTCTTGCCAGGGAATATTTACTGTTTGCGCCAAAGAATATTTTCTGTTCACTTGTCTTTTCTTGCAGGGAATATTTACTGTTTGTGCCAGAGAATATTCCTGTTTGCGCCAGAGAATATTTCCTGTTTACTCGTCTTTTCTTGCAGGAATATTTACTTGCTTATGCTTGCAGAATATTTCCTATTTACTTTTCTTTTCTTGCATCATTTTTTCTTGGTCCTCGTGATGGTTATCAAGTGGTATCATCCGCAAGATCCACCGCTTTGATTGAAGACGCCAAGATTTCTCATCTTCGGATTCGAATCCATTGAGTGAGCATTTCAAACATAAGTTTTTGTATTCCTTCTTGGTCTTGGCTTGAGCTAACATCGCACTAGTCATCGATTTTGCTTGAAGGAATTTTTGCCGTGGTTTGATCCGGTCAGCGACTTACATAATCTCTGATTCTTGTTGGAAAAAATTGTCCAAATATTTTGAATCATATTTTTCATCATTAAACTTGTCCCACCATTTAGTTCTCAGTAGTTTCAACTAGTAATGGAATTCCAAAGACATTGATCTTGCTCATAGGAGTAGTTCCAAGAAACAATCCAAGAAATGCATAGTTTTGAGAAAAATGGATTGTTCTCAAAATGTGCTTTTGGTCCAGTTCGTGGTAAAATTTGTCAAAGAATTTGGGCCATAAATTTTGAATTTTTCTCGGTAGGATCTCAAAGGACGATGGTCCATACCAATTCCACCACTCTTGGAACCAGTTTGGGAATTTGAATTGGGTACCGTATTTGAAATATATGAGCCAAGAATGCATCATGTGTTGGTTGTTCATTAAGAAGGCATTGTACCATGCCATTTGGTAATCCCAATATGTAAAATATGGGTGGTGGTCAATTTTGGTGGTAAATTTGGCTGGAAATTTCTTTGGAGAATTTGGGTTTTCACCCAATCTCTTGGTCGAAGAATTTTTAATATTTGGGTACATTGAATGGGTAATAAAATTTGGATCTTTTGGGTCTGTGTAGTGTTTGAACAGTACCGATCCAGTTTGAACCAGTATGTTTTCATAATACTGTTGGGGTTTTTGAGAATCCAATGGTTTGAAATGCCATCCATTGAAAAGTTCTTTTGCAAGTATATGTGGAGGTTTTTCTGAAAATTCTTCCTCCATAACAAGAATTTTTTCAAAACATTTGTTTGGAAAATATTGTGAGGATTTTTGTGTAGCAGTCTGTGAAGACACTGCTATTTCTTTTGGAAAAACATCTTGGAGAGATGTCTCTTTTAAAACATTTTTGAGAGATTTTGGTTTGTGTAAAACAATCTCTTTATTTTTTGAAATCTTTGCTGCTTCACCAGCAATTTGTTTGAGAGGAGTTTCCTCTTTCATTTGAGAAAAGGCCAATGCCACTTCTGGGGATTGAGAAAGGGACTCAATCCATTTTTTGATTTGAGAACCAATTTCATTTAGATCTTGTGCATCTTGAACGATTGTATTTTTGGAGGATTTTGATGATGATGATGATCTCTCATTTTCTTCTTCATGGCAAATTTCATACCATGACTTAATTGGTTTTGAGGAAATTTGGGTTTTGGATGACTCTCCTATTTTTCCTTTTCCTTTGTCTCGGAGTTTGGGTGGCATTTTTGAAGAAACTCTCTGGTGAGAAAATCAAGCAAAGAATTAGTTTCTCCTTTGATGTATTCAATATCAAAATCAAATATGCTCAAAATTGCCTGCCATCTTGCAAAGATCTGTTTTGAGGCAATATTTTGAACATCTTTTTTATAAAACTTCTTTTGCTGATTTGCAATCGATTCGTAAAAGAAATTTTTGATTTAATAAATCACTTTGGAATTTTGTAATGCATAAAACAATTGATAAAATTTCTTTTTAATAGTACTAGGATTCCAAAGTGTCCGAAGTAAATCGACTATTTGCTCTTTTCCCCCTTTAACTTGTTTTAGGATCCCACCTTATCCTATTTCAGAAGCATCTGTTTCTACAATCTTGGGGGCATTTGTTATAAACAAGGAAGCTTAGTTATTTGTTTTTTAATTTGGGTGATAATATTGGTGTGGTCATTTGTCCAAGGTTGTGGATTCTTTTTGAGCCTGAATAACTGTTTACATAATTTGCTAAGACCTGGATAAAAGTCTATGACATAATTGAAGCTTCCTAAGAATCTTTGTAATTGGACTTTATCAAGGATTTGGTCTGGGAATTTGCTAGCAAACTCTATAGACCTTTCTATTGGGGTAATGGTTCCTTGGGTAATGTAATGACCTAAAAACCTTACTTTGGTTTGGAACAAACTTATCTTGGATTTAGAAACTACTAAACCATTATTTTTTTATGATTTTTATAAAGATGGATAAATGTTTGAAGTGTTTTTCTAAATTTTCTGAAAACACTAATACATAATCAATGTATACTATTGTGAATTGAGAATATTGGTAAAAAATATCATTCATTATTCTTTAAAATTCAGATGGAGCATTTTTTAATCCAAAAGGCATTACATTCCATTCATATTGTCCAAATGGTACAGTAAATACCGTTTTATATCTTTCTTCTTCTTTTATTTGGATTTGCCAAAATCCAGATTTCATGTCAAATTTTGAGAAAATATTTGCATTACAAAGTTTCTGTAGCAAATCTTTCTTATTTGGTATTGGGTATCTAATCCATTTTAAGGCTTGATTGAGAGGTTTGTAATTAATTACTAATCTTGGCGTTCCTCTTTCGAGTTCTACATTTTTTATTACATAAAATGCTGAACAACTCCAAGGAGAACTGCTTTTTCTAATTAAATTTTTTTTAAGAAGGTCTTGTATTTCTTTTTTACAAAATTCTTCCATTTATTTGTTCATTTGTATGGGTCTTGCTTTTGTGGGTATTTGTCTTTCATCAAAATTGTTTTCATATGGTAATGTTACTTCGTGTTTTTCCTATTCCAAAAGCATTAGGAATGTCGAACAAATTGTTGATTCTATTTCTTCTCGATTTGATTTATCCTTTTTGTACTTCTCTTTTTCTAATTGTTCACTCAATTTTTTTTTAAAACATATTTCTTCTTTTAGAAAAGAGATTTGTTTCTGTTTATGATTAATTAAATTATTGATTTGCCCATTGTGGATGGATAAAGATTTTAATAAGTTGAGATTTCTTATCCTTGATTTTTCTACAAAAGGAAATTCTACTTTAGTGTTTAAAACTTTGGTGGAGATAGAATTATTTGTTACTTTATAAGGTTTAAGTAGGGATATGAATGGGGTTCCTAATATGACATCTTGAGTAATATCTTTTACCATTAAAAAACATGTTTGATATTTTATACCTTTGTTGGATATTTCTGCATTGGGAATTTTGTAAGTAATTTTTAGTTTTTTACCATTTGCCGCTTTAAGAGATTCTGATGTTTTGTCATAATATTTTGTTGGAATTATCCATTCTCTAATGCAGTTTTGGTCCGCTCCTGTATCAAAAAGGGCTATTGTTTCTAATTGAAATTCATTATTTATGATAATATTTATTTTTATTAAATATCTTTGAATAGATACTTCAGTTAGAACCATCATATATTCCTGTGTATCTTCTTCAGGCTCGGGTTCAGTTTCTGACAAACTTTTTTCTGGGATTTCATGTTTTAAGGTTTGCATTTGTTTTTTCATTTCTTGTTGTTCCATTTTAAGCTGAGAAAGTTCTAATTTAATTTGTTTTATTTCTAACTGTAATTCAGAATTTGTAATTTGTCTTGGTTTTATTTTTTTCATATTTATTAAATATTATATCTTGTATATTATACATTAAAAGAAAAATTAATAATTTAAATCTAGATGAAGAAATAGAATAAAAATTAAATGAGATTCTCTTAGAAACAACTTCTTCTGAAAATGATACATCTACCGAAACAGATGAATTACAAATAGACGAATTACATACAACATCATAATCTTCTGATGATGAAAATGAACCCTCAATTAATATGTTAACCAAAGACCAAGAATTTATGATTGAAGTTATTGATAAAATTCAAGACCCAGAACTTAAAAGAGAATACCTTTTGAAATTAAAATCCTCATTAAAAGATAAACCAGAAAAAGAAAAAGAAATTATTTCTAGTCAATCACAAATGTATAATATACTATGAATACTTAATAATAATAACCTTTTTCACTGGCAAAATGCCAAAATTTTAACCTCCTACACAACTTTAATAATAATAACCTTTTTCACCTAATTAGAAAATTCTTCATATTATACTAACAATTTTCAAGCAAGCTAAAACAAGTAATCAAACAAATCCATCATGGAAATAGATTATTTTAATGAATTATATCTGGAATAAAGACAATATGATTATATGTTACACTATAATACTTTGATGCATTATTTTTCTTCCAAGTATGAATATGTATCATACAAATATGGATAGTGTACACAATGTTAACAAATACACAGATAGCCACTATTTCCCTAAGCATGAGGCTTCTGTTATATTATAAGTCAAATTTAAAAATTATTTTTTTTAAAATATTTAGAATTAAAATTAAATTGACAACTTTTGTAAATATTAAGAGCTAAATTTATTGCTTTTTTTTTTTTTTTAGAATTCAAACTAAAATGATCATTTTTGTAAACATTGAGGACTAAATTTGTTGAATTTTTTATGTTTAAGATTGAATTAATATGTTTAAATATTGGAGAGCTAATTTTGTTATTAGACCAATAAAAAAAACTCACGTTGATTATAAATAACTAAAATATTTATTTATAATAAGTTTCGTAACTAAATAAAAAAAAATTAATAATTAAATGACTAAAATAGACAAAAAAATTATTTTTATAATTTATCCAATTTTATTTTATATTTTTAAATTATATTTAACGAAATCCAACTCAAATAATTTATATTTCAAATATAATCATGAATCCTACGTATTAAAGTTAAAGCATATTTCAAATATAATATTTTCAAACTTTTTCATAAATAATTCAATCAACTTAAAGATTTTTTTAGTATAACAAAACCAATATATATTCCAACACAGGTCATGTCTCAAATTATTTACAAAAAAAGCAATGCGGTGCGTCTGTATATATATAAAAGAGAGTAACGGTAAAATTAAAATAAATTTATTAATATTTTAATAATTTAACCGTCATATTTCATACTTTATTCATATAAATAAAGCATAATAAATTTAGACTAAACGAGAAGGTTTTAACTATTTATTTTATATAAAAAAAATTCCATCCGCTAATATTTAATAATATATAGATAATTTTAAATTAAGAAATTTACTTGTTCAATTAGTAAAATATTAAGTCAATAAATCTATATTATTATTTAAGCTTTTTATTGAGTTTGTATCACCCTTAATCGGATCACTAGAGTTTGTATCACCCTTAATCGGGTCACTAACTCGGTTAAGGAAATTACAGAAATATCTTTTTGTAATTAAAATAAGTTATATTATTTGAGGGTATATATACTATTATTTAATGTCCTAACTGAGTTGGTATTATCCTCAATCAAGTCAATAAAAACCCATTAAGTGTAAAAGTGTTATTGGTTCATTGAATGCTATTAACTGAGTTGGTATTTTCCTGAACTAAATATGATTAAATTATTTATTAAATTATTTTTAATAATGATTGTACTAAAATTTAATAAAAATAACAATAATCATCTTCACAAAAAAAAATCTAGTAAGGGTACTCTGGTTATTCCATTTTTTTCCTTATACTATTACAAAATCATTCCATTCAGGCAAACACAAGAATACAATTACAACTCTATTCCATTATAGTTCTATTTCATTATAGCGAATTAAACGTAATGTTAGTTTACTACTGAACTAAAATTTTATACAATTTAATTTTATTATGCACACTTTATAACTTTCATCAATTGTATATATTGTACATTTTAATATTTTTATACACATTTTAATATTATCTCGACACTAACTTAAGATTGGCAACAACACAATGATAAATAATTTAATTTATTTTTTAATTTTAAAATAATACTTATTATTAAATAGGGTAAAACTACTCATTTTCTAAATGCACTAAATCTTAAATTCAAAACAAAAACAATAGTTTTTAAATATCAATCTCAACTATTTTATTTGAATTTACTGATTTTAGGTATTAATTTTATTGATTGCATGATTCTTTTGTTTATTTTATTAAATATCTTGAATGTTATTTATTAGGTTAAATGATATTTAAAACCTTTACATTAAATATAATTTAATTAACTAAACCTTTTAACCTTTAAAATTAACAATAAACTATTAAAGAGAAACGCCAGTCATATTTGGATTACTTTTGTTACATTACACAATAGCATTGTGTCACATCACCAAAACTAGTATTATATATAATCATTAAAAATTATAAAAGTTATAGAAAATCATAAAAGAAATATACAAAAAAATAAAAACAAGAAGCATAGAAATGTGCAAAAAATTATAGAAAAATATCAAAAAATTTATTATAAATGACAAATTATAAAAAAAAAATTAAATTTATTCGGCCACTTTACAAGATTTAAATAAAAAACCTCAAAACCTAAAGTTTAAATCGAGTCTGATCTGCCTAGGAACACTTTAAATCATACATAATGATCCCCAAGTTTAACCCAAATAGTTCATCCCTTTCCATTAAGAAGAGACTTTACGCAATATCGAGAATCAATCCCTAGTGATTATGATTATCAATCTACTACCCCTAAGCTTCTACCTATCTTAAAAATAATGCATCCATAAATAACCAACAGTAAGGCCAGAAAACTTCACTCAAGCTTATAAGATTTACAGGCTATAAAGAATATTTTTATATAACAAGTTAAAAACCAATCATTCTTGCAAGACAAATGACCCTTCTATCTTTTTCTCCAGGGGCTGCGATAGAGGAAAATTTAGGGGCGAAAACATGCCATTGAAACTAGAAGCAGGTGCAGGCTTGAACTCATAAGGACCTTCCTTCACTCCCCACACCTGTTTAACAAACAAAATTATATAATGGAGATTTTAACATCTTAGTTTTATACCAAATAAGGTGGTTAGAGGAACCAAAACCATGAAATATGACCTGATTTCCTTCATCATCATAGCCCCTATCCCAGGTATGTATTTCGTTGTTCTTCAAAACCATAAGTTCAGAAGTGAAGTGTGTTGCTCCATTCTAGCCAAAATGGTGAAAAAAAATATGGCAATTAGTGCTTGCTAATATAGCATCATTCACTGCAATAGAAAAAATTCATACTAACTACTTCTTACTTGAACCGTTTCCTATGTTAGTTGAACTCAGATATGAGTAGGAGATACAGGTATGTGTCTGATATATCTCATTTTTAAGTTTTATCATATATTTGGAAAATCATACCCCATGCCAAAGTCTGATTATGAGAGACACGGATGCTTACAACCTTGGAAGGTTGGGGAAAAAAAAAAAAAAATCAGGAACGACAACATGATTGACAGAGAGAATAATATACCCATGAATTTGGGAAGCCACCTGGCGGAGTTGAACCTTCGTATAAACAGCGTTTCCCCCTCTCACAGCGATTAAGATATATAGTTGTCAGAGGTTCTGCAATATCCTGTTCATAGAATATAACTTTACAAGAAGCAAAATTACCATTGCCAGAAATGACCAAAATCTAGACCTTCAACTCAAATTTATTGGTCAAAATTCTTATTGCCAAACTGCTAATGGTTACCAACCACTAGCATGCTCTAAGAAGGCAAGAACCTAAGCATGATAAGTTATGACAAGATAGAAACAGCAAGTACCAAGCACATGACAACGGGGAATATCTACAAATTGCGAACAAGAAAATTGAAGTCATATGCATAGATGCTTGCACACAAGGGAATAATGTGAAAAGGCTTACACCAATAACTTCTTCAGGTAGCGGACGTTGATCCCTTGGGCGGTCACAGAAATTCTTGTAGTCCTCCACATCTCTAATCGCATATGAACTTACCTGTGCCAGTAAAATACAAGTTAGAAATCTAAAATCCCAGCTAGCTCCAAAGACATCAAAGGAAGGCAATAGGTTATCAAAGAAACGATGTGGATATACTCAATGTAAACAATAATAGTAGAACAAATTGGCATTGCTTACAGGATGTATTGATCACAAACCCCTCAAACATAGGGAGATTCTTACACTGTGTTCCTTTTTTTCTTTCTCTTAAATCCTAAACATGACATTACTCAACCGTGAAGTTAGCACTTTTAATAAATCAGTGTAGAAACAAACCTCAACATCGCATTTCAGATCTTTTGGACAAGGCTTCACCATGAGAAACCTCTGCAACCAAAAAACTGTCAGACTTGTATGAGGTAAAGGTGTTCCACCGAAAGTGAGTTAAGAGATCAAAGGAAAACACAAAGAATAAAAAACATAAATAAAACTTAAGGTATTCAATTATCATAGATTGTCTGATCAGTATATCTTCTTGCATGGTAGTTTACCTGCCGAAAGGGTTTCTGAGGAGTCCTCCAAAACGCCTAAACCAAAAGAAGTGCAAACCACTAAATTGTTGCATATTAACCGAAAATTTTAAGAACAAATAGATTGAATAGGCACTGAGTTGAACAAAAACCTGTTCAAAATATAAAACCTTTGAACCATCCACCATCTCTGTTGCAGGGCAAGTAAGTATTCTGCAATTATCAAAATTTCTTAAAATTTAGATGTATTTAAAGCATCAGCTACCCAAAAAAAAGAACCATAACACAAACTAAGAAGCAAGGCCTTATTTCTTCCAAAAAAAAAAAAAGTATGCTGTAAGTAATATCGAGCTCAATCAACAACCATAGAATCTAAAATTAACTTCGTTTTTCATCCTAGATACAGTAAATAAATAGATAGTACCTGAAATTGAAGTAATTATCTGGGTCTCTAGAGGCTTGCTCCCTCGAGAACTACCATTAAACATGAAGAAAGAAAGGAAATAGACAATAAAAAAAAAACGATAGAAAAAAAAAGAAGAGAACGTAGAAAAAAATGAAGTACCTTTTCACCGCTAAGAGAACGGGCAACGATTTTAGCATGGTCCCAACGAGTGGTGGATTTGGTCAACCTCTTGAGCAAAAAGGCGCCGCCAATTAGAACCAAGGTCTTCACTACCAAACCTCGAGCTCGGCTCCATCCATTAGGGTCCGATTCCGACCCCGACTCCGAACCTTTTGCCATATATTATAATTATATAATTCCCCAAAATTCAGAGCTCATCCAAACACCCACATCTTAGACCAGCAGAAATATCGAAGGAAAATAATAATCTAGATTTCTCCAGAAATAAAGGGCGAGCCAAGCCAAAAGTGAAAAAGTAGGATGGATATTCGAGATTATAATTTGTTTAGAGTTTTTGGGTATATTGTTGGTGGTGTTGTGTCAGTGTTTACCACGTTTCTCCTCTCTATTTCAGTTTTCACGCACTGTTTACCACTCTTCTCTGTTAGGAGAATTATTTTTTTAGGGTTAATTTAAATTATATATTTTTATTTTTGTATTCTTTTTTTTGTGTGTGTGTGTGTGATATAAAGTGGTATCTAAATCAATAAACTCTACAAATTAAAATCTATGACTCAATAAATCCAAGATTAACAAGAAAAAAGAAGCTGAAGGGTGACTGCGGATTTTTTCTTTGATAATCCGGTTAGTAGTATTTTTATATTTTAAATATGAAAATATGCCCTAGAAAAAATAATTTAAAATTATGTTAAACTTTGTCTTTTTTATTCGTCAATACATTCCATAATAGTAAATAATTAAAATTTTTATATTTTTAATATTATTTATGCACCTTATGCACCATGTTTTGATCGATGTGACCGAAATTGGTCAGAGTGAACCAATACAACCGAAACTGGTGTAAAACTGACCACCGTACTAAACTATTTTTTTTCTTAAGTTAGTACTTTTGTTAGTTTAATCGTTAGTCAAACTATTAAGTCTATTTAAAAAGAATTTTAACCCACAAATTAGTACCTAAACTATACTATTTTCCCCAAGTTGTTACTTAAAACCTTTTTTTTTGGTACAAGTGGTACATAAATTATTCTTTTGTTACACATTTTACACCAAAATATTATGTAAAGACCCGATAGTCAGGGGTGTCGGAAAGTGCATTCTCGGGACTCCGTTCCCGTAATTAGGACTCGTAAAAATTTTTAATAAATATTTACGAAGCTAGTTGTGTAGTTAATTAGGTTTCGGTTAAGCGAATTTACTTGAATTAAAAGTAATTAGGTATAAGGACTAAATTGTATATAGGGTGAAAGTTAAATTATAGATTAAAGAATAATTAAAGGGACTAAAGAAGCAATTATGTCTTATTCCATTAAGTGGACGGCATTAGTGAATTATTTATATAATTTATGTGTAATTTTATTTTACATATTATAATAGTTAAAGTTAAAATATATTATAATATTAACAAAACTTAATAATTAAGTAAATGTATATATATTATATAATAATAATTAATTAATGTATAATAAAACAAATAAAAAAAAAAGAGAGAAAGCCATACAAACTAAGAAAGAAAAAGAAAGAAGAAAAGAAGGAGACGCACGGCCTTAGGGCTCTAATTTTTCAAAGTTCAATTGCTAACGTTGTACCAGAATCTTCGACTAGAAAAGGAAAAGATAAAATCGACGTCGAATAGCTCGAAATTCACGGTTTGTATTTCTATAATCCAAACCTAGTTATTAATTGTTGTATTTTGCTTTAATGCATATGGTAAGTGGTTGAGGTGAGTATTTAGCACTTTGATATTGAATTGAATTAAAGTTGATTGAAATAGATTGAATTGGTATATATATTATGAATGTATTGATTATTTGAATTAAAATGAATATTCATGTGTATATGTGATTATATGAAAAATTTATATTAGATATCGGTTGTTTTTGAAATGTGAAATTAAACCCTATTAACTGTATCGGGCTGAGTCGAATATAGATGGCATGCTATAGGATAGGAAAAGTTTAGAGATTTCTTATACTGCAAGTCGATAAGGCACTGGGTGCCAATTTACTTCAGTTTAACTGATAAGACACTGAGTGTCAAATTTATATAGCGCTGGGCGCAGTTACTACTTCGAATTTATCCGATGAGGCACTAGGTGCCAAACTGGTGTGTTGGTTGGATCCGTGTATTCGTCTGAGTCTGAGTCGTGTTAATAGGGGTAATTAAATAAAACGGTACTATGATTGATATTGGATGATATTGTATGTGAATTGAAAATGGGATAGTGATTTGAAACATGAAAATGAGATACATGAGTTATGTACTCATGAATTGGATATGGAATGGATAATGTTATTGTTTAAATGATATGTAAATCAAATTGTGAAAAGTTATTATATAGCAAGTGATGAGAATTGAGTATGGTATGAAATGATGTATTCATGAGTTGAGTATTGAATGGCTATTGCCATTATACAAATAAATGTGGTTTGATATGTGAATAACTATTTATATAGCAATTGTGTGAATTGGGACATTGTTTAACAAATGAAATATGATAGCATATGATAGTCATGATACTAGACATTAGTATGTGCTTAAAATTAAATTTTGCATATTATATTATCTTGTCTTTAAATATTCGGATTATAGAAATACCACTGAGTTTTACTCAGCGTATAGTTTTGTTTTTTTCGTGCGCAGATTAGGTACTTCACTTTTGATCGCCGATTCAGCATCCAACAACGATCCCAAACTCAAATGTGGTGATGTTTATCTTTTGTGTCAGAATGTACCTAGGACGTCTAAATGATAGTTATTTTGTGGATGGATTATAAATGTAATGTTGGTTGGGTATATACATATAAACATGTGTTTGTGTTTGAAGCCATATTATGGCATGATAAATTGAACCAAATCTAGATATGTGCATGTGAATTTAAGTTAATGTTTTAGGTAGTTTTGAGTTAGGCAAAATTAATGAATTTTGACATGTTTATAATTTTAATTTGGTTGATGTTTTGATGATATAAATGTGGTACCAATGGGGGTACATTGGTTAGGCACCTAGGATGATTATTTTAGCATGTTTTGTATGTGTTTGATCGTGTTTTGGATAGGTTAAACGAATGGTTTTTGAGTTGTTTAATGTCCAAGCATATAGGAATTGGTAAATTTGTTGTTTAAGGCACATTTTAGGTCCACACGGCCAGACACACGGGCGTGTGACTTGGTCGTGTGAGACACACGGCTAGCATACAGGCGTGCGAGGCCATTTCAAAGGGTACATGGCCTGGCACATGGGCGTGTGGCTTGGCCGTGTGACTCAAGTCAAAGAGTTACACGGGCACGCACACACAGCCGGGACACGGCGTGTCTCATTGATCGCCCACATGCCGCGGGCGGACACGGGCGTGTGACTTGGCCATGTGAACCATGCAGTTAAATTTTTTCTAACTTTTTCCTAAAATTTTCAAATGTTCCCTATTTAGTCTCAAATAATTTCTAAAGTGTTTTCAAACTCTCAAGGGCTTAATATGGGACTCTATGAATATTAATGATGAATCATTTTATGATTTTTGAAATGTTTGAAATGAATTATTAGATTACGATTCTCGGTAATGCTCTGAAACCCTATTTTGACGACATATACGGGTTAGAGGTGTTATATTTAGTGGTATCAGGGCTTTACAGGTTTAGCCAATTCTCGGACTAAATCGAGCTCGGAATTGAGTCTAGAGGTACATGCCATAATTGAGTCGAATTGAGTTGGGATTTGGATGCTGATATATTTGTTTTTGTTTTATAGTTGAAAATGTCAGATGATTATAATGACAATGTTGATCAAGAGATGTATACCGGAGATGATGTCTCCAATGAGTTAGATGGAACCGAATCGGTAACACCAAGTGTTAATCCAGTTAGTACTCAACAACCTAACGTTGAGCGAGGTAATACTAAGGAAGGAGGTGATTCACAGTTACTTAGAGCTATTGCTGATACTCTTCAGTGTGTGGCGGGAACCACATCCGCTACGGCATCTGCACCTACTGTTCATCGAGCTCCGATTAAAGAGTTGCGTAGATACGGTGCGACTGAATTCTTAGGATTGAAAGGAGTTGATCTTTTTGCAGCTAAAGTTTGGATTGAATCCACTAAACGCATCTTGCAACAACTTGAATGCAACCCGCGTGAAAGCGTAATATGTGTTGTTTCTCTATTGCAAGGAGAAGCATATACTTAGTGGCAGTCAGTGACACGCCATGTATCTGCAGATCAGGCTAATTGGGAATTCTTTCAAAAGGAATTCCAAAAGAAATATATTGGCTAATTTTATATCGAAGATAGAAGACAAGAGTTTTTTTATGCTGAAATAAGGTGGGATGTCTGTGGTTGATTATGAATGAGAGTTTTCGCGACTTAGTAGGTACGCTGTTGAGTTTGTACCGACTGAAATTGATAGTTGCAAGTGATTTCTGCGTGGTTTATACGATGAGTTGCGAGTACAGTTAGTATCGCACAGAATTACTGAGTTTGCGGACCTAGTTGAACGAGCAAGAATGGTAGAAAAAGTTTTGGGTTTTGATAAAAAGACTGAAAATACCCGTACTGTTGGGAAGTGTCCTAGAGCTGCGAGTTCAAATCCACAACCGAAGAGATCAAAAGAATTTCGTGGTAGCTGGATATCAAATTTTAAGTCAGATAGAGCTGATAGAAATCGTGATAGACAACCGACTGTGTCTACGGGTAGTGTGCGAGGTCCATCTAGGGATACTGATATTCCGAATTGTGAGCATTGCGGGAAAAAGCACCATGGTGAATGTTGAAAATTAACTCGAGTCTGTTTTCGTTGTGGATCTATGAAACATTTTTCTAGAGAGTGTTCGAAGAATGAGAAAGCTACATATGTTACTTCTTATAGATCTATGCCTACTCCTAGAGGTCGCGGGTCGAGTCGAAGTGGTTCATTTTTGAGAGGAGGTGCTAGAAAGGGAAATGATGTTGTTACTCATCAGTCGAAGGCCAGAACGCCAGCTCGAGCTTATGTTGTGCGGACTCGTGAGGATGGCGATGTTAATGACATTGTGACATGTATCTTTTTATTACATTCAAAACCTGTTTATGCTTTGATAGATCCGGGATCTTCTCATTCGTATGTTAATACTGAATTGGTTAAGTCAGGAAGTTCAAAATCTGAGACATCTAGAGTATCGATAGAAGTGTCTAGCCCATTGGGATAATCTGTGTTAGTAGATCAGGTGTGTAGGAGATGTCCGTTAGTCATACAGAATATAACCTTCCCTGTTGATTTGTTGATAATGCCGTTTGGCGATTTTGATATGATTTTGGGTATTAATTGGCTTACGGAGCACGGAGTGATTTTGGATTGTTGTAAAAAGAAGTTTGTTGTTCAAAGTGAAGGCGATGATATGATTGAGGTGAATGGTGTTCGAACAAGTGGTTCAACTCGTATCATTTCAGCAATTCGAGCTGATAAACTTCTTAATTAATGTTGTGAAGCTTTTCTAGCCTATGTTATCAACTCGAATTCTGATGCCAGTTAGTACAGTAAAATTCGAAAAGTTTGCGAATTTTCTAATGTGTTTCTCGATGAATTACCAGGATTACCACCAGATTGGGAGGTTGAGTTTGTGATTGAAGTGTTTCATGGTACGGCTCCGGTGTCAATGTCCCCTATCGTATGGCACCCATGGAGTTGAAAGAATTAAAAATATAATTGCAAGACTTATTGGATTGTGGCTTTATACACCATAGTATATCGCCTTGGGGAGCTCCAGTGCTTTTTGTCAAAAAGAAAGATGGTTCGATATAGCTTTGTATTGACTATCGACAATTGAATAAGTTGATTATTAAGAATCGATACCCTCTACCCTGTATTGATGACTTATTCGATCAACTAAAAGGAGCTTCTTTATTTTCAAAGATCGATTTGAGATCGGGTTACTATCAGTTAAAAGTGAAAGATAGGGATGTACCAAAGACGGCATTTCGTACGCGTTATGGCCATAATGAATTCTTAGTGATGCCTTTTGGATTGACGAACGCTCCGGCAGCATTTATAGATCCATTCGAAATCTGAATCCGAGCATGAGCAACACCTCAAAATTGCTTTGCAAGTGTTACGAGAAAAACGGTTATACGGAAAGCTTAGTAAGTGTGAATTTTGGTTATCAGAGGTTGTATTTTTGGGTCATGTTATCTTGGCAGATGGAATTAGAGTTTGATTTGAAAAAGATCAAGGCAATTGTTCAGTGGAAAGCACCGAGGAATGTGTCAAAAATTCGTAGTTTTCTTGGACTAGCTGGTTATTACCGAAGATTTGTAAATGGATTTTTGAAGATAACTTTTTCGATGACAAAGTTATTGCATAAGAATGTTCAATTCGTCTGGGACGATCAGTGTCAAGAAAGTTTTGAAAAATTGAAGCAGATGTTGACTGAAGCACCGGTTTTGACCTTACCAGAATCGGGAAAGAATTTTCGTTTATAGTGATGCTTCCTTGTGCGATCTTGGTTGTGTTTTGATGCAAGACAGTAAAGTGATAGCTTATGCATCTCATCAACTAAAAATGCATAAACGTAATTATTCAACGCACGATTTAGAGCTAGCTGCTGTGGTTTTTGCTCTAAAGATCTAGAGACACTACTTGTATGACGAAAAATGTCATATCTATACTGATCATAAGAGTCTCAAATACCTTTTATCTCAAAAGGAGTTGAATTTGAGACAGCCTCATTGGGTAGAGCTTCTGAAAGATTTTGATTGCATTATTGATTACCACCCTGGTAAAGCTAACATTGTAGTTGACACGTTGAGTAGAAAAATAACAGTTGAATTACGAGCAATGTTTGCTCAGCTCAGTATCAATAATGATGGAAGCCTATTGGCTGAATTAAAGATCAAACCGGTGATGTTTGATCGGATCAAGTCAGCGCATTTAGATGATAACAAGTTGATGAAGAAAAGAGAAATGGTTCAAAATGGTATATTAGAAAATTTCAGCATTGATGATTGTGGTTGCTTGAGGTTTCATAACCAAATCTGCGTTCCGGATGTTTCAGAATTAAAAGAGTTAATACTTAGCGAAGCTCATGATAGTTCTTTTGCTTTGCATCCTGAAGGAACGAAAATGTATCGCGATTTGCAAAAATCTTATTGGTGGCCAAGAATGAAAAGAGATGTGGTTGAGTATGTGGCTAAATGCTTAACTTGTCAGTGAGTTAAGGCAGAACATCAAGTTCCCACCGGATTACTTCATCCTATTTCTATTCCTGGATGGAAATGGGATTGTAACATCCTGAATTTTTTGGCCTATGCATTTAATGGGTGAATATGTGTAATGAGTTAATTTGAGCATTAGGGGTCCAAATTGGGCTCAGGATTGGGCTGAAGCCTTAGTTAAATTTTTGTTTGGGCACTATAGGGTTTAAAAGGTGGTATATGAGTTTAAAATATCAAAATGGGCTTGTGGCCCAGTGGTCAGTGGCGCGACTTAGGGAGTAAGGAGGTGACGCCACACAAGGGAGTAAGGGGCCCAAATTTAAGTTACATAGAGCCCAACTCTTTTAATTTAAGTTAGCTAAATTTCAGCATTAGGGTTAGGTAGAGTGGACGGCAACAAGGCTCAAAAATAGGAGGATTTATGTGAATGGGATAATGTAGATAATATAGTTGATAATATGGAAGAAAAAAAAGAAGGAGAAAAGATAGGAGCTATTTACAAGGCTAGGAGTTGGCCGAAATTCCATCACCTAGAGAAGTGAAGAAATCGGTTTCTTTATGGCAAAGGGGGTGCCAAATTTTCCCTTTTTATTTGATTAATTTTTAGTTATCAGGAAGGGCACTTTCGGTTTTTCATAGGTGAGTGCCAAAATTTCTATAAATAGGGAGGGCTCTCTTCTTTATTTTTCGACATTTAGGGTTTCCACCTTTTCTTTCTCTTCTTTCTTCTAAAAGCCGAAAACTCCATTATTCTCTTCTTTCTTCTAAAAGCCGAAAACTCCATTATTCTCTTCTCTTCTTTCTTCTAAAAATCCGAAAGCCGAAAACTCCATTATTTTCTTCTCTTCTTTCTTCTAAAAAGCTGAAAGCTGAAAACTCCATTATTCTTTTCTCTTCTTTCTACTAAAAGCCGAAACTACTTAGATTTCTTCCTATCATCTTCTCTTCTGATCTTCTCAAAAAGCCGGAATCTCTAAGGGGTAGTCGAATTCTCTGCGTTAAGGTGAGTGCCGATTTTCCTATCTCTTCAATCTCTCTTTCGGTTTTTAAGAGACAAGGCCGAATGGCCACTTGGTTGTTAAGGCTGCCGAATGAAGCTAATATTTCCTCTCTTTTGTGTTTGGGCGGCATTCCGGGATTTGAAGGAAACCTGATCATCTAGATTTAAAAGCCAGAAATCGCTAGTCTCCAATTTCGGGATTTTAAGGTAAGGTGATTTTCCCTAGATTTTCACTAGATTCGCTCATCGCATGCGAGATCTTAACTTTTGATGTGGATTAACGATCATATGTTGTGATAGTAGTTCGACAAGGACTTGTGATGGAATTAAATATGGATCGGGCAAATGAGAGAATCCTAAGTTTAAGAAACGAGCTGTGTCAAGAGGACGGGATTGGCTACCAGGTTGTGGACCACCTTCAACAACACCTTAGGCAAGTAGTAGCGCTTGTATCGACTTACGATAGTGTCGACATAGAGAGTGTCGTTCTAACGGTAATCAGTGTGTAGATCTCTAACACACTAATTAATCTGTACTAAATATATGTTATGGCCTAAAAGCCTGAAAAAGGTCAGACTGATGTCTCTGTACTAAATATATGTTATGGGCTAAAAGCGGGAAAAAGTGTATAGACAAATGGATTACCCAAAAAGGGTAGGCAAGGGATGCCAGTGCGTAATCATAAAAACTTCTCTATGTGTATCGATGTATATGATAGATCGTGAACTTTTAGGTAGTATATTGTTTTGATTCTGCATGTATGTATGCATCGGATGGGATTGATATGATGAAGGGGAAGAAGGTCGCATAGCGATCGGTGGCTTTGCCACATAGGTCACATAGTGATCGGTCTTTATGACAAAGTACACTCGGTGTCGAAATGCTACGATGTATTATTAAGGTCGCATGGCGATCGGTGGCTTTGCCACATAGGTCACACAAGATGATCGGTCTTTAAGACAGCAAAGACAACGGTATCGATATGGTGTGTAGCGGTTGGAGGGTTGATTGTAGAAATCCCAAGGTGTGATGGTTGGTACGGGTTGGTGTGTAGAGGATGGATTTCTAAGCTGGGATGGGCCATGATGCATATATAGTTACCCTTGTATACGGGCCAAGGCCATAATGTGTTTGTGGGCCTAAAGCCTTTTATGTGTTTTCGGGATTTGCACACTGAGTCTTGGTGACTCACCCTATTATTTTTCCTAACCTTTCAGGTGAGCAGTAGATCGTGGACAAGGGAGCCGAGGCGGACTCGAGGGGCCAACAAGTCTTTTATTTATTAAATTTCTATTTTATTTTAAGTTTAAATTTTTGGAATTATTTGATGTAATAAGGCCTCCATCGCTTAGGTTATCAGTTGATACTTGTCAATATTTATGTTTTTTTCATTCATGATCAAGGACTTATGATTAAAAGAAATAAAAAATTGGATTTTCACACATTATTTAAAATAACACTTGTTTTGGAAAAAAATAAAATTTTAAAGATTTTCTACCAGTGCCACCTATTTAAAGATTATCTACAAAAACGACTAAGTTTTTCAGAATCATTCCAAGTAAAGTTTTTAACCTTAAAACCGTAGCATACCAGATCTGGTCGTAACGTTTGGGTCGGGTTTGGGGTGTTACAGAGATCGTATCACGATGGATTTTGTAACGGGATTACCTTTATCGGTAAGTAAAAAAATGTTGTATAGGTGATTATTGATCGACTTACGAAATCGGCTCATTTCATAGCGGTCAAGACTAATTGGTCACTTCAAAAGCTTGACGAAGTTTATATTCAAGAAATCATGAGATTGCATGGTATCCCTATTTCGATAATCTCTGATCGAGATCCGCGGTTCACTTTGAGATTTTGGAAAAGTTGCACAAACCTCTTGGTATGCGACTTAATTTTAACACAGCTTTTCACCCGCAGATTGACGAACAATCTGAGCGTGTTATTCAGAGTTTGGAAGACATGCTTCGTACTTGTGTTATTGATTTTGAATCGGGATGGGAGCATTACTTACCTTTGGCCAAATTTGTATACAACAATAGTTTTCAATTGAGTATTCAAATAGCTCCGTATGAAGCTTTATACAGTCGTAGGTGTTGAACACCTGTTTGTTGGATGGAATTGAGTGAAAGAAGAATGATCGGGCCGGAATTAATTCAAGAAATGGAAGATATTGCTAAGAAAATTCGAGATAAATTGAAGACAACTTTCGATAGACAGAAATCGTATTCAGATTTGAAACGTCAAATATTCTATTGGCAATTTTTCAAAGTTCAATTGCTAACACCGTACTGGAATCCTTGACTAAAAAGGGGAAATATAAAATCGACGTCGAATAGCTCGGAATTCACGGTTTGTATTTCTATAATTCGAACCTAGTTATTAATTGTTGTATTTCTATAATTCAAGATGTTACAGTTCTACCCCCTTAAAAGAAATTTTGTCCTCGAAATTTCCAACTAACTATTAATCGTACTACCCAAGTCTCACCACTATGCTTTCGCTGCGCACTCTAATTCTAAAGCCAAAAGAAACACTTAGTATACTATGGTAGAGCACGCACCGTATTCGCATCTAGAGTGTCCTCGTCCCCTTGGCGACGTCTTCGCATAGACCAAAGCTGGCTGCCTCGCCTCAGCATAACCTACACCTCCACGACCATGTCCTGTGCCATTGCCACCATTGACTTGACCACGGCCCCTTGGTGGTTGTTGACCACCTCTTCCTGGCTGTGCATTCCCTTGGCCCGTGGGCCATTCACTGCCCCGTTGCTGCGGACAGTTTCTAACTTGGTGGTTCGTAGATCCACATCTAAAGCACTTTCCACTGCCTGCCCAACACTCGCCTACATGGAATTTACCACATCGAACACACTCTTGTGTCTGACCCACAACAGCATGTCTCTCTTCCCGCCTCGGCCCGTCTGACTTAGGCCTTTTTTAAGTACGCCCAGCTGCCCCTGACGATCCAAAATTCCTCTTACTTCCATCCCTATCTCTATCCCGATTTAGTTTCTCTGTCCGCTTCACCTCCTCAGCTATCTTAGCTTTTTCCACAAGCACAGCAAATTCCCTCTCCCGCTGTGGAGCTATCAATACACGCAAATCATCCCTCAGACCATCTTCAAATTGAACACAACGTTCATGGTCTGTGGCCACCATTCCAAGAGCATAACGGCTAAGGCGTAAGAATTCCGCTTCGTACGCAGCCACCGACCTACTTCCTTGCACCAAATTCAGAAATACTCTACGCTGCGCATCCACATAACTAGTCCCAATGTATTTACTCTGAAACACCATTTTGAAGGAATCTCAAGTGCTACGGTCAGCCACCGTACCATCCTTAACCGTAAGCCACCATTGATAAGCTTCATCTCGCAGGAGAGATACAACCCCTTTCAACTTCTCCTCCTCCGTGAAATCCAAATCATCCATTATGCGCTCAACCGCCTCCAACCAATACTCACCAACTCGGGCTATACTGAAACTCCTTAAACACTTCCGCCCCATTGGCTCTAAGTCGCCCAAGACAGATTTACGGGCTCTGTGCCATGCCCGCCCCAAAGAACCCTCTCTAGAACCCTTAACATTGCCTGAGACACCGCATCATCTCCGGCCGTCTGGTCCTGAAATTCCTCCTCCACAGCTGGTGGTACCGGTATCTCGTTTCCAGATCCATGGCCAGACCCTACTGGTTCTGACATCGTCATCCTACCCCTACTACGACCATGCGGCGGACGTCCTTGACCCCTTGTACTCATTCTACTGATTCGCGTTTATCTGATTAGAAATTTTATGAATTATTAGTTTTCTTCCACTGATTAACCACGAACAGTCTTATGAATAGTAGTTTTAAGAGTAGTTCTTTCGAATTCGTAATTATATCTAGAATTCAGTCTCGAGTCCGCATCTTCTAGTTCTAGGAAGCACATACATTCAATCATTTAACATCAACATACAAATAGCATCCACGAACTTACATTCATCACCTAAGGGTATTTTCGTCATTTCACTACCCAGGGGTATTTTCGTAATTTATCCTACAGGGGTATTTTCGTAATTTTTCTGAAATAGGGTTCCTTGGTGATTTTGTGAAAGAAGGTATTTTGGTAATTTTGCAATCCGGGGGTATTTCGATAATTTTACAATCCAAAGGTATTTTGGTAATTTTACAAATCAGGGATATTTTGGTCATTTATAAATCAGGGGTAATTTAGTAATTTTACAAAATAGAATGGCTAGTCCCTTTCGGGTTTTAGTTATAGATTTTGGCCCGTCAACAAGTCCTCATGACTAAGGTGAACAGTCACTACGCACCACGTAGGATTCTAGCGAAAAGGAGGTGAGTCACTAGGACTGCTTAAATACCAAGCTCTCCCTGAATCCAATCCTAGACATGCGTATGCCTGTTGCCACACCCTAATCTCGCAACTTGTTCACAGGTTTGTTTGGTTGGATTAAATCTTATGAATTTAGAGAGTTGTTTAAACTAAGCCTAAAGTCCATCAATGTCTAATATACTAGCCTACGTCCATCAAGCCCAACATACATATCACATCCAAAAGTTTAGAATGCTTACCTGCGTGGATTGGGTGCCGGTAGACTCAAAGACCATATCTTCATCCAAACATTTTTCTCAAATTCACAACAAGTTTTCAAATCACTACTAGACCCATTTCACAGCCCGAGTTTTGAACTGGGCTCTGATACCAAAATGTAACACCCCAAACCCGGCCCAAACGTTACGACCAGATCTGGTATGCTACGGGGTTTATTGTTAAAAACTTTACTTAAATTGATTTTAGAAAAACTCAGTTTCTTTACTTAGGCATTTGGTAAAAATAAGATATTTGTTGGAAACCTTTATTTTTACGTTGAACATGTCTGGAAAACCCATTTTATTACCTTTTGAGACTTAAGTCCTTGAACATAAATTTTAAACTGTAAACATCAGCAAATAAAATAAATAAAACAATAACCTAAGCCCTGGGCTTTATTACATAATTAATCCCAAAAATTATAACTTAAATAAAAAAAACCGAAATAGTCTATGAAATTAAATAACTTGATGGCCCTCGAGTCCGCTCTCGCTCCCATGTCCACGATCTACCGCTCATCCGAAAGAGTAGGAAAAATAAAGGATGAGTCACCAAGACTCAGGTGTATAAATCCCGAAACACACAACGACTGAGGCCCACAAACACATTATGAGCCCCGGCCCATACATAAAGGCAACAATCATATTTACATGATAAATAATAAATGATGAATAGCCCAACCCAACCTAGAATTCCATCCTCTACACACCAACCCGTACCAACCATCACACCTCGGGGATTTCTACAATCAACCTCTATCCGCTACACACATAACGACAGATCGTCTTTGTCTATTCCTATTAATCAGAATCATTAAACGTGGCATAGCCACCGATCACTATGTGACCTAACATTTGAATTTGTGGTTTAACCACCGATCACCATGTGACCTATTATGCACTTCCCTTCATTATCATAATCCCACCCCATGCATACACACATGAAAAATTGAAAACATCATACCATCTTTAATGAACAGATTTCATATATACATTTATCGATACACATAGAGATTTCTATGATTACGCACTGCATCCATTGCCTACCCTTTTTGGGTAACACGATCGCTCATACACCTACTTTTCCGACTTTTAGCCCATAACACATGTATATAAACAGGTTAAGTAGTGTGATAGAGATCTACACACCTGATTACCGATAAAACGATACTTCCTATGTCGATGCTATCCGTAGTCGACACAACTGCTATCTGCCTAAGGTGTTGTTCAGAAACCGGTCCATAACTCGGTGGACAATCTCAAACCGCTGACACCGCATGTTTCTTAAACTTAGGGATTGGGTTTACAGACCCAATCCTCTCCTTTGCCTGATCCATATTCGATTCCATCAAAAGTCCTTGTCAGAACTACTATAACGAAATAGGGTTGTTAAACCATAACATATGGTTACGATCTCAAATGTGATAGCAAATCTAACGGAAATCTAAAGAGAACCCCCTTACCTTAAAATCCCGAAATTAGATACTAGCAATTTCTGGCTTTTAGATCTAGACGATCAGGTTTCCTTCAAATCCCGGAATGCCGCCCAAAACGCAAAAAGAGAGAAAGTATTAGCCTCAATCGATAGCCTTAACAAACCAAGTGGCCATTCGGCCTTGACTCCTAAAAACCGAAAGAGATCTTAAGAAATAACAAGAGTCGGCACCTACCTTAATAGAGGAGATTCGGCTAATCTTAGGAGATTTCGGCTTTTTGCGAAAGTCAGGAAGTGAAGATGATTCAAAGAAGTCTATGATGATTCGGCTTTTAATAAAGAAATTGGCAGGAAGAGGAAAAGAGAATTTGTGGACTAGGGGTGGTTCCGCCTTAGCAAGGATCAAAAGAATATAGAGGAAGGATTATGAGGTTTCGACTTTTAGAAGAAAGAAGAGAAAAGAACAATGGAGTTTTCGGCTTTTACACAGAGAAGAAGAGAAAGAAAAGATAGAAACCCTAAATGCCGAAAATAGAGAAAAGAACCCTCCCCCGACTATTTAAAGTTTCGGCACTCCTACTAACCAAAAGCCGGAATTGCCCTCTTTTGACAACTAAAACGAGTTAATTAGTAAGGGAAATTTCGGCACCCCTTAGCCATATCAGAAACTGATTTCTCCTCCCCCTCAGATTTTGAAATTCGGCCACCACTTTGACCAACAGATCAGATCCTAAATTTCCTCCCTTATCTTCCATGTTATCAACTATAATATCAGCATTATCCCCTTTACCTAAATCCTCCTATTTTTAAGCCTTGTTGCCGTCCAACTCCACTTAATTAATTGTCGAAAATTAGCTAACTTAAATTAGAAGAGTTGGGCTCCAAGAAACTTGAATTTGGGCCCCTTACTCCCTTGTGTGGCGTCACCCCCTTGCTCTCTAAGTGGCGCTACTGACCACCGGGCCACAAGCCCATTTGTGTTTTAAAACATAGCTAATATCTGTTATGCCCTAACTTATCAAGCTTTCCATTAAAGTGTTCAAACAAGAATTTTAACTACACCTCCCTAAACTCAAACTGAGCCCAATTTGGACCCCTAATACTTAAATTAACACATTAAACATATCCACCCATTAAACGCACAGGCCCAAAAATTTAGGATGTTACAGGCAATAAGCCTGCTAGGCACAAAGCCCGATTAAGTACACCAGCCCAAGGCTTGCTAGGCTCACAGCCTGAATAACCATACTTTTAAGCTGTCTCACACACACATATTTCATATATTGGATCTTTAATACACTTCGTAGTCTTTGTACGAGCATTCAAATATCATATCACAATCGAACAACTTAAACACATTGAATCTTAGATTTAACCACATTCGGTTATTCAATAATATAGATACAAAATTTCCAAATCAGCATATATTAGGTTACGTACTTAATTTACCAGGTTTTATTGCTTAAAGACTTACCTCGGATATCGACGGATGATAAAAACCGACTATTCCACTATTTTCACTTTTCCCCGATCCAAGTCTGATTTCTTTGGTTCTTGATCTTAATTAAGCTTCAAATGGCCGAAACTTTCCTAGGTTTTCTTTCTTCTCTTTAAGCACACATTCGACCAAGTTAAAAGATGAAGATAGTGGATATGTTTTTCTTTTTCTTTTTATGTTATTATAACATATAATATAAATTTATAACTAGTTTATATTTTAACCAAATTATGTTTTAATTATAAAACATAATAATATAGAAAATGTTATCACATGCCGCCCACTAACTTCTAAAATGGGCTATTTGCCCTTTAAGGATCCCATATTAAAAAGCCACTATTAATATGGCACTTACACTTTAGTTTGTAACTTTTACCTTTTACGCGATTAAGTCTTTTTATTAAATCGGACACCTAAACGATAAAATTAAGTCACGAAAATTTAACACAAACAAATTCACACATAATAAATACGGAAAATAATTTTAAAATATTTTTTTAGACTCGAATTCGTGGTCCCAAAACCACTGTTCCGATTAGGGTCAAAATCGGACTGTTACAACTCTCCCCCTTAGGAATTTTCGTCCCCGAAAATCTTACCGGTGAAAAGGTTTGGATAATGCTCTTTCATTGTATCCTCTGACTCCTAAGTTGCTTCTTCAACTCCATGTTTTTTGCCACAGAACTTTAACTAACGGAATTTTATTATTTCTTAATTCTTTTATCTTACGAGCCAAAATACAGATCGGTTCTTCTTCATAGGTCAAATCAGGCTGAATCTCAACTTCTGTCGGACAGATCACATGTGAAGGATCGATCGATATCTCTGGCTGCATCGAAACATGGAAGACATTATGAATCTTTTCTAGCTCGTGTGGTAATCGCAATCTATAAGCAACCGCCCGATCGCCTGTGATTTCATACGATCCAATAAATCTCGGACTCAACTTTCCTTTACGACCGAATCTAAGTACTTTCTTCCACAGTGAAACTTTCAAAAATACTCGATCTCCAATCTGGAACTCAATGTCTTTACGTTTCAAATCTGCATAAGACTTTTGACGATCTGATGCAACTTTCAAACTATCACGGATCACAGCCACTTTCTGTTCAGTTTCTTTAATCAGATCAACCCCGTGTATCTTGTTTTCACTGAGCTCGGTCCAGTATAATGGTGTACGACATTTACGACCGTACAAGGCTTCGTAGGGTGCCATTTTGATACTAGATTGAAAAATATTATTATAAGAAAATTCAATCAGAGGTAAGTATCGTTCCTACGTACCTTCGAACTCGAGGATGCAACACCTCAACATATCCTCAAGTATCTGAATGATTCGTTCAGACTAACCATCTGCCTGCGGATGAAAAGCTGTGCTAAAGTATAGTTTGATACCTAGAGCATCTTGTAATTTCTTCCAAAACCGCGACGTGAATCTCGGGTTTCTGTCTGAAACAATAGAAATAGGCACACTATGTAACCTCACAATCTGAGAAACATATAATTCAGCGAGCTTATCGAGCGAATAATCTGTACGAATCGGAACGAAATGAGCAGTTTTAGTCAATCTATCTACAATAACCCAAATTGCATCTTTCTTGCTTGGTGTCAACGGTAAATCGGATACAAAATCCATCGTGACTCTATCCCATTTCCATTCTGGTATCATGATCAGCTGAAGCAACCTAGAAGGTACCTGATGTTCGGCTTTTACTTGTTGAAAAACTAAGCACTTCGAAACGAATTCTGATATGTCTCGTTTCATACTAGGCCACCAATAGAACTGTTTCAGATCGTTATACATTTTCGTGCTACCCGGATGAACAGACATTCGACTGCTATGAGCTTCATTCAATATCGTATGAATCAAATCTAAATTCCTCGGAACACATATTCGGTCTTTGAACTTCAAACAGTCATTCTCATCAATTCGAAACTCTAACTCAACATTACTTCTACACTGAGCTCGTTTTACCAACAAGTCTTTATCAACTTTCTGGGCATCACTAATTTGTTGAATAAACAACTGTCTTGCTTTTAATTCGGCTACTATCGAACCATCATCAGACATAACCATATGCACGTTCATCGCATGTAGAGCAAATAATGACTTTCGACTTAAAGCATCCGCAATAACATTAGCTTTTCCCGGATGATAGTCAATCACCAGCTCATAATCTTTCAACAGCTCTAACCATCGGCGTTGTCTCAAATTCAAATCTTTCTGAGTCATCAAATACTTCAGACTTTTGTGATCTGAATAGACATGACATTTCTCACCGGACAGATGATGACGCCAAATCTTTAACGCAAACACAATGGCTGCTAGCTCCAAATCATGTGTCGGATAGTTTCTTTCGTGTGGCTTCAACTGTCTCGAGGCATAAGCTATGAATTTTCCTTCCTGTATCAAAACACAACCCAAACCATTCAAAGATGCATCACTATAAATAACAAATTTTTTACCCGATTCAGGCTGAACTAACAATGGAGCTTCGGTCAAATGAGCTTTCAACTGATCAAAAATTTTCTGACACTTTTCCAACCACTCGAACTTAACATCTTTCTGTAATAGCTTTGTCAGCGGTGTAGCTATCATAGAAAAACCTTTCACAAATTGTCTGTAGTAAACCAAAGAAGCCCTGAAAGCTTCAACTTCGAAACATTTTTGGTGGTTTCCAATCGAGTATAGCTGATATTTTATTCGGATCAACCCGAATACCAGATGCTGAAACAACATGACCCAGAAAACTGACTTCACACAACCAGAACTCACACTTACTAAACTTTGCATACAACTGTTTATCTCGCAAATTTTGTAGCACCAGTCTCAAATGCTTAGCATGCTCGGTTTCATCTCTGGAGTAGATCAAAATATCATCTATAAACACTACCACAAACCGATCCAAATACTGTCTGAAAATCCGATTCATCAGATCCATAAAAATAGCAGGTGCATTAGTAAGTCCAAAAGGCATAACCAAAAACTCATAGTGTCCGTACCTCGTCCGGAAAGCAGTCTTTGGCACATCAGAATCTCTGACTCGTAACTGATAATAACCCGACCTCAAATCTATCTTTGAAAATACTGAAGCTCTTTTCTGCTGATCAAACAAGTCGTCAATCCACGGCAACGGATATTTATTCTTTATAGTCACCTTATTAAGCTGTTGGTAATCAATACACATTCGCATAGTTCAATATTTCTTTTTCACAAATAGAACTGGTGCACCCCAGGGAGAGAAACTCGGTCGTGTAAAACCCCTATCTGTTAACTCTTGCAACTGTGCTTTTAACTCTTTTAATTCAGTAGGTGCCATCCGATACGGAGCTATCGAAGTCAGAGTAGTCCCCGGTACTAACTCATTACTAAACTCTACTTCTCGAACAGGTGGCAAACCCCGTAATTCTTCAGGAAACACATCCGAGTACCCGCACACAACTGGTACAGATTCAATCCTCTTTTCAGTTACTTTACTATCAAGTACATATGCAAAGTAAGCTTCATAACCTTTTCTCACATACTTCCGAGCTAACATCGAAGATATTACTGCTGGTAACCCATTCAGATCTTTAGATTTAATCCGAATAGTTTCAGCGTTCTGACATCTCAGATCAATGGTCTTTCTTTTGCAATTAACAGCAGCATCGTGCAAAGTTAACCAGTCCATACCCAAAATTATATTGAATTCATCAAAAGGCAACAACATCAGATCTGCTGAAAAGTATGAACCTCGAATCATCAACGGGCAATTTTTACACACTTTATTAACCAATACACACCGGCCCAGGGGGTTTGATACTCGAATCGCAAATTCAGTAGACTCAACAGGTAGAGTCTTACTGGATACTAATGTTTCACACACATAAGAATGAGTCGAACCAGGATCAATCAACGCAATAACACTAGTATCATAAAGAGTGAAAGTACCGGTAATAACATCTGGGGAAAAAGCATCCTCACGAGCGCGTATAGCATATGCTCTAGCAGGTGCACGAGCCTCTGATCGAACCGTAGTATCCTTTGTTCCTCTCTAACTGCCACCTACATTTCCCGAATGCCTGGGTGGTCTGCCTCGCGCTGACGTGTTGCTAGGTCTCGCATTCTGAACAGTATTTTACTCGGCTAAATTGGGCACTCCCGGATAAAATGATCCATCGATACACATTTAAAACAAGACCGATCATGCAATCTACAATTTTCAGAATGCCATTTACCACAATGCTTACACTCGAATCTGTTCTGTCGATCATTGCCAACACTAGTAATCGAAGTGGCTCGAGAACTCACAGGAGGTCGGTCTCGATCTCGTTTAGAAAAGTTCGAAGTAGCCTTAAATTGACTAGAACCATCTCTGAACTTCTTCGATGCTGAGTGAAAAGTCTTACTCATTGATCTCTTAAGGAAATCTCTGGCTTTAAAATCAGCTTTTCTCTTCTCTTTCCCGAGTTCGTCGGCTTTGCAAGCTCGTTCAACAAGTACCACGAATTCTTTAATTTCAAGTATACCAACCAGCAATTTAATGTCTTCATTCAAACCATCTTCAAATCTTTTACACATGATTGCTTCGGTTGAAACACATTCACGAGCATATCGGCTTAATCTCACAAATTTCCGTTCATACTCAGTTACGGTCATACGACCCTGTTTTAATTCCAGAAATTCTTTGCGTTTTTTATCGATGAATCTCTGGCTGATGTATTTCTTATGGAACTCAGTCTGGAAAAATTCCCAAGTCACTTCCTCTTTCGGAACCACTGATACTAGCGTATTCCACCAGTGATATGTGGTGTCTCGTAATAAAGATATGGAACACTTTAAACATTCATCCGGAGTACAAGATAGCTCATCAAACACACGGATAGTATTATCAAGCCACAACTCAGCTCGTTCAGCATCATCATCATCATTAGCTTTAAACTCTTCGGCCCCATATTTTCTGATTTTATCTACAGAAAGCCTGTTAAATCTCATCGGACCAATCATCGGAGGTACCACAGGTATCAGAGATGGATTATTTGGGGGTGGAGGTTGTTGTGCAGCCGGATTAATCCGAATATATTGAGTAAACCAATCGTTCATCATTTGGTAGAAAGCTTGTCTAGCCTCCCCCTCATGGCTACTCGAGATAGGTCGAGATTCAATTGGCGTTGTCCCATGTGCGGGAGTAGGCACTACACTCTCGACATCATCAGCTACAGCTCTGTCGGGATCCATTTACTATACGAAAACACATTTTCTAATGTCAGAAGTCATCACACTATCGCAGTAAATATTATGGCATGTATAGCTAGACTCACACACGCTATGTTAGTCCTAGAACCGACTAAACCGTAGCTCTGATACCAATCAAATGTAACACCCCTTACCCGAGACCATTGCCAGAGTCGAGCACGAGGCATTACTAGACTTAACTACTAATTCGGGGCATAAAAAAAATTGAAACTGTCAATCTGCGTCATGTTGACTAAATTGACTATAACTCGAGTTACAAAACTCAAAATTTAGATCCGTAAATTTTCCTTGAAACTAGACTCATATATTTTCTTACTATAATTTTCCCAGAATTTTTCGTGTGGCCAATTAGTACAGTTTATTCATTAAAGTTACCCCTATTTCACTGACCAATGGTTCTGACCTATCTTAACCTAAATTCAAATATCTCATTGTACAATTTTCATATGTTGTTCCCACTTGTTTCTATTAAAAATAGACTCACTAAGGAATCTAGACATATAAATTATAACTCATAATTCATTTTTTACAATTTTTAATGATTTTATAAAATCAAAATAGGGAACTTCAAATACCATCTTGACCCTGTCTCACTAAAATTCAAATATCACAGAATATAAAATTCTTTTGCCTACTCTGTTTCTTTCATATAAAAACAGACACAATAAGCTTTAATTCTATATCTTATTAACTTTCTAATTCCATTTCTCCTAGTTTTGGTGATTTTTCAAAATCACGTCAGTGTTGTTAACCAAAAACTGTTTCATTGTAAAATATGGTTAACTAGTTTATAATATCTTTACTCCATTTCATTTAAACTCTATACATTAACTTAAAAACAAGCCATTTTCACATGGCTATATATTTACAACATCAAAACATCATCTCAGTACTAAGCTAGCCTATACATGCCTTAAGTTGAAAATTCCAAACTTTTAAAAGTACCAAAAATAAGTTGATAGTGTGGATGACTTCGATGACTATTTTCCCGAGCCTGTAGCTAAAGCCCAAAACTAAAAGAAAACAACATAACATATAACACAAGGTAAGCTAACATAGCTTAGTAAGCCTTAAGCAATTTAAAACCATTTAAATGAACATTCAAACATTTTAACTATTCAATTTAGTATTATTAAATACATGATACATGTACGAGCACTCAAATATCATATCACCATTGAACAACTTAAACACATTGAATCTTAGATTTAACCATATTCAGTTATTCAATAATATAGATACAAAATTTCCAAATCAGCATATATTAGGTTACGTACTTAATTTACCAGGTTTTATTGCTTAAAGACTTACCTCGGATATCGACGGACGATAAAAACCGACTATTCCACTATTTTCACTTTTCCCCAATCCAAATCCGATTTCTTTGGTTCTTGATCTTAATTAAGCTTCAAATGGCCGAAACTTTCCTAGGTTTTCTTTCTTCTCTTTAAGCACACATTCGACCAAGTTAAAAGATGAAGATAGTGGATTTGTTTTTCTTTTTCTTTTTATGTTATTATAACATATAATATAAATTTATAACCAGTTTATATTTTAACCAAATTATGTTTTAATTATAAAACATAATAATATAGAAAATGTTGTCACATGTCGCCCACTAACTTCTAAAATGGGCTATTTGCCCTTTAAGGATCCCATATTAAAAAGTCACTATTAATATGGCACTTACACTTTAGTTTGTAACTTTTACCTTTTACGCGATTAAGTCCTTTTATTAAATCGGACACCTAAACGATACAATTAAGTCACGAAAATTTAACACAAACAAATTCACACATAATAAATACGGAAAATAATTTTAAAATATTTTTTCGGACTCGAATTCGTGGTCCTGAAACTACTGTTCCGATTAGGGTCAAAATCAGACTGTTACATGCGAGGCCATTTCAAAGGGTTCACGACCTGACACAAGGGCGTGTGGCTTGGCCGTGTGACCCAAGTCAGAGAGTTACACGGGTACAGACACATGCTAGGACACGGGCGTGTGTCCCTACTTCGAATGCCCATACGGTCAGACACACGGACGTGTGACTTGGTCGTGTGAGTCACACGGCCTGACCACACGACCGTGTGAACCCTGCAGTTAAAATTTTTCTAACTTTTCCCTAAAATTTTTAAATGTTCCCGATTTAGTCTCAAATCAATTCTAAAGTGTTTTCAAACTTTCAAAGGCTTAATATTGGACTCTATGCATGTTAATGATGAACCATTTTATGATTTTTTAAATGTTTGAAATGAATGATTAGATTACGATTCTCTGTAATGCTTCGAAACCCTATTTTGATGACGGATACGGGTTAGGGGTGTTACATATTATATGCATTAAAAATATTCCAACCAATAATAGATTGTCATGTCATATTAAAAATGTTATATTTGAATATAAATATGTTTACTTTGGGATTGATTTGTTAATGCTTATGTTATATACTTAAATTGTAAATGCACTACTAAGCCCTATTGCTCAGCGTACGGTTTGTTTTCTCCGTGCGCAAGTTCAAGTGATTCTCGAAGCCCCGAGACTTGAAGCTAGCATCCAGACAACCATTACAACTCAACAAAGTTTGTATATTGTGTTTCATTTTGGTCTTAAGGCATTTACCTAGGGAATACTTGTTTTAATGTATAAAAATGCTTTAAAATGGTTGGATATATTTTGTGATTCTATGAAATGATATAGTCATACATATAAGTGAAGTGATTTTTTGGTAACTATGCTTTGGCATATTTGAACACATGAAATGGTTGATTTAAAGCCTTGGGGCCAAATGTTGGTTAATATACTATGTTGGAAGCTTTGGAAAATAGGGACTTAGTGGTCTGTTTCTGTCGTCGTGATATCAGCCTTGTTTTGTTTTGAAAACTTTGTAATTTGGTCCTCAGGTTGGAAAGTTTGGCTACTGTTTTCAAAGTCGCGATACCAAACCCTGAAAATCGCGACATTCACTTTACATACTTTGAAAACTTTTAGTTTAGTCCTAGTTTGACCCCGGGATGGTATTAAGCTTTTGTAAGCTCGTATATGACCTAAAAATAGTTATATATTATGTTTTACACTTGTGGTACTTTTTTTAGGGAAACAGTTGGCTTGCATTAACTATTAAAAAACAAAAAACACAAAACTACAATCAAAATACCCTAAAAACTTAAACAATTTCTAAAAAGAAAACAATCACTCCTACATATGATCCTAAGCAATAGCCAACCTAGTTAGATGATCAAACTTTCAAACGAATTTTTAACCAGATTCTTCTTTCCAAGCCCCAACATGATTGCCCGTTTACCAAATTCGAAGATTCAGACCATCAAAGGCACCTCTATGCCGAACAAAATATCTCATCGGAGCATGACTTTCCTGCCACCAGCCTGATTCTGAGGTACCTCCGTATACCTACCTACTATTTATCCTCAAGTTTCACTTTCTTCACACAACTAATCCACAACCGTTGACGTTTCCTGTGTTGGAGTCATCTACATCTATTACTGACTACTCTCTTCTCCCCTCTTTTCATGGGTATAGTAACCTCGCCCCTCTACTCTTGAATATACACACCTTACTGTCTTTATCTACCTCTATTTCTATCGATCGTGGAAGTCCACTTTACAAATAAGTTCCCTTTTCATCTCTTAATCCTTCTACAACAAGAGTATGTGTCACTTTATTTTCTTGCCTTGAAATATATTTAAACTGACATGCAACAGAACCATAACTAAATTTTTTTATACTTGATATATAGTTACTAATTTCAGAGTTATCTTCATAATTATATTGCAGCTTTATAACAGCCCATTTTTCAGTGGTGATTGAACAGTGGTTTCGGGACCACAAATTTTTGTCGTGTTGACTCGTAAATATTATTTATGGAATATTTACAAAGTCATTTGAGTCGTATTAAAATTTGGTTAGGAAATTTTATTGTTTTGGTAGTTAATTAAGGAAAAAGGACTAAACTATAAAAGGTACAAAACTTATTAATTAATACATTTAGGTGAATTAATAGCTTAAATATCATAAAAGGGAGGACCTATTTGGAAAATAAACCTTATTCATTAATGTTGGACGACATTAGTGATGAAAAATGATAAAAAAAAAAATTGTATGTTTAATGGCAAAATTGTAAATAAGTCAAAATTAATTAAAACAAATTGAAACATTAAACCATTTTTCTTCATTCTTCTTCAACTCTTGGCCGAAAACACCATTGTAGACCTATGGAGCTTAGGTTACTTCTTGGCTTTGCATGGTATGTAAAATTGACTCATTTTCTTATAATGTTATGTTTTTGAGATCGTAGCAACTAGGTCTAGCTAGCTCGTACCTTTGTTTTTGAATCTGTTAAAAATTTTGGAAGTTACCATTGATGAATCTTGGTTGTTTGTGATGATAATTATATGTTTGAAGCTTTGGTTATGATTTTAGGTTGTTTTATAAGGTGATTTAGTCAGTTTTTTTTATTTAAGGATTTAATTGTTAAAATGTCAAATTTTCAAGGATTAAAGGTGAGTATGAGGTCTTTTGTGGACTGTTTAGAAGCCTTAGATATCCGACTATAATATTGACTTGAGAAAAGTGGTTAACTTGATGAATTTCGGGTCAAGGGACTAAATTGCAAAAAAATATAAAAGTTAGGGGTAATTGTGTAATTTTAAAAAAATTTAAAGGGGTATAAAATGTAAAGTAAATTGAAATATGAAATGTAATCTAATAATTGGGAATTTCACATTTTAGATCAAGACCCTGTTGATATACGTGGAAAAGGAAAAATTATGGAATAGTCCCTAAATTTATTAACTATTACAACTTAGTCCAGGTAAGTTCGTACGATTTATAATTTAATATTTATATGAAATTTTTGATGATATAATTTGATATAATAGATATAATTGTTTTATTGTTGATATATAATTGTTTGAGAAATATTATTGAAATTCAGTACGTGGATCGGATGAACGCAAGATAGAGTACAATTGTATGATGGTGTGTTATAGGGGGATTGGAGTGAAGATTGATGTGGAGTGATATACTTATGTTTCCCGAGTAGGCTGAGGTTCAACATTTGTTGCGAACTCTCGTGTTATACTCTCTATTTTGGCGTGTTATCGGGTGGATTAGCTCTAATGAGCATCTAGCGTATTTATGGTTGGACAAGCTCTTCAGAGCAATTGGCGTGTTATCGGGTGGATTAGCTCTTATGAGCTTCTGGCGTGTTTTCGAATGGATTACTATGCTAGTATCTGTAAGTCATTCATCAGATCGTAAATTATTGTATTATACCTATATTATGACTTTGAATGGCATGACATGTAATTGATATTTAGAATTGATTACATTTTGGATATGTATATTGTTTTCGGAGAATTTTGGTTGAGCTTTGAATTAAGTGACGTAATTTACCGGTATGTAGTTGTGGATGACAGGAAACATGTATTATTGGATCGTTTTTAATTAAACTGTTATGTTTACTTCGGTAAGACTTAATATTTCTGTACGTCGAACTTACTAAGCTTCAATAAGCTTACTTGTGTTAATTTTTGTTTTGTAGATACTTTGGAAGGTTGGACGACCGGATCAGCACTTAAGTCATACTATCCACCTATTTTTTGGTAGTTTTTGGAACATTCATTTTGGATTATATGGCATGTAATAGGCTTGTTGTGATATTACTTTTGTTTAGGATGTGTATAATGTAACTAGTGAACCTAAGTGCAAATTGGTATCATGAACACCTATACATGATTTTGTTGTTGCTTGACAAAAGTTCAGATTATGCCTTGCTATGGAATGTGAATGATGGAATATGTTTTTGATACAAACATGTGGATTATGTATGTCTAAGAGGTCAAATTGATTTGTTGAGATTTGAGGTGCCTATGATAGGCATATTGTTTAGAAGTTAAGTTATGTGATTTTGCATGTTTTGGATGATAGTTCATTTTGTTGTGAAATTATGTGTACTTGTGGTACTAATGAGGGTACATTGGTTAGGCACTTAAGATGGTTGATTTAGTATGTTTTGAGCTAGTTTAATGTCATTTTAAATAGGTCTTTTGGCTGGTAAATGGATTACTTAGGGTCCAAGTAAGCTTGAAATGGTAAACTTGTCATTTAAGGTTCATTAGGGTCCACACGGCCTGAGACATGGGCGTGTGGCTCAGTTGTGTGAGACACACGGCCTGGCAACACGACCATGTGTAACAGCCTGATTTAGACCCTAGTCGGAATAGTGGTTTTGGACCACAAATCTGAGGTCGAAGAAATAATTTAATATTATTTTTGGTGTTTATGGCATGTGACAAAGTATGTGTGAAAGTTCTGTGTGAAAATTTTATCGTTTGTATGCTGCTTTGTGAAAAAGGACCTAATCGCAAAAAATGCAAAAGCTGTGTGCTCGTAGTTAAAAGTGCTTATTTTATGTGTCTCTTTAAATGTGAGTTCCTTATGTTGTAAATGGGTTATTGAATTCATGAAATGACATGGTTGGACATTAGTTAGTGGATTATTAAATGTTTTATATTAAGGTTAAAATGGTAATTAGGTTATTAAGTAAATATTAAATAAAACAAATTGAAAATAAGCCATATTATCATCATTCATAGCCAAAAATTAGCAAAATAAAGATAGTTTTGAGTTTTCATCTATTCGGCCCTTGCTCATCTTGATTGAGGTATGAAATTTGTTCGGTTTTTGATGATTTCTATGTTTTTGTGATCGTTGCTTTGAGTACTAGCTAGCCCATGTCTTAATTTTTGAATTTGTTGAAGATTTTATGAAGTACCATTGTTGATTTTGTGAGCTTTGTGATGTTTGATGATGAAAACTAAGTGTTTGATGATTGATATACATATTTTCTAAAGTGATTTTGAGTAAAAATGCATTTTTGGGATTTAATTGAGAAATGTAAAAACTTTGTGTTGAAATGTGAAATAAATATGAAATATGGGCTACTAGGGGCACTATGGTAATTCGGCTAAGCATGGATTAAATTGGATTTAGTGAATTTGATGTATTTGTGAAATAAGGACTAAAATGCTAAAGTGTGAAATTATAAGGGTTAAAGTGCAAAATGCCCTAATTGTGTGTTTGTGAATTTAATTGAGTAAAGATGAGATTGAATGAGTTGAATTTGATATTATATAGATCAAGAAAAGAGAAATTCAGACCTAGATCGAGGCAAGAACAAAGTGCTCGAATGATCGACTAGTATCGTTGTTTCTATGTCTGAGGTAAGTTCGTATATAATATGTATTATTTACATAATGTTCACATGTGATGAAATGAATGGAAATGTGATTGTGGAGTTTGATAATGAAAAATGTGAGTTCGAAGATATGAGGCACTAAGTGTGCGTAAATAGAATAGTTACAGTGATGAATGGCATTAAGTGTGCGAGATAAAGAAAGCATCGGCTGTATTATTTGGCACTACGTGTGCGATACCGAGATAAATTTAGTTTTATGTGATGGCACTAAGTGTGCGATATTATTATAGCTTCGGCTAATTAATTGGCACTAAGTGCGCGAGTTCATCGAACGTTTAAAGAGGATTGAATGAATTATGACATTGAGCATTGAAGTGGTAAATATGATAAATAAATACGTGATGGTACAGGTATGTACAGAACCTATGTGGTTGATGATATTGTGTATGAGATAAATGGAAGATTATGTGAATGAATGATGTAAAGAGTTGGATTGAGTAGCATTATAAATGCTTGTATACGAAACTATAGATATGGTATGAAAGTGAGTTATAGCCATGGATGAGATTGAGTAGTGGTGTGAATTGAACTAAGTGTTAGTTTATTTTACATATTGAAATAGAATTGTTGAGTTAATTGTGTAATATTTCGAACTTACTAAGCTTTAAAAGCTTACTGTGTGAATTCTATCTCTTTTTTATAGTGGTATTTAAAGCTAGCTCAGATTCGGGGATCGTCAGTGACTCAATCACACTATCGGACATCTATTTTGGTATCTTTTGAAAATTGTATTTATGGTATATGGCATGTATAGGCTAGTGAGGTTGTGGAATGTTATGAGATGTATAAATCTAGCCATATGATATGGCTTGATAATGGATAAGACTTTGGATTAATTTTGGTATATGTTTTGTTATGTGAAAATGGTGTATGTGATGTGTAAATATGGTCTTGTGTGAATGGCCATTATGGTATGCTTTAGTGAAATAGAAATAGTATGTTTCATACTTGAATTGATAGTTGAGATGGTGAATACATTGCATGTTGAAATGGTTTGAAATGAGCTGTGAATCATATGTATTTAATATGGAATTGGTTCATGAAATGGACATGTTTTGAGTTGGAATCGTTTATAGATATGAATAAGGATATTGTAACATGAATTGTGCATGTTTTGGTAGGGTGTTGACCATTAATTGGGCATGAATTGAGTATAGAGTGATGATTGTATGAATGACCCAAAATGGGTCGTAATTTGGCCTTGTAAATGGCCTATAATTGCCCACACGGTTGAGCCCACAAGCGTGTGTCTCGACCGTGTCCTTCAATGTCCAAATTCAAAGTAAGTCAGTGTTGCACACGGGCCAGACACACGGGCATGTGACAGGCCGTGTGATTCAAGTCAGTGTTGCACACGGGCCAGACACACGGGCATGTGACAGGCCGTGTGATTCAAATCAGTGTTTTACACGGGCCAGACACACGGGCGTGTGACAGGCCGTGTGACCCAAGTCAATGTTGCACATGGGGTAGGACATGGTCCAAGGCACGGCCGTATGAGGCACATGGCATAGACACACGGGCGTGTGCCCTCTTTTGAAAGAAAAATTTTCTAAGTTCCGCAAAGATTCCATATAAGATCGGTTTAGTCCCGAACCTTCTTTTAAGCTTGTCTAAGGTCTTGTAGACCTTCAAAAGGGACTTTGTGTTATTGATTAACCATGATATGTTGATGTGTGAGCAATGGTTGCTTAAATGTTATGAATCGACTGGTAATACCTCGTACCCTAGTCCGGCGATGGATACGGGTTAGGGGTGTTACATTTAATTGATATCAGAGCTACGGTTTAGTCGATTCTAGGACTAACGTAGCGTGTGAGAGTCTAGCTATACATGCTATATATATATATCTGCGATAGTGTGATGACTCCTGACAGTTAAAAATGTGTTTTCGTATAGCAAATGGATCCCGATCGAGTTGTAGCTGATGATGTTGAAAGTAATGCGCCTGCTCCCGCTCAAGGGACAGCGCCGTCTAATTCTAGACCTGTTACGAGTAGCCACGTGGGAGAGGCTAAGCAAGCCTTCTTCCAAATGATGAACGAGTGGTTCACGGAGTTCGTTCAAATGAATCTGGCTGCTCAACAACCTCCACCCCCGTAAGTTCCTGTAGCACCACAAGTTATAGACCCGATTTGATTGAATAAACCTCCAGTTGATAAGATTCGTAAGTATAGGGCCGAAGAGTTCAGGGCCACGATTGATGATGATACCGAGCGAACTGAATTCTGGCTTGAGAATACCATTAGAGTGTTTGATGATTTATCATGTACTCCTGATGAATGTCTTAAGTGTGTTGTTTCACTGTTGAGAGATACGGCATATCATTGGTGGAAAACATTGATATCTGTGGTTCCGAGAGAACGAATCACCTGGGATTTCTTCCAAACTGAATTTTGGAAGAAATATATCAGTCAACGGTTTATAGATCAGAAACACAAAGAGTTCCTTGAGATGAAACAGGGCCATAGGTCTATTACAAAATATGAACGAGAATTCGTGAGATTGAGCCAGTATGCACGAGAATGTGTTTTAACAGAAACTACTATGTGTAAACGATTCATTGAAGGGTTGAATAAAGATATTACACTTCTGGTCGAAATTCTTGACTTGAATGAATTTGTGGTATTGGTTGAAAGAGCTTGTAAAGCCGAGGAGCTTAGTAAAAAAAAGAAGAAAGCATACTCAGAGGCTAGAGATGAGAGAAAAAGGTCGATGAGTAAGCCGTATCACTCTTCGTCAAAGAGATTCAGAGATACAACCAATCACTCAAATGTTTCGATTGGACATTCGAGTAGAGATCGTGTGAAACAATATACGAGTCCTAAAGCTCAAATTCCAATGGAATCAAGTGTTGGGAGTGTCAGAAATAATAAGCCTGAGTGTAAACAGTGTGGGAGACGTTATATTGGTGAATGCTGGGGCAAGTATAATAATAGAGGTTGTTATAAATGTGGATCACGAGATCATTTCATTCGGGATTGCCCGGAGTTAGCTGAGAAAGATAACGCTCAAAGTGCGAGGCTGAGTAATACGACAGCTAGGGGTAGACCACAAAGAAACACAGGAATTGTTAGTGGTAATCAGAAAGGAACAACAGATACAGCTGTGAGATCTGAGGCGAGAGCACCTGCCAGAGCCTATGCTATTCGCGCTTGCGAAGAAGCTTCATCTCCAGATGTCATTTCTAGTACTTTCACTCTTTATGGTACATCTGTGATTGCATTGTTAGACCCAGGATCAACTCATTCATATATATGCATGAACTTAGTATCTAGTAAGACTTTGCTTATAGAGTCTACTGAATTTGTAATTAGAGTATCGAACCCCTTAGGCAAGTGTGTTCTGGTTGATAAAGTGTGCAAGAATTGTCCGTTGATGTTTTAAGACATCTGTTTCCCGGCTGATTTAATGTTATTACCTTTTGATGAGTTTGATATAATTCTGGGTATGGATTGGCTAACATTGTATGATGTTGTTGTGAATTGAAAACGGAAGACTATTGATTTGAGATGTCAGAATGACGAGATAGTCCGAATTGAATCCAGTGATTTGAATGGGCTACCGGTCGTAATATCTTCGATGAAAGCTCTAAATTATGTGAAAAATGGATGTGAAGCTTATCTTGCTTATGTGATTGATACGAAAGTGACAAAAAAGAAAGTTGAATCTGTGCCAGTGGTTTGTGAGTTCCCTGATGTGTTTCCTGAAGAATTACCAGGATTACCTCCGATACGAGAAGTTGAGTTTGGCATTGAGTTAGTGCCGGGGACAACCCCTATCTCAATAGCTCCGTATAGAATGGCTTCGACATAATTGAAAGAATTGAAGTCTCAGTTGCAAGAATTGACAGACAGAGGTTTCGCATGACCAAGCTTTTCTCCTTGGGGCATTCCCGTTCTGTTTGTGAAAAAGAAAGATGGCACGATGAGAATGTGCATTGATTACCGTCAGTTAAACAAAGTGACTATTAAGAACAAATATCCTCTGCCTAGAATTGATGATTTGTTCGATCAGCTGAAAGGAGCTACTATGTTTTCAAAGATAGATCTGAGATCGGGATACTATCAATTAAGAGTAAAAGATTCAGACATTCCGAAAATAGCTTTCCAAACGAGGTACGAACATTATGAATTTTTTTAGTTATGCGTTTCGGACTAACAAATGCTCCTGCTGTCTTTATGGACTTGATGAACAAAATTTTCAGACCGTATTTGGATCGATTTGTTGTTGTATTCATTGACGATATTTTGATTTATTCGCGTAATGAAATTGAGCATGCCGAACATTTGATAATTGTGCTACAAACTTTGCGTGATAAGAAATTGTATGCAAAGTTTAGTAAATGTGAGTTTTGGTTGCGGGAAGTTGGCTTTTTGGGGCATATTGTGTTAGCATCCGGTATACGAGTTGATCCGAGCAAGATTTCAGCTATTTTAGAATGGAAGCCTCCGAAAAATGTGTCTGAAGTCCGCAATTTTTTGGGACTTGCTAGTTATTACCGACTGTTTGTAAAAGGCTTTTCGATGATTGCAACTCCGTTGACAAGATTGCTTCAAAAAGATATGAAATTCAAATGGTCTAAAAAGTGTCAAAAAAGCTTTGATTAGTTGAAAGCCCTATTGACTGAAGCTCCAGTGCTAGTACAGCCAGAATCCGGTAAAGAATTTGTGATATATAGTGATGCGTTGTTAAACGGTCTGGGATGTGTTTTGATGCAGGAAGGCAAAGTTATAGCTTATGCCTCGAGACAATTGAAACTGCATGAAAAGAATTATCCGACGCACGACTTTGAGTTAGCTGCGATCGTGTTTGCTCTAAAGATTTGGCGCCACTATCTTTTCAGTGAGAAATGTCATGTGTTTTCAGATCATAAAAGTCTGAAATATTTGATGACCCAGAAAGATTTGAATCTGCGACAGAGAAGATGGTTAGAACTGTTAAAAGACTATGAGCTTGTGATTAATTATCATCCGGGAAAAGCAAATGTTGTTGCTGATGCTTTGAGTTGGAAATCATTGTTTACCTTACTTGCAACGAATGCTCATTTAGTTTTGTCTGATGATGGTTCGGTTTTAGCCGAATTGAAAGCGAGACCGTTGTTCTTACAACAGATTTGTGAAGCCCAAAAAAGTTGACAATGAAATGCTAGCGAAACGAGCTCAGTGTGATTTGAACTCTGATTCAGAATTTCAAGTTGATGATGATAATTGTCTGAGATTTCAAGATCGAATTTGTGTTCCAAAAAATCCAGAGTTGATTCAGTTGATTTTGAAAGAAGCTCATAACAGTCGCTTATCGGTTCATCCGGGAAGTACAAAGATGTATAATGATTTGAAACAACTTTACTGGTGGCCTGGAATGAAAAGAGATATCTCTGATTTTGTTTCGAAATGTTTGATCTGTCAACAAGTTAAAGCTGAACATCAGGTTTCATCCAGTTTGTTACAACCGATTATGATTCCCTAGTCGAAATGGGATAGAGTGACGATGGATTTTATTTCAAATTTGCCCTTAACTCCGAGGAAGAAAGATGCAATTTGGGTTATAGTTGATAGATTGACCAAATCAGCTCATTTTATTCCGGTGAGAACGGATTATTCGCTTGATAAGTTAGCTGAGTTATACATTTCTGATATTGTGAGATTGCACGGGGTGCCACTATTTATTGTGTCTGATAGAGATCCGAGGTTTACTTTGCGGTTTTGGAAGAAACTGTAAGAGGCTTTAGGTACAAAATCACATTTCAGTACTGCTTTTCACCCACAGACGGATGGTCAATCCGAGCGGATTATTCAGATACTCGAAGATATGTTGAGATGTTGCATTCTTGAGTTTGAAGGTACGTGGGAACAGTATTTTCCATTGATTGAATTCGCGTATAATAATAGTTTTCAATCGAGCATTAAAATGGCACTGTACGAAGCTTGTATGGTAGGAAATACCGAACACCTCTGTACTGGTTTGAACTTAGTGAAAATAAAATTCTTGGGGTTGATTTGATTAAAGAGACTGAACAGAAAGTAAAAGTGATACGAAATAGTCTGAAAGCAGCGTCAGATCGACAGAAATCATACACAGATTTGAAATGAAAAGATATTGAATTTGAGATTGGTGATAAAGTATTTTTGAAAGTGTCTCCGTGGAAGAAAATACTCCGATTCGGCAGAAAAGGCAAATTGAGTCCGAGATTCATTGGGTCGTATGAGATTATCGAGTGTATTGGGCCGGTTGCTTATAGATTGTTGTTGCCACCTGAGCTAGAGAAGATTCATAATGTGTTTCATGTATCTATGCTTCGACGATACAGATCCAACCATCACACGTGATTTCCCCTATTGAAGTTGAGATTCAGTCTGATCTATCGTATAGCGAAGAACCAATTCGAATTCTGGCTCGTGAGATCAAAGAGTTGAGAAATAAGAAAATTACTTTAGTGAAAGTGTTGTGGCACAGACATGGGGTTGAAGAGGCTACGTGGGAGCCTGAGGATGCTATGAGAGAGCAATACCCGAATCTATTCACTGGTAAGATTTTCAGGGACGAAAATCTCTAAGGGGGAGAGTTGTAACAGCCCGGTTTAGACCCTAGTCGGAACAGTGGTTTCAAGACCACAAATCTGAGGTCAGAGAAATAATTTAATATTATTTTTTATGTTTATTGCATGTGATAAAGTATGTGTCAAAGTTCTGTGTGAAAATTTTATCGTTTGTGTGCTGATTTGTGAAAAATGACCTAATTGCGAAAAATGCAAAAGCTGTGTGCTAGTAGTTAAAAGTGCTTATTTGATGTGTCTCTTTAAATGTGAGGTCCTTATGTTGTAAATGGGCCATTGAATTCATGAAATGACATGGTTGGACATTAGTTAGTGGATTATTAAATATTTTATATTAAGGTTAAAATGGTAATTAGGTTATTAAGTAAATATTAAATAAAACAAAGTGAAAATAAGCCATATTATCATCATTCATAGCTGAAAATTAGCAAAAGAAAGAGGGTTTTGAGTTTTCATCTATTCGACCCTTGTTCATCTTGATTGAGGTATGAAATTTGTTCGGTTTTTGATGATTTCTATGTTTTTGTGATCGTTGCTTTGAGTACTAGCTAGCCCATGTCTTAATTTTTGAATTTGTTGAAGATTTTATGAAGTACCATTGTTGATTTTGTGAGCTTTGTGATGTTTGATGATGAAAACTAAGTGTTTGATGATTGATATACATATTTTCTAAAGTGATTTTGAGTAAAAATGCATTTTTGGGATTTAATTGAGAAATGTAAAAAAATTGTGTTGAAATGTGAAATAAATGTGAAATATGGGCCGCTAGGGGCACTATGGTAATTCGGCTAAGCATGGATTAAATTGGATTTAGTGAATTTGATGTATTTGTGAAATAAGGACTAAAATGCTAAAGTGTGAAATTATAAGGGTTAAAGTGAAAAATGCCCTAATTGTGTGTTTTTGAATTGAATTGAGTAAAGATGAGATTGAATGAGTTGAATTTGATATTATATAGATCAAGAAAAGAGAAATTCAGACCTAGATCGAGGCAAGAACAAAGTGCTCGAATGATCGACTAGTATCGTTGTTTCTATGTCCGAGGTAAGTTCGTATATAATACGTATTATTTACATAATGTTCATATGTGATGAAATGAATGGAAATGTGATTGTGGAGTTTGATAATGAGAAATGTGAGTTCGAAGATATGAGGCACTAAGTGTGCGTAAATAGAATAGTTACAGTGATGAATGGAACTAAGTGTGCGAGATAAAGAAAACATCGGCTGTATTATTTGGCACTACGTGTGCGATACCGAGATAAATTTAGTTTTATGTGATGGCACTAAGTGTGCGATATTATTATAGCTTCGGCTAATTAATTGGCACTAAGTGTGCGAGTTCATCGAACATTTAAAGAGGATTGAATGAATTATGACATTGAGCATTGAAGTGGTAAATGTGATAAATAAATACGTAATGGTACAGGTATGTACAGAACCTATATGGTTGATGATATTGTGTATGAGATAAATGGAAGATTATGTGAATGAATGATGTAAAGAGTTGGATTGAGTAGCATTATAAATGCTTGTATACGAAACTATAGATATGGTATGAAAGTGAGTAATAGCCATGGATGAGATTGAGTAGTGATGTGAATTGAACTAAGTGTTAGTTTATTTTACATATTGAAATAGAATTGTTGAGTTAATTGTGTTATATTTTGAACTTACTAAGCTTTAAAAGCTTACTGTGTGAATTCTATCTCTGTTTTACAGTGGTATTTAAAGCTAGCTCAGATTCGGGGATCGTCAGCGACTCAATCACACTATCGGACATCTATTTTGGTATCTTTTGAAAATTGTATTTATGGTATATGGCATGTATAGGCTAGTGAGGTTTTGGAATGTTATGAGATGTATAAATCTTGCCATGTGATATGGCTTGATAATGGATAAGACTTTGGATTGATTTTGGTATATGTTTTGTTATGTGAAAATGGTGTATGTGATGTGTAAATATGGTCTTGTGTGAATGGCCATTATGGTATGATTTAGTGAAATAGAAATAGTATGTTTCATACTTGAATTGATAGTTGAGATGGTGAATACATTGCATGTTGAAATGGTTTGAAATGAGATGTGAATCATATGTATTTAGTATGGAATTGGTTCATGAAATGGACATGTTTTGAGTTGGAATCATTTATAGATATGAATGAGGATATTGTAGCATGAATTGTGCATGTTTTGGTAGGATGTTGACCATTAATTGGGCATGAATTGAGTATAGAGTGATGATTGTAGGAATGACCCAAAATGGGTCGTAATTTGGCCTTGTAAATGGCCTATAATTGCCCACACGGTTGAGCACATGGGCGTGTGTCTCGACCGTGTCCTTGAATGTCCAAATTCGAAGTAAGTCAGTGTTGCACACGGGCCAGACACACGGGCATGTGACAGGCCGTGTGATTCAAGTCAGTGTTGCACACGCGGACACACACAAAGCGCAGACAGTAGTGTGACCCAAGTCAGTGTTGCACACGGGGTAAGACATGGTCCAAGGCACGGCCGTGTGAGGCACATGGCATAGACACACGGGCGTGTGCCCTCTTTTGAAAGAAAAAATTTCTAAGTTCCGCAAAGATTCCGTATAAGATCGGTTTAGTCCCGAACCTTCTTTTAAGCTTGTCTAAGGTCTCGTATACCTTCTAAAGGGACTTTGTGTTATTGATTAACCATGATATGTTGATGTGTGAGCAATGGTTGTTTAAATGTTATGAATCGACTGGTAATACCTCGTAACCCTAGTCCGGCGATGGATACGGGTTAGGGGTGTTACACCATGTGTCATCTAATGATTTCCTTAGGGTACAAGTCAGTGAGTTACACGGCCTAATACACGGCCTGGCACACGGGAGTGTGACACGACCGTGTGAACCTACTCAGAGAGTTACACGGGTGAGGACACGGGCTGGGACACGGTCGTGTGTCCCTAGTTTGATTGTTACACGGCCTGAGACACATGCGTGAGTCTTAGCCATGTGAGGCACATGGCTTGACCACACGGCCGTGTGACCCCTGTTTTGCAAATTTTTCATATTTTTCTTAAAGTTTCCAAATTATTCCATATTGGTCCCAAATTGTTTTTATGTTATTTTTAGGGCCTCAAAGGCTCGATTTAGGGACAATATGCATATGTATGAATGGTTTATGATGTGATTATGATATTGAATGGTATAATGTGAAAATGTTTCTGATTGTTTAGTAATACTCAGTAACCCTAATTCGGCGACGGAGACAGGTTTGGGGTGTTACAAGCTTTTTTATTACTGATAATGAATCTCCTTCAATCACTACCCTCTCAATTCTCAGATCCAGCCTGAATTGAGTTGCTTGTGCATAAGCAAGTGCTTCTGTCGCAAAAACTATCGGTATGTGTTCATTAAGGCATATTTTAAAATTTAAAACCTGTCCATTTGAGTCTCTAACCATAATCCCTGAACATGACTTCTTATTTTGTTTCTGAAAAGTAGCATCAAAATTTATTTTTACTTTCGGAGCCTCCGGTGGCCTCCACTGTTTGCCTATAACCCTTTGGACAAGTAACCTTATGTTTAAATCATCCAACTCGTTTATATATCCCAATATGAATCGAACAGTTTCTTCTCCTGTCTATTATTTCCTCTCATGCACATAATTATTTCTAGTTGTCTATATAACCCAAAGCGTACATACAATTTTACTGCATTTATAAATTGGATTGTTGTCGTATAGGTATATTATCCAATATTCAAAATGTACCTAATTTTGCTCCTGTGGCCAATATATGTCTAATTTTTCCCATATTCCTGTTACAGAAGGACAATCCCTGAACACATGTTCAATATTTCCTACCCCATCTATGCATTTGGAACAATTTGCAGACCCCACCAGTCTTCTTTGAAATAAGTTAAGTTAAGTAGATAGATAATTATTTAGAAATCTCCAGTTCATAATCTTTATTTTTGAAGGCAACTCCAATATAGAAGGCAACTCCAATAATTGTTTAGAAATCTCCAGTTCACAATCTTTATTTTTGAAGAGAAAAAAGTCATTTACTACAAAAAAAATAAGTAGGGGCTTAACGGGTCACATTGACGTAATCCCTGTTTTGGTTTAAACCTTTCCTCCATCTCCCTATTTAGGCATACTGAATAAGAGACTAAGCTTATACAATGCATTATAAAATCCATAAATGAACCGACAAACCCCATGTTTAACATCATCTGTTCCAAAAAAAAAAAACCCACTCTATCTTATCATAAGCTTTGCTCATGTCAAGCTTAAGAGCTAAATTCCCTTTTTGACCTAATTCCCTTTTTGACCTAATCTTCTTTGCTTGAACGTATGCAAGAGTTCATGTAAAACTGAACGTCGATAATGGAAATATAGAATGATGGCAAAACAATAAGAAAGAAAAATAAAACACACAGATTTTACATGGAAACCCTTTCGGGAAAAAAACCACTAGCAGAGGAGAAGAAAATTCATTAATGTTGAAAATTGAATGATAAAAGAGGAGTTTCTACTACATCTATTTAAAGGTTGAAAAACCTTATTCTAATCAAAGTCAAATAGAGGAAGTGTAGTTCTATACGGATTCTACTTGTGCTGCATGGTTTCTTTAACAGTAAATTGGGTCACACAACTCTAACAGTTCATAAGCAAGAAGAATATTATCAGTGATTAGTCTTTCTAGGACAAAGGCACTTTGAGCTTCATCAATACAATTCTCTAATACTTTTTGAAATTGATTTGCCACTATCTTCGAAATTATTTTATAGAAAACCGTACATAAATTGATCAATCGAAAATTTTTAAGGTTTATTGGATGAGCCACTTTAGGTATAAGAACAATATTCGTCATATTTAAACCATCCAGTGAACACCCTCTATTCAAAATATCCAAACAGAACGTACCTACCTCCTGCTCCAGAATGTGCTAATACTTTTGAAAGAACAAGGCTTGGAAGCCGTCATCCCTTGAAGCTTTTGCTAGCCACATCTTTTTTAAAAGTCGTAATTATCTCCTCTCTAGTGTAATAGACAGTCAAAGCTTGATTCATATTGTCAGAAATACTCCTTTCAACCCCCGAAAGAATATAATCGAGATTACCAACTCCCTTAGATGAAAAAATATCTCCAAAATACTTTTTGGTAATCTCAATCATTACACTTGTGGTACTTATAAATTAATGATTAATGATGAAATTTGTTTGTAATAAATCGTAGTTGCTTTAGCAACGAATGTGACATCCTAAAGCTCAAACCCAACGATCGAGTCGGGTATAGGGTGTTACAAGTGGTGCGATATGTGTTTGGATCTAAATGCAACTATAACGATGAGGTGAGAATGGAAAATAACTATTAAAGACGTTAAGTTAAATTATATATAAAATAAATACTTAAAAATATATTTTTTAAAATAAAATATGTTAAATAATTAAAATTATTAAAAATAATTAATTTTATATTTTATATTAAATTATAAAATACATTTTAAAATTGTATTTATTTCAAATAATAATTTTATTAATAATTAATTAAAATTTTATAAAAAATCATAAATTATATTTGTATTTAATTTTAATTATATTAAATTTTTGTAAAAAAATAATTATTCATATTTGTATTATTCATATAAAAGTATTTAATTATAAAAAATATTTTTATCAATTTTATAATAATAAATTCTATATAATTATTAAACTATTATCTATACAACTATATATAAAAGGAAGGCCTTAGACACTTGTCCATTTTTTTCGTTTCTCTTTTTCTTACATGAGAACATTATGGGTAAATTTTAATTTCAATTTTTCTACTTTTTAGATTATAAGAATGATTAAATTTTAATTTGATCTTTATATTTTGCTTAAATTTGAGATTTAATCTATATACTTTAACTTTGACATAATTTGATGTCTTAACTTTTATAATGCCATTAGTTAATCTAAATAATTTATTCTAATTAAAATGATGTGAATTTTTAAGAACGGTTACCAACGTTAAAATTCTTTATTAAATTCAGATTCGTTACAATGTTATATTTTTGTTACATGGATATCAAGTTTATTTTACTTTTTATTTTTAAAATACCACACCAACATAAAAGAATTCTAACAATGTTAATAAATGGACCTAAAATTTTAAACTCGAAAAGTAGAGAGATTAAATTTCTAAAAATTAAAGTATAGAGATTAAATTTCAGATATACGAAGAGTACAAAAACTTTGAGCAAATTATAACCTTTAAATTTTAGACTATATTTTAGTCAATAAATGATTAAGCCAACACGAAGCGTGAGTGGAAATCTAATACAAATAAAAAATATATATTTTTATATAATGAAAATAAAAACAAAAAGGAATTGTTTATGTATATTTTAAATTTGAAAGGAAAAAGTTCCAGCAATATTATATAGAAGCAATATAGGAGTTAAAAGTAAACGTAAAACCTCGGTGGCATTGCTTTTACCAACTGAGGAGGCTTCTTATTCCAGTGAGAATTAAGGAATGTGGTGAGTTTGGTTCATCTCACCACTAGTTATCCAAAGGGTGTTTTTGTTTAAAAAATAATTCCATCTCCCCGTTGTTTAAAAAATATTCTATTATGTTTTATTTTTGGTTTATAAGGTAAAAAGTCACAATTATGAAAATTAAAATTAATTTATTTTATAATAAATAGATACTATTATATTTATAAACGGATGAAAAAATTATACATTTATGAAAATAATAATAATCGAAAAGTCATTTTTTAAAAATCTTGAAATATAAAAAAATAAAATAAAAAACCAAATCTATCCTTGGTTTGATTGGATTATTTTTTTTATCATTCACAAATTTGAGGAAGGAACGAGTTACCTAACTTTGCATAATAAAGGGAAAAAATGATAGAAAAATAAAGTAAAAAAATAAAGATTTAAGGGAAATAAATCACATATATATAATATAAAAGAAGGTACAGGTGCATATGGAAATATTAAGTTTTTTGAGTTTCAAAATACTTGAAAACCGGGTCTTTACAATTGATGTCTCATTAAAGGCGACAGGTATTCCCGATTTTTTACGCAAAGTTATTATGTATGCTATTATGGATTCATTTAAGTAGGTTTTGTGGAATGGGATCTGTTAGAATTAAGTGACCCGGATCCTTATTTAAATAAAATACAATGGTAAAATAAAATAAAAGAAGAATCCCTATAGAACTACACTTCTTTTATTTTATTTTAAATAAGGTTTTTTAAACCTTATTAAACTCCATCTATTGGATATTTATTAGAATAAAGAGTTTCAATCTTACTACACTCCTATTAGAATATGGCTTTACAAGCCTATAAACAGACATAGTCTATTCCTCTTATAAATTGATTCGAATTCGACATAGTGAATTTTCTTCTCCTCTGCCCGTGGTTTTTTCCCGAAAGGGTTTCCACGTAAAATCTATGTGTTCTTTATTTTTGTTTCTCTTTTCTTTGCGATATATTTGTCATTACCGACGTTATTTTTTTCACAAATTGGTATCAGAGCTTCCGGGTTTTTTCATCTCGATCACGGTAATGGCGTCTTTAAAGTATGAAATTTTGCTGTTGGATCGCAACACCAGATTTGCGTTGTGGCAAATAAAGATGCATGCAGTTCTTGCAAAGATGGATTTAGAGGAAGCCCTGCTAGGGGTAGATAAGATGCCTTCGACATTGACGGAGGAAGAGAAAAAGCGTAAAGATCGAAAGGCGTTAACACAGTTACATCTATATTTGTCTAACGAAATTTTGCAAGATGTGATGAAGGAGAAGACCACCGCGGCATTATGGAAGAGGCTAGAACAAATATGTATGTCGAAAACTCTAACCAGCAAGTTGCATATGAAGCAACGTCTTTATGCTCATCGTTTGGAGGAAGGTGCTGCGTCAGGCACGAACACTTAACAGTTGTTTAAAGAAATTCTCTCAAACTTAGAGGCCATGGAGGTTCAAAGATGATAAGGAAGATCTAGGGTTGATTCTACTTTGTTCGTTGCCCCGTCTTATTCAACCTTCAGAGACACGATTTTATATAGCCGTGAGTCTCTCACAGTTGATGAGGTTTATGATTCTTTGACCTCGTATGATAAGATGAAGCATCTTGTGGTTAAACCCGACTCTCAGGGAGAGGGTCTCATTGTTCGTGGGAGACAAGATCAGAATGCTGATGATGATCGTGGAAGGACACATGAACGGAATCCTCGCAATAAATCTAAGGGTAGATCGAAGTCTTCAAACAGAGGTAAAACTTGTAACTTCTGCAAGAAGAAAGGGCACATTAAATCTGAGTGCTATAAACTACAGAACAAGATTAAAAGGGAGGCTGCGAATCAAAGGGGAAAACAACCAGAAAATTTCGGTGAAGCTGATATTGTAGAAGACTACAGCGATGGTGAACTTCTAGTCGCTTCTGTCAACAATTCTAAAGTGAGCGAGGAGTGGATACTTGATTCAGGCTGCACCTTCCACATGAGTCCCAATCGGGATTGGTTTACAAATTACGAAACAGTGTCTGAAGGTGTTATTTTGATGAGGAATAGTGCTTCGTGTAAAATCGCAGGTGTTGGAACAATTAAAGTTAAGATGTTTGATGGAGTTGTCGAACACTTAGTGACGTGCGGCATGTTCCGTAATTGAAGAGAATTTTAATTTCGTTGAGTACTCTTGATTCAAGAGGGTACAAATACACACACCAAAGTGGGATTTTGAAGATTTCCAAAGGTTCCTCGTTGTGATGAAAGGGCGTAGAAAAGACCGCTCAAAGTTATATGTTTTGCGTGGTTCTCTCATATTGGTGATGCAAATTGCCGCTTCCTCTTCCTTGTCGATGATGATATTACTAAACTTTGGCATATGCGCCTAGGGCATATGAGTGAGAATGGCATGGCGAATTGAGCAAAATAGGACTTCTTGATGGGCAAGGAATTTGCAAACCGAAGTTCATGAGAGCAACTGCGTTTTTGGGAAGTAAAAGAGAGTTCGATTCACCGTAAGAATCCATAACACGAAGGAAATGTTGGAGTATATTCATTCTGATCTGGGGGCCATTAAGAGTACCTTCAAGAGGTGGAGCTAATTATATGCTAACTTTTATTGATGATTTTTCCAGAAAAGTTTGGGCATTCTTCCTGAAGCAGAAAAGCGATGTGTTTTTCGCATTTAAGTCTTGGAAAACTATGATTGAAAAACAGACGGAAAACAAATAAAACACCTCCGCACGCACAATGGCTTAGAGTTTTGTTCGATGAGTTTAATAAACGTGCAAGTCGGCGGATCGTGAGACACTTGACGTGATTCGTCATACTCCACAACAAAACGGTGTTGCAGAACGAATGAACAGAATGATCATGGAGAAAGTTCGATGTATGTTGTCAAATGCCAACTTACCAAAGTCGTTTTGGGCCGAAGCAGCCTCTACTGCATGTTTTTTGATCAATCGATCTTCATCCATTGCCATTGAGGAAAAGACTCCACAAGAGGTATGGTCTGGTAATCCTACTAATTATTCTGATTTAAAGAACTTTGGGTGTCCTGCGTATGCTCATGTTGATAATGGAAAATTGGAACTGAGATACATTAAATGTGTTTTTCTTGGTTATAAAGCTGGTGTAAAAGGGTATAAGTTATGGTGTCCTAAAAATAGAAAAGTTGTGATTAGCAGAGATGTTGTTTTTGATGAAATTGCTATGCTACCTAACTTATCTCTTAAAGACTCTTCCAATAAAGAAAATCAAAAGCAGGTAGAGCATCAGATTAATACAGAGTCGACTCCTCAAGCCAGTACAAAAATTGAGAATAGAGTTGCTTCTTCACCACAATACTCTATCGCCAAAAACAAAACTAGAAGAGAAATTAAACCTCTGAAGAAGTATGCCGAGGCTGATCTAGTTGCTTATGCTTTAAATGTGACCAAAGATATAGATGCAAACCAAGAGCCGTCTAATTATTCTGAGGCGGTTAGTTGAAGACTCGTAAAAGTGGATGTTTGCTATGCAAGAGGAGATGGAATCACTCCATAAAAAAAGCGAACGTGGGATCTTGTGAAACTTCCTAAAGGTAAAAAGGTTGTTCATTGTAAATGGGTGTTTAAAAAGAAAGAAGGGACTCAGGAGTTGAAGAACCCGGATATAAAGCAAGGCTTGTTGCAAAAGGTTACAAATCCAAATTCTAGGAGTGGACTTCACAGATGTGTTCTCCCGGTTGTGAAGCATAGTTCGATTCGAGCTTTGCTTGGTATTGTGGCCATGCATGATTTGGAGCTTGAGCGCTTAGATGTAAAAACCGCATTTTTGCATGGAGAACTTGAGGAAGATATTTACATGCAACAACCGAGAGGGTTTCTGATGATCGTAAAAAGAGGACTATGTTTGCTTGTTTGAAAAAGTCCCTTAACGGTTTTGAAACAATCACCAAGACAAAGGGTAAAGAGGTTTGATTCTTTTATGACTTCTCATGATTTTTAAAGAAGTAGTTTTGATGTACCGTGTTTACTTTAAGAAAAATAATGATGGTTCTTTTGTGTATCTACTTCTTTATGTTGATGACATGTTGATAGCAAAGAAAAGATAAAAGAGAGATAAGAAAGGTTAAAGCCCAACTAAGTGAAGAATTTGAGATGAAAGATTTGGGACCAAAGAAAGAAGATACTTGGTTCAATATGCAGAGTGCTAAGCCTGTTAGTACTCCTTTAGAAGCCCATTTCGGACTTTCATCGGCTTTGTCTCCACAATCGATGATAAGATTGAGTACATGTCACATGTTCCATACTCTAGTGCAAAGTGGGATCTCTCATGTATGCTATGGTTTGTTCACGTCCGATTTATCATATGCACAAGTCAGATTAGCGAGATACATGGCAAATCCTTGTAAAGAACATTGGAAAGTAGTTCGGTGGATTTTAAGATACTTACGAGGTAATCACTGATGTTTGCTTACGCTTGGAAGAACTAGAGATGGAGTCATTGGGTATGTTGATGCTGATTTTGCTGGAGACCTTGATAGAAGAAGATCTCTCACCGGTTATGTCTTTACAATCGGAGGTTGTGCAATCATTGAAAGCTACTTTACAAACTACGATCGCTTTTTCTACCACTCAAGTGAGTACATGGCGATTATCGAGGCTTGTAAAGAAGCTATTTGGTTAAAGGGACTCTTTAGTGAGCTTAATGAAGACCTTCAAATCAAGACAGTATTTTGCGACAATCAGTGCCATCTTCCTTACAAAAGATCAAATGTTTCATGAGAGAACAAAACACATTGATGTTCGGTATCATTTTGTTCGTGATATTATTGCTCGTGGTGATATTATTGTGAGCAAAATTAGTACTCATGAAAATCCTGCAGATATGATGACTAAGTCACTTCCTATAACCAAGTTTGAGCATTACTTAGACTTGGTTGGTGTTCATTGTTGAAGTTAAACCCTTAAGGGGTTTTATGGAAGAGGTGGAGAACTTGTTCGTTGAGAGTTCGCAATGAAGAACTTGTTTATTTAGAATTCGTGTCAAGGTGGAGATTGTTAGAAATAAGTGACCCGAATCCTTATTTAAATAAAATACAATGGTAAAATAAAATAAAAGAAGAATCCCTATAGAACTACACTTCTTTTATTTTATTTTAAATAAGGTTTTTTAAACCTTATTAAACTCCATCTATTGGATATTGATTAGAATAAGGAGTTTCAATCTTACTACACTCCTATTAGAATATGGCTTTACAAGCCTATAAATAGACATAGTCTATTCCTCTTGTAAATTGATTCAAATTCGACATAGTGAATTTTCTTCTCCTCTGCCCGTGGTTTTTTTCCCGAAAGGGTTTCCACATAAAATCTGTGTGTTCTTTATTTTTGTTTCTCTTTTCTTTGTGATATATTTGTCATTACCGACGTTATTTTTTTCACAGGATCCCATCACAGAAATTCAAGTCGATTCGGGGCATCCGCTAGGGGTGTCCCTTGTCACCTTACTTGTTTGTTCTTAGTATGAAATGGCTTGGCTACAGTATTCGGTCAGCTGTCAATTCTGGGATTTGGTGACCTATCAAATTATCCAGGTCAGGTCCAAACTTATCTCATTTATTTTTTGTCGATGATTTGGTTATTTTTGGATAGGCAGATATTGAACAAGCCAGAAGAATTAAAAGTATCTTGGAGCAGTTTTGTATCTCATCTGGACATAAAATTAATGCGAGGAAGACAAATGTTTTCAAAGAGTAGAAAATCTTGGAACTTACTTGGGGTGCATCTTTTTCACGAGAGGGTAACGAAAAGTTCTTTGAGGTTTGTGGTTGAGAATGTCAGAGCCAAGCTGCAATGTTGGGACGTTAAACAATTACCGATGGCCGGAAGAGTTACTCTTGCTCAGTCAATTTTGCTATCAATCCCTAGCTATTTTATGCAATCTATGATGATTCTGTAAGGGATTTGTGATGAAATTGAAGGTATGGTGAGGAAGTTTATTTGGGGAAGTTCGAGTGAGGGAAAGAATATGGCTCTAGTTAGTTGGAAGTCGGTTTGTCAACCCAGGTCTTGCGGGGGGCCTTGGGTTAAGGCAAATGAGGGTTCATAATACCTCTTTTTGCTTAAATTGGCATTTTATTTGGCATCTAATTCTTCTGCTCTGTAGGTCCAATTTCTAAGGTCTAAATATAAGATGAAGGAGAATGTACCAGAGTCTATTGATAGGGGTAGATGATCCTTTCTTTGGAGGGCTCTATCTAAAATCTGGCTTCTACTGCGTGAGAACATCTTCTGGACTGTGGGGGACAACAATATGATTAAATGTTGGAAAGATAATTGGATCCCAGGAGATGGACCTTTGGTTAATCACATTCTTTTACATGGTAACCTTGATCTAGAGTGTACTCTCAAGGATCTGGTGAGGGCAGATGGCTCTTTGAATTTGGACATGTTCTGAATATGGATTCCAGAAGGCATTATTAATTGTATTGTTAGTATACCCCCTTTGCATCTTTCGGCAGGACCTAATAGCATTACCTGGATGGGTACCTTAATAGGATCCTTTTCTGTTAAGAGTGCTTACTGAAATGTGTATAAGCAGACATGGGACCCGAAGGTTACTTATTGGAACATCTCGTGGAAGTACAAAGGGCCCCAAAGAGTTAGGTTCTTCATTTGCCTAGTCTTTAAACAAAGGCTTCTCACAAACATGGAATGAGTGAGACGTGAGATCGGGACAAATAGTTCGTGGGCAATATGTGGGCATGACTCAGAGGATATTCTTCAAGCCATCAGAGATTGCCCTGAGGCAAATGATATTTGGAGCCAGATAATTTTGATAGATAGGATGAGCAATTTTTTTTTATGGTAGCCTGAAGGAATGACTCGCAAATAATTTGCTGAATCATAATGACTCATAGATAATTTGCTGAATCATCGTAGTATGGTCATAAGAGATGTGGAGTGGTCTAGCCTTTTCGGACTGATTGCATGACGTATCTGGAAGAACATGAATCTCTTTATATTTCAGGGCATACAATGGAATGCTAGTGATTTAACACCCCAAAATAGGGCCTAAGAGTTTTAGCGGTATTTTAGGAATTTTAGCCTTGCAGTGTTCGGAATTTTGTGACATGGTTTATCAGTAATGTTTTTAGTATGATTTTTACAAAATTAAATCAATTTTTGAAAAACATTTTTAAATACCTTTAATTTTGAAAATAAGACTTATTTGTAAAAGAGTCAAAACTTAGAGTTTTTAAGAGGCAAATAAACCAAACTTCAAAAATCAACCTATTTTCCCCTCCATCTTTTTAAAACCCACAATAGTTCCTCTCACCCTTTATGCTTTGCCGTCCTTTGCTCCTCCACACCCCAATCTCTCAATTTTGATTCCTAAACTCTATTCATTTGATTTCTATCATCCTCCTAGTCATAAATCTCCATAAAAGTTAAGAGAAACACTCTAAAACACCATTGTCGAAACCATCTTTAATTTTTTTTAAAAACGGGGATCAACTTTAAAAACGAAAATGGAGTCGCCACCAATTTTTTTTCGAGGTGTGATCGGGTCACCTTGAAATTGATCATTTTAATAAAAAAACATTTTAATTTATTAAAACAATGATTTTGGTCTACGAAATTCGAGAAAACGGGTTCGGGAGTCGGTTACGCACGAGGAAGGATTAGCACCCTCGTAACGCCCAAAATTGGTACCTAATTGATTAATTAATGTCTTAATGTCAAAAATTTGAGAAGATTTTAAAATACGATCCTTCTTATTTTAAAAAAAAATGTTTGAATAAATTGAAATGGATGTTAAGACCCTTTTGTCCCGAAGTAATAAAATATCACATAGAATATTGTCTATACTTTTTTAGAAATCCTTACCTCAAGATAACAAGACGTCATATCCAATGAGTTAGGACACAACACCTCGAATTCCCGAGAATAAGCTTTTATTTGAAACTCATATGTTTTGATTTGAAATGGGTGTTCGATTACTTAGATTCAACGAGGAAAATTAGAACCCAGTAAGTTAGGGCACAATCTTCTCGAAGCTCCCAAATACGAGCATTTGGGGGAAAATTATTGCAATATTAAAACAATGTATAAATAAAAACTTTGATAAAAAACGACAATATTAAAATACAAATAAACAATTTATAAAACACATAATGGCAATTATTTAAATACTAACATCAATAATCAAAGACCAAATAAGTTATACACAAAACATCTTTAAAATAAATAGTATATAAAATAGATAGTAATATATAAAAATTTGCAATTGATAATATATGGAAAAAAAATTTAAAGCAAATAATCAAACAATTTAAAATGGATGATTTATAAAACGAGTTTTTTTTTAAAAAAATAAACAACATGTGTGACATTAAAAACAAATAAAGTATATAATTAATGGAAGAAAATAAAAGAATGATAAGAATGGTTAAATGAATGAACAATATGTAAATAAGAAAGTTGACGAATAAATAAATGAATAAAAATAAAAAGAATAATTAATGATTAAGTAATTAAATGGATAAATAAAAAAAGTTAAAAAAAGCCTAAGTCAATCTAATTCTTACAATATGAGGATTCAACGAAATTCCACCACCTAAATCCAACTCAAACGAGAGCAACTCAAAAAGAAACAAAGATGACGAATAACAAAATAAAAACAAGCCCCAGAAAATAAGAACGCAAGAGAGAGAGAGATTTGTGTGAATGCTCTCAAGAATTTTTATTGCTCAAAACTCCCGTCCTTTACAATGGAGGGAGAGGCCTCTATTTATAGTTGAGCCTCCCCAAATCCAACGGTACAGATCAATTACATCAACGGCTAAGATTAAAAGGTATCTACAAATTAAATCTCTAACATTACAAAATTATATCTTCTAAGATTGCATATCATATCTTCTAGGATTGCATATCATATCTAAGATTGCATATCCTTGAAAATTATGTTTCCATATACGTCAAGCTTGTAGATGGACCTTCAATCTTTTCAAGTAATGGGTCATTCCGATTGGGCCAAATGATATATTTTGGACTGGAATTGGACTTTGTTTTATTATTTTGGGTTTATTATTTTTTGTATGGGCCCGGGCTAAATTGGCCTATTACAGCTGCCCCTCTTTGCTCATTGTCGTGTAACGAGAATGGAGCAAAGACTATAAAAGGACCAATTTTGCCCGGTCTTGCCGAGTCTTGACTTCTTGGTCCTCGTCTTCTCCAAATGGCTTCCAACCCAACTGCAACTTCAGGGGTATTGAAATTTCAACTTAACTTTACTTCTCTGCAACTACTGCAACTTCAGAAGTATTGGACTATCTGTTCTATTGCTCTTTCAGGGAAATAAGTCTGACGGCTTCAATCTGCTTCACTGCAACTTCAGGAAAATAAGATTTGCCATAAGATTTACTTTCTTCGATCTGCTCCACTACCACTTTAGAGAGGCAAGGCTAGTGTCTTCGATCTGCTTCGCTGCAATTTTAGGAAGACAAGATCTGCAATCTTTAGTCTGCTCCGTTGCAAACTCAAGGAGGTCAGGCTAATGTCTTCGATCTGCTTCACTGCAACTTCAGGAAGACAAGATCTGCAATTTTTAGTCCGCTCTGCTGGAAATTTAAGGAGACAATGCTGGTGTATTCGATTTGCTTCACCGCAACCTCAGGAAGGCCAGATCCGCTATCTTTAGTCTGCTCCACTGCAAACTCAGGGAAACAAGACTGGTGTCTTCGATCTGCTTCACTACAACCTCAGGAAGGCAGGATCTGCTATCTTTTAGTCTACTCCACTGCAAACTCAGGGAGACAAGGCTGATGTCTTCAATCTACTTCACTGCAACTTCAGGAAGGCCAGATCTGCTATTTTTAGTCTGCTCCACTGCAAACTCAGGGAGACAAGACTGGTGTCTTTGATCTGCTTCACTGCAATTTCAGGAAGACAAGATCTGCAATCTTTTGTCTGCTCCGCTGCAAACTCAGAGAGGTCAAACTAGTATCTTTGATCCGCTTCACTGCAATCTCAGGAAGACAAGATCTGCTATCTTCAATCTGCTCCACTGCAAACTCAGGGATGCCAGGCTGATGTTTTCGATCCACTTCACTGCAAACTCAGGAAGACAAGATCTACTATCTTCAGTCTGCTCCACTACAAACTCAAGGATGCCAGACTAGTATCTTCGATCCGCTTCACTGCAATCTCAGGAAGACAAGATCTGCTATCTTCAATCTACTCCACTGCAAACTCAGGGATGCCAGGCTGATGTTTTAGATCCGCTTCACTACAAACTCAGGAAGACAAGATCTGCTATCTTCAGTCTGCTCCACTGTAAACTCAGGGATGCCAGGCTAAAGTTTTTGATCCGCTTCACTGTAAACTCAGGAAGACAAGATCTGTGAATTCACCGATGTTGTGACACCGTCCTCTAGGGGACCTATCCTGTAAAATCAGTTTTATGTGTTTATGCTTATGCAAAATGGTTAGGATGCTATGATCTGAACAAATCAACTGCTCCTAACCGAATGACATATGTACGAATGTAAAATGTCATGAGGACGATCCTTTTTAATAATTAGGATGTCACCACTTGTTGCTCATCAGGGCTCTATCATTAACGTAGTACACTGTCTTCCTACTCGGCCGGCCTTTGACAGAAAACCCGAAAACATTTTTGCTCAACTGATTTGCCCCACTAACTTCAGGGTCATTTCCACTGTACCTCAGAGACATAAGGCTTGTACCATTTTCAAACCATCTCACTGCGATTCAGAATTATAGGATTTGAAACTTTTTCGATCCGTTCCCACTACAATTCAAGGGTATAGGACTTGTATCTTTTCCAATTCATCCCACTGCAACTCTGGGGTATAGGATCTGTAACTTGTTCCATCTACTGATCATTCCCCAGTGACCCGACCAGATGTGTATGCATGATACTCGCATGGATTGAGAATGTCATTTTTTTCTTTTCGAGAATGATTCCTTCTACGCTTGGGTTGTCATTGCTTATTTTCTGTCAAATTTGTATCACCGATGCAATATCTAGTCTTTTGATCAACCAATGTCCTTGACAGAAAATCTGAAGAGATAAACTCACTTTGGGCTAAAATATTTCCAACCCTTAAGCTTGGTGAGTTCTAAACAATAGTCCTGTTTCAGGTTCTTATACTATTTAAAAGCTTTCAGAGTAATATCCGAAACTCCTTTTATAAAAGTATTATTAGTCCATTAATCGTTATTTCAATATAAAATGCTTGACAAAGATCACAAGAATGGACGAGAAAGAAATTAATCAGGAGCATAGCTCGAAACAAATAAGTTAATCAAAGATAAGCAAGGCAATAAAAGAAAATTGATTGGGGTGTATCTTGAAAAGAATAAAGTAATCAAAGATAGCCAAGGCCATAAAAGAAAATTGATTGGGGTGTATCTTGAAAAGAATAAAGTAATCAAAGATAGAAAATTCAAAATGGGTAAGATAGAAGCTAGGTGCCCCAGATATCACAGTCTGAGCTTCTCTGTACAAACTTTTTGAGGACCATTTTGAGCTCAATACGTGTTTAGAGGATCCGGAGTACTTTTTCAATGCCCCAAGACGTAGCATACTTCTTCATTGTTAATTCAGGCATAGCAAGACTACCACATGCCCTATCTTTGATCAAAATTTGAGCCGCCCTTTTCGGGTTTTCGGCTCAAAACCCCTTTGGTCTCAAAGCGCCCTTTGTGGGTTTTCGCCTTGGCCTCTCCTTTTTTTTCTTTTTTTTTTGGATTTGATCTCAAGGCACTCTTTGCGGGTTTTCACCTTGGCCTTTCCCCTTTCAGGTAAAATACTTCTTGACTGAACCTGAATTCGTCGAATTGGGCAAGACTTCGCCATCCGTCTCGGTCAATATCAATGCTCCTCTAGAACAGGCCCTTTTTTAACTACATAAGGTCCTTCTCAGTTTGGCATATGCTTTCCTCTGAAATCCTTTTGTATAAGAAAGATCTTTTTCAACATCAGGTTCCCCTCATAGAATTCTCTAGGATGAACCTTTTTGTCGTAAGCTTGCATCATCTCACCGTGATGGATAACTTTTAACCTTTTATTTGATTAGGTTCAATTGGCAAAAACACTTCCATTCCATAAACCAATGGGTAAGATGTTGCCCCGGCAAAGGTCCTGGTCAACATTCGATAATCATAGAGGATAAATGGTAACTTCTTTATGTCAATCTTTACAAGTCTCGGTCATCTTTCCTACAATCCTTGTTTTGTTTTTTTTGTTTTTTTCTTTTTGGCTGCCTTTGTTGCTCTATGATATGGCGTTTGATCTTTGAACAGACTACAAACTTTTGACATTGTCCTTTTTGGCATTCTTTGTCGGCGCCTGATATTTTTTTTTGTACTGTCGACCTTGTAAAATTGACATGTGAAGCTACTTTCTCCTTCTTAGTGAAGTAATCGACGACCACCAAGATAAATTGACGTATACTAGAAATTTTACCGAGATTGGCCTACCCCACATAGAGAAAGTCTGTGAAGAAATTAATGAGGCATATGAATCTTGTTTCCTTAAATACGGCATAACTAATGCCATCCCCTTCTATATAGATTAGCAGTACCCAAACCTCATGATTAGCTTGGCTATTGTAAAACCATTAGCATGTGTCCTTCTGACATCTTTATGGACCTCTTTTAAGATTTCAACGTACTCGCGTCTCAGTAGCCCAGGCATGTCCTGATATGATCGTACAAAAAACATCTTTGAATTCTTGAAAATAACTCAATGATGTCACGCTTTATTTCTGTGGTGAGCTAGGCTACAATCTTCACCTCTTTTCTAGGCTCATAATATCCACTGTCCCTTTGTAGAGTAGGGTCTGTTTTTCATCTTGTTCTACCATTCTTAACAAATCAGAAGATAGGTTACAATCTCTCATCATCTTCAAAGTCCCGAGATCCTCTAGACACATATCTTACTCGAAAGGAGACTCAGTCGAGAGTGGCGTTGCTCACATCGTTGATATCCGGAGACCTATTGTAGGTTCAAAGGAAGATTCCAAAGAATAAATGATTCAAAGAATGATTATTTGTATGGTCATGACTGAAGAATGAAAGAATACTTGAAAGAAAGTCCAAAGAACAAACAAAAGAAAAAAACTAAGAACAATTGTTTGTACAGTATGGAATGGAAAAAATAAAAGAATATTTGCTCAAAAAGATGCATTTTATTGAAATAAAAATTCCGGACACAAGCCTATTTCACAAAAGGGTTCTTATTGCCTCTAGGCTTAAGGCAATAAGCGTGTTTTGAATATTACTCTAGATTAGCTCTAAAAATACAGGGATCTCTTCCACAGTCCCATTATTCAAAACACTCCCAAGTATGCAAGGGCTTGGAAACTTCGTTCCCCGATTCCCTCTTCGCTTTTGGCTTCTTCAAAGAGTCGTAACTTTCTTGTCTCCTTCAATTATTGCATTTACTGCCTCGTCAAAGTGATCAGGTTCTGATGAAACGTCGAACTTCACAATTCCCATTTTAATGAACCTTTCAACCAACTTTTTAAACGTAGTACAGTTTTCAATTGAGTGACCCGTTATTCCCGCGTAGTACTTGCATTGGGCATTCTCATTATACCATTTTAGGAACGGAGGTTGCACGGGTTCCGAGTAGAACAGAGACACCACATGCGCATCAAACAAAGTCTGATACAGCTCCTTGTATGTCATCGGGATGGGTGTGAACTGGAGCCTTTCTGCATTTGGCCTCAAGTTAGATTCCTACTTTGAAGAGCCTTGATAGCTAGTGGTTACAGCCCTCGGCTGGCCTACGGTGACTGATTTGGGATGCATGCTCAGGATACTCACTTCATTTTCTTTGTTTCTCGGGGCTGATCTTTTGGCGCTTTCTCCCGTGTCTATCCTCCCACTCCTAACCGTATTTTCAATCATCTCATCGGATATTACTATATCTGAAAAGCTTATGGTGGCGCTTCCCAACATATGGTTAATGAATGGGGCTTTTAGAGTATTGATGAAAAGTATCGTGGTTTCCTTTTCTAAAAGCGGCGACTGAACTTGTATGGTAACTTCCCTCCATTTTTGCGCATACTGCCTGAAGCTTTCATTTGATTTCTTCTCCATGTTTTGCAAGGTGATTCTGTAAGGCGCCATGTCTGTCATATGATTGTATTGTTTCATAAATGCTTGTGCTAGGTCTCTCCAGGAATTAATCCTAGCACGGCTCAATTGGTTGTACCACCTGGATGCTGCCCCCACCAAGCTATCTTGGAAACAATGGATCAACAGTTGATCGTTATTAACATGCCCAGTCATCCGTCTACAGAACATAATAATATGGGCTTCAGGACAGCTAGTCCCATTGTACTTCTCAAATTCTGGCATTTTAAACTTGTGAGGAAGCACCAAATCTGGAACCAAGCTCAAGTCTTTAGCATCAATTCTATGGTGATTATCAGCGTTTTCCAAGGCCTTGAACTTTTCTTCTAACCATCTACAACGGTCCTTTAACTGCCTTGGTAATTCAATTCTCGTCCCTTCCCTCTCCTCTATATCTAAATCAGGGATAACAGGATTAGCAGGGTTATCTCCTGGGTTAGATCCTGAACCAACTTGGAAATTCATGGGCACCCCAGTATCAACTTGACCTTGTTGAGGCCTAATTGTAACAGATGGCCTTCGAGGATATGCTTCAGGTTGTGTTTGTGCATGCGGTGGGGTAAAACCCGGAGGATAATCCTCATTATCTTCTCCAGTATTAGTCATGAGACCTTTTCCCTTGTCCATTTCCCCATTCAGTAGCTGAGTCATTTGAGCCACCATATTTCTTTGGGCTTCCATCATTTGTTCCATCATATCTTGTTGGATCTTTGCCAACTATCTTGCAGCTAGTCTTGCATGTCTCTCTGGAACTATTCGAGTCTTTGATCCATATTTTTTTATCTTAGCACGTGTACCGTAACGGTGTTTAGTTTCCAGATTAAATTTTCCTTCTCTCTCTCTCTGTGTGTAATAACTTCAATTAATTAGGGTCTTTCTATGGATTTAAATGCATATGATGCGATGTAATGCAAATGCATGAATGCAAAAAGGAAGAGAGGCGTTGATTCTGAATTCAATTCCATTAGAACAATTTTTCTAGAAAATAAATTCCTTTACATAAAAACGGATATTTATACAGCCTTTCCCTCATATTCCAAGCGAAGACATTGATCCCTTTCTTCTTATCTGGATATTAAGGTCCAATCTCGCGAACTTTCTAATAAATGTCTCTACTAGCTCTTTTTACTTGATCTGGGCCGCGACTCACTGCTCACTTATTTCCACAATGCTCGTTAGCCTCTTCAAGAAAGCCGAGACATGGTGATTCTCGAATAGTCTTTGTCAGCTTGAATCCTTGGGCAATAAAGTCTTGTATTTCTTCACGGACTATCAGTCTTCTCTCATTGTGTTTACTTGGACCATATTCGGACGACCGTATTATAATCCACTTTATCAAGAAATCCATTTTCTCATGACAAACTCTTCTATTTAGCAATCAAATTTGAATCAACACCTCTTTTCTATGATGTGAATGCAATGCAACCAAAACAAAACACGTTAGCACAAGAGAAATAAACAACATAGAACACCTACCTGGGTGACTACTGGGGTTTGGCATGGTTCTACCTAGGGTAGGCTCATAGGTCTCTCTATATGCGGTTTAGTTCTAAAGAAAAGGTACTTGAACCAGCAGATTCCTCAATCTTCACCCATTATAGGCTCATACAGATCGAGTTCAGTTCAGGGGAATACATTTCCCTATGGCCATACGGAAGTGAAAACCTCACGAAGACATAGGTACAGATGTATCCCGGAAGTAATCCACTAGCCCATGCGGAGGTGAAAACCTCACGAAGGCATAGTTTCTCACTCCCACTTAAAGGTGCGACCACAGCGGTCATGCAATGCAATGTGCGCAAGAAAATAACAATCATATGCAATGACACAAACAAATGTAACAAAATGATCGTAATTTTCAAATTTTCAAATCGAATTTTCAAATTTCCGACAAAGGACAGAAAATAATCAATTTTATGGCTTGACTTTCTTGGTATCCCCAATGGAGTCGTCAAGCTGTCGAAACCATCTTTAATTTTTTTTAAAAAATGGGGATCAACTTTAAAAATGAAAATGGAGTCGCCACCAATCTTTTTTCGAGGTGTGATCGGGTCATCTTGAAATTGATCATTTTAATAAAAAAAACATTTTAATTTATTAAAACAACGATTTTGGTCTACGAAATTCGAGAAAAAGCGGGTTCGAGTCGATTACATACGAGGAAGGATTAGCACCCTCATAACGCCCAAAATTGGTACCTAATTGATTAATTAATGTCTTAATGTCGAAAATTTGAGAAGATTTTAAAATACGATCCTTTTATTTTAAAAAAATGTTTGAATAAATTGAAATGGATGTTAAGACCCTTTTGTCCCAAGTAATAAAATATCACATCCAATGACGTTAGGACACGACATTTTAAATCCTCGAAACTAAGCTTGTCTCTTTTGATTTTCAAAACTCATGCATTTAAAGTTTAGAAGGATATTTAGTTATTTGGGTCAAGTGAAAAATCGGAACCCAGTAAGTTAGGGCACAATTTCTCAAAATTCCAAACATAGAATATTGTCTATACTTTTTAGAAATCCTTACCTCAAGATAACAAGACGTCATATCCAATGAGTTAGGACACAACACCTCGAATTTACGAGAATAAGCTTTTATTTGAAACTCATATGTTTTGATTTGAAATGGGTGCTCGATTACTTAGATTCAACGAGGAAAATTAGAACCAGTAAGTTAGGGCACAATCTTCTCAAGCTCCCAAATACGAGCATTTGGGGAAAATTATTGCAATATTAAAACAATGTATAAATAAAAATTTTGATAAAAAAACGACAATATTAAAATACAAATAAACAATTTATAAAACACATAATGGCAATTATTTAAATACTAACATCAATAATCAAAGACCAAATAAGTTATACACAAAACATCTTTAAAATAAATAGTATATAAAATAGATAGTAATATATAAAAATTTGCAATTGATAATATATGAAAAAAAAATTTAAAGCAAATAATCAAACAATTTAAAATGGATGATTTATAAAACGAGTTTTTTTTAAAAATAAACAACATGTGTGACATTAAAAACAAATAAAGTATATAATTAATGGAAGAAAATAAAAGAATGATAAGAATGATTAAATGAATAAGCAATATGTAAATAAGAAAGTTGACGAATAAATAAATGAATAAAAATAAAAAGAATAATTAATGATTAAGCAATTAAATGGATAAATAAATAAAAAAGTTTAAAAAACGCCTAAGTCAACCTAATTCTTACAATATTAGGATTCAACGAAATTCCACCACCTAAATCCAACTCAAACGAGAGCAACTCAAAAAGAAATGAAGATGAACGAATAACAAAATAAAAACAAGCCCCAGAAAATAAGAACGCAAGAGAGAGAGATTTGTGTGAATGCTCTCAAGAATTTTTATTGCTCAAAACTCTCGTCCTTTACAATGGAGGGAGAGGCCTCTATTTATAGTTGAGCCTCCCCAAATCCACCGGTACAGATCAATTACATCAACGGCTAAGATTAAAAGGTATCTACAAATTAAATCTCTAACATTACAAAATCATATCTTCTAAGATTGCATATCATATCTTCTAAGATTGCATATCATATCTAATATTTGCATATCATATCTAAGATTGCATATCCTTGAAGATTATGTTTCCATATACGTCAAGCTTGTAGATGGACCTTCAATCTTTTCAAGTAATGGGCCATTCTGATTGGGCCAAATGATATATTTTGGACTGGACTTGGACTTTGTTTTATTATTTTGGGTTTATTATTTTTTGTATGGGCCCGGGCTAAATTGGCCTATTACAACCATAATTTCCTCCATTGTCAAGCTTTCAGGTTTTCGATCAAACGCTCGATTTTTTGTTGTATAAGGTAACGATTCAACTTCTAAATAGTTTTAAATATTTAGTCTTTAAAACTAAGTTTTTAGCCATTAAATTGCATGTTTTGAATAAAAGCCGAAAACTAGGTCGTTAATGGTGATATTCGAGATTTTGCATAAAAACAATGTTTTAAAGTGATTTTCAATTAGTTTTAACGTTATTAGAAGGTTTCTAAACTTACTTTGAAGTTTCGTTAAAGATTTCTTGAGTTTCAATGAATTTTAAGAAAATAGCCATAAAACATGTTGAAAAAGTTGATACCATGAATTGAGTATTTTATTGTAGTTTAAAGGTTGGGAATTAGTCGTAGGTGAATTATAAGATGAACGGAACTGGCTTTAGGTGAAAGATTGAGTATAGACCGAGATATTGAATTTAAAGTTGGTTATGTTAAAGGTTTCAGTTACAATGGAACATAGCTTAGGCTTATGTTTTGATTGCTTGTGGTGAGTTCTTAGCTGATTTGTGAATGTCTTGTTGTTCGAATTTGTTGTGTTGAAGTTCCGGATTCGATAAGACCTTCTACGAGTAGAGATAAAGGCAAGGAAAAACTAGTTTGAGCTTTCGACTTTTCGGCAAAAGCGTAATTGGTGAGTGTTTGGAATAATTTCTTGTGAGCATGATTCAATGCGTTATTTAGGAATTTATTAGAAGCCTAAACCCCTACTCTAAATTCTGAGTGCAAGTTTTCTCATACCTATGTTTATCTTGTGAATTATGTACTTGTGTGAATGTGAACATGTGAATTGGGACGAGATGCTATAACATGATATATGTGGTTATGATAACTGTAATGGCCTAAATTCAAGATTATCGGAATAATGGTTTCGCAACCATAAATCCGATTTAAATAGAAATTTATTTCAATATGTTTGCATGAGTCTTTATATGATAGGAAATATTTTTATAAATATTTATAAAATGTTAGTAATGCGGTATTAAACTTTCGTTAGAAAATTTTAACGTTTGGGTAGGTAATTAAATAAAAAGGACTAAATTGAAATGAAAGTAAAAGTTTAATTATAGATTAAAAGAAAGTATAAAGGACCAAAATGGCAATTAAGCCATTTTGTCTAGATTGAGGCGGTGAATTGAAGAAAAATCTGAGATTTTTAGTTTATTATTATATTATTATATTATTATATTATTATATATATATATAAAGAAAAGAGAAAAGAAACAAAAGAGATAGAAACAGAAAAGAAACAGAGAGCAAACGTGAAAGAAGAAAGAAAAAGAGAAAAGAAAGAAGAAAAGGGAAAATTTAAAGTTTGAAGCTTGGAGTTTAATTTGGTAAGTTAATTTAGTCCTTTTTCTTTTAATTTTGATGCTTTATAAGTTTTAGAACAAAGTTTTGATGAATTTAAGTTGAAATTTTTGAAGTTTCAGAGTTTTTGAATATAGCATATGATGAATAAAATGATGAATTAGTGGTTTAATTGAAAGAATTTGAAGTTAGAATTGGGTAAAGGATTTAATTGTAAAATAAGCTATAAGAAAACTGTTTTGGGACAGCAGCAGTAGGGTTACTTTGAAAAATCACTAAAAATCGTAGAAGTGGAATTAGAAGCTGAGTGAGATATGAAATTAAAGCTTATTGAGTCTATTTTCATATGAAAGAAACATGGAAAGCAAAGGAATTCTGTAATTTGAGATATTTATATTTTTGTAAGACTGATCCAGAGGGATTTCGGGATCCCCTGTTCTGACTTTGAAAAATCATAAAAAATTGGAGAAAAATAATTAAGGACTTAAATTTATATGTTTAGAATCCTGAATGAGTCTATTTTCAAATTAAATAAATAAGAAGGTCATATGAATTCTGTATGAAGAGTAATTTGATTCGTAGTGAAGAGAGGTCAGAACAGTCAAACAGTGAAACAGGGGAAACTTTAAGAATAATCTGGTATTGATTGGCCATACCAAAAATTCTGAAAATTTTATGAGAAGAAGATATGTGAGTCTAGTTTCAGGGAAAATTAACGGTTCTTCATTTGGAGCTCTGTAGCTCGAGAAATAAATAATTTAGTGACTGTGACTCAAGTAGACAGCTTTGAATAAGCTAAAAATAATAATAGAATTATAGAAAATGCTACATGTGAACATGAAATGTATTGAATTGATGATTGAATTTATTTATTTAGATCCGGAAAACTCAAATACAAAGCTAGATCGAGGAATGGAAAAAGTCCCGGATTAGTAGATTTTATAAACGAACTAGTATCGAGGTAAGTTCATGCAACTTGAATTATTTTCTTAAATGCTTGAAATGGATGTTATTGATGTGAATATAATTTGAATGTTCATTGCATGAAAATTTATGAAACATTGATATATTTGATAAAAAGGGGAAGAAATCTCGGTTGAATGAAAGGAAAATTCGATGGATCTCTGAGAAGGAATTGACGGTAAAAAGGATCTAGCTCGGACGGGTGATCCTATCCTGATATAGCCCTCCCGAAGAATATGTGGAAAATGGATTTAGCCCGGACGGGTAATCCGAATTAGGGTCTGAATTTAGCCTGGATTGGTAATTCAGATCCAAGCTCATTAGAGTAATTGTCGTTGCAGGGGATTTAGCCTGGACTGGTAATCCCGACAATACTCTATGAGTTTATATTACGAGGATTTAGCCTCAGACCGTAATCCCATCAGTAAAGATGAGGTTCGCGAGTGTGCTCTCTGAAATGAAAATGTGCGCATATGAATATGAATTGACGGACCGGATTTGTACACTAAAGTGTACCTCTGAAAATCCATCGAAATTCGAGTAATTTAACGGGATAAATATGGAAAAATAACAAGGAAATGGAAATCATGACATTGATGAGCTCATCAATCATGGCGTGTATATTATTGATATATGGAAATTAATCGACTAACTTGGATGTTGAGTTTGTGAATGTTAGGGTAATAATGCATTGAGTGAGTATATGAATGTTTATTGCTTGTATTGAAAATACTAGGTAAGTATAATTCTTGTTACATGGGCTTACTAAGCACAAAGTGCTTACCCTATTTCCTTTTTCCCTGTTTTGTAGTGTTAAGAGCTCGGAGGTCGGATCGGTGGGAGACTCATCACACTATCAACCCCAGTATTTCGGTATTTAAAGAAACTTTAGTTTGGAAATGAATGGCATGTATAAGCTAATAAAATAAATGTTAGTATGAAATGAATGTAAGGTCAGCCATTGGTATGGCTTATCTGTTAAAGTTATCTTATAAATATGCATGAATTTTATTTTGAAAATATGATGAATTAGAATGGTTTCGGTTTTAAAAAAAAAAAAAAAATTGTAAACTCCGGTAATGCCCCGTACCTTATTCTGACAACGAATACGGGTAGGGGGTGTTACATTTGTTGGTATCAGAGCTACGGTTTAGTCGGTTCTAGGACCGATATAGTGAATACGGATTAGCTATACATGCCATTTAAATTATTTTTTTTTGATAGTGTGATATCTCCTGACCGCTTAAATTGTGTTTTCCTTATAGTAATGTCATCCGACCGAGCTCAACTGAGGAAAGTCGAGAGTCATGCTCCGGCTTCAATACAAAGAGAAGAAACTAGCGAGAAGGCCCGGTATAGAGGGTCAAGGGAGGAGGCAAAAATAGCCTTCTTTCAAATGATGAATGAATGGTTTACCCAATATATAAGAACTAACCCTACAGTGCAGCAAACTCAAGCTCCCCCTCCTGTTCCTCCACCGGTTCCCGAGATTCCACAGTGCAGTGCACCGAATCTGTCGAGAAAAGGAAAAGCTCAGTCGATAAAATCCGAAAATATGGGGCCAAGAATTTCGAGCAAAGAGCTGATGATGATCCCGAAAGAGCTGAATTTTGGTTAGAAAATACTACTCGGGTTTTGGAGGAATTATCTTGCACACCGTAAGAATGTTTGAAATGTCTTTGTTTCACCGCTAAAAGACACAAACTTATCATTGGTGGAATACTAAAGCTTGATTGTTCCGAAAGAAGAAATTACATGGGAATTCTTCCGGATCGAGTTCAAAAAGAAATATATCAGCCAGAGATTCCTTGATCAGAAAAGAAAAGAATTTCTTGAGCTGAAACAGGGCAATAGATCAGTATCTGAGTATGAAAGAGAATTTGTTCGGTTGAGTAAATATGCTCGAGAATGGGTACAATCGGAAGTGAAATGTGCAAACGATTTGAAGAAGGGTTGAATGAAGAAATTAAGCTACTTGTTGGAATTCTTGAAATTCGAGAGTTTGCTACACTAGCGAGCGAGCTTATAAAGCGAGAAGAATGGAGCAAAGAAAAAAACAGTGAGAGGGAAGCTCGAATTTTTAGTAAAAGACAAATGGAAAAATCTCGTTTTCTGCTCCAAAGAAATTGAAGAAGTACCAGATCGTTCTACCTCAACCATCTGGTATTCGGATAGAGTGCGAGGTTCACAACGCACTAATTCAAGACCTTCCACTCCATCGGTGACCGGTGTTGGCGTGTTGGTACCCCTGGCCGAGAGATGCCGATTGTAATAAAGCTCATTTTGGTGAATGTCGATTTAAGAGCGGGGCATGTTACCGATGTGGTTCTTTTGACCATTTCCTCGAGATTGTCCGAGAAAGAAGTGAAAAGAAGCTGAATATATATCGAAGCCAAGTAATCCATCTTTGAGGGTAGACCATCTCGACCATCCGGTAATGTTAGTGGTAGCCGAGGAGCTACAAAAGATACTACAAGTAGGCACGAGACACGAGCACCTCCTAGGACATATGTCATGCGTGCGGAGAAGATGCCTCAAAGACCGATGTTATTACTTGGTACATTTTCTTTACTTGAAACCGATATTACTTGCATTAATTGATCCCCGTTCTACGCATTCATATATATGTGTAAAACTTGCATGCGTTAAAGATTTATCTATTGAACCTCACTGAATTTGTGGTTAAAGTCTCGAACCCTTTGGCCAATCTATTTTGGTGGATAAAATTTGTAAAAATTGTCCACGATGGTAAGAGGTTATTGTTTCTGGTGATTTGATGTTACCGCCATTTGATGAGTTTGATGTGATATTGGGCATGGATTGGTTAACTCAAAGATGATGCGATAGTAAATCGTAAATGTAAATATATTGTGTTGAAGTGTCGAATGGTGAATTACTTCGGTTAAATCCGATCGACGCAGGAGGATTATCGATGTGATTTCGCTTATTACCGCTCGTAAGTATGTCAAAAGGGGTATGATGCTTTTCTTGCTTATGTATTAGATACTAAGGAATCGAGTCAAAGATTCAAGCGATGCGATGGTATGTGAATTTTCTCGATGTGTTTCGGAAGAGTTACTGTGGTTGCCACCGAGAAGAGAAGTGGAATTTTCTATAGATTTGATTCCGAACTACTCCGATTTCCATAGCTCCGCATCGAATGGCTCCTACTGAAATTAAAAGAATTAAAGACACGATTCAGAACTTGTTGACAGAGGTTTTGTCCGACCGAGTCATTCACTTTGGGGTGCTCCGGTTACATTTGTGAAAAAGAAAGATGGGTCTTTGAGATTGTGTATTGACTATCAACATTTCAATAAGGTAACTATAAAGAATAAGTATCCGTTGCCGGATTGATGATTTATTTGATCAACTGAAAGGTGCTACTATATTTTCAAAGATTGATCTCCGATCGGGCTACTATCGATTCTGAGTAAAGGAGTCGGATGTGCCAAAGACAAATTTTCGTAACCAGTGCACGGGCATTATGAGTTTCTAGTTATGCCATTTGGGTTGACTAATGCACTGCGCAGATATTTATGGATTTGATGAATCGGATATTCGGACCGTACTTAGATAGGTTTGTGGTAGTTTTCATTGATGATATTTTGGTTTATTCTCGAGATGAAGAAGAACATATGAGAACATTTGAGAATTGTGTTGCAAATTCTGCGAGAGAAACAATTATATGCTAAATTCAAGAAATGTGAATTTTGGCTTCGAGAAGTGGGTTTTCTTGGACATATTGTATCTCATTGAAGGCATCGTGGTAGATCCAAGTAAAATCTCAAATATTGTCAATTGGAGTCCACCAAGACTCAGATCTGAAGTTAGAAGTTTCTTGGGTTTAGCTGGTTATTATCGGAGATTTGTACAAGGATTCTCTATGATAGCTTCTCCGATGACTCGATTATTGCAGAAAGATGTAAAATTCGAGTGGACTGATGAATGTCAGCAGAGTTTCAACCGATTGAAAGATCTACTAACGAAAGCACCAGTATTAGTGCAGCCTGAACCGGGTAAGGAATTTGTTATTTACAGTGATGCCTCATTAAATGGTTTAGGTTGTGTCTTGATGCAAGAAGGTAAAGTAATAGCCTATGCTTCAAGACAACTTAAACCACATGAATGAAATTATCCGGTACATGATCTTGAGTTAGCTGCTATTGTTTTTGCATTGAAGATATGGCGGCATTACTTGTACGGTGAAAAATGTCATATTTATACTGATCATAAAAGCTTGAAGTATTTGATGACACAGAAAGATTTAAATTTAAGACAGCGCAGGTGGCTTGAATTGATAAAAGACTATGATTTGATTATTGATTATCATCCAGGTAAGGCTAATGTTGTGGCTGATGCTTTGAGTCGAAAATCTCTGTTTGCTTTACGAGTTATGAATACCCGATTGTCTTTGGTTGATGATGGTTCAATATTAGCTGAATTGAGAACTAAACCGACATTTTTACAGCAAATATGTGAAGCTCAGAAGAGTAATGAGAAGTTACAGGTTAAACGGGCACAATGTGAGTCAGGTACTGATTCTGGAATTTCAAGTTGGGGTTGGTGATTGTTTATTATTCGAGGTAGGGTATGTGTACCCAAGAATTCAGAGCTCGTGCAGAAGATTTTACACGAGGCTCACAGTGGTACTATGTCTGTACATCCGGGAAGTAATAAAATGTATAATGATTTGAAGAAGATGTACTGGTGGCCAGGTATGAAACGTGATATTTCTGAGTTTGTATCAAGATGTTTGATATGTCAACAAAGTTAAAGCGAACATCGTACCTTCGGGTTACTTCAGCCAATTACTATACCGGAATGGAAATGGGAAAGAATCACTATGGATTTTGTATCGGGGTTACCGTTGTCTCCGAGGAAAAAAGATGCTATTTGGGTGATTGTTGACCGATTGACAAAGTCAGCACACTTTATTCCGGTACGTATGGATTATTCTTTAGATAAACTGTCTGAATTGTACATATCTGAGATTGTCAGGTTACATGGAGTGCCTATCTCCATTATATCAGATAGAGATCCCCGATTTACGTCTCGTTTCTGGGATAAATTGCAAGAAGCTTTGGGTACTCAGTTGTATTTCAGTACTGCATTTCATCCTCAGACAGATGGCCAATCTGAGCGTGTAATACAAGTATTGGAAGATATGCTTCGATGTTGTACACTAGAGTTTAAAGGTAATTGGGAGAAGTATCTACCTTTGATTGAATTTGCTTACAATATGATTATCACCCAATATTAAAATGGCACCATATGAAGCTTTGTATGGTAGAAAATGTAGAACACCATTGTATTGGACAGAGCTCAGTGAAAAGAAGATACATGGGGTTGATTTAATCCGGGAAACAGAAGAGAAAGTGAAGGTTATTCGGGATAGTTTAAAAGCAGCTTCCGATCGCCAAAAATCATATGCCGATCTTAAACGAAAAGAGATTGAATTTCAGGTCGGTGACAAGGTATTCTTGAAAGTGTCTCCTTGGAAGAAAGTTCTCCGATTCGGTCGAAAGGGTAAATTGAGTCCAAGATTTATCGGGCCATATGAGATCATAGAAAGAATTGGACCGGTCGCTTATCGGTTGGCATTACCACGAAACTTGATAAAATCCATAATGTTTTTCATGTGTCTATGCTACGACGATATCGGTCGATCCTTCACATGTTATTTCTCCGACGTATGGAGATTCAGCGGATATGACTTACGGTGAAGAACCGGTCAAGATATTGGCACGGGAAACAAAGGAGCTTAGAAATAAAAAAATAAATTTGGTGAAAGTATTGTGGCAAAAGCACGGGATTGAGGAAGCGACATGGGAACCGGAGGAGGCAATGAGGAAACAATATCCAAACCTCTTTATCGGTAAGATTTTCGAGGACGAAAAATCCTTAAAAGGGGGAGAGTTGTAATGGCCTAAATTCAAGATTATCGGAATAATGGTTTCGCAACCATAAATCCGATTTAAATAGAAATTTATTTCAATATGTTTGCATGAGTCTTTATATGATAGGAAATATTTTTATAAATATTTATAAAATGTTAGTAATGCGGTATTAAACTTTCGTTAGAAAATTTTAACGTTTGGGTAGGTAATTAAATAAAAGGACTAAATTGAAATGAAAGTAAAAGTTTAATTATAGATTAAAAGAAAGTATAAAGGACCAAAATGGCAATTAAGCCATTTTGTCTAGATTGAGGCGGTGAATTGAAGAAAAATCTGAGATTTTTAGTTTATTATTATATTATTATATTATTATATTATTATATTATTATATATATATATAAAGAAAAGAGAAAAGAAACAAAAGAGATAGAAACAGAAAAGAAACAGAGAGCAAACGTGAAAGAAGAAAGAAAAAGAGAAAAGAAAGAAGAAAAGGGAAAATTTAAAGTTTGAAGCTTGGAGTTTAATTTGGTAAGTTAATTTAGTCCTTTTTCTTTTAATTTTGATGCTTTATAAGTTTTAGAACAAAGTTTTGATGAATTTAAGTTGAAATTTTTGAAGTTTCAGAGTTTTTGAATATAGCATATGATGAATAAAATGATGAATTAGTGGTTTAATTGAAAGAATTTGAAGTTAGAATTGGGTAAAGGATTTAATTGTAAAATAAGCTATAAGAAAACTGTTTTGGGACAGCAGCAGTAGGGTTACTTTGAAAAATCACTAAAAATCGTAGAAGTGGAATTAGAAGCTGAGTGAGATATGAAATTAAAGCTTATTGAGTCTATTTTCATATGAAAGAAACATGGAAAGCAAAGGAATTCTGTAATTTGAGATATTTATATTTTTGTAAGACTGATCCAGAGGGATTTCGGGATCCCCTGTTCTGACTTTGAAAAATCATAAAAAATTGGAGAAAAATAATTAAGGACTTAAATTTATATGTTTAGAATCCTGAATGAGTCTATTTTCAAATTAAATAAATAAGAAGGTCATATGAATTCTGTATGAAGAGTAATTTGATTCGTAGTGAAGAGAGGTCAGAACAGTCAAACAGTGAAACAGGGGAAACTTTAAGAATAATCTGGTATTGATTGGCCATACCAAAAATTCTGAAAATTTTATGAGAAGAAGATATGTGAGTCTAGTTTCAGGGAAAATTAACGGTTCTTCATTTGGAGCTCTGTAGCTCGAGAAATAAATAATTTAGTGACTGTGACTCAAGTAGACAGCTTTGAATAAGCTAAAAATAATAATAGAATTATAGAAAATGCTACATGTGAACATGAAATGTATTGAATTGATGATTGAATTTATTTATTTAGATCCGGAAAACTCAAATACAAAGCTAGATCGAGGAATGGAAAAAGTCCCGGATTAGTAGATTTTATAAACGAACTAGTATCGAGGTAAGTTCATGCAACTTGAATTATTTTTTTAAATGCTTGAAATGGATGTTATTGATGTGAATATAATTTGAATGTTCATTGCATGAAAATTTATGAAACATTGATATATTTGATAAAAAGGGGAAGAAATCTCGGTTGAATGAAAGGAAAATTCGATGGATCTCTGAGAAGGAATTGACGGTAAAAAGGATCTAGCTCGGACGGGTGATCCTATCCTGATATAGCCCTCCCGAAGAATATGTGGAAAATGGATTTAGCCCGGACGGGTAATCCGAATTAGGGTCTGAATTTAGCTTTGGATTGGTAATTCGGATCCAAGCTCATTAGAGTAATTGTCGTTGCGAGGATTTAGCTTTGGGTGTAATCCCGACAATACTCTATGAGTTTATATTACAGGGGATTTAGCCTGGACTGGTAATCCCACTGTAAAGATGAGGTTCGCGGGAGTGTGCTCTCTGAAATGAAAATGTGCGCACATGAATATGAATTGACGGACCCGGATTTGTACACTAAAGTGTACCTCTGAAAATCCATCGAAATTCCGAGTAATTTAACGGGATAAATATGGAAAAATAACAAGGAAATGGAAATCATGACATTGATGAGCTCATCAATCATGGCGTGTATATTATTGATATATGGAAATTAATCGACTAACTTGGATGTTGAGTTTGTGAATGTTAGGGTAATAATGCATTGAGTGAGTATATGAATGTTTATTGCTTGTATTGAAAATACTAGGTAAGTATAATTCTTGTTACATGGGCTTACTAAGCACAAAGTGCTTACCCTATTTCCTTTTTCCCTGTTTTGTAGTGTTAAGAGCTCGGAGGTCGGATCGGTGGGAGACTCATCACACTATCAACCCCAGTATTTCGGTATTTAAAGAAACTTTAGTTTGGAAATGAATGGCATGTATAAGCTAATAAAATAAATGTTAGTATGAAATGAATGTAAGGTCAGCCATTGGTATGGCTTATCTGTTAAAGTTATCTTATAAATATGCATGAATTTTATTTTGAAAATATGATGAATTAGAATGGTTTCGGTTTTAAAAAAAAAAAAAAATTGTAAACTCCGGTAATGCCCCGTACCTTATTCTGACAACGAATACGGGTAGGGGGTGTTACAATAACTATTGTGAAAGTGCAAATGTGTACATGTTATGTATGTGTTAAATGTTAGTGACAGTGTTTTGTTAAAAATGCAAATATGCAGTGATAGTGCACGGATAATCAATAAGTGATATGTGTTTGTTTCAGATATTTTAGCCTTGTGATCTTGAAACCGTTGGATATAGTTGGCATGCCGTAGATTGTGAGTACTCACCTATATGTACAGTGATTTTGGGCGTTGAAGCCCTGGGACATGTTGGAGGGATAAGGGAATGTGAGCTAAACTCCATTCAACGGGACATGTGAGGAGAAATAAAGAGAGTGTTAGCTTTATGCTTCACTTTTGGGACATGTTTAACTCTATGAGTCTATGTGGTGTGTTGGAGATCTGTGTATCCGATGAGTGATGAATAGAGCTCACTTTTATGTTTCATAGCTCAAGTGCCAAAATTATCTTAAATTATGAATATGTGTGTTTTGTGATAAGTGTTTATATGACATGTGACCATTATACAATTTTTCTATAAAGATGTTTTTGAGTATTGTGATATATGCTTGAAAGTGAATATGTTTACAATGTAAAAGAACTAGAAAATAATGCATGAGTAAGTATAATATGATACTAGAGTTAGAACTGTTGAGGTTATGCTATATGGTTGTTTTGTTTATGCTTGATGAATTGTTTGCATGGTAGTTGTTCTAAGCATTCATTGAGCTTGTTAAGCTCACCCCCTCCCTTCTTAAACCATTGCAGAGTAGTGAAGTGCCGGTGTGAGCGATGTGGTTTTCGAGAGGTGATCCTAGCAAGTTTATTTGTTATTTCGTAGGTGTTTTATATTTATTTACGTTTTGGGGAATGAGGCAATGTGGTAGACTTGTTTATAGCCATGTTATCTTCTTGACATTTTGTTGGTTTTTAGTTCAATGTATAAGGTTTACATGTTATTGTAATACTTAGGTTCATGATCATGAGGATGGATTGACGTTACTTGCTCGAACACGATTTTGCGATATTGAACTGTTAATTAGGTTGTTGAATGATTATTTGTCGAACTAATTGATGTATGATGTTTACGAACTAAGTTGGAATGGATTAATTGCTTATGTATGCTGCATTTTTTAGGTCTGGGGCAGAGGTATCGATAATCGGGTTTTAAAATCGATACCTATGTGATTTTGAAACATGTAGGGAGTCAGAATAGAGATTTGGTATCGATACCTTTCCTCGAGTATCGATACTCAGGGTTAAAATATCGATATTTCATGGCAGGTACTGATAATTTTCGAGACTTTGGCTTTTAATTGAGAAACAAAATGTAAGTTTGGTATCATTTTTCCAGGTGGTATCGATACCACTTAAAGAAAATATTGATACCCTAGTGTCAGTATTGATACCTACGGACCTAGTTTGAGAATTTTGATGAATGGACCTTATGCACGTTTTAATATGTTTATAAGACTAATCAATGTAAGTTTAGCACGTGATAATGATAACTAACTAGTATGATTGACTTGAGACTTATGTGAATAACAAACTGATGGATGTTTTGTTAGAATGAGCTTTTACTTGTTGGTTATGACATGAGACAGTGGTGTGGCATCTTGATATTCGGGCTTGGCGACCAGGCCGGGTATAGGGTCTTACAATTGAGGTTATCAAAATTTCGTAGAGTTGGGCCAATCAGTATGTTTCTTCTCATAAAGAAGGTTCGACAAAGTGGCAACAAGTTAGGAAGGCAATCCCTTGGACAAATGATTAGGTTCAGCTAAATTTTGATGGTGCAGTTAGAATAGATTCTGGTAAAGGTGCTTCAGGAGGTGTCTTGTGATATTGGGAGGGTAAGTGGATCTCTGGTTATAATAGATGTTTAGGTTAGTGCTCAGTTTTTTTATGTTGAATTATGGGGAATTCTGGATGGTTTGAATATTATGAGTAGGAACTTTGAGAATGTTTTGATTCAGATTGATAGTACGAAAGCAACAAAGGCTATTCATGATTGTTTCATGTCATCATCGATTTCCGCATTAATTAGGCGAATACGTCAATTGTTGAAGGAGGTTGGGAATTGGTTTTTACAATATATTCCCAGAGAGAATAATAAAGATGTTGATTGTATAACTAAGATGACCTTTGATAAAGGAAAAGATTTGGTAATTCTTGGGGATCCACCTAAGGGGATTTCTAATGTCTTGATGTAATGTAAGCTAGGTTTTGTTTTTTCACCACAAATAAAAAAGGTAAAAGTAAAACTTTACCGGTGAGAATTAAGGATTGTGGTGAGTTTGGTTCATCTCACCACTAGTTATTCAAAGGGTATTTTTGTTTAAAAAATAATTCCATCTCCCTATTGTTGTGATGAGATTCAAAGGGAGTTTTTGTTTAAAAAAAAATCTATTATACTCAATTATGTTTTATTTTTGGTTTATAAGGTAAAAAGTCACAATTATGAAAATTAAAATTAAAATTAATTTATTTTAATTTAATATTTTATAATAAATAGATACGATTATATTTCTAAACTGATGAAAAAAAGTATACATTTATGAAAAAATAAATAATCAAAAATTCATTTTTCAAAAATCTTAGAAATATAAAAAGAAAATACCAAATCCATCCTTGGTTTGATTGGATTTTTTTTTTTATTATCATTTACAAATTTCAGGAAGGGAATGAGTTACTTAAGTTTGCATAATAAAGGAAAAAAATGATAAAAAAAATAAAGTAAAAAATAAAGATTAAGGGAAATAAATCACACATATATAATATATAAAATATAAAAGAAGGTATGAGAGCATACGGAAACATTAAGTTTTAGGTTAGTTTTTTTAACTTTAAAATATTTTTTTATATTTAAAGTAGGTCCTATCTTTATAATTAAGTTTTAAATATGATTTTCTTACTAGTTTTAATTAGAATTTATTTACAATTTTTAATGATGATGTATAATTACATTTTTGAGACATATATATATTAAACCTATAATTATATTTGCTCTATTGATGATGTACTGACACATCAATCGATAATGATAATTGCATTTGCTTTATTGAAAATATAATAAATCCTATGTTAACATTATAATTACTTTTTAAAAAATGTTCTCTTTAATCAACCTGGGTATTAAACATCATATAATAATGACGGGTTTAAAATTATAACTAATACAATGTATCATTATTGATTAATTATTACTGGTTTTATATTTCTTAAACTTTCAACCAACTATAATTATAACATCTTTTCAAAAAAAATATAATCATATATATATACATACAAACTCATATATATATATATATATATATATATATTATAAAAGAATGTACAGAAGCAAAAACAGAAAACTTTGAGTTTTAAATACTTTCTTTTTTTAAAAAAATTATATTTAAAGTGGGTTTCATTTTTAAATTAAGTTTTAAATATGATCTTCTTGCCATTAACAATAATAATAATTTTTTTAATAATAAACAACTTTATATGAGTAATTTTCATTTTTAATTTCTAATATCAAGTTTTTTTATGAAATTACATGATTTTTTTTAAATTTAAAAAAATAAAAATAAAATTTTTAAAATTATTTAAAAAGCATATTTTAATATAAATTATTTAAGGTTTTAAATTTTATAAAAGTTTACATAAATATTTAAAAAAAGAGTAAAGTATGTTAAAACATATTACAATTTGTTAATTAAACATATATACCAATTAAATAAAAAAATTATTTAAAACTTAAAATTTGAATTTTTCTAGGAATTTTATTCAATTAAAAATTTTCACAATTATTAAATATATTTTAATTTATAAACGCAAAATAAAATTGAAAGTAAAAGTAAAGTGGTTTTAATAATATTTGTTGGAGTAAAAAGTAAAGTAGTTTAAATATAGCAATGGTTGTCGTTGATAACAAATTTGCAACTCAAACTATAAGTATATGAGTGAAATGGGTAGGGTAGGGTAGGGTTTTGTTGAGTTAAAGCTCAACTCATTCAAAAAGTAGCATTATGGGTATAAAAATACTAGAAGGTTGAAGCAAATATGGCACAATCCAGTTTCCATGAATAAAAGCAAAAGCTTTCACAAACACACAAGTTAAACAAATTTCCTTCAAACTTTTTAAACTCAACAAATCTTCTTTAAACCCTACAATATGTAACCTTTTTTTTCACTGTCTCACACTTTCAATTCCCGTCTCTCAGCAAAAAGTTTCCCCGTGACGGCCTCGTTGGGAAGCAAAGCAAGCCAGACACCGGTATCCGCGGCATGCTCTGCCGAGACATTGCCGGACCAACTTGTCATAGCAGTTCTGACCCATCCCGGACAATAACAATTTATATATATCTTTTCACCTTCTGGTCGTTCAGAGAGTTGTTTAGCCATTAGCATACTGTAAAGATTAACAGCAAGCTTAGATACAGCGTAGTCGGTAAATTTCTGAGGCCATCCACCTGATTGCCATGTATCAGCTTCAACTTGTTGTAGAAATGTCGACACCATGTTGTCAATTAGTTCCTCAGATAGAGTTTCTAAATTGCTTAGCTTTTCCCTCAAAGCTTCATCTTCAATCCTCTATCACACACACCAAAAATATGCGTATATATATAAATATTTAGCTTGCATGCCAAATAATGCTAATAGAAATGAACATGTACAAGTTGTGAGAACCTAACAGCTGATTTACATTATGGTGATCTTCAGTCATGTATTGATAAAAGAATATGAACATTCATTTTCATATTTCACATTAAACACCTTTTAGGAGTCGAAACTTTATTGGTGTGACATTTTGTTAAATTCAAATCTAAACTTTTTTAAATATGAGTAAGTTTTCGAGTTTAGATAAATAATCCGATCCTTAAGAAATTCTGCTTATAGATACTTAAATATTATCTTTTTATATAAGAAAAGTTGACAATATTGAATTAGGGATATTATGCAACACAAGAAATAAAACATCTTATTAACTGAAGTATGTAATATATAATCAAATAATATTGATAATAATAAAACTATTTACTTAAAAAAAACCAAAACAAAGAGAGATGATTTACTTACACTGCGGCGGCCGTTTAGTTTACCTAGGCGTGAGCTAACATTAACAATACGAGCCCCAGCAGCGGAAGGTCTCATCAATGGAATCATTGCTTTAATCATATTTTTGGTGCCAAAATAATTGGTCTCAATCATCTGCTTCGCGTACTCCATTGAATTTCCAGACACAAGATTGTAGTTAACACCTGCGTTATTTACCTGCCATATTACAAATACATACTTATAAACCAACATTAAAAGAAACCAATCCAAAGTGGTTGGAGTTTGGATGTTATATATATATATATATATATACCAGAATATCAACGCCATCATATTTTTCTTTTATCCATTTAGTAAATTCAGAGATGGATTCCTCGTGCAAGATGTCGAGCTGATGGACATCCACATTGAAACCTCCTTCTTGTAACACCTTGGCTGCTTCAATGCCCACACTTGTGTCCCTTGATGTTAGTATTACAGTCAATCCATGCCCCGCTAGTTGTTTTGCAATCTCAAACCCAATCCCTCTATTTGCACCCGTTACTACAGCAATTGTTTCTTCTGACCACCACCTGTATATACATATATAAACTTACAAAGGAAACTAAATATGTTGCAAATAACCAAAGTACGTACGTACCTTTGATGATCAGAATAAGGAATGGTCCTAAGAAGGGAAATCTCTTGGAGTCTCTTTTCCCTTTTCTCACTGGCCTTTTCCTTTTTCCCTGTCATCTCCTTTGCCTCGTGATTTACTTCAGGTATTATTCAGGAAGACATTAATTAAATAAAAGAAAAAGAAACAAGTAAATATCTATACCTATGTATGTAATAATAGATTAGAGGCACAACAACATGAAGGTCTTCCAACAGCTGATTTGAAATCCGGTATATCTCATCTTAACTTTGTTGGAGATGTTTAAGGTCAATTCTTGGGAGCTGCTTATTTTTAGGTCAAATCTTCCATCTTTTATGCCTTTAGAAGCGTAAGATGCCGTTGCTCATTACTTAATTTCTTTTGCACCACTAATGTGTTCCTGCTTCAATATCAACCAACCATTTTTTTATTCAAAAACTACAAATACTGAATTGATGGTTGGTTTTCTTTTCTTCATAAGTTAAAGGTGTTACAAAATTCTTGTTATATAGACGTCAAAAAGGTGTCTCCTTACAAATTTATTAGGAAAAATCTCGTTGGATAAAAATCTATAATAAAGGCAAAATAATACATAATTTTCTCTTACAAGTTGTCTTGTTAAAAATCTTTACTAGAAAATCCGGTAGGACAAAACATTGATTAAAAGAAATTAATATGTGTTTTAGACTCTCACTAATGATAACATCACAATACATTTTTAAGTCGACGCATCCCAATCTTTTATACTAATCTTTCAAACTTTGTGGTTGGCAATGCCTTGGAAAAAGATCAGCCAAATTATCACTAGAACGAATTTGTTGAACTCCTGTATCACCTTTTTTCTTAAGATCATAAGTGAAGAATAATTTTGATGAAATATGTTTCATTCTATCACCTTTGATGTAACCATCCTTCAGTTGAGTTATACATGTTGCATTATCTTCGTATAAGATAGTTGTCATTTTTTCCTACAGAGGCAAATCACATATCTTCTGGATATGTTGGGTTAATAACCTTAGCTATATATACTCTCGATTTGCCTCATGCATTGCAATTATTTCTACATGATTTGAAGAGGCAAGAGTTAATGTTTATTTTGTTGAATGTCATGATATGGTTGTACCTCTGTATGTAAGTAAATATCCCGTTTAAGATCAACCTTTATGTGGATCGGATAAATATCCAGCATCAATATAGCCAATTATTAGAGATCTTGAATCACTTGAGTAAAATAAGCTCATACAAATGGTTCCTCTGAGATATCTAAATACATGTTTAATTTCATTCCAGTGCCTACGTGTTGGAAAAATTAAATTTTGCTAACAAGCTTACATTGAATGCTATATTAGGTCATGTGTTGTTTGTAAGATACATCAATGTCTTTATGGCGCTTAGATATGGTACTTCAGGACTAAGAAACTCTTCATAATTTTCACAAAGACAAAATGAGTCTTTATTCACATATAATGATGTTACAACCATTGGGATACTCAATGAATCTGCTTTATCCATGTAAAATGCGTTTAAGATATATTCTATAGAAGTTGACTGATGAACTTAAATTTCATTTTTTAAATGATCAATATGTAGGTCGAGACAAAACGTTGTTTTTTTTTTTTCCAAGAGCTTTTATCTCAAATTCTTTCTTTAAATAATTTATTGTATTTTGAAACTCTTTAACTATTCCAATAATATTTAAATCGTCAACATAAACAACAATTATTACAAAATTTAATCCATATTTTTTTATAAAAACAAATAGACAATTTGGATAATTTTTATAACTTTCTTTCAAAAAATATTCACCAAGACTATTGTAATACATAAGCCTAGATTGTTTTAATCTATATAAGGATTTATTTAATTTGATCAAGTGAGTGAGTTCAATTCTACTTGAATTGTGTTTTTTCAATATGGTCAATCTTTTCTAGTTCACATTCTTCAATAAATTTAGGTTCAAGATTCTCATTTTCTTTTGCTATTTAATAGCAATATTATAAGCAAAAATGTTGTTAACAACTATATTTTTTCGATTCCATCTTTTTCCTGAAGTAACATAACTTATCAATACCTCTTCATTATCATTTATTTTCAGTTACCTAAACCTCTTATGGGTTTTTTTTTATTAGTTATGTTATCAACCTTTTCTTGGGCAATTGCCTCTACATTATGATAGACTTGTCCATGGACTGAACCACCTGGCCCAGCTTGTAACACCCCTAACCCGTATCCGTCGCCAGAATAGGGTTAAGAGGCATTACCAATCAAATCATAACATTTAACCTTCATTATTCATACACCATTAAATCATAATGAAACAATGTCCCTAAGTCCATTAATAAGGTCTACGAAACCATAATCATGCATTGGAAAGGGGTCGGGACTAAACCGAGCACATACGAAATTTTTCCAAAAACTTAACATTTTTCAAAGTTACAGAGGTCACACGCCCATGTGGGTAGGCAGTGTGCCTCACACGGCCTCAGACACACACGTGTGTCCACGGCCGTAGACATGCCCGTGTGCTTCACCCATGGTCGACACTGACTTATTTCACACAGCCAGTCACACGCCCGTGTGTCTAGCCCGTGTGCGAGTCTGACTTGTTTCGATTTGCAAACTTGAGAGACACGGTCGAGCCGCACGCCCGTGTGGGCAAATATAGCATTACAAATTCATCAACCACAAATTCATTCATTTCATAGCACATGAACGTGGTTTTAACATTACGTATTATACACGAACTTACCTCGGGCGTAGAAATAATGACACTAGTCGATCAATCGAGCACTTTGTCTTTGCCTCGATCTCGATCCAAATCTCTCTTTTCTTGATCTATATAATATTAAACTCAACTCATTCAATCATCAATTCATTCAATTTAATCCAAACACACATATTTAGGGCATTTTACAAATTAGCCCTCACATTTTAACATTTTAGTCCCTATTTCAAAAAGTCATCAAATTCACATAATTTCCATTTACACATGCTTAGCCAAATTTTCTACTAGCTTATACAAGCCCACATATTTCATTTATTTCACATTTTAGTACCTCAATTTCTCATTTTCACAATTTAGCCCATAATACTCAAAATCATCAAAAATTCAAAGACAAAAAATGTTAATTTATCACATATCTTTCATATTTCATCATCAACTATCACAAAACTCATGAATCCATCAATGGCTTAACTCAAAATCTTCATCAAATTCTAAAATTAAAGCATGGGCTTGACGCTAAGCAACGATCACAAAAACGTAAAAATCATTAAAAACGGATCAAAAACACATCCTGATTGAAGCTTAGATAATGGCCGAATGTTAAAAGCTCAAACCCTTGATTTTTTTCTTTCAAATTCGGTGGAAGGATGATGATAATGGCTTCAAATTTCTTTTATTTTAGTTATAATAACTTTAATAATTAAAAACCAATTTTAACCTTAATGTATAACATTAAAAATCCACTATCTCATGTCCATACTTGTCCATTCAAGCCATTAATGGTCCATTTACAACTTAAGGACCTCTCATTTAAAAAGCCATGACAATCAAGCACTTTTACAACTAGCACACATCTTTTACATTTTATGCGATTAAGTCCTTTTTCATAAATCAACACACAAACGATAAAATTTTCACACAGAATTTTCACACATGCTTAATCACATACTGTAAACACTAAAAATAATATTAAAATATTTTTTCGACCTCGGATTTGTGGTCTCGAAACCACTATTCCGACTAGGGTCTAAATCGGGTAACAGCCCAAAAGCCCGCCCGAAAAGTGGGAGGGTTTTGGTAAAAATATAGGGTAGAAAAATGGGCTTGGGAAAAAATAAGGCTCGTTTAGAAAATGGCCCGAACCTCGAGTAAGGCTTTTTTGGCACAAGTTTGGCCCAACCCGAATATGCAAAAAAAAAAGTTTTTTTTTACTGTTTTCTTGCTCTCTTTTTTTTTAATGTTTTGTTGCTATTTTATTTTTCTTTTTTCACTATTTTGCTGCCATTTCACTATTATATTGCTACAATTTTGTTGTTATTGTTTGGATATTGTATAACTCTTGTTTTATTGTTAATTTTGTTACTATTTTAGAGGCATTTGCTTGTTAAGTTGCATCTATCTTAGTATTATTTAAGTATACATATTTTTTAAAAATTTATTTCCAATTTTTTGGGAAACATTTATTTTAATGTTTTTAGTATTTTTGATATATTATATTTTTAAAAAATTATATTAAAAATAATGTAAAAAATTTAATACGGGTGGGCCGGGTCAGGCCCGGGTTTTAACATTTTTATCCGAGCCGGGCTTGGCCAAAATCTTAGGCACATTTTTCGGGCCAGGCCGGCCCCAGCAAACAGGCCTAAAATTTTGGTTGGGCTCGGCCTGGTCTAGCCCATGGACACCTCTACATTATGATCATATTGAATGTTTGCTCCTCTCTTTTTACGAGGATTTTTATCTTTGGAACCGATTGGTCTTCCATGCTTCAGGTGTGAATTACTTTCTTTGGCATTCATAGTTTGTCCTACAAGGACATCAATTCATATTGGAGTATTTTCAGCTGGTACAAGAGATTTTGCAACTCTCTTTAGGTCAATGAATACATCTGACAGTTGATTAACAATGTTTTGCAAATATATTATCCTTTGAACTTTATGTTCATATTGACTTGCACAAGAATCTAATTGAAATAATGATAACTCATTCCATGTAATTTTTTTTTACCAGTTGTTTTTTTCTCTCCCCCTAATGCTGGAAATTTTGTTTCATCAAAGTGACAATCAACAAATCGAGCAATAAATAAATTTCCAGTTAATGGTTCGAGATAATTATAGAAGGAGATTCATAACCAACATATATTCTCAACCTCCTTTGGAGCCTAATCTTTGTGCATTGTAGTGGAGTAATTGAAACATATACCGCATATTTAAAAATTTTAAGATGGAAAATATTTGGCTCCTAACCAAAAACCAGTTGTAATGAAGAGTATTTATTATAGCTTGTTGACCTGATGCACACAAGTGTTGTTGCATGTAAAATAGCATATCCTCATATTGTAATAGAGAGTTTTGTTCTTATAAGGGATGACCTAGCTATTAATTGGAGGCATTTGATAACAAATTTAGAAAAATAACTTTGTGTATGAATATGAGCTATAGAATATTCAAATTTTATCCCAATTGACATACAGTAATCATTGAAAGCTTGGGATATAAACTCGCCAGCATTATCAAGATGGATAATTTAGATTGCATAATCTGAAAATTGTGCTCTTAATTGAATTATTTGAGCAAATAGTCTTGCAACGCAGGTTGCGAGTTGATAATAAGCATACACCACCTAGTATATGTATTTATCAAAACCATAAAATATCTTCCACATGGTGTATGAAAAGGTCCAAATATATCACCTTGAATACATTCCAGAAATGCGAGAAATTCAATCCCAACTTTAGTTGGTACTAGTCTAATAATCAATTATCCTTGAGAATATGCAACATATGGGAATTTCTTGAATTTAATAATCTTCTGGTTCTTTAATGATTCTCCAATTGAATTCTTAATTATTCTTTGCATCATAATAGATTCGGAATGGCCTAGCAAATTATGCCAAATAATAGAAGTATATGGTTCTACAAAATTTTGATTTGTAGTAACATGTGCCTCAGTTGCACTAATATGTGTATAGTATAAACCTGATGAAATAGCAAATAGTCTTTCCAAAAGACATTTCTTTCCACATTTAGCAATCGTGATATTTAAGTACTTAATAGTTTTCTTATTCATAGTCTCAATATGATATCCATTAAGACGAATATCTTTAAAACTCAATATATATCTTTGAGACTTAGTGTAAAATAAAGTATCATCAATGAAAATTTTTATCCCTTTGGGTAATAATATAATAGTTCTTCTGTAGCATTCGATAAGTTTTGAACTACCCGATATGTTATTAACATGGGCATCACTTATTGTCAAATGAGAAAAAAAGAATTATCTTTCAATATAGTATGTGTTGTGTTAGTACCTGCAAGACACGTGTCTTCATCGATATTAGGTCTAACAAAATTATAGTGAATATCTATGTTCTTCATTAAAACAAACAAAATACACTATAAGAAATATTGAAAATAGTTATAGAAAAAGTATATAAAACTAAGAAGGAAAAATAAAAGTATACTTAAAACATAAAAACAATAATATAACTTTAAGATAATATCAAATTTTCTAATTTTTGGCATTATGGTTGTCAAAGAAATCTGCCACACCCAAATGGGTTATATCATTCATGTATAAGGGAATAAGAGTTTCTAAGATTGCTCCAAGTGAATCTTGGTCTAACAAAACTAAGATCTGTTAAATGAAAAGTATCAACAAAGTTAAGAAAAATATTTTGTCTATGATTATCAAGGGGCCTACCACCTTTTTTTTATCACATTGAGATAAAACTTTACTAAAGTCTCCAACAAGTAGCTAATGAAGATTATGAAGAGAAGCAACAAGTTTACGATAATTCCAAAGAAGTTTTCTTTCATTTGAACACTGGTTAGCATCAATGGTTGAAGTTAACCAATTGAGGTTGTTGAAATGTAACTTGATAGAGGCATGGATCTCTTGCTCCATATTACATACATAGTTGATGGTGACGTTGCAAGTGACCCATGGCATCCATATGCCTTTTTTGTGTCCAATAATTTTGTGTCTTTCTAAGAATCGAAGGGAAGACAATTAACAATGTGAGGAACCTTACTAGCTCAAACATTAGTCTCAATGATAATCAAGACATCTGGATGGTGGATTCTCACTAGATCGTGAATCGTGGCAATAATACTTGGGTGCTTAGCACCTCTACAATTCCTAAAAAGCACTGACATTGGAGCAGTTCAAGGGTTGACAATCACATGCTCAAACTAATGGGGTTTGGAGTTTGGAGTACTCTTTCAACATTGGGTAGAGTTCCATTGTATATAGTAGATTCTTTGTTTCGTGGAAGAAGATAAAACTTAGGATACTCTTTATTCTGTTACGACCACCTCCACCATTAATTTGTTTCAACATTGTCCACAAAATGTATCTCCATTTAGTACATGTCTAGAAAGAAAACTCAAATGTGGAATTGCCATTGAGAGCCTTGCAAGTTTTGCATTGGAAATATTAAGACAAGAGCGGTAAGATCAATCTCGTTATACGCATTTTTGGCAACCACCTCCAAGTTTAGTGTATTTGAGGCTTGGCCTTCCAGGCCTTGGTGAGACTGATCTCTTTTATTCCCTTCTGAGTCTAATTCATTCAGGGTAGTCCTTAAGGAATCCTACGGAGTTCCCACAAAGAGAAAAGGATGGAAGAAAGGTGGCACTTCAGGAATGCTGAACATTTCCCTAATTCCCTCATTTGCTTCATTTCCATGCATACTCTCGTACACTGACTTGCATTAAGACCCAAAAACTTTGGCCATTATCTCTTGTTTTGTCTCTTTCCCATTAAAGGAAGAACGTTTTTGCTGGCGGAGAGAAAATTTTGGTTAAAACTAACTTCAGTTAAATCAATTTGATTAAAAAATTATTTTTGATTAAGTCGATGATTGATTTAGTTATTCAATTTAAGCCATCGATTATTAAAAAAAAAATCATAATCAAACCAGTCGACTTAACTAACTTAATTTATCATTTTTAATTATTTTAGTCATATTTAAATATAACTTACTCAATCTAACCCAAACTCAATTCCCGCCCAACTAGTCAACACAATTTATTACCAAACCCAAAGTAAAATTAGAACCCAATCCAATTTTCTTTAAGAAAAAAAGGAAAATGGTAAAACAATTTGGATTAATTTGAATAACCCTAAACTTAAATCTTCTTCTCTAGTTCACGACGACACCTCCATTAGCTTTCTTTTTTCCTTTTGGTACAAGCCTTGAGCAGTTTATTGTCTCACCCTTGCGCCTCCTTTAGTCCCTCTTTCATCATCTCCCAGTCCTTCACCAATTCATCGTCTCCTTCACGTTGCTGCAACGCCACCAGTACCTTGTAGGTACTAAAATGTATTTCACAGTAGACAACTTTGCATTTGGATTATTTAGCTATTTTTTTATTTGGGTTAATTGTTGTTGAATTTAAATCTTGGTTTATATTATGAATTTTTATATTTTAAAATAAAAAAAATATTATTTAGATTTTTTTTTTAAAAAAAAGTCAATTAACCAATTGAAGTTAAATCAATTCGGTTAGGTCGGTTTGACAATCTAAATTGATCGATTCAATTATTATAAATTATTATCGGTTAAGTCAATTAAATATAAATAACCGATCGGACCAACTGAAATAACCAAATGTTGACCCCTAATTTTTGCTGTGGAGTTTGATTTTCTGGAAAAGACGGAAAATGAGGTTTGTTTGGAGTTGGAATAATAGAGAAAGAATGTGAAGGCAGTTGAGATTTTTCACAAGATATGGAGGATATTACGTCAACTTGAGAATGGTAAAAAACTTTTGGATGCAAAATTAGTAGCCGCCAAATCATTAGAATGATTTCCTTTAAATTTTGGATACTACTAGTTTTGGATTATTTTCCAGAATGATGATTTTTGTGTGATATAACCTCCTTTTCGTTGCTAGAATTGATTTAGGCTCCGTTTGTTTCACTGAAAATAATTTCTGAAAAATGATTTATTTTTTCAGAAAAGTTAATATTTTCTGATGTTTGGATGGATCTGTGTAAAATATTTTCTGTTGTTTGGTAGATTTCTTAAAATTATTTCATTAAAATTATTTTCAATTAAACAAATATACATTTGAGATTTTCTTATTTTTTTCATTGTTTAATTGAATTTATTTTTATCTATAATTTTATATTTTACATTGTTTTTGCATATATTAAAAATATTATGTTAAATTTAGATTCATTATAACGTCATTTTTTAATTACATGACTACTAAGTGAGTATTTTTTATTTAAAAATGTGACATCAACAAAATTGACAAAAACAATTAGCGATGTCAACAATTGGACTTGATTTTCAAATTTAAAAAGTAAAGGGACTAAATTCTTGAAAATAAAAGTACAAAGACTAAATTACAAATTTGTGAAGTGTACATATATTTATGACATATTTAACCTTTATACTATAAAACATTTATTATTAATATATTTATAATTGTAATAAATATTTATTATTAAAATATTAATATTGAATATTTTCAATAATATGTGAATAATATTATTTAAAATTAATTTATTATTAAAATAAAATTGAAATATTAAATAATTTATTAAAATAATAAATTATATTTATTATATTAATAATTTATTATATGACTAAATATAAATAATTAAATATGTATGTTTAATAATATTAAAAAATATAATATTTTAAATATTTTTAAAAATAAAAATAAAATTTATTATCAATATAATAATATTGAGCTTTGATTTAAGTTAATTTTTATATAAAAATAAAATTATCTATAGATAAGCTCTTTTCCGAAAAATGACTTACGCTTTTCAAAAGGGTAAGTCATTTTACAGTAAAAATGGCTTATTTTACCTTGACCTGTAAGTCATTTTCTATTGACCAAACTAATTTCTGTGAAACAAACGCAGGAAAACGCAGAAAATATTTTCCGTAAAACATTTTACATATAAACAAACGGACCCTTAGTCTCAAAACCAAACAAATTTTCTCTTTCCGTCAAGACGAATAGAATTTGAGAAGAAAAATTGGTGTTGTCTTGGAATAGATGGAGTGGTCAAATGTTCCAATTGAAAAAAGGGAGCAACAATATTGAAAGAATCTATAAGAAATACCTATTGTAAGAGCCCATTTTTGCCCGGGCCCATTTAAACCAAATAAAACCAAAACAAAAAAAAAGCAAACAAAAAATAAAAAAAACCAATAATAATAAGTCCAATAGCAAAAATAACAGCAGGCCCAAACTAAACCCAAATGCCCCTAACCCTAAGGCCCAAGTGGCCCAAAAATTCTAAAGGTTTCAGAAACCTCTAGCGCCGCAACCCCTCCTCGCACGTGCGCCGCAGCCACGTCACCCCACGAGCGGCCTCGTCCCTCCGTATGACGGTTACCTGCAAACAAGGAAGTAAAATAGCACAGAGAAGGGCAGCAAATATAAAAAAAAAGATTGTATTTTTTATTTATTTATTTTATTTTCGATTTCATTCGGCTATAAAACTAAAATAGAAATCTCTGTATTGCTCTACATTTTTGGAATACAAAATCAATACGAAAGAAAATCAGAAAAGGTTATTTGCTTTCATCATTTTTTTTCTTTTTCTTTCTCTTCGAAATCATATACATACACATATAGATTTTCGTTTATTATATACATATATATAATATAAAAAAGGGGAAAAGAACTACCTTTTTTTAGTGTCAAGCCAGCACCCAGCGGCAAGTCAGCAATGGCAGTGAGCAGTGGTGGTGGGCCTAAGCCTCACGGAGCTTGGCCAGAAATCGCCAAGCAAGAGGAGAAAGGAGAGTTCTCTGTTTTTTTTAAAAAGAAATAAGAAGAATGATTTTTTTTTAAATTTTTTTAGTATTTATAAGCATATAAAACGGCGCCGTTTAGGGCTGGCGTCAATAGCCCCAAAACGACGCCGTTTAAGCCCCTCAGCCCGCGCGTTGACCCGACCCAAGGGAGGATCTGTGTGTTTTGTGAAAGTGGGATATTTACTGCTTTGGTCCTTCCGCTTTTTTATTACTTTGCAATTAAGTTTTCTTTTATTTTTAATTTCGCCCTTAATTTTTGTTCTGTTTTTAATTTGGTCCTGCATAAAACGCTGCGTTTTGGAGGGCAGGAATATTTTCCCTTTTAGCCCTTCCTTGTTATTCGCGTGTTCAATAAGGCTCCTTTTCTTTTATTTATTTTCAGATTTACCCCAAACCTTTATTTTAAGTTCAATTTCGTCCTTTTTTATTTTTTTGTGATTTTTGATCTTTTATTATTAATTTTGTTATTATTATTATTAACTTTAATTCTTATTACTATTAACATTATTATTATTATTATTGTACTTATTAGTATTATTACTTTTATTTATTATTTTTATTACTACTACTATTATTATTATTATTATTATTATATTATTAAATTAATATATTTAATATTTATTTTTATCTTTATTTACTACTTTTAAATAGACTCCACTTATTTTTTATTTTATCATTTTCATTACGATTATTTATTTATTATTTATTATATTTATATCCCCTTAAATAATTTCCAATTTTAAATCATTAATTATGTGTATTATCATTATTTTGTGATCTTTTAACTATTATACATAGTACTTATTTATTTGTTTACTATCAATTCTTATTTTTGTTATTATTTTTCTTTTATCTTATTTATTTGTTTACTTGCTTATTTTTTTTACTTATTATTTTTTATATAAATTGTTTGTTGTAGCTTTCATTTTATTAAATTTTATTTTTGCCTTTACTATTATTATTTATGTTATCGCCCTTATTTTTATTCTATTATGCATATCAGCCATAATTTATTTTACATATTACTACAAAATCATGTTACATTTTACCCGGTACATTAATCTTTGTTTTAAAATAAGCGAATATTCCGCGTTCTAAGATTCGAAAGAAATCGTGCCCTAACTTACTGGGTTTCGATTTTTCTCATCGAGTCCAAAGAACCAATTTTTTTAAAAAAAATCAAAGCATACGAGTTAAATAAAAATTTATTCTTGAAAATTCGAAAACGTTGCGTCCTAACTCACTGGATGTGACATTTCGTTATTTCGGGATAAGGATTTCTAAAAATAAAGGCAATATTTTGAATTTGGAATTTTGAGAAATTGTGCCCTAACTTACTGGGTTCCGACTTTTCATTTGATCCAAATAATCGAATATCCTTCTTAAGCTTAAATACATGAATTTTAAAAGTCAAAAGACAAACTCAGTTTCGGGAATTTGAAATGTCGTATCCTAACTCACTGGGCGTGACATTTTACTTCTTCGAAATAAGAGGGTCTTAGCATTCATTTTAATTTATTCAAGTTTTCTTTTAAATAAAGAGGATCGTATTTTAAAATCTTTTTAAATTTTCGACACCAAGATGTTAATCAATCAATTCGGTACCAATTTTGGGCGTTACGAGGGTGCTAATCCTTCCTTGTGCGTAACCGACTCCCGAGTCTGTTTTCTCAAAATTTCGTAGGCCAAAACTATCGTTTTAAGAAATCAGAATGTTTTAACAATCAATCTTAAGGTGACCCGATCACACCTCAAAAAAGATTGGTGGCGACTCCATTTTCATTTTTAAAGTCGACCCCGCTTTTCAAATAAAAAATGGTTTCGACACCTACATTTGGGAGAAGGAAGGGAGAAACTCCATTACTTCTCTCCAAAATATCTTTTTCTTCAATAGAAATGGGATACTAAGAGGCAACAAAGAGCCAGAGAGCCCCATTTCAAATTCAATACCAATGTTTAAAATGTATTGTTCTAATTTGTATTATGTAAAAAGAAAAAGAAAAGAAAAGAAAAATAATTAATTCCTATAAAGTATAGAATTTACTACAAAAGCATCATTGCAGTTCTTGTACTATATCTTAGATCACATTTTGGTCCCTTAATTGAAAAAAAATAAGTAAACTAATCCTTCTATTAAAATTATGTTGCTAAATGCTTATCTTGGTGTCGTATATAAGAGATAATAAGAAATTTAGCCATTGAACTTTACACATTTATTTAATTGGACCCTTACTTTTTTTTTTTTTGGAATAAATTAGCCATCCGCTTTTCATTGCCGACATGATATAATTTTGTTTTACACATTTCAAAAACAAATGTTTAAAAATTATAAAAAAAATTTAAAAGTTCAAAAATCATAAATAAAAAAATTATATTTTCAAAAATTATGAAAAAATGCTTTTCAAAATAAAAATGGAAAAGAATTTAAAGATATTAAAAATATTTAAAAATTCCAACTAAAGAAAATAAAATTATTCACCTAAATTATAGAGCTTAGGACTTTACAATTAGAATATATAGAAGAAAGATATCAATCCTTTTATTATAATAGGGAAATAAAAAAGATAAATTTGAATCGAATAATTAGCAAACCGGTAGAAATATACTTGTCGGGTGGCCCAATCCAAAGGCCATCCAAAAAGTGGGAGAGTTTGGACAAAAATATAGGCCTGAAAAATGGGCTTAAACAAAAAAAACACGTTTTCTAAACAGGTCGGGCTACGGGTAAGCTTTTTTTGCTCAAGCCCAACCCGAATTTGCAAAAAAAAAAAATTGTTGCTGTTTTTTTTATTGTTTTGCTATCATTTCGCTATTATATTGCTACTATTTTATTAGTATTGTTTGGATATTGTATAATTCTAGTTTTGTTATTAATTTTGCTACTATTTTAAAGATATTTGATTGCTAAGTTGCACTTATCTTAGTTTTATTTAAGTATATTTTTTTTCATTTGTTGGGAAACATTTATTTTAATATTTTTAGTGTAAATTTATTTTTATATAAAAAATAATATAACAAATTTTAATATGGTTGGGTCTATTCGGGCTCAAGTTTTAACATTTTTATTCGAACTGAGTTTTGGCAAAATTTTAGGCCCATTTTTCGAACCGAGTTCGAGCCTAGAAAATTGGCCTAAATTTTTTACTTGACCTGATCCGGTCCATGGACAACTCTAAGTACAACTTCTGAAACTTGTAACTTTAGATTACCTTAAATTGGGATTTTTTTTGCCCTGCAACTTAAGATATACCAAGGTCTGCCAAAATTGTCCAAACTTCCAGCAATTAACAATGCAGAGAAACTACCCTAAAAATGTAGAGAAATCATTAAAAACCTTACCAGGAAAATCAAATGGGACAAAACCTCGGTTAAGGTAAAAAGAGTAGAACGCGTATTTACACCTTCATGAAAACATCACATAATATCTCATATTCTATGTATTTAATCTTGAATACTAGCTTTTCAAATGACCATTTGAACGTATTTGCTAAGCATTTATATCAACATTCTTTTGAAAGTCATGAGTGAAGGAAAATTTTGAGGGAAATATATTTTGATCTCTTGAGGAGTTTCAACAATAATTATAACAAACTTTAATCATAATTCCTCTATAAAAATACAAATAGGTATTTTGAATCATTTTATAATCCTCTTTCAACTACTATTGACTAAGTCAAATTTACCACATATGTTCAAATTATTTCAATCCATATAAATAAATAATTTCTCAATAATTTTAATATGCTTCTGGCATTCTAAATCCAAGGATTTTAATATAAACTTTACACTATATAGTGATTCATAAAAGGTTTTAATAACAACCATTAGACACAAGTTAAATCTTTTATGAACTGTCAGTTTAATAATATATCTAAAGGTTATTGTATCCATCACAAAAGAATATTATATCTTTTCATAATCAATGTCAAAGCTTAGCGAAAAACTTCATATTTTTATTCCGCTTTTGCAAATCTACTTCATTTGTACCCTTACTGGCTTTATACCTTTAGATATTTGGACTACTGTTCCAAAAACTCCATAAATTTAATTATACTTGAGTTGCGTCTTTCTATTTTAACCAATCTATTCCATATCTATATTTCTCAATAGATTTATTTGAGATCATCCTTTTATTTCATTATTTCGATAATAATATTGCATGCAAAACCATTGTCGACCAATTTTATTATTCGATTCCACATTTTCTCGAGTTGGCATAACTTATCGAGATTTCTTTATTTTCATTAATTTAATCTTTAGTTTCAAATACCTGAATCTCTTCTGGAGTTTTACTTATTAGTTATGTCTTGGGTCTTTTCTGGAGAACTCATATCCACTATATGACCATCTAGAAGAATTTTCATCTTTGGAACCGATTGATCTATTATTTATTCTAACTGATTGTCCTACTGAGACTTTGATTCAAATTAAAATATTAGATGGTATATAGCACTTGGTTATTCTCATTAAGTTTGTAAATACATCTGAAAATTAACTTGTAATGTGTTATCCTTGTTGAACTTCTAGTTCAAATTACTCTCCCCCTAACCCATTACAAGTTATTATTTCTCTTCCCTAATGTCAGGAAAACTATCGAATCAAAACAGTAATCACAAATCATGTCATAATTGAACCTCCAATACATTTAAAATATATAATAATATAAGGAGACTTGTAATTAATATATATTTCCAACTTTCTTTGAGGATTCACCCATTTTTGTGCGTTGTGGTAGAGCAATTGGAGACTTATTGGCTTGATGCGTACAACACGTAAATCAACATAATCTCATGTTGAAAATAGGAAGTTTAGTTCTCATAAGTAATGGTTTAGACATTAATCAGAGGCGTTCAATCAATAATTTCTCTAAACCATTATGCGCATAAATAATAAACTTTTACAAAAGTTTTTTAAACTCAATCAATAAAAGACTGAGATATAAACTCATCAGTATTAGCAAGATGAATTGTTTTAATTGCATTATTCGAAATTAATTATTTAAATAAACAATCTTGCAAACGACAGGTTGCAAATTGATAACACATACGTGATTATTTTGTAGATGTATCTACCAAAATCATATTATATCAAAACCATCCACATAGTGGATGAATGGGCCCATATTCATTTAAAAAATGTAAAACATTAAATCTCAACTTTAGCTAGTGAGTTTTTAAGAATCAATTTTCATTGAGAACAAGTAACAAATGAGAATTCTTTAAATTAAATAATCTTTTGGTTCTTTAATAAATGTCCATATGAATTCTCAATTAATTTTCGCATCATATATGATCCAGGATAGTCTAACTGGTCACGCCAAGTAGTAAATGCATTTGTATCTATAAACTTCTGGTTTACTTTAACGTGCATTTCAAATGTACTAATAATGTCAATATAAATTGTGACAAATTGATAATTTTATTGTCATTTATTTTACTTTGTATTCACATATAAGTACTATTGTGACATTTACTACTGAAAATGTCTAAATCAATGTGAAGTTTATAATGCCACTAAGTCAACAAAATAAATATAATTTCCAAATAAGTATATGCAATAGTCGCTTCAGGGAATATGCAAAATCTTCAAATATCCAAAAAGAAATGATTATAAAATTTATTATATTTATTGCAGACATTCAGTTCAAGGAATGTGCAAAAAGTAATTTAGAGAATAATGTAAGCATATATCATATTTCTTACCAATAAGATTATATAGATATCATTTGCTTCAAAGAATGATAAATTAATATAAATCATTGAACATTTTGTATTAAGAATAAATATTTGGCAATATTTTGAATCGTTCATCTTCTTCTTATCTATTTGTCAATAATGACAATAAGTTAATTTTCATAATTGTTCTGAATTGCTACATTCACTTCAAGGAATTGAGCAAAGCTGGTGGAACAAATAACTTATTATTTTGTTTAGCCATAATGAGATATGAGATCAATTCAAAATACTTTTAAAGCTCTTTTAACAAGAGTTTTGTATAATCAATTAACTACCAAGAATAAATGTCTAGGTCATGTATAGAAACAAACCTAAATTAAATATATCAATAAAAATCACATCTCAAACATAAAAATATGACATAATGAAAAACTAGCAATTTTTTTTCCTTTCATAACCATCATCGTAAACATGCATTAAATTTAATTTAAAATCCAACGATTCATGCTCATAGAACTTTTCATTTACAATTATTTCTCTAAATAATTAGCAAATGGAATAAAACGTATGAACTACTACCTTTAACAATTCTTTGAACTAAATCAAATCCGAATAACCATAAAATTCATTGGTTTGTAAACACAAAATTGCATACTAAATATGTTTTAATTAAATATATTATGTAATTATAAAACCTACAATAGCGACATAAATAAATCTGTTAATATTTATTTTCATGAACAATAAGATGTTTAAAACAATATGTTACCCATAAAAACTTAAAAAGAAACATCTCAAATATTTAAATCATATATAAAGTTGATTTAAAGATGTACCTTTTTTTTCTGCGTTGAGTCTTGACGATTTTATTAAGAAGTAAGCAAATTAAACTCTAATAGTAGACTTTGAATCAAATCAGAATATATTAATAGCAAACTTTGAGAGTGGATCTTATTTTCCAGATATACTATAGGTACATAATCAATGACTTTTCATACATAAGTTTTCTCCCTTGCAAGTTCTCATCTGTAATTTTTTTTCACGTAATTTTAATTGAAAAATTATTCTGGATACTGTAGAGTTATACTCACAATTTTTTTTTTTAAAAAAACTTACAACTTCATGTGCATCCAACCATAACGAGTTTTAGATGAAATTACCATATTCTATTGCTCACATTTTTGTTTTAAATTATTCCAGAATTTAAGTAGATCTTTCACAGTCAAATATTTTGCTTTCAACCTTGTCGAAACCATTTTTTTTTTTGTTTTTGGAAAAACGGGGATCCACTTTAAAATGACAAATGGAGTCGCCACCAATCTTTTTTTGAGGTGTGATCGGGTCACCTTGAGATTGATCGTTAAAACATTTTGATTTGTTAAAACAATACTTTTGGCCTATGAAATTCAAGAAAGCAGGTTCGGGAGTCGGTTACGTACGAGGAAGGATTAGCACCCTCGTAACGCCCAAAATTGGTACCGAATTGATTGATTAATGTCTTAATGTCAAAAATTTGAAAAGATTTTAAAATACGATCCTTTTTGTTAAAGAAAACTTGTATAAATTAAATCAGACGCTGAGACTCGCTTATTTCGAAAGAATAAAATATCATACCCAGTGAGTTAGGATACGACATTTCGAATCTTCAAAACTAAGCTTGTCTTTTGCCATTTAAAAAAACTCGTAAATTTAAATTTAAGAAGGATATTCGGTTATTTAGGTTAAATGAGAAATCGAAACCCAGTAAGTTAGGGCACTATTTCTCAAAATTCCCGAATACGAAATATTACCTTTGTTTTTGGAAATCCTTATCCCGAGATAACAAAACGTCATATTCAGTGAGTTAGAACACAACATTTTTGAATTCCCGAGAATAAGTTTTTATTTAGCTTATACTTTGATTTTCAAAAATGATAATTGGTTCTTTAGATTCGACGAGAAAAAATCGAAACCCAGTAAGTTAGGGTACGATTCCTTTCGAACCTTAGAACACGGGGTATTTGCTTATTTCCGAAAATTGGATAAAGTATGATATGGTTTTATAAAATGGAAGATGATTTATAATACCAATACATAATAGAATAAAGACAAGGGTAACAATGTAAATAATAAAAATAAAGGCAAAAATAAAATACAATAAAATAAAATTTAAAATCAACAATTTATATGAAATAATAGAAAAAAGAATAAATAAATAAATAAAAGAGAATAATAACAAAAATAAAAGCTAATGGTAAATCAATAGATAAATAAATACTATATACAATAAAAAGTTTATAAAAATGATAATAATACAAATAATTAAAGATTTAAAATTGGAAATTAAATAACAATATGATAAATGTATTTACAAACAATATATAAATAAATATTAACAAAGTAATAGTAATGAAAACAAAATTAATTAAATATATTAGTAATAATAATAGTACATTAATAGTAAGGGAAGTAATAAATAAAAATGGATACAATAATAGTAATTGCAATATAAAAATAATAGTAAAAAAATATGGTAATAATATTAAAATTAAATAATAATAATACTAATAATAATAATAAGAAGAAGAAAAATAATAATAATAAATACAGTAATAATAATATTTAAAATAATAACAGTAATAAAATAATGACCATAATGTTAAAATTAATTAAATTAATAACAAATATAACAACAAAGGACTATTTTAAATGAAAACAGAAATCTGAGGGCGAATTCGCGAATAAATAAAAAGAAAAGGACCATATTGAACGCGCGGATAACAAAGAGGGACCAAAAGAGAAATTAATCCATGCCCTCCAAAACGACGTCGTTCAAATAAGGGCCCAATTGGAAATGCAATAAATTATGGGCTAAATTAAAAATAAAATAAACTTGATTGCAAAGTAATAAAAAGCGGAAGGGCCAAAGTGGTAAATAGCCCACTTTTACAAAACACGCGGATCCTCCCTTGGGTCGGGTCAACACGCGGGTTGAGGGGCTTTAAACTACGTCGTTTTGGTGCAAAAACACCCAGGGTAATACGACGTCGTTTTAAATGCTATATATAAATCAAAAATTTAAAAAAAAAGTCATTCTTCCCTTAGTTAAAAAAAAAAACAGAGAGAAGTTCTCTCTTCCTCCCCTGCTAGGCGATTTTCGGAGGGCTCAAGTGAAACTCCGCTGGCGATCATCATGCCGCCTTATACTTCACCACACTGGCGAAATTTAAAAAAAGGTAATTTTCTTCCCCCTTTTTTTTATATATTTTTTATAGCTTAATACTTATATATATAGTTTAAAGTATAAAAATATTTATATATATATGCAATGACAGTTTCAATGATAAAAAAAAAAACCTTAAAAAAAATGTAAAGAAAAGAAAAAAATAATAGAACCTTGCTGATTTTGTATTTCTATTCTCTGTATTCGTAAAAAATTGTAAGGGGTACAAAAGGCTTTCATTTCTCCTTTTTATAGCCGAATATTTGAAATAAAATAAAATAAAAAAATCCATATTCGTTTTGCTGTGCTTGTTGTTTGCTGCTATGCTGTTTTTTGTTTGTTTTCTTTTGCAGGCGAAACCGCCGTACGAAGGCTGTTCGTGGGTGATGTGGAGGCCCGAGCGCTAGGGTGAGGAGGCATGCGGCGCAAGGAAATTCTAGAACCTTCAGGGTTTCTGAAACCCTAATTGGTTCTGGGTCACTTAGGCCTGCCCAATATTGGGCCTGTGATTGGGTAGTTTGGGCTATGTATCTGGGTATGGGTTTTTGGTTGTAAAAAGGACTTATTAATATTGGTTTTTTATTTAATTTCTGTTTGCTTTTTTGTTCTGGTTTTATCTTGCTATTGGGCCCGGGTATAAATTGGGTCCTACAAACCTCTTAGAGGAGATGATGACAAAAGAAGATCACAAAAATAGTCACGATCAATTCAATTTATAACAAGTGTAATAAATATAAATCAATAACCAAATCCTCTTTTGATTCATATGAAATATTGTAACACCCCTAACCCGTAACCATCGCCGGAATAGGGTTAAGAGGCATTACCTAACAATTCGAAATGTTTACAATCATTTTACAACACAAAGTATTTCATCATTCAAACATATCAAAATATATACATTTAGTCCCTTAATGAGGTCTACGAGACCTCAAACACGTGTTAAAAAGGGGTCGGGACTAAACCGAGATCATACAAAATTTTTCTGAAAATCAAACAGTTTTCAAAAGTCTGAGAGGTCACACGCTCAGTGTGGGCGGGCCGTGTGCCTCACACGGCCTCGAACACGCCCACATGTGCCCGCCGCGTGTCAAAGCAGGCATACATACATATCGACTAGTCCACACAGCCTGAGACACGCCCGTGTGCCTCACCCGTGGTCGAGCCTGACTTGCATCACACGGCCAGTCACACGCCCGTGTGTCTAGCCCGTGGTCGAGCGTGACTTGTTTTGAATTTCAACCAAGAAGGACACGGTCGAGCCACACGCCCGTGTGCTCAATCGTGTGGGTAATTATAGGTCATTTGCAAGACCAAACTTGCCACCCACACTTAGAAATCACCTACAAGCCTCAAATCATAAGCATTTATACCTCAAATGGCAACCAAAACATACCAATATATGCACCAATTAATCATCAACTACATCATTTATTCCTATGCTCAAATTCAACTGAATTAAATCTATCTAAAATATCAATTTCACACTCCAAATCCTATAAGTCAAGCATCATATAACCCGTACCACAAGTTCATGTTTAAACCTCAATTTTCTTCAACCATTTAAGCATGAAACATACCACATTCATCATTCACATAATTCCACACATATATACTAACATTATTCAACTTTCAAGCCATATCACATGACAAAGTTTATACACTTCAAAACCTGCCATATCAACTAGCCTATACATGCCATATACCATATATATACATCTTCCAAAAGTACCAAAATAGTTAGCCGATAGTGTGATTGAGTCGCTGACGATCCCCGGATCCGAGCTAGCTTTAAAGACACTGTAAAATAGAGAAACACTTCACACAAGATGGCTTTAGAGCTTAGTAAGTTAAATAATATAATACATTTAATTCAATAATACAATTACAATATACAAAGTTAATCCATCACATAGATCAACTCACAAATATATACACCATATCATCCATAACTAATATGCTCACTCAACCATCCATAAATCCCTTTACAATTTCATCAACCACATAGGTTCCGTACGTACCTTAGCCAACACTTAGTTATCGATCATTCATGCTACTCAATACTCAATACTTCATTTCGATCGATCCTCATTATTCCTTCAATTCAATCGTACACTTAGTGCCAATTTCATAGCCGAAGCATAAATATCATCACACACTTAGTGCCTTTACATTAAACCGAATTTATCTCGGTATCGCACACACAGTGCCAATCAATACTACCGAAGCTTTCTTTATTTCACACACACAGTGCCATTCACCTCTGTTTCAAATCTAAATACGCACACTTGGTGCTACATTTATCAATTTCACATATAACTTTTCTAATCCAATAATCACACAATTATTCATTTCATAGCACTTAAACATAAACTTAATAACACGTATTATATCCGAACTTACCTCGGATGTCGAAATACCAAGACTAGTCAATCAATCGAGCACTTTGTTTTTGCCTCGATCTCGATCCGAATCTCTCCTTTCTTGGTCTATACATATTCAAATTTAGCTCATTCATTCACCAAATCATTCAATTTAATCCAAATACACATATTTAGGGCATTTTACAAAATAGCCCTCACATTTACACATTTCGACACTTAAGTCCCTATTTCATAAAATTATCAAATACACATAATTTCATTTAACCCATGCCTAGCCGAATTCTCCTTATATCCATACAAGCCCACACATTTCATTTATTTCACATTTTAGTCCTCCAACTTCTTATTTTCACAATTTAGCCCAAATTACTTAATTTCACCAAAAATTCAAAGACAAAATATGTTAATCTTTCACATATCTTTCATATTTCATCATCAACTATCACAAAGCTCAAACATCCATCAATGGCTTATCTCAAAATCACCATCAAATTCTAAAATTAAAGCATGGGCTAGCTAGAACACTAAGCAACGATTACAAAAACGTAGAAATCATAAAAAACCGAGCTCAAAACATACCTCAATCAAGCCTTGTATGTGCCAAAATTATAAAAGCTTCAAACCCTTATCTATTCTTCAATTTTCGGTGATAAAAAGATATGAAATAGATGAGCACTTGGTTTTGTTTTATTTAATATACATTAATTGACATTATACCATTTTAACCTTTAATGTATAACATTTAAATTCCACTAACTTAGGCATTTTTGTCCATCCATTCTTTTAATGGTCTATTATCAACATAAGGACTCACATTTTAATAAGCCATAACAAATTAGCACTTTAACAATCAGCACACAGCTTTTGCATTTTATGCGATTAAGTCCTTTTCTCAAATTAAGCACACAATCGATAAAATTTTCACACAGAAATTTCACCCATGCTTAGTCACATACTGTGAACACCAAAAATAATATTAAAATATTTTTCCGACCTCGAATTTGTGGTCTCGAAACCACTATTCCGACTAGGGTCTAAACCGGGCTGTTACAAATATAATCTTTTTCTCATTTACAATCTCAATATGAGATTCATTATAAATATATTTTAAAACCAATGGATTAACCATCACAATATATTAATATATTAACTCTTTTGGAGCGACTAGTTTTTTATTACCAAATATTAGAATAATATTCGTTTATATTTTCTTTTATGTTCATTTCGGGGAATGCAATAGATTTATCAGGACGAACTTATAAACGTCCCAAAAATTCTTTATTTCATAATCACCATCGCAAACATGCGTGGATTTTAAATCAAAATCTATGTATTCAAGTTGTCATGATTAGTCTCCAATTATAATAAACATGATATAATAAATAAATTATAGTAAAATATATCTGAGATTCTTTAACATCATCATTACCGTCTTGGCTATTATCACGAGCACTATTACAAGTAGTAAAACAACTTTATTTTCGTAATAACATTTATAATATAATAGTAAAAAAACATTTAATAAACAAAATCAAAATTTTCGTGTACGATGCTTGAAAGTTTTCCGATACACATTATACCAAATTTCAATACTACATATATGTTATAAAATCTTATGATGCTCTAATAAGATATTTATAAATTCACTTTAAAAGATATAATATAATCATTCAACAATAACAAATTAATGAGTTAATTAGATCCTATTGAATTTCCCTTTTCCTCTCTAATCAAGGGCAATTGATTAGTAAGACTCTCTCTCACAATTTTAATCAAATTTCAAGCATATTTAATAACAATAATTTAATCATCAAAACATTTTAATCATCCAAATATCATACATACTATAATTTAATAAAAGAATCTTAGTTTAAAAGAAACCTTAAAGTAATAATATTTTTTTCATAAAATAATTTTACAAAAAATCAATCAACAAAGAAGAAAAACATACCACATAAAGATTATATAAATTTCTTTGCATAAAAGGGCATAAAAAATTTAGAAATTTATGTATGGTTCTAATGATTACCTATAGTACGCAAGTCTCAATTGAAATAACAATAGCTCTAGGAGGCAACCGATAATAGTAAATTTTGGGGTATTTTGTGACATATAGAGAAAAATAATTAAAAGAGAATCGTGCTGATAACATGTTATAAAATAAAAAGACAAAAAGTAAAGAATAAATAAAATAGGAGAGCAAAAGATAGAGTATATTTTATTGATCAATCGAGATATTTACAAAGCTTATCAAAAGTCTCTATTTATAGGCATAAGAAGTTTAAATGAAGTAGAGATTTAATTCTAATCACTATTAGAATTTAAAGTATATCAAAACTTATCTTGATCTTAATGAACATCCATTTAATAAGATATTCATAACAAAAATAATTTTTTTCATAATTTTTGAATTTTTTAAAAATTTGTAATTTTGTTTAAAAAAAGTTAAAAATATTTTGTATTTATTTTTTTAACTTTTACAGAAATTTGAAAAAAAATGTATTTTTTTGAATTTTTTTATCTTTTTTTTCTCATTTTTGAAGAGCCTTTTTCATATTTTTTGAATTATAATTTTTATTTATACTTATCCGAATATTTTTAAAAAATTCTAATTTTTTTATAATTTTTAAATTATTTATAATGTGTCTTGTTAGACAAAATAATACCATATGACTATGAGTAATAGAATGCAAAAGACCAATTTGCTTCAACGGAAAAAGTAAGAGCCAAATTGAAATAAATGTAAAAGATGGATAATTAAATTTGTTATTATAACTTATATATATAATATTAAAATAAATATTTAACAACATAAGTTTAATAGAGAGATTATTTTGCACCTCAATCTAACCTAAAATGATTAGTTTGCCTATTTTTGCAATAAAAGGTTTAAAATGTAATTTGAGTTATAGTACAGAGATTGTTATGATATTTTTACCATAGATTTATATGAACAGTAAAGGATATGTTCTTTCAATAAAAGGTATAATGATTTATTTGGTCCTTCAATTTTACAAAAAAAAATTATTTTAGCTTTTTATTTAATTTTTCGTCTCTTTTATCCTTTGAACTTATTTTTTTTATCAAATCACCCAAAATGAATGAAAAAAATTAACGTTTGTTAACTTTACTGATACATAGATGATATGTTAACATTTAATTAATTTTTTAAAATTAAAAAATACTTTTTAAATAATTTTAATAATTTTTAATTTTTTAAATTTTTTAAATTTTTAAAAAGTTAATTAAATGTGAACACGTGATTCACATGCATCTCACATCAACTAATTTAAAAAAATGTTTAGCATGAGACACAAATTTAAAGACTAAAGAAAGTAGAAAATTGAAAGAAGGGCTAAAATGACTTTTTTGAAAAGTTGGAGGACAAATAAATCATTATGCGAAAAAAAATGTTCGTTTTGCCTAGTGGCCTCTGCTTCTTTCAATCCTTGATCCTGTGATTGATAGAAGAAGAAAGCAAAGCAAAGTCATAACAGAAACACACAGGCACAGAAAAAAGAAGACCCAGAAATTTTAGTCTCTTACTGTATCAGATTCAGAGTTGGGCTCTCCAAGAAAGGGATTTTGGAAGGTCTAGGAGCTTTGGGAGCCAGTATATGTTATCTCGTTATCTGGACGTTTGAACCACACCTCTTTCTTCTACCTTCAATAATAACTTTCTTTTCTTTTAGTCTTCTGTAATACTGTTTCTTTGATCGATCCTTTTTTATCTTAGGCAAAAAAACCCACTAAAAAGACTTGGAATTGAGATACTAAGCCTGTTCCTTTGGAATTTTGACTCTATTTTTCCTTATTTTGACCTTTTCTCTCTTCCAACCAAACGAAAGTCTGCATCTGTTGTCTTATTTCTCTTAGTAATTCGAGTCTAATTCTTGGATCCTTCCCTTGATTGATTCTTTGGGGTTTATTATTATTACTCTGCCTCAAACAAAAGTATATATATATATATTTTTTTTGGGTTCTTTGTTCCCAATTTCACAAAACAGATCTCTTTCTTTCAAAATCTCCATGCTTGCAGAGAAGAGGAACAGGCCCCCGGGGACAACATTCACAGAGAAATAGGTGAAATTTGCTTAAGGTAATTAAAAGCGTTGTCGTTTTGCTATTGTAATGTCTGGGGCAGCAGGGCAGGGTGTGGAGCATGTAGGCTTGCCTAAAATGGAGGCAAAATCCAAACCCGGATGTTGCAACCCGGTCAAAAAACCGGGACCCGTCTCAATGGACCATGTTCTTTTAGCATTACAAGAGACTAAGGAAGAAAGGGATTTAAGGATTCGAAGTTTGTTCAATTTTTTTGATGCAGCTAATGTGGGATTCTTGGATTATGCTCAGATCGAAAAAGGTCTCTCAGCTTTGCAGATTCCCGCTGAGTATAAGTATGCCAACGATCTGTTGAGAGTTTGTGATGCTAACAGAGATGGGCGTGTGGATTATCAAGAGTTTAAGAGGTATATGGATGATAAGGAGCTTGAACTTTATAGGATTTTTCAAGCTATTGATGTGGAACATAATGGGTGCATTTTGCCTGAGGAGCTCTGGGATGCCCTTGTTAAGGCTGGTATGCTATGTTCCCTTTATTTTTATTTTATAATAATTGTGGGTTCTTGTTTTCTTTAGCTTTTTTTTCTCTTACCTTGACATGTTTGACCGGTTTGTTGAGTTGGTTTCATTGTTTGGGTTGATAGTGAAATCATACAGTTTGAACTACTCATGGTTATTTGCTTATAAATGGTGAAGCTGTGATCTTATTAATGTCCCTTTCATAGCAGTTGCAACAATTGGCTTTCTGCAGTTTGTAATTCTGTATGTGTTTGCCAGAGAATTTGTTTTCTTTCTTTGTATAAAACCTTTTAATAATTTACCAATTGTCTTACTTTTCTTGGAGACTAGTTGAAGTGATTAACACAACTATAAACAGCTGCTGTGCTCAATGATGGGTGACTGTAAAGCAGATATATATTGTTGGTGGCAGATTGCTTTCATTTTATGATATCCTGGTGCTTAAATCCAGTTGAAACACATGTATAACTTTTTCCTTTTATTTAGATATAATATTGAGATTTTGGTGTTGGTGCCTAGATAACAAGCTTGAGGGACAGTCTTTGGGCCAAAGAAATGCTGTTTATCTTAGTTAAATTTTGTGAAATAATTAATGCCAAGTGGATTGGATCATACATTTACCCGGTGTGACATAATTCATTTAATACTTCATGTCACGTACTCTCAAAACTTATCTATGATGGAAGTTTAATTGAATGCCATACGCTTGCTGTCAGATGTCATTGTGTTTTAACAGCTTTCTCATTTGCACATTAGAGTGGCCAATGGAAGTAAAGAAAGATAAACCTCGACCTTGGAGATCATTGCAAAGTAACAAGAACTAAGTTTTAATTGGTAATATAGACTTGTGGCTATGTTATGTGTATTCTCTAGTTCAAATTTCTAAAGCAATTTGGATTAGACTGTACTTGGGTGTTAGCAAGCTTCCGTAGGCAGTTGTGCAAAGCATTTTTTTGTATTGTCTCAAGGAAGATTCTGAGATGGTATAAAGCTTCACATGCAAGATTAGTTTTCTGTTGTGCGGTTCTGTTGAACTTATCTTATTTCAGTTCTTAAACTGATGGCATTCGATGAGTTTTGATTCTGGCATTCTCTTGTTAAAAAATCTGTTCTTTTAGTTGCAGGCTTTTCCAAAACCAAAGTATTGGTGAGCAGAAATCTGAACCTTAGGTTCATTATATTTTAAAGGAGTTGCTATTGAGTGTTTTCCTTTTGCTCTAAAATTTGTTGAGGTACCTCAATCAATCCTACGGTTAGGCTACAAAGGTGATATATGAGCTTTTTTGGCAGGTTTGCCACCATCTAAGGGAAGTATTTGTCTGGCTTAATATTTGAGACACGTCTTGTTGGTATATTCATGTGTCAGTTTGTTTGGCTTGATTGTAGAGACATTGTCTTCTTTTTCTAAAATATTTGCCACTTTGTTTTGTTGGATGTTTGAGACAGTTTCTTCATGGTTTTTATTTAAGCATCTATTGGTGTCCTTAATGAGAAAACATGTCACTGACTTGGACTTGTGCATATTATAGATGAATCTCGTGCTCGCTTTTTTGAATCATTATTTGGAATTTTCAGAGATTGGGAAACTGTAGGTTTGCTTCTATGATACTCGACATAATGTGTACTTTGTAAGCTTCATGGAAGTGCTTCCATTTGAATTCATTGTATCCAATGAAAAAGATATGATGGTAGCTGTGTATTTCGACTTCTCTGATTTAGTTAGTATAAATATATGATAGTACCTGTGCATCATGTGGAAGGCTGATAGTACCCACAGTTGCAGTTAAGCAGTTGTTTTCATCTTATTAGCCTGGCAGTTTGTATTTTGCAGGGATTCAAATTGATGATGAGGAGCTTGCTCGATTTGTAGAGCATGTCGATAAGGACAATAATGGAATCATAACATTTGAAGAATGGAGAGATTTCCTTCTACTCTATCCTCATGAAGCTACTATTGAGAACATCTATCATCATTGGGAAAGGGTTTGCCTTGTAGATATCGGAGAGCATGCTGTTATTCCTCAAGGCATCAGTAAACATGTTAAGAGAAGCAGATATTTTATTGCTGGAGGAATAGCAGGAGCAGCATCTCGCACTGCAACTGCTCCTCTCGATCGCTTGAAGGTGGTTTTGCAAGTGCAGACTACACGTGCTAGTATTCTGCCAGCTGTAAAGAAGATATGGAAGGAAGATGGTGTCTTAGGGTTTTTCCGAGGTAATGGATTAAATGTTGTGAAGGTAGCACCTGAAAGTGCTATCAAGTTCTATGCGTATGAAATGTTGAAGAATGTAATAGGGGACAGTATGGGGAACAAGAACGGTGATATAGGTGCCAGTGGGAGACTTATTGCTGGAGGTGTAGCTGGTGCAGTGGCACAATCCGCCATCTACCCAATGGATCTTGTAAAAACTCGGTTACAGACTTGTGCTTCTGAAGGTGGAAGGGCTCCAAATCTGGGGAAATTAACCAAGGATATTTGGGTTCAGGAGGGACCGAGAGCATTTTATAAAGGTCTTGTGCCATCTCTTCTTGGGATTATCCCCTATGCTGGCATTGATCTTGCTGTCTATGAGACCTTGAAAGATTTGTCGAGGACATATATTCTTCAAGATAGTGGTAGTTTTCTGTCTGCTTCTTTTTGGTTCCTTATGTTTCATTAACTTAGGAGCTTCTGGATTTCTTTCTTGCTTTTGTAGAACCTGGTCCTCTTGTGCAACTAGGCTGTGGAACAATTTCTGGAGCTTTAGGAGCAACATGCGTTTACCCTTTGCAGGTTATTAGAACAAGGTACGATCATAACATAATGTACTACTCCCTTGCTTTCTGGTATTTGTGTTCATCTGCATCATCATATACCGATTTTGGTATTTGTATTAACTTCTTTATTATATTTGCTTATTGCTGGGATGTATTTTTTTTTTTTTTTGTTTTCCCAGACTGCAAGCTCAACGAACTACATCAGAAGCTGCGTACAAGGGAATGTCTGATGTGTTTTGGAGAACATTTCGGAATGAAGGTTGTAGAGGTTTCTACAAGGGCCTCTTTCCAAATCTTCTCAAAGTTGTACCAGCCGCAAGTATTACATATTTGGTGTACGAGGCTATGAAAAAGAGTCTAGAACTGGAGTAAGAGAAGTTTGATGGAGTTGTGTTTGGCAGAAGTGAAAGTAGAGGTAATGACGAATATATACCGATAATAAGATAATTAAACAAGAAGTAACACTGATTGTTTTGAGTTATATGATAGATGATGATTCCCCTTCAGATAATGGGGTGCATAGTTTTGTAGTAAACAAATTTTTTTCCCCAAGGCTTATCTAAACAAATGATGAGAAACGGATTATTTGACATAATATGTCTGACTTGCAAGTTTATAGGTATGAAAATGGTACTGTTTGTGGTGAAAATGCTTAGTAATGGTTCTTTGTCAAGGAGACAGTCTGGTATTACGCTGGTTTTCTTTCTTCTTCTTCTTCTTCTTCTTTTTTTTTTTTTTTTTTTTTTTTTTTTTTTTTTAATCAAATGAAAATTTCCATTTAACGCGAAATAAGAAGTTATATTTTTACGTTGCTCCAACATTTCATTCTTCTTTTAAGTGGTTGTATCCGATATATAACACAGTAGGACATGGTATGTAATTTTTCAAAGGTTTTGTGGAAATCTTGAACAAATTGAGCATACACCTCTACATCTTAACAACAAATATTGTTGGGTATAACGGTAAGACACATTGCATTTTTTAGGAGAAAACATAAGTTCGAACTTTAGAGATGACATTGTTGGGAGAGACAGTCATATGTCCTTGAAAGGACTAGTGTGGTACAATACTTAGAAAAAAACCGTAGAGAACTTTATAGGCTTCTAAATCTGTTATTATATCAATCACATCATCATTTCGTATGGTGATCAAAGGCATTTTAATATGCCCAATAATGCCCCAAAAATTTTTATTGTCATTAATGGTAATATTTCAAGAATGATTTCAAAGAGAAAGAATTCAGAATTATTAAAAATATTTGTGGAGTTAATTAAATACTGAAAAAGAACATTGAATTTAATTTGGAAAGTAAAACTTGATGAACTATTTTTCTCAATTTAGGAGGTTGAGTAATTTATAGAGAAATATTTTTGTTAATGAAATTATAGAGCAACGAGACATGTGATATATGTTGAATTTAAAATTTGAAGGAAAAGAGAATATAGGAAAACGTTAGTTGTATGATAATCATTGGATTAAACTTGTGATTTAATCTTAGCCATTAAAACTCATTAATTTAGGCCTTTGGATTTAAAATCTCATGTGCAATTTTGTCTATTTATTTTGAAAGGATTTGGACAATTTTAAGAGTGATTTCTAACCCTTAAGCCGTTGGGTAAACTATAAAAATAGTCGCTTTTGTTTGTCTCAAATTATATTTTAATCACTTAAGTTTGAAATGTTAAGTTTTAGTCACTTACGTTATCGTTTTATTATGAAGTGGTCACTCTACCGTTAAACTCTATTATCTCTCTAACGGCAATCCTATGTGGCAGTCCAAATGGGTTTTAAATGTCAACTTGAATGTCCAGCTACTGGGATAAAAAAAGGTTTTTAATTAAATAAAATTAATTTGGATTGCCACATAAGACATCCAAGTTGGCATTTAAAACTCATTTGGACTGCTATCAGGGAGGTAACGGAGTCTAATAGTAGAGTGATCGCTTTGTAACAAAACGATAATGTAAGTGACTAAAATGTAGTATGAGACAGACAAAAGTGACTATGCTTGTAGTTTATCCTAAATCATTTAACTCAAGTTTATACATGGAGAAATCCCAGCTGTTGAAAAAGGAGAGAAAGGTAGTCTCATTCTCCATTTCATATTGATCTCCCACTTGAAGCCTTCTAGAAAACCCATGAAAAATATTACTTTCTAGATTTTTCAAACCTAGAATCTATGGATTTAGAAAGTATTTGTATTGTAGTTGAAAATATGTATGGAATTGAAAAAGGAGAAGATGTAAAAGGGGAGATGAGGGGGTGGTGTCAATTTTAAGCTTCATAGAATATTACCATGGAATCTTTATGTTGGGCGTAATGTATTTTACATGTCACAAATTGGTATGCGTCAATTTCAAAAATAAAATTATTAATAAGTATGTAAATTAGACTAGAAATTCAAAAATACTATAAATTGTTATAAATTTTTTATCCCGTTTGTATTAATTATTTTTTTATTATATTTATTCTTTTTCACAAATGATATGAAAAATTTTGTTTTAATTACTATATAAAATATTATTTAATGTATAATATTTTAAAAAAAAACTATAAGTATTGTAAAAAATACTATATTGTATAATATAAAATTTTTAAAATAATATGAATATTGTGTAAAATTCAAAATCATATAAATAATTTGTAACTATTTATTTTTTTAATATAAAAATATTATATTAAAACATCTATGTTTTATATTCATTAATTGATTAATATTTTTTCTAACATTAATTTAATTATAGGTTTTTTTAATTATATCTATTCTTTTTTATATCCTCTCTCAAATCCTTAAATAGGTGAATAATACGCTTCAGTATACTGAATCTAGATTCTCCTACACTAACAACAATACTAATGCCAATCGAATTAAGAGTCAATCGTGATTAATATTATTTTTATGTTAATAAAATAAGTTGCTTCAAAAGTAATTTCTAAAAATAAATATATTCAAAATTAAACTAAAGGAAGATATTTTTATTGAAATAAAAAAATATTACATTAAATAGATTTAAGAAAAGACGATAGACTAATAAAATTTAATTCGTTAAACTATTTCGGTACGTCTTTAATAATGATTATAGGGTAAACTATTAAAATAGTCACTTTTGTTTCTCTCAAGTTATATTTTAGTCACTTATGTTAATGTGTTGTAATATTTTAGTTACTGAGCCGTTAATTGCCATTAATAATGTAACGGTAAGTTGACGTGGCACGTTAAATCATCATTTCAAACAAAAAATTTAGGTTAAATTATACAATTGGACCTCATATATTTTTCATTTTGAACAGTTTTTTTTTATGTTCTTTTTAACTTACCCTTTTTTTTTCCTTTATTTTCTATTCTCTTCTGCTTCTCCCTCTATTTATCTCTCTTCTCCATCTCTTTTAACGTAAAAAAAAAATTGCTCAAAACAAAAAAAAATTATAGGGACCAATTGTATAATTTAATCTAAATTTTTGTTTGAAATAATAATTTAACGTGCCACGTCAGCTTACCGTAACACCGTCAAGAAAATTAACACTCAGTGACTAAAATATAATATTTCAAACATAAAGGACTAAAATGTAACCTAAGGAAAACAAAAGTGACTATTTTGGTAGTTTACCCATGATTATATGGCCAAATGGAAGGAGAGATAGTTGAATGACGTGTAGCCTCAGGAGGCTTCCATGATGCTAAACGTGTACACTTGAAAGTATGGATAAGTGTCTCTTCACTTTAGTTCAGTTCTCCTCTCTGTCCAGAACTCTCTCCACTTCTCCATCCATCCTCCTCTCCTTTCTTATTATATAAACGAATAAATCCACCCTGCAAGTTATCTGTTGAAAAGGAGCTTACGATCAAACCATGGCATCTAGATCAATTGTAAGTTTTATTTATTATTTTTACTTTTGATTTTCTCTTTTGGGTTGCATTAAAACTTGTTTCCTATAATAATTGCAGGGTTGTTTGAAGCAGTTGACGAATCATTTGCGAGGAAAGGCGAGTTATGCGACCTCAACGCCACCGAAACTGAAATCCTACTCACCAACAGCCGATTTTGGCTACTCTAAAGATTCTAACCCGCCAAAGAAAGTGAGGGGCGATATGGTGCCGGTGTACGTAGCAATCGGCATGATAGCGCTGTCAACCTCACTGGGCCTTCACACAGTGGTGCAACAGCTGAAGAACTCGCCGCATGTGCGAGTTAACAAGAAGAGAAGAGAGAGTTTACCAGAGGTGGAGGAGCCTGATCGAGTGCTGGATGAAGCAGACAGGTTCATCAAGCAGTCGTTTTTCAGGAAAGTTGCCCATATTCAGAAAGATGACGATCACTACGCCATTGATGATCCAACACGGGCTGACATGTTTGCTGTCACTCCTACCTCGAGGGCTGAAACTCTGAAATCAGTTGGTGTTCTTGATGGTTAATGTTATATTTAATTTCCAGGCTTTTCTGGGGGAAGTTTCTAGATTTCTCCCTATGGCTCATCATCAAATGTTGTAAATATACAGTAAAATAATGGGGTGTCAATAGTTGGTTTGTTGCTTCACTTTGATGCGATGCTGTGTCGAATGGAATGTTGAAACAATGGATTGTGATGGCCAAGAAAGTATTGATTAATAGTAGCCATCCAACATTTCCTTAACCCGAGATACAGGCAACGGACTGTTCTATTTTCACGTGTAGAACTCTCTTTGTCCCCCAAGTGCGAATGAAATTTTAATTTTTTATAATTTATATTTTTATAATTTATAAAAAATTAAATTAAATTTTTATAATTTTAAAGGGATTAAAAGTATAATTTTATTTTTATTAATTTAAAATTTTTAAAAAAAATTTAAAAGTTTAAATAATAATTTTATATTTTAAGAGGTTGGGGCTCATGCCATTTTCTTAGTTTCGTCCTTGCCCATCATTACACATTTTATTATTAATAAATTAAAATGGACTATTTATGATATTGTTATGAGTTTTAATAATTTTAAATCATCAAATTATGACATAATTTAATTAATATTATTAATATATAATATTATAATTTATTTTAAGTAGGAAAGATTTTTTTAATTTATTATTAAAATAATTAATAAATATATTATTTTTAAGATAAATAACCCGGTTTAATTATGATGGTTATGACTTCAAAATTATTTTTTTTAATTTTGAAATTAAATAAATTAATTATTTTAAGGAAGAATTAAACGAATTTTAGTGATTAATTTGTAGGAATAATTTCGATAGTTATTGAGCATAATTAATAATTTGAATTTTACATATATATTTACATGAATAATACATTGAGATATATTAATACTTAAGTTCTGATCATATTTATTCTTTTTGACATAATGCCTAGAATTGTCTATAGTCTCTCTCTAAAGAGAATAATAAGTTTCAGCACACTCAAATTTACGTCTTTCTATATTAGTAATAATGTCTATGCTAATCGAGTTAAGATTCAGTACTTATACGTCAATATTTATATTAATATTAAAAAAAAAATACATCAATTGATAAAGTATTGACAAGCTTGAAAGTATCATTAGTTTTCCTCTTCCTATATTTATTTTTGTATATATAAATTTCATAGTATAAATTTTGTTTAATTAAAAGTACATTTGGAGCAAATCCTAATACATTTGTGTAAAGACCTCCTTTTTTCTTATTTTTTATTTGTATTTTCTTAAGTTGCACCATTTTTTTAGTTTAGGTTCTTCCCATCCCTAAACCCAAAATTTTACTTAACCATACAATGGTTGATACAAACAAAAATATATAATGTATACAATATCATTTACAACAATAATTTCACAGTATACATCTTGAGCTTAATGGTTGTCCAGCCTATATAAATAGATGGAGACATTTATTACGGTTGTGCCTGACGTTTCTACAAAGGCCATATCTTTTTGGTTCGCTTGTTTCTCTCAAATCCATCTCATTTCGAATTCGACTTGACTCCAGTCGACCTTGCAGCTTGCATCATAATCCCAAATTCGGTAGCAAAACAAACGTAGGAGTAGGCAAAATATCCTAATATACCTCATTCCTCAATCGAGGAACTCATGTCTCCAAACATTGAAGATTTGATTAAGTTTGTACACATCATCCACGTATTTCATATAGTCGGCACAAGAAAGGGCATATGCCACAATCGCATGAGCACACGAAAATCGGAGTACTTAAAACCTTCCGCAATCGCACTACCTTTGCCTAAGGTTGACCCATACAATGTATTTGGAAAAGTTGTACATTGCCTTGTAAATTCATATACGTGGAAAGTTTCAAATTCACGCGATATACATTTAGCCAACATCAAGCGTGCTTTTCTACTATTGTCCTCCATGGCTTGTAGTTCCTTACAGAAGATGTGACTTGTATTCATCAATGTTTGATATTTCTCTCCCATCGTCACAAACAACTCACTCAATCACCAATAAGTCGAAGCGAACACAAATGTTATGGGCAAATGACACGTCCCTTTCATAACGAAATTCACGACATCCACCAGATTGGTAGTCATATGCCCATATTGATACCCTTCAATGTATGACTAGGCCCAAGCCTCAAAGGCGATGTTATTGAGTTACTTCGTTGCTCTTAAATGTTTGGCTCATAACTTCTCCAACCTTTGATGGAACCGATGTCTTTGGAACTTGTACCTTATCGAAAAAATTAGTTATTATCAATTAATAATACGGAGAAAAACATTAAATATCTTCTATAGATATAATAATCATGTACCCATGTTAACAACTTCTTTGTACTTATCCACATTGTGGAACTCTCTCATAAAATTGCAAGCAATGTGTTGGATGTTGTAACACCCCTAACCCGTATCCGACGACGGACTAGGGTTAAAGACGTTACCGAATAGATCGGAAAGCATTTACAGAAATTCATACATTCATTCATCATTCTCAAGCATAGTGTCCCTCAATACGGTCATCGAGACCTTAAACATGCTTATAAACCGAATTGGGACTAAACTGAAACATATATGAAATTTCATGAAAATTAAAAACTTTTCTAACTTTCAGGGGAGACACGCCCGTAGGAGGAGACCGTGTGCCCTCCACGGCTTCTAGATACCCCCGTGTGTCCATCCGTGTTTACATACTGACTATATCAACACGGTCACTAGGCACGTCCGTGTGCCATGACCGTGTGCTACCAGACCATATACTGACTTTTCCAATACGGCCACCAAGCACGCCCGTGTGCCATGACCGTGTGTTCTTAACTAGCTACTGACTTGTACACCACGGCCAGCTGACACGCCCATGTCAAGGCCGTGTGCTATTTAAGCTACATTCTGCCAATTCAACCACGGTCTCAGGCACGCCCGTGTGCCACAACCGTGTGACGTTATAGGCCATTTACAAGGCCAAAATGCCACCCATAAGGGTCAACCTACAAGTAACATAATCCATCTGATTTCATGCATATATGGCAACCAAAAACATACCAAAATAAACATTCCATCAACACATTCAATACCAATTCCATTCATACCAAATTACAAACTAAAACCCACTTCATCTCAAGCATATATCATCTATTTGCTTATCCAAAACTTAACCATTTCATAAGCATCAAAACATATCAAAACAACTACACATACCACATTCATCAAGACAAAATATGAACCAATAATTGGCCACATCACATGACCAAGTCTATACATCAACTTATATAAAAAACTAGCCTATGCATGCCATATCTAACTTATAAACATTACCAAAGTGTACCAAAATGAGTTTAGTAGTGTGATGATGATCCGTGACGGTCCCGAGCCTTCAGTAGCTTTGACGACCTATAAAACAGAGAAAACATACACAGACACACAGAGTAAGCTTTCCAAAAGCTTAGTAAGTCAATGTACAAATAATCTTTGCATAAAATGCATATATTTCAAGTAGATACATTGGCACATCCAAATCACTAAGCATAATATCACAAATGTACTTTGTTTTATACACTTGTGGCCACATTTGCCAAATTCATCATTTTAAGATCCACATTCTCACATTTAAGCATACATTTCTTCAAGTCAAAGTCGTATAGGTACTTACCTTTTTATACACACTTGTGTATATACTAAACGTACCTGAAACAAACATTCGTTCACTTATTTGCTCATAGCTCGGATTTGCAATTCATATCACAGACTTGCCCGTTGAACCGTAAGGAATCTAGTAGGATACTCGAAAAACTTCGGAATGGTCGTACAATGCCAACGTATTTCGCATTTGCAGGTCTTACATGCACTCGGATATCGATGCCACTTTGTCCCCAAGCGGGGTCTTACATGAATCAATACGATGCCGATATCCCAGACATGGTCTTACACGTAAAGCTCAGATTGATGCCAACGTCCCAGACGTGGTCTTACACATAAAACTCATATCGATGCCTACGTCCCGGACGAGGTCTTACACGAAGTCTCAAATCAACGCCAACGTCCCAGACGTGGTCTTACATGATAGAACAGAACATATACCTATGTCATGACATAGCTAATCCTATCTATTCCTAGGTTCGTACGGGGCTTTTCGGACTTTATCGCTATATCGGCCTTATCTCGTAATTCATATGCACAACCTCTCAAAAGCATTCATTATCAACATTAGTCATATGAACAAATACAATTGCATACATATACGTTTATTTGCATAGTGACTTACCTCAGATTCGATTTATCGGAATGAAAACGGCTACTCGGTTACTTTTGCTTTCCCGCGATCTAAATCCGTTTTCCTCGGTTCTTGATCTAAACATATTCAGAATTATTCCTTTTATTCACTAATTTAATCAAATCAATCCAAAGACATATATTTAGGGCCATTTGCAATTTAACCCTCAAATTTGCACACTTAATCAATTTAGTCCATTTTCCTTAAAACATCAAATTCACAAAATCTATCCATACACATGCTTAGCCGAATATTCATACATCACATATAAGCCCATATTTTTCATCAAATTCACAAATTAGTCCCTCAATTTGCCATTTTCTCAATTTAGCCCTATTAAGCTAAATTCATCAAAACTTCAAGAACAAAACATGTTCATCTAGCTCCAACCTATCATTTAACACCTTATAACATCACAAAGCTCAACATATCAACAATGGCATCTCACACAAACATTATCACTTCATCAAATTGAGACATGGGTTTTAAAGCTCTCGAAGCAACGATTGCAAAAACGTAAAATATTATCGAAAACCAGAAAAAAAACGAACCTTAAATTAGCTTGATAGTAGCCGAATGTTTGAAGAGCTCAACCCTTTTCTTTTTCTTACAAAATTCGGTGGAAGATGAGTAAAAATGGCCACTTTCATGTTTTACTATATTATAACATTTATTAATTTTTCATTTACTAATTTAACCCTTAATATAATAAAACAAAACATATGTATATAAGGTCATTTTAGACCATAGCCATCCACTTACTCTAATAGTGGACAAATTACCTTTTAAAGGTTCTATATTTAAAAGCCACAACAATTTGACCATTAATCAAATAGAATGCTACTATTACGCTTTACGCGATTTAGTCCTTTGCTCAAATTAAGCACACAATTAAACAAATTAACTTACGGAAATTTACCACATGCTTAATCACATAACAACGGCACAGAAAATAGTATTAAAATATTATTCAGACTCAGATTTGTGGTCCCGAAACCACTGTTCCGACTAGGGTGTAAACCGGATCATTATAATTCTCCCCTTAGGGATTTTCGTCCCTCAAAATCTTACCGTTAAACAGTTGGATATTGTTGTCTTCACAATCTTCGTGCTCCCATGTGGCCTCTTCTATTCCGTGATGATGCCATAGTACTTTTACTAACGGAATTTTCTTATTTCTTAGCTCTTTCACCTCACTAGCAAGAATACGGATCAGTTCTTCTTCATATGTCATATCAGATCGGATTTCAATTTCAGATGGGGCAATCAAATGTGACGGATCAGATTGATATCTACGAAGCATTGAAACATGAAATACATCGTGTATCTTTTCTAACTCAGATGGTAACTTTAATCTATATGCAACAGGCCCGACACGCTCAATGATCTCATACGGTCCGATGAACCTCGGACTTAATTTGCCTTTACGTCCAAATCGAAGCACTTTCTTCCATGGAGACACTTTTAGAAATACTTTGTCGCCAATCTCAAATTCTATATCCTTTCGTTTCAAGTCTGCATAAGATTTCTAACGATCAGATGCTGCTTTCAAACAATCTCGGATCAGTTTCACTTTTTGTTCTGAATCCTTTATCAAATCAACCCCGTGTAACTTATTCTCACTGAGCTCGGTCCAATACAGAGGTGTACGAAATTTACGTCCGTACAAAGCTTCATAAGGTGCCATTTTAATGCTCGTCTAAAAACTATTGTTATAAGCGAATTTAATCAGTGGCAAATACTGTTCCCATGAACCATGAAACTCAAGTACACAACATCTTAACATGTCTTCAAGAATCTGAATGGTCAACTCAGACTGTCCATCTGTTTGCGGATGAAAAGCTGTACTGAAGTGTAATTTCATACCCAAAGCTTCTTGCAGTTTCTTCCAGAATCTTGATGTAAACCTCGGATCTCTATCTGACACAATGGATAGTGGAACTCCGTGCAATCTAACAATCTCGGAAATATATAGCTCGGCTAATCTATCAAGTGAATAATAAGATCTTACCGGAATAAAATGGGCAGATTTCGTCAGTCGGTCAACTATGACCCAAATTGTATCTTTCTTTCTCGAAGTCTGAGGCAAACCAGAAACAAAGTCCATTGTTATTTTATCCCATTTCTATTCAGGAATCAGAATCGGCTGAAGCAATCCAGACGGAACTTGATGTTCGGCTTTTACTTGCTGACAGACTAAACATTTCGACACAAAGTCAGAAACGTCTTGTTTCATACCAGACCACCAGTAGTGTCGTTTCAAATCCTGATACATTTTCGTACTTCCCGGATGAACAGATAGACGAATGTTATGTGCTTCGCTCAAAATCAGCTGAATCAACTCCGGATTTCTCGGAACACAGATACGATCTCGAAATCTCAAACAGTCATCAACAACTCGAAATTCAGATTTGGAATTCACTTCACACTGAGTTCATTTCGCTAGCAATTCATAATCTACCTTCTAAGCATCACATAATTGCTGTACAAATAACGGTTTCACTTTTAACTCAGCTAACACAGAACTATCATCAGATAAATCTATTTGAGCATTCAAAGCGCGTAGTGCAAACAATGATTTTCGACTCAGTGTATCTGCAACAACATTTGCTTTACCCGGATGATAATCTATCACAAGCTCGTAATCTTTTAACAACTCAAGCCATCTTCTCTGACGCAGGTTCAAATCTTTCTGAGTCATTAGATACTTCAGACTTTTATGATCTGAAAATATGTGACATTTCTCACCATACAAATAATGGCGCCAAATCTTAAGTGCAAACACAATCGCAGCTAACTCGAGGTCGTGCGTCGGATAATTCTTTTCATGCGGCTTTAATTATCTCGAAACATAAGCTACGACTTTGCCTTCCTGCATCAAAACACATCCCAGACCGTTTAACGAAGTATCACTGTAAATTATAAATTCCTTGTCTGACTCTGGTTGTACCAACACTGGAGCTTCTGTTAACAGAGTTTTCAACTGATCAAAACTTTTCTGACATCTATCAGACCATTCAAATCTAACATCTTTCTGAATTAGTTTCGTCAATGGAGTAGCTATCACTGAAAATCCTTTTACAAATCGACGATAATAACCTGCTAAGCCCAGAAAGCTACGGACTTCAGACACGTTCCTCGGAGGTTTCCAATCCAAAATAGCAGAAATCTTGTTCGGATCAACTCGGATTCCAGAAGCTGCCACAATATGCCCCAGAAAACTAACCTCGTGTAACCAAAATTCACATTTGCTGAATTTTGCGTACAATTACTTTTCTCTCAGAGTTTGCAATACAATCTTCAGATGCTCGGCATGCTCAATCTCATCCCGTGAATAAATCAAAATATCGTCTATGAATACCACAACAAATCGATCCAGGTACGGTCAAAAAATTCTGTTCATCAGATCCATAAAAATAGCAGGAGCATTGGTTAGTCCAAATGGCATAACTAGAAACTCATAATGCCCGTACCTCGTTCTAAAAGCAGTCTTCGAAACGTCTAAATCTTTAACTCTTAGCTGGTAGTACCCCGATCTCAGATCAATCTTGGAAAATACAGTAGCTCCTTTTAACTGGTCGAATAAATCATCAATTCTGGGCAATGAATATTTGTTATTTATTGTCACCTTATTCAACTGACGATAATCGATGCACATTCTCATCATGCCATCTTTCTTTTTCACAAACAGAATGGGAGCACCCCAAGGCGAGAAACTCGGTCTAGCAAACCCTCTATCGGTCAATTCTTGTAACTGCGACTTTAACTCTTTCAGCTCTGTTGGTGCTATTCTATACGGAGCTATTGAAATAGGCGTAGTACCTGGCAACAACTCAATACCAAATTCAACTTCACGTATCAGAGGCAAACCCGGCAATTCTTCCGGAAACACATCAGAATATTCATAGATAACTTGCACTGACTCAACTTTCTTTTCAGACACCTTCGAGTCAATAACATAAGCGAAATATGCTTCATATCCCTTTTTCGCATAACTTTGAGCTTTCAAAACTGATATCACAGCAGACAATTCATTCATATCATTAGACTCAATCCGCACAGTTTTTAATTATTCGGACATCTCAAATCAACAGTCTTTCTTTTATAATTTACAACCGCATCATGCAAAAACAACCAATCCATACCCAGAATAATATCGAACTCGTCAAATGGCAACACATCGGATCGCTAGAAAAGCAGATATCTCAAAACATTAACGGACAGTTCTTGCATACTTTGTCAACAAGGACACTTTTACCTAAGGGGTTCGATACTTTTATAGTAAACTCAGTAGACTCTACAGGCAAAGTCTTGCTGAATACTAAATTCATACATATATATGAATGCGTAGAACCAGGGTCTATCAAAGCAATCACAGAAGTATCATAAAGAGTAAAAGTACCCGTTATAACGTCAGGCGATGAAGCTTCCTCTCGAGCTCGTACAGCATACGCTCTGGCAGGCACTCTAGCTTCAGATTTGACAACATTATCTCTTGTAGTTCTTTGACTACCACTGACATTCTTTACATTCTTCGATGGTCTACCTCTCACAGGTGCAATATCAGATCTCAGATTTTGAACCGTCTCTGGCTCAACAGGCTCAGGGCAATCACGGATAAAATGATCAAGCGATCCACATCTGAAGCAAGCTCTGTCGTTCAATCTACAGCTTTCTGGATGCCTTTTTCCATAATGTTTACATTCAGGTCTCTCAGTCCGGACATTACCAACACTGGCTACTGAAGTTGTTGGAGTTTTGGAACTCATTTGCGGTCTAGATTGATTTCTATTCGAATATCTCACATTATCCCTAAATCTTTTCAGAGCAGATTGAAATGATTTACTCTGAAATCTCTTTTTCATATCTCGAGTATCAGACTCAGCTTTTCTTTTATCTTTCCCGAGTGCCTCTGCTTTACAAGCTCGGTCAACGAGTATAATGAACTCTTTTATTTCTAAAATACCAACTAGCAAACGGATGTCTTCATTAAGTCCGTCTTCAAATCTTTTGCACATTATAGCTTCGGATGATACACATTCCCGAGCATACTGACTCAGTCTCACGAATTCTCGTTCATACTCAGAAATAATCATTCTGCCCTATTTAAGTTCCAGAAATTCCTTCCATTTCTGATCAATGAATCTCTCACTGATATATTTCTTCCGGAACTCAATCTGAAAGAAGTCCCATGTAACTCGTTCTCTCAGAACAAAAGAAATCAGAGTTTTCCACCATTGATAAGCTGCATCTCGGACTAACGATACAACACACTTTATGCATTCATCCGGAGTCAGAGATATTTCGTCGAATACCCGGATAGTATTTTCAATCCAGAACTCGGCCTTTTCTGCGTCATCATCTTTAGTAGCCCGGAATTCTTCGGCCCCATACTTACGAATCTTGTCAACAGGAGGCTTATTCAATAGATTCAGATGTATATCTGGTGGCACAACTGTAGTCTGAGGGGGATTATCCGGGGGCGGAGGTTGTGAAACAGTCGGGTTATTCTTTACAAACTGAGTGAACCACTCACTCATCATCTGGAAGAAAGCTTGTTTGGCTTCTTCCCCTTGACCGCTAGTGTTGCCGGTCTCAATTCGTAATGCGCCGCCCCTTGTGCGAGATCGAGCACATTGCTTTCTACGTCGTCAGCTACGGCTCTTTCAGGATCCATTACTATACAGAAATCACATTTATACGTCAGGATTCATCACACTATCACAATTCAAAAATATGGCATGTATAACTAGACTCTGACACGCTACGTTAGTCTGAAAATCGACTAAACAGTAGCTTTGATACCAACCAAATGTAACACCCCTAACCCGTATCCGACGACGGACTAGGGTTAAAGACGTTACCGGACAGATCGGAAAGCATTTATACATTCATTCATCATTCTCAAGCATAGTGTCCCTCAATACGGCCATCGAGACCTTAAACATGCCTATAAACTGAATTGGGACTAAACTGAAACATATATGAAATTTCATGAAAATTAAAAACTTTTCTAACTTTCAAGGGAGACACGCCCGTGGGAGGAGACCGTGTGCCTTCCACGGCTTCTAGACACCCCCGTGTGTCCATCCGTGTTTACATACTGACTATATCAACACGGTCACTAGGCACGTCCGTGTGCCATGACCGTGTGCTACTAGACCATATACTGACTTTTCCAACACGGCCACCAAGTACGCCCGTGTGTCATGGCCGTGTGTTCTTAACAAGCTACTGACTTGTACACCACGGCCAGCTGACACGCCCATGTTAAGGCTGTGTGCTATTTAAGCTACATTCTGCCAATTCAACCATGGTCTTAGGCACGCTTGTGTGCCACAACCGTGTGACGTTATAGGCCATTTACAAGGCCAAAATGCCACCCATAAGGGTCAACCTACAAGTAACATAATCCATCTGATTTCATGCATATATGGCAACCAAAAACATACCAAAATGAACATTCCATCAACACATTCAATACCAATTCCATTCATGCCAAATTACAAACTAAAACCCACTTCATCTCAAGCATATATCATCTATTTGCTTATCCAAAACTTAACCATTTCATAAGCATCAAAACATATCAAAACAACTACACATACCACATTCATCAAGACAAAATATGAACCAATAATTGGCCACATCACATGACCAAGTCTATACATCAACTTATATAAAAAACTAGCCTGTACATGCCATATCTAACTTATAAACATTACCAAAGTGTACCAAAATGAGTTTAGTAGTGTGATGACGATCCGTGACGGCCCCGAGCCTTCAGTAGCTTTGACTACCTATAAAACAGAGAAAACATACACAGACACACAGAGTAAGCTTTCCAAAAGCTTAGTAAGTCAATGTACAAATAATGTTTGCATAAAATGCATATATTTCAAGTAGATACATTGGCACATCCAAATCACTAAGCATAATATCACAAATGTACTTTGTTTTATACACTTGTGGCCACATTTGCCACATTCATCATTTTAAGATCCACATTCTCACATTTAAGCATACATTTCTTCAAGTCAAAGTCGTATAGGTACTTACCTTTTTATACACACTTGTGTATATACTAAACGTACCTGAAACAAACATTCGTTCACTTATTTGCTCATAGCTCGGATTTGCAATTCATATCACAGACTTGCCCGTTGAACCGTAAGGAATCTAGTAGGATACTCGAAAACTCGGAATGGTCGTACAATGCCAACGCACTGCATTTGCGAGGTCTTACATGCACTCGTGATATCGATGCCACTGTCCCCAAACAGGTCTTACACGAATCAATACGATGCCGATGTCCCGCATATGGTCTTACACGTAAAGCTCGAGTTGATGCCAACGCCCCGGATGTGGTCTTACACATAAAACTCATATCGATGCCTATGTTCCGACGAGGTCTTACACGTCTCAAATCAACGCCAACGTCCCGGACGTGGTCTTACATGATAGAATGAAATGTATATACCTATGTCATGACATAGCTAATCCTATCTATTCCTAGGTTCATACGGGGCTTTTCGACTTTATCGCTATATCGGCCTTATCTCGTAATTCATATGCACAACCTCTCAAAAGCATTCATTATCAACATTAGTCATATGAACAAATACAATTGTATACATATATGTTTATTTGCATAGTGACTTACCTCAGATTCGATTTATCGGAATGAAAACGGCTACTCGGTTACTTTCGCTTTCCCGCGATCTAAATTCGTTTTCCTCGGTTCTTGATCTAAACATATTCAGAATTATTCCTTTTATTCACTAATTTAATCAAATCAATCCAAAGACATATATTTAGGGCCATTTGCAATTTAACCCTCAAATTTGCACACTTAATCAATTTAGTACATTTTCCTTAAAACATCAAATTCACAAAATCTATCCATACACATGCTTAGCCGAATATTCATACATCACATATAAACCCATATTTTTCATCAAATTCACAAATTAGTCCCTCAATTTGCCATTTTCTCAATTTAGCCTTATTAGGCTAAATTCATCAAAACTTCAAGAACAAAACATGTTCATCTAGCTCTAACCTATCATTTAACACCTTATAACATCACAAAGCTCAACATATCAACAATGGCATCTCACACAAACATTATCAATTCATCAAATTGAGACATGGGTTTTAAAGCTCTCGAAGCAACGATTGCAAAAACGAAAATATTATCGAAAACCAGAAAAAAAAAAAACTTTAAATTAGCTTGATAGTAGCCGAATGCTTGAAGAGCTCAACCCTTTTCTTTTTCTTACAAAATTCGGTGGAACATGAGTAAAAATGGCCACTTTCATGTTTTACTATATTATAACATTTATTAATTTTTCATTTACTAATTTAACCCTTAATATAATAAAACAAAACATATGTATATAAGGTCATTTTAGACCATAGCCATCCACTTACTCTAATAGTGGACAAATTACCTTTTAAAGGTTCTATATTTAAAAGCCATAACAATTTGACCATTAATCAAATAGAATGCTACTATTACGCTTTACGCGATTTAGTCCTTTACTCAAATTAAGCACACAATTAAATAAATTAACTTACGGAAATTTACCACATGCTTAACCACATAACAACGACACAGAAAATAGTATTAAAATATTATTCAGACTCAGATTTGTGGTCCTGAAACCACTGTTCCGACTAGGGTGTAAATCGGACTGTTACAGATGTAGTGTACGTGATAATCATTCGGTAGGCTCCACTATAGTCTCGCATTCCCATACTACAACTATGATTCCTTTTCCATGATTAGACATCAAACATACACTAGTTTGTTTAACTACATATAGGTAAAAGTTTTGTAACGAACCCAAAAATATAGGGTCTTTAATTTTTCATGTCTTGACACAAATACCTGTTTGCCTCCATGGTTGAGTGATTTGGGTGTGTTTTGGGGATTTTAGGAAGCCTGGATTCAAGTATGGCCTTTGGAAAAATTTTGATTTTTGCTCTTTTGGAAAACTTGGATGTTAGCTTGAAGGGCTTATAATAAGTTGTGTTTGTTTTAAGACACAAGAGATCTTGTGTTGTGGTGGCAAGTGGCGTGTTTGGGCATGTGAGAGGGAGTGGGTTCGATTCCCATGGCATGCAAAGATGGGATTTTATTTTATGTCTCTGTGGTGTGAGAGGTAGAGTTTGATTGAAACTCTGCAGAGGTGGTTGGAAACTTGGTCATCAAGTTTGAATAAGTTTGAACGGGGGGTGTGGAGTGAATCAATGAGCAAACAGTGGAGATTTTTAGGGAATTTGAATGAGAAGGGAGTCATGGCCGAATGGGGGAGCTTGAGTAGGGGACTTTGGCTAAGGGGAATCTCATTTGTGCATTTTCGGCAACTTTGTGAGAGGGTAGAAATCGAAAATCCTCTTTGCCATTTCGGGTTTTGTTTTTGTACATTTCGGGATTTACTTCTTTTGTGGCATCTCGTGCAACATTTCTGACCATCCGGGTCTTTTTCTTTTCATCTTTATTCTCAAGTGCTGCCCACTCTTTGCCGAAACATAAACATCAAGTGCTTAATTTTGATCATTCTTTTGAAGTCTTTCTCTCATCTCTTCTCTAATCTTTTTCTGCTATAGCGACCCTCTTTTACTTCCATCTTTTCCTTTTTTTCAAACTTCGTTTTTCCCTTCTCTGTTAGGCCGAATCTTCTTATTCTCTCCCCCTCAAATCTCTTTGTTCTCCGTGGTTAGGGACGAACCTTCTTGACTGACTACTGCCGAAATACGTTTGGTTATCGATATTGGTAAGGGGTTACTACAACCACTTTATTATTTCACTCTTAGTAAAGATTTCTTTTGACTCTATTAACAAGCTTCAGCTTTCTCTTTTTATTTTCTCCTGGGGGCCGAATGTTTCGTTGTTTCTAACAACTTTTGTTATGCCAAATCATGTTAGGAGGGGAAATCGCCCTTGATCGGTAGGGAGGCGCTAGTATCTGTTAGTTCTAGCAAAGGTGAGTGGTTATGGTTTAAGCAAATAAAAGTGGTGGATTAAGAGTATGCATTAACCGTGTGTTGTGTTGGTTATAGGTTGTGTGCTCTAGATTATTCGCACTCTTCGCTGTTGCAATCAGGTGTGTAATCGTATGCAGGATTCGATAATCAGCTGAACAGCCGAAAGTATGTAATGGTTACACTGCTAAGACTGTAGATCGGCTAAATGTCGAAAAGCCGAAAATATGGCGTATGATGCCACACGAGCGTGCGATTGTGCGTGTGGTAAACTGAGCCCATGAATATGGGCGCTAGACTATAGAAGCCACCACGAGCGTTCTCGTGGGCTTAGGTTGTAATGGGCCTCGTTGGGCCGAGATAGGTCATGTGGGCCCAATGGGCTCATGGGCCCCACATGGGTAAAATTTAAGATAGGGACAAATAATGGATTGGGCTGCAAAGTTCACATAGCCGTGACTAAAATTGGGCTGAATGGGCTACACGAGCGTGTGGGCCCACTTGGGCCGAATAGTGGGCTTTGGGCCTATTTACACTGTTTTGGCCATATAGGTTATCTGAGTCGTTCGAGCCGACTGCAGACCCTCTGAAGGGTCGTCATCAGTGTCGAGACCCCCAAAAGTAGTAAAATGACTGAATTGCCCTTACTGAGTAAAATGACCGAAATACCCTTGTAGGGTAGAATTACCGTTTTACCCTAACCGATAAAATGACCATTATACCCCTAGTGGTAGTTTAGTGATGTGTGTATGATATCTATATGACTGGTTGTGAATATGACATACTGTATACACGTAATATTTATGACACGACATTCTGCATTGGGGTTGGGATTCTGATATGGAGGAAGTACTGTACTAGTGGCACTGCCACGTTTATACTGTTATAGTGGCATTGCCACGTATTCTGATTCTAGTGGCTTGGCCACGTTTACTGTTATTAGCAGCTACGCTGCGATATTGGTGTGTTGGCTGGGTGGGTCGACTTAGTCCCCACATGGTGTGTTGGTTGGTACTGTTGGTGTGTTGGCTGGATTGGGCTGGGTTGCATCACTGTTGTGTACTGTTATTATTTTGGGGCTTATGTCCAAATCAGCATCTTTATGTCGGGCTAAGGCCCACACTGCATCTTTATCTTGAATAGGCTCCTGGCCCGCATCAAGCATCGCATGATAGGGGATTACACACTGAGTTCTCGTAACTCACCCTTTTCTTTTAACTGTACATGTAATCCCCAACCTTAGATGATTTGGAGCTGCGAGGGACTCGGAGATGGCTACATGTTCGCGAGTATTTTAATTTACACCTAGTTTTTTTTATTTTTTTTCTGGGTTAATATTTATGTAATAAGGTCATTTGAGGGATTTAACTTTTATCTGGTTTTAACTTCTTATTTCAACCTACTAGATTAGGGAGCACGAGTTTTCAAAATAATAACTGTTTTCAAAAAAATCACGCATTTCAAATCTTAAAGTTTACAACTAGAAAAGCTTTCGCGGTTTTTAGTTCAGATTAATAAACTTGTAACAAATAATTGGCCTACATGTTTTTACAACACCAACGTTTTCTATAGCAATTGTCTTAAAAGGGATTTAATATTTAGTCACGAATTTTCGTCGACAAGACCGATTTTCAAATCAACACTTCGATGTGACATTTCAGATCCAGTCGTAACGTCTAGGCCGGGTTTGGGGTGTTACATTTAGTGGTATCAGAGCCAGGTTGCAAAACTCGACTGTGGAAGGGGTTCTTAAATTTTTTTCTAAAATCTTCTTAATTTTGGTTTTGGAAAGTAAAAGGTTGTTACTGAAAGTGTGGCACACCGAGTCTCCAGAGCCAAATCTGTAAGTTCTCTGACACTGTTTTCTATTAGATACTGAAATGTTATATTGAGAAACTACTATAGATAGTAGTACTATGCTAAAACTCTTTTGTTAGAGTAAACTGAGACTATAGAAGACTGAAAACTGTAGTGAGATATCTCGATCTACGAAAACAAAAACTTTAAATACTGATTTTCATAAAACATCCGTTAATAATTATTGAAACTATGAACTGATTTATAAGACTTTTAAAACAAAAAATACGCTGTGTCGATATGAGCGCAAGAAGTCGCGAAAGGGGTTCACGTAGCCGCGATAGAGGCCGATGAGGTGCTAGGGTTGGGTCTTTAGCGTCGGGCCATATGCCTGCTAGGGAGGCACCAGCCTTACCAGTAACGGAGACAGGGTCTCATGACCGAGCAGTTGGGGATGATGCTCTATCCCAAGCAATGTTATGGGTTCTTGAAAGGGTTGCTGGAGCGAGTACTGGATCAGTGGGCCGAGGGTCCATTTTTGAGCGACTACGGTCTAATGGAGCGGAAATTTTTAAGGGTATTTCTGGAATAGCCCCGAATGTGGCAGAATATTGGTTAGAGGCCACCGAACGAATAATGGACGATCTCGATCAGATCGTGGAAACGTAAATTAAAAGGAGCGATGTCTTTATCATGAGACGAGGCATACCAATGGTGGCTCACTGTAAGAGAGGGTACGCAGGCCGACCGCTTGACGTGGGATTTCTTCAAGGCGGCCTTTCAAGGGAAGTATGTGGGCGCAAGTTATGTGGACGCCCGAAGAAAGAAATTTCTGAGCCTGATCTAGGGGAATAGGTCTGTGGCAGAGTATGAGGCAGAGTTTTTGCGACTGAGTCGGTATGCTCGTGGCATAGTCGCAACTGAGTATGAATGCTGTGTGTGTTTTGAGGATGGCCTCCGAGATGAGTTACGGGTGCTGATAGCTCCGCAGAGGGAACGAGACTTTGCTGCCCTTGTTGAGAAAGCAAAAATTGCTGAGGATGTGAAGCGCTCAGAGCGCCATAACCGTGAAAAAGATAGGGGCAGAAATAAGAGGGATTTTGGGCCCTCAAGTTCTTTTGGTGGGCCTAAGAAGAAGCCTAGATTTGATGGGCCAGTCCGAGCTGGGGTTCCTGTTGTTACTGCTAGACCGCAGCCTTGCGCTGATTGTGGGAGATCTCACCTGGGTGAATGCTGGAAAAGAACTGGGGCGTGCTTCAGATGTGGGTCTATGGATCATCAGGTTAAGAACTGTACTCAGAGGCTGTTCAGATGCAAGCCGCGGGTCAAGGCCATGTTCAGCCAGGGAGAGGTGGTCAGCAGCCACCGAGAGGCTGTGGTCAGGCCAGGGGTGGAAATGGTTTGAGACGAGGTCGTGGAGCACCAAGTAGAGGTACTGGTAATACCGAGGCGAGACAGCCAGCTTTGGTTTATGCTGCTCGACGCCGAGAAGATGGCGACGCCCCAGACATCATAACTGGTACGTTCCTAATTTATAATGTACCATACACTGCTATAATTGACATTGGGTCTACACACTCGTATGTTGCATGCACTGTGTCTGGGACGTTGGGTTTTCAGTTTGAAATTAGTTATAGAGAGATGACTGTGTTAAGTCCACTGGGACAGTCGGTTAGAGTGAATAAGTTGTTTAGAGATGTGCCCCTGGAGGTCCAAGGGGTTATTTTTCCGGCAGATTTGATGGAACTGCCGTTTGGCGAATTCGATCTGATATTGGGCATGGATTGGCTAGTGAAACACCGTGCAAATTTAGACTGCGCTGCTAAGCGTATGGTGTTGAAGTCTTCTGAGGAGGAAGAGGTGGTCGTGTTAGGGGAGCAAAGAGATTATCTGTCTAATGTAATCTCAGCATTAAAGGCCGAGAAACTGGTTCGCAAGGGTTGCGAGACGTTTTTAGCTTATGTCGCCAGCTTCGATTTTAAGGGTCCTTCGTTGGAGATGTCGAATCAAGTATGATTTTCTGGATGTATTTCCAGAAGAGCTTCCTGGGTTGCCTCCAAACTATGAGGTCGAATTCGGTATTGAGCTCCTACCGGGAATAGCTCCGGTGTCCATCGCCCCTTATAGGATGGCACCGAAGGAGCTGGTGGAGTTAAAGGCTCAAATTCAAGAGCTACTGGACCGAGGGTTCATTCGACTGAGTGTGTCTCCATGAGGAGCACCAGTGTTATTCGTGAAGAAGAAGGATGGATCCATTCGCATGTGCATCGATTATCGTTAACTGAACAAACTGACTATTAAAAACAAATACCCTTTACCGAGGATAGATGATCTGTTTGACCAACTGCGAGGAGCTTTGATTTTCTCCAAAATAGATCTTCGATCTGGGTACCATCAGCTAAAGGTTTAGGAAGCGGATGTGTATAAAACTACATTTAGGACTTGTTATGGTCACTACGAGTTCCTAGTGATGCCGTTTGGACTGACGAATGCACCAGCTGCTTTCATGGATCTGATGAACCGTGTGTTCCAGCCTTACCTGGATCAATTCATAGTGGTTTTTATAGATGACATCCTGGTGTATTCCAAAATCGAGGAGGAACATGATGCACATCTTCGAATTGTTTTGCAAATTTTGAGGGAAAAGTAGCTATACGCAAAGTTCATCAAGTGTGAGTACTGGCTGCGAGAAGTGACATTTCTGGGTCACGTGGTGTCTGCCGAGGGGATTAGGGTTGATCCGCGAAAGATTGAAGCCGTATTGAATTGGAAACCACCAAAGACTGTATCTGATATTCGAAGCTTTCTGGGTCTGGCTGGGTATTACAGACGTTTTGTTGAGGGGTTCTCACTGATTGCTGCACCTCTGACTAAGTTACTGCATAAAGGGGTATTGTTTAATTGGACCGATAAGCAGCAAGAGGGTTTTGAGAAACTGAAGAAAGTTCTAACTGAAGCCCCTGTGTTAATACAGCCAGAGTCTGGGAAGGAATTCACTGTCTACAGTGATACGTCGCATACTGGATTGGGTTGTGTGTTGATGCAAGAGGGTAAGGTGGTTGCGTACGTGTCTCGTCAACTTAAGCCTCACGAGGTGAATTACCCCACTCACGACTTGGAGTTAGCTACGGTGGTGTTCGCACTGAAGATTTGGAGGCACTACTTATAGGGTGAGAAGTCTATTATTTACACAGACCATAAAAGCCTCAAGTACCTCCTTACTCAGAAAGAGTTGAACCTTAGGCAACGAAGATGGATAGAGTTGCTTAAGGATTATGACTGTTCAATTGAGTACCACCCTGGTAAAGCTAACGTAGTAGCTGACGCACTAAGCCGTAGGGTTGTATCTGATTTGATAGCAATGTTTGCTCGTCCTGTTCGATGATGGTAGCTTGTTAGCTGAACTTCAAGTGAGACTGACTTGGACTGATCAAATTAAGGAGAAACAGTTGTTGGATGAGTCACTGGTTCCTCGTTTCCGACAAGTTGAGAGCGGAGAGACTACAGACTTTGGGTTGAATAGTGAAGGAGTACTATGCTTCCGTAAGAGAGTCTGTGTACCAAGAGATTCTGATCTGAGGCGGTCTATACTGCAAGAGGCACACAGTAGTCCTTATGCCATGCATCCTGGTGGAAATAAGTTATACCGAGACCTGTGTGAACTGTACTGGTGGCCAGGGCTTAAGCACGAGGTTACCAATTTTGTGGGTAAATGTCTGACATGCTAACAAGTTAAGGCTGAGCATCAGTTGCCTTCTGGATTACTGTAACCAGTTAAGATTCCACTCTAAAAGTGGGAGAGGGTAACCATAGATTTTGTCAGTGGGCTGCCCTTGACGCCTACTAAGAAGGATTCAGTATGGGTTGTTGTAGACCGATTGACTAAATCTACCCATTTTATACCGGTCCGCACTGATTATTCGCTGCAGAAGTTGGCTAAGTTGTATGTGGCTGAGATTATAAGACTGCATGGTGTACCGGTTTCAATCATATCTGACAGAGATCCTAGATTCACATCTCGATTCTGGAAGAAGTTACACGAGGCTTTGGGTACAAGATTGGATTTCAAGATCTTTGCGTTCCACTCTCGCATGCATGGTCACTCGAGAGAGGGTGATTCGAATCATCGGAAGACATGTTAAGAAGCTCTGTGATTGATTTCAAAGGCAGTTGGGAAGACTACTTGCCGCTAGCAGAGTTCGCATATAACAATAGCTACCAGTCTAGTATTCAAATGGCACCGTACGAGGCGTTATATGGTCGTAGGTGTCGTACTCCTACATGTTGGACTGAATCAGGTGAGCAAATGAGTTCAGGGGCCGAGTTGGTTTCGAGATCAAGAAAAGTAAAGTTGATTCGAGATCGGTTAAAGGAAGCATCTGATAGGTAGAAGTCGTATGCAGATTTAAAGCGTAAAGAGATAGAGTACTCTGTGGGTGATTATGTCTTTTTGAAGGTCTCACCATGGAAAAAGATTCTGAGATTTGGACGGAAAGGCAAACTGAGCCCTAGATTCATCGGACCTTACCGAATATTAAAGTGTGTGGGACTGATTTCCTATCGACTTGAGCTGCCTCTCGAGTTAAACCGGATACATGATGTGTTCCACGTCTCTATGCTGAGGTGATACCGCTCTGATCCCTCACACATAGTGCCGGTTGAGGAGATTGAGGTTAGACTTGATCTAACTTTTGAGGAAAAATTGGTGCAGATACTGGATCGTGATGTTAAGGTATTAAGGAGGAAATCTGTTCTGTTGGTCAAGGTACTTTGGCATAATCACAGTTCAGAAGAAGCCACGTGTGAGCCTGAGGAGGCGATGCGACAACAATACCCTCACTTATTCTGACCAGGTAAATTTTGAGGCTGAAATTTCTTTTAGGGGGTAGAATTGTAATGACCCAAAAATATAGGGTCTTTAATTTTTCATGTCTTGACACAAATACCTGTTTGCCTCTGTGGTTGAGTGGTTTGGTTGTGTTTTGGGGATTTTAAGAAGCATGGGTTCAAGTATGGCCTTTGGCAAAATTTTGATTTTTGCTCTTTTGGGAAACCTGGATGTTAGCTTGAAGGGCTTATAATAAATTGTGTTTGTTTTAAGACACAAGAGATCTTGTGTTGTGGTGGCAAGTGGCGTGTTTGGGCATGTGAGAGGGAGTGGGTTCGAATCCCATGGCATGCAAAGATGGGATTTTATTTTATGTCTCTGTGGTGTGAGAGGTAGAGTTTGATTGAAACTCTGCAGAGGTGGTTGGAAACTTGGTCATCAAGTTTGAATAAGTTTGAACGGGGGGTGTAGAGTGAATCAAGGTGCAAACAGTGGAGATTTTTAGGGAATTTGAATGAGAAGGGAGTCATGGCCGAATGGGGAAGCTTGAGTAGTGGATTTCGGCTAAGGGGAATCTCATTTGTGCATTTTCGGCCACTTTATGAGAGGGTAGAAACCGAAAATCCTCTTTTCCATTTCAGGTTTTTTTTTTGTGCATTTCGGGATTTAGTTCTTTTGTGGCATCTCGTGCAACATTTCTGACCATCCGGGTCTTTTTCTTTTCATCTTTATTCTCAAGTGCTGCCCACTCTTTGCCAAAACATAAACATCAAGTGCCTAATTCTGATCATTCTTTTGAAGTCTTTCTCTCATCTCTTCTCTAATCGTTTTCTGCTATAGCCGACCCTCTTTTACTTCCATCTTTTCCTTTTTTTCAAACTTCGTTTTTCCCTTCTCTGTTAGGCCGAATCTTCTTATTCTCCCCTCTCAAAAATCTTTGTTCTCCGTGGTTAGGGACGAACCTTCTTGACTGACTACTGCCGAAATACGTTTGGTTATCGATATTGGTAAGGGGTTACTTCAACCACTTTATTATTTCGTTCTTAGTAAAGATTTCTTTTGACTCTATTAACAAGCTTCAGCTTTCTCTTTTTATTTTCTCCTGGGGGCCGAATGTTTCGTTGTTTCTAACAACTTTTGTTATGCCAAATCATGTTAGGAGGGGGAAATCGCCCTTGATCGGCAGGGAGGCGCTAGTATCTGTTAGTTCTAGCAATGTGAGTGGTTGTGGTTTAAGCAAATAAAAGTGGTGGATTAAGAGTATGCATTAACCGTGTGTTGTGTTGGTTATAGGTTGTGTGCTCCAGATTATTCGCACTCTTTGCTGTTGCAATCAGGTGTGTAATCGTATGTAGCATTCGATAATCGGCTGAACAGCCGAAAGTATGTAATGGTTACACTGCTAAGACTGTAGATCAGCTAAATGCCGAAAAGCCGGAAATATGGCGTATGATGCTACACGAGCGTGCGATCGTGCGTGTGCTAAACCGAGCCCATGAACATGGGCGTTAGACTATAGAAGCCACCACGAGCGTTCTCGTGGGCTTAGGTTGTAATGGGCCTCGTTGGGCCGAGATGGGCCATGTGGGCCCAATGGGCTCATGGGCCTCACATGGGTAAAATTCACGATATGTACAAATAATGGATTGGGCTACGAAGTTCGCATAGCCGTGACTGAAATTGGGCTGAATGGGCCACACGAGCGTGTGGGCCCACTTGGGCCGAATAGTGAGCTTTGGGCCCATTTACACTGTTTTGGCCATATAGGTTATCTGAGTCGTTTGAGACGACTGCAGACCCTCTAAAGGGTCGTCATCAGTGCCGAGACCCCCAAAAGTAGTAAAATGACTGAATTGCCCTTACTAAGTAAAATGACCGAAATACCCTTGTAGGGTAGAATTACCGAAATACCCTTGTAGGGTAGACTTACCGAAATACCCCTGAGGGGTGAAATTACCATTTTACCCTAACCGAAAAAATGACCATTATACCCCTAGTGGTAGTTTAGTGATGTGTGTATGATATCTATATGACTGGTTGTGAATATGACATACTGCATACACGTAATATTTATGACAAAATTCTGTATTGGGGTAGGGATTCTGATATGGAGGAAGTACTGTACTAGTGGCATTGCCATATTTATACTGTTATAGTGGCATTTGCCACGTATTCTGATTCTAGTGGCTTGGCCACGTTTACTATTATTAGCAGCTTTGCTGCGTTACTATTAGTAGCTACGCTGCGATATTGGTGTGTTGGCTGGGTGGGTCGACTTAGTCCCCACATGGTGTGTTGGTTGGTACGGGTGGTGTGTTGGCTGGATTGGGCTGGGTGCATCACTATTCTATATTGTTATTATTTTGAGGCTTATGCCCATATCATTATCAGATCGGGCTAAGACCCACACCGCATCAGATCAATAGGGCTCAGGCTCACCACATCGTCCAAATCATCTAAGGCTGGGGATTACCTGTACACACTGAGTTCTCGTAACTCACCCTTTTCTTTTAACTGTACAGGTAATCCCCAGCCTTAGATGATTTGGAGCTGTGAGGGACTCGGAGATGGCCACATGTTCGCGAGTATTTTAATTTACACCTAGTTTTTTTTTATTTTCTTTCTGGGTTAATATTTATGTAGTAAGGCCATTTGAGGGATTTAACTTTTATCTGGTTTTAACTTCTTATTTCAACCTACTAGATTAGGAAGCACGGGTTTTCCAAATAATAACTGTTTTCAAATAAAATCACGCATTTCAAATCTTAAATTTTACAACTAGAAAAACTTCCGCGGTTTTTAGTTCAGATTAATAAACTTGTAACAAATAATTGGCCTACATGTTTTTACAACACCAACGTTTTCTATAGCAATTGTCTTAAAAGGGATTTAATATTTAGTCATGAATTTTCATCGACAAGACCGGTTTTCAAATCAACACTTCGATGTGACATGTCAGATCCGATCGTAACGTCTAGGCCGAGTTTGGGGTGTTACAAGTTTCTTAAGAAAAATTCCCAAGACCCCATGTCCTCTTTCTCAACGATGGTAAATGCTATCGGCAAGATTCTCCAATCCTCGTCTTGTACAACCACAATCAACAATATCTAGATGTAGTTCCCATACATCCAAGTCCTGTTTGCTTGCACCACGGGCTTGTAATATGGAAATGCTCGGACACAACTCTCAAATGTCCAGAACATCTAGTGAAATATCCTTTTACCTTCAACTATTTGACTGGATGAATCGAGTGCATCGGGAGTCAAAATTTAACCACCATACCTAGAACGAACTCCCACAGTTCAACTATTGATCTCTGCAGTTTGTTGTAGGAATTGCCCCAATCATCGTACAATTCCTTCACAGCCTTTAGTTTCGCTTTCTATGTATTTAGGTATGTGACGGAGTATCTGAATTAGGACTGTATATCAGCTATTAATATTGACACTGGAATTTTCGGATTCACTCTGACCAACAGGATTATGCATTTGCAAATAAACTTTGATTCCAATTTGCAATGATCCTACGTTAGTCGTGCAGTTGTACATGTATGAGAACCCTTATATTTTCGAATTTCCTAAATTTGTTTCTTTTTCATCAGTGTTGCCCTAATCTTCCATTTTCATCTGATGGTCTCAAAACTAACTATTAATTACGACAAAGGCAAGCACACCTATCGAACAGTAGTATAGCTATGGTGAGTCCGGAATATCGTATCCACAAGGACTAAAAGTACTAGTAATAACTATCTTTCTATTATGTAGCTTAATAATTAAATGGGTGTTTTGTTTTTAATTTAAAACTAACTAATTTACTATGAACGCGACAGAGAGTGAAGAGAGTAATCAAAATAAACCAATGAATAAAGACAATACCCAAGGAAGAATCCACCTAGACTTCACTTATTATTCTGACTCTGAATTAAACGATTTATTCACTTGTCTTGATCCGTAGAAATCCCTAAATTATGTTAATATCTCTTTCGAGACTAAGAACAACTGACTCTAGGTTGATTAATTGAAATCTCTTTCTAATTAAAACCCCTATCGTCGCATTAACTCGATTTATGGATTCCCTTATTAGATTTGACTCTAATCCGACAGATTTATGTCGTCCTATTTCTAGGGTTGCAATCAACTCCGCTTAATTATGCTAGATCTACTCTTAAACAGGGACTTTTGCTCCACTGAATAAGCACATCCAACTTGAATTAATATCCTGAAAATATTAAAGCAAGAATTAAGAACACATAATTAAGAACAAGAACAAGTATTTATCATGTAATTTAGATAATTAAATAATAAGATTCATCATAGGTTTCATCCCCCCTAGGTATTTAGGGAGTTTAGTTCATAACGTAAAAGGAAAACATCTTAGAATCAAGAAAACAACAAGACATAAAGAACCCAAAAACTTCTAAGGAACTTGATGGAGATCTTCAGTCTTGGAGTGAATATGCTTCTGAGATGATTCTGACGGCTTCCTTCGAGTAATTTCTTCGTTCTACTCTGCGTGCTCCCTTAGGTCCTCTTCTAGTGTATATTTATAGACTTTAGAATGCTCAAAAACCCTAAAAATTGGGATTTTCCGTGTAACAGGGAAGCAGGGTACGAAATTGACACGGGCTGTCACATGGGTGTGTGGCCAGCCCGTGTGGCTCACATGGGCATGTGCCCAGCCCGTGTGGATCCTGAAAACTCTGATTTTGGCCCCTTTTTCGCTCATTTTTCTCCCAAATGCTCTCATAAGTATAGAAACATGAATTTAAGGGATTAGGAGCATCAAATTCACTAATTCTCATCATAAATCATCCAAAAATATTCCAAGCATGGAATTAAAATATGTTACATTTATGGTTTATCAAATATCCCCCACACTTAAGCATTTGCTTATCCTCAAGCAAAATCCTCAACTCACAATTAAAATTAAGCTTTCTCAATTCATAATTCTTATCAATAATGTTTTATCATAATTCACAAATAAATCACACATTGATAGTTCGACTAAAAGAGCACTAAAGATTCAAACAATCCAAGTCACACATTTTTAAAGCATGAAAACATAGGTATTTCCCATTATCTAAGTAATTACCTTTAATTCAAAACCGACAAGATTTGACATCCCCACTAAAGATTCACTCAAATCACTCAAGGTGTTTAAGGTTCAAAAATAAGCACTCAAAAGTCAAACATGGAAAGTCATTACAATAGGCTTGCATGAAAATCAAATCTCCACCACTATAAAATGAGATGATACACAAATCAAAAGGTCTTTAAAGGGTTGTAATGGGGTTTGGGTTAAAGGTATGGATAAAGGCTGAAATAGAGGGTTAGAATCGAGATCGAATTGACAATTTACCTAACTAGAAAAATAAACTAATACTGAATAATTACATCAATTGAAAACTTATCAATAATAACACGAGCTTCTTCTCAAAATGTGAAATTAACCGTTTAAGCTCAAATAACATAGAACTAGTAATAATTAAGATAAATGTACATTTTTTTTCACTTTTTTTTTTACTTTTTTTTCACTTTTTTTTTGAGTTAAGGATAAAAGAGATAATTTAACAACTGAAACAAAAGAACATAGTTAGGCAACTGACCAAATCAAATCTCGACAAAAAGGGAGTCAATACAATAGGAAAAATTATCAATGAATCAAAAAGAATAAGTTATGGGTTAATATTAAGGGTAGATCAAGAAACGGTTTATTAGGCTCAAAGGGGTTCAGTAAGGGTTAATTATGAATGTAGGCTTTTAATGGGATAAGTGGGTTAAAACCTAAGTGCCTTTATCATCTCAGTATATCAAATCAAAAGTGTGGTCTCGACATGCATAATCGAAGCAAGTTCTAGAATAACAAATCAATATTGACACACTCATAACCAATAATAAAGTGAGCAAGAAAAGTGTATGCTCTAAAGGCTCAAAATCTCACAAAAATTACTGTTTTTGATGTCAATCTCGTAAATCTAAAACTTCAAGGTAATATTTAAATTTAGGGAAACAACTTAGAAATTTTTTTTATTCTGAAAATAGACTTATCATGCTTGATTCTCTAATGTCTTAAAATTTAAAAAATCAATGCACAATTACCTATGAATTTAATCCAAAACATATCAATAAAAATCACAAATCGATAAGAATTCATTCTAATAGTAAAATGAGAAAATTACTTGAATACAAGACGTAATTCAGGCATTTTCTAATAATCATATAAATAACCTCCCCACATTTAAGATATACATTGTCCTCAATGTATGAATATATGTAATGACAGTATAAGTAGAATATCATAAGAGAGGGAGAGAAGTGAAACTGCCCTGAAGTTTGGATGAAGTCCTCAAATTAGTGACTAGCGGAATTGTAGAGAGGGCTAAATGTAGTGCATGATTCTGAGCAAGCTATTAAGAAAATAAACACAACTGGTGGAGAAGATTAAAGGATTACTTGATTAGGAACAACCATAATAACTAAAATATAGTTCAAAATATATTAGACAAGTCTATAAAAGATAATAAGAAACATAAAAGACAAATAAAATAAAAATAAAAATAGAAATAAGATAAAACAAGAAGACAAAATAAGAAAAGAGAAAAGGGGTTAGGGTTTTTATAGGGTGACACGGTTGTGTGAGGGTCCCTGTTGAGCCACACGGCCGTGTCACACGCCCGTGTGGCTTGTTTTAAACCCGTGTTCTTCGAGGGAAAAAAATAGCCCAGTCTTCACACGGCCTCGGACACGCCCGTGTATCCAGGCCGTGTGGTTCACACAGCCAAGTCGCACGGCCATGTATATCATCCTTTGCTTCTCCCACGCCCGTGTGACCTCTCACACGCCCGTGTGGCTAGGCCGTGTCTCACACACGGCTGTGTGCCTTGCCCGTGTAACTCTCTGTATTGTTTTAAAAATTCAAAAAATTTTGTTCCAGGTTTTACACGACCTAGGACACGCTTGTGTGTCCAGGCCGTGTGGTCCACACGGCCGTGTCGCACGCCCGTGTGGTTTAATTTAAGGCCGTGTCTCTGTCGATTTTTGGGAAAATTTTAGCCCTGTTTCCATACGGCCAAGGACACGCCCGTGTCTCCAGGCCGCGTGGGTCAAAAACCTGCATTTAAACATGAAAAGAAGTAAAAATAAACTAATTAGAAGGGTTAGTGCTCGGGTTGCCTCCCGAGAAGCGCTTATTTAGAGTCTAAGCTCGACTTACCTCTCATTCGCATGGTCATGGTGGTTTGAGGAGTTGAAACCCCTTTCTCCTGCTATCAGTTCTAACATCAAAATAAGGTTTAAGTCGAGTACTATTTACCTTAAAAGTACAAAATTTAGAATGAGTTACCTCGACTGTACCGTATGGGAAGACATTTAGTATCGTAAAAGGGAGGTTCTCCGTTTGCATTAGGCTTTGAAGTGACAACTCGAGGATCCATTTTATCTAACAGTACCTAGTCCCCAACCTTAAATTGATTGGTTCTATCATTAAGCTCGACTTGGTGTTGCTTCTGTTCCTCTTTGACATAAGTCCGCCATTCGTCTAGTTCATCTATCTGTAGCATTCGTCTTTCATGGATGGTTCCATTGTTGGCGCATGAACCAGAACGTGGCTCATTTGTGTTTTTCGAAAGAGTTTCCAAATCACGAGCTTGGAGCGTGGTCGTATCATCACCTACACGAAGTGTGAGTTCACCTGTACCAACATCAATGATAGTTCTAGCAGTTGCTAAAAAGGGGCGTCCTAAAATTAAAGGGACATCACTATCCTCATCCATGTCTAGTACAACAAAGTCAACTGGGAATATGAATTTATCAATTTTTACGAGTACATCTTCAACAATACCCCTTGGAAATCTAATAGTTTTATCTGCTAATTGAATGCTCATCCTAGTTTTTTTAGGTTTCCCAGGACCTAGCTGTTTAAACATTTTGTAAGGCATGACATTAATACTTGCCCCTAAATCAGCTAAAGCATTATTTACATTTAAACTACCAATTAAACAAGGAATAGTAAAACTCCTTGGATCCTTCAATTTGTTGGGTAGTTTATTTTGTAAGATAGCTGAGCACACTGCATTTAGCTCCACGTGCGACAAATCATCTAACTTCCGTTTGTTTGCCAAAAGCTCCTTTAAAAATTTAACTGAGTTGGGCATCTGCGAAAGAGCTTCAATAAATGGTAAGTTAATATGCAACTTTTTCAAAAGTTTAAGAAATTTACCGAATTGTTCATTTGCGCGGTCTTTCTTTGTCGCGTTGGGATATGGCACATGAGGTGTATAATCCTTACTTGCCGGTTTTTGTTCATTGTGTCTTACCTCAACCTTACCATTTCTTACCACAGTTTCTTGCCTCGGTTCAGATTCAAATTCAGCTAACCCTTCTTCATCTCGAACAGTAATGGCATGAAGTTGCTCCCTTGGGTTAGTTTCGGTGTTGCTTGGCAAGCTACCTTGTGGTCGTTCTGAAATCATCTTTGCCAATTGACCAGTTTGATTCTCAAGCCCTTGAATCGACGCTTGTTGATTTTTGAGTGCTGTTTCGGTGTTTTAGAAGCGGGTTTCTGACACCAAAATAAATTTCGTCAGCATCTCTTCAAGGTTTGGTTTCTTCTCTTACTGGTAGGGTTATTGTTGGAAGCCTGGAGGGGGTTGCGGTCTCTGATTTCCTTGGCCACCCCAAGAGAAATTGGGGTGGTTCCTCCAACCTGCATTATAAGTGTTACTATAGGGATTATTCTGAGGTCTAGAATTATTACCCATATAGTTGACTTGTTCGTCTTCTGTGCTAAGGTTGTAGGATCGACTTTCTGGATGGTTTCCTCCTCCATTTGCGTCGCATTACATCACCGGATGTACCTGTGTAAAACCATATAAACCATCAATCTTTTTATTCAAGAGTTCTACCTGGTTCGATAACATGGTGACTGCATCAACGTTAAAAACATTGGCTACTTTTATCGGCTTTGTCCTCATAACTTGCCACTGATAATTACTAAGTGACATCTCTTCTATAAACTCGTAAGCCTCCTCAGGTGTTTTATTATTCAGAGTTCCACCAGCGAACGCATCGATCAACTGCCTAGTTGAGGGGTTCAAACCGTTGTAGAAAGTTTGAACCTGTAGCCATAGAGGTAACCCATGGTGAGGGCACATTCTCAATAAGTCCTTATACCTCTCCCATGCATCGTAAAGAGTTTCTAAATCCATCTGCACAAAAGAAGAGATATCATTCCTCAACTTTGCCGTTTTAGCCGGCGAAAAATACTTTAATAGAAACTTTTCGGTCATTTGTTCCCAAGTAGTGATGGAACCTCGTGGTAACGAGTTCAACCACTGTTTAGCTTTATTCCTCAATGAAAAAGAAAATAACCGAAGGCGAATGGCATCGTCAGAAACACCATTAATTTTAAAAGTGCCGCAGAATTCTAAGAAATTAGCCAAATGAGTATTTGGGTATTCGTCTTGCAAACCATCAAACTGAACAAACTGTTGAATCATTTGAATAGTGTTAGGTTTCAGTTCAAAATTATTTACAGCAATAGCAGGTCTAACAATACTCGATTTAGCCCCAGTTAAATTGGGCTTCGCATAGTCGTACATAGTACGAGGAGCAGGATTCTGATTTACAGGATTCGCGGCAACCACAAGAGGTAGCGGATTATTCTGATTTTCAACCATCTCCTCGGTAAGATTGGTATCGTCCTCTTGCTCTTCCTCTATATACTGAAGACTTCGCCTTATTTCTCTACGATTTCTGCGAGATGTGCTTTCAATTTCGCTATCAAATAATAGAGGTTCTGTAGGGTTTTTTCTAGTCATAAACTAAAGATACCTGCCAGAAGCAAATAAAAGAAAAGTTAGTAAATTAAATAATAAACTAAAAATAAAAAAAATTACAGGAAATAAAAAATGACTAAAGTAATAAAAATTAAGTGTTCATAATATTTTAGTCCCTGACAACGGCGCCAAAAACTTGATGGTCTCAAAACTAACTACTAATTACGACAAAGGCAAGCGCACCTATCAAACAGTTGTATAGCTATGGTGAGTCTGGAATATCGTATCCACAAGGACTAAAAGTACTAGTAATAACTATCTTTCTATTATTTAGCTTAATAATTAAATGGGTGTTTTGTTTTTAATTTAAAACTAACTAATTTACTATGAATGCGACAGAGAGTGAAGAGAGTAATCGAAATAAACAAATGAATAAAGAAAATACCCAAAGAAGAATCCACCTAGACTTCACTTATTATTCTGACTCTGAATTAAACGATTTATTCACTTGTCTTGATCCGTAGAAATCCCTAAATTATGTTAATATCTCTTTCGAGACTAAGAACAACTGACTCTAGGTTGATTAATTAAAATCTCTTTCTAATTAAAACCCCTATCGTCGCATGAACTCGATTTATGGATTCCCTTCTTAGATTTGACTCTAATCCGACAGATTTATGTCGTCCTATTTCTAGGGTTGCAATCAACTCCGCTTAATTATGCTAGATCTACTCTTATACAGGGACTTTTGCTCCACTGAATAAGCACATCCAACTTGAATTAATATCCTGAAAATATTAAAGCAAGAATTAAGAACACATAATTAAGAAAAAGAACAAGTATTTATCATGTAATTCAGATAATTAAATAATAAGATTCATCATAGGTTTCATCCTCCCTAGGTATTTAGGGAGTTTAGTTCATAACTTAAAAGGAAAACATCTTAGAATCAAGAAAACAACAAGACATAAAGAACCCAAAAACTTCTAAGGAACTTGATGGAGATCTTCAATCTTGGAGTGAATCTGCTTCCGATATGATTTCGACGGCTTCCTTCGAGTAATTTCTTCGTTCTACTCTGCGTGCTCCCTTAGGTCCTCTTCTAGTGTGTATTTATAGACTTTAGAATGCTCAGAAACCTTAAAAATTGGGTTTTTCTCACAGTAATGAGGAAGCGAGTGCGAAATCGACACTGCCAGCACATAGGCGTATGGCCACCCCGTGTGTGGCACATGGGCGCGCCCACCACCAGTGTGGATCCTGAAAACTCCGATTTTGGCCCTTTTTTCGCTCTTTTTGCTCCCAAATGCTCTTCTAAGTATAGAAACATGAATTTAAGGGATTAGGAGCATCAAATTCACTAATTCTCATCATAAATCATCCAAAAATATGCCAAGCATGGAATTAAAATATGTTACATTTATGGTTTATCAGCATCTTTCATTACCTTTCTAGCACTCGCCAACATATTTTGTCGTCATAGAAATGACAACGTTGTAATCCACATCGAGTTTAAAGTTATGCTCCTTAATTGCTCCTACAATGGCCTCCTTCTTCGGGAATTGTAAATCCACGCATAAATCTCTAGGATGCACTTTAGAACGCATCACGTGGGTCAGTAATATATAAGGATATTCAAGAAACTCTACGACATGCATTGCATTTAAGTCGATGTTAAACATATGAGCCATAGGTTCATATAGTGAAAGAACCAAACTGAGTCTGTTCGACTAAGCCCTAGTTTCAGCAGTATTCGGTTGGACGCCTTGGTCGGAATCAAAATCTTCATCTTCTTCTTCAACATTCGCTTCCTTCAACACATCGTCTTCGTACGGATCACTAGATTTAGAATTATTTCCATCATTGTATATAACATCAACAGACACTTCTTTTGCATTTGGCTCAACAACATTTTCATTAAGGTCTAATGTTGTATTTTGAGCACACCCATATATAAATGGTTATGCAAAGTCATACTAATCCTCTAATGGGACATTTAGATTGAAATCCAACCAAAAAATTAAAAGATTGTCTCCATTGAGACTCTGATGGCACCTCTACGTACGAATCCTGTAATTCATTTTGTTGATCGACGGGGTTGATGAAAATATTCACAATCTGTTTGGATGAACTATGTAACACCCCTAACCCGTATCCCTCGCCGGAACCGGGTTACGGAGCTTTACCGGAGTTTACAGATCAAATAGACAAAAATTTCAAACATTTCATATCATCAAAACAAGTCATCAAAGCATCATTTTAATCCAAATTATAAACATACCAAATCTAAATCAATTTGCCTAGTTCATGAGCACTTAAACATAGAATTAAATTCACATGCACATATCTAGATTTAGTTCAATTTACCATGCCATAAACAAATATTTATATGTATAAAACCAACCAAAATTAAACTTATAACCTTATTTACAATTAAACCACAAAATAACTATTATTTAGACACCCTAGGTACATGCCGACACAAAGGATAAACATCACCACATTTGAGTTCAGGATCGTTGTTGGATGCTAAATTGGCGATCAAAAGTTAAGTACCTAACCTGTGCAAGGGAAACAAAATCGTACGCTGAGTAAAACTCAATGGTATTTCTATAATCCGGATATTTAAAGAAAAAATAATATAATAGACACAATTAAATATTAAGCACAATTGAATATTTAAAATGCACATTTATTTATACAATAGAATTAACCATTCAATACTCAAATCATAAATACATCATTTTATACCATACTCATTTCTCATTATTTGCCATAAAATAGCTTCTCACAATATAATACACATTTCACTTAAACAACAATAATGTTTATTCCATGTCCAATTCATGAATACACATTCCATGTGTCTCAATCCATATTTCAATTCACAGTCTCATTTTCATTTCACATATAATATCATCCAACATCGATCATAGTTGTAACACCCCAAACCCAGCCCATTTACTACGACCGAATTTGAAATGCCACTGCGGAAAACGTTTGAAAATATCCTGACTTGTGGTGGAACTTGAAAATTTTGTTGTCATTTGAAAACCATGTCCATTTAAAAAATTAATAAATGATATAAGTTTGATAAAAATTTCCGAATTAAAACATTATTATAAGTTATTATAATATAAATTATTTGTAAAAATATTTCTAAGTATAGTATAAACTTCAAAAAAAACCATAAATAGAGTACTTTAAATGGCCCTTATTACAAATAATAATTTAATCAAAAGTACTTAAAAGTAACTGAATATAATAAATAAATCGTTTTCTTCATGATGGGCCACCTCGTATCCACTCCAACCCGGTCCAAGCTTTATGCATTACCCAAAATGTTGGTAAAAATTTGGGTGAGTCAATCGACTCAGTGCATAGTTATTACACATGTCCCCATACATATGGGCTTGGCCCATATCCACACAAATCCATACACTTAAATATGCAATTATGAAGCCCAACCCAACCTAGGGCCCATCCGTTACTCCTACCTTAGCGGACTCCTGCCCAAGGCCGTGGCTAATCCACCACCGATCACATAGTGATCCACATATCTTACCTTGGCGGACTTGTCGCTCAAGGCCGTGGGTCGAGCCACCGATCCCATAGGGATCCCACATATCAATCATCCACGGTGATGCACACAAACTATCAACCGCCGAGATGGGCACCTAGCCAACACCTCCCTTGATGAAGCACATAGCTAACATCAAGCGCTAATGTAGCACAAGGTGACATTAGACCACGTACATAAATATGTACACCTGTCCTCCAATATTCATATCCCAAGCCCTCATGCACATATATATCATGATAAAACATCATTTAATAAAATATATATAACATGCTCATCTCCATTTCACATATTCATCAAGAATCATTTAATAACATAAAACACTCGACCTTGTTAATCGATTACCCATCAGGGGTATCCACCACTTTAGCCCTTATCTCGGCTATCATTCACAACATAGCACATATACATTTTAACATATTTAAATCAATCAAAAGACAGTGCGATAACTACGCACCTGATTAGCACAATTGACTAAATCCCAAACCCACGCCTAATGATTTGCACCTTTGTGATTGTAGAACTCCTTCCTAATCTTTCCAAATCCCGAAAATACCGCTTGCTCCTTGAGACACAAGTCTCCAAATCCCGAAAGATCACCTCTTGGTTCGGCCACAAGACACACTATCCGAACCGATCGAATCGCTTGCACCCAAAGTCTCCTTGAACACTGAGAGATTCGGCTTTTAGGGAATGACAAGAAAAGAGTAGTTTTCGGGAAAAGATGATAATACAAAAGAACAAGAAAGAAGAATAAACTAAACTACCACCTTCGGCTTTGAAGTACAAAATAAATAAATAAATAAAATAGAAAAGAGAAAGGAAGAATACAAGGTTCGGCTATGATTCAGAATGGCAAGGGAATATTCGGCCACACAAGAACATAGGTAGAATTGAGGTTTGAAGAAAAGAAAAGAGTAGGGAGAGAAGTTAGGAGAATTTCAGCTACTGGCTTTTCTACTTATCTCATCAAAATTAATCTCCTATTATCACTCCATTTGAATAAAATAACTCAACCATTATCTCCTCCTTTATCTCATTATCACTTATTCAAAAACAAATAAAATAAAGGTCACCATTATCTTCTAATAAATAAAAATAAAATAAAATCCAAAGATTGATCCATTATCCCATCTGAATTTAAAAACAAAATCAGCTTGATCCTTATCTAATTGAAGATCCCATGTGCCGTCCCACTAACTTCCTCCCTTCACGCTAGCAAAGAAAAATAAAAACACCCATTTGCTTTGCTCATGCCACTCGAACATAGGACCACCGAATCAAGCATAACTAACGCCCCTGTGCCACTCTGCAGAGCATTTTTTGTGATATAAACCCCTTACAATTTCTTTTAAAGGCTCCTCATTGGTTCCCCTTTCTCTTAACGCCAAACGCCAAAATAAAACGTACCTTGCTCCCATCGTGACTCGAACTCGAGTCCATCCACCAATGCCCTTAAGTGGCGCCCCAAGCCACTCTACCAACCGACTTTTCATGTCCACCAACTCCCACAAATTCTTTTAAAACCTCCTTAACTTAGCCCCTTCCTTTTAACGCCAAAAAGCCTAAAAATAAAACGCACCCTTTGCAACCACCATGATTCGAACCTCCATGTCAAGGCGTCCTCCCCAAAGCCGCCTAAAAATATTCTTAAGGCCTCCTTAGCCCAGCTCCCTAATTAACACTTAAAAATAAAATTTCTCCTAAAGCTCTAGCCTTCCTTTAGCTTATCACTAGCACCTAAAATACCTCAATTAACACCATGATGACCACACTTATGCAAAATAATTTAATAAAATTTTACCCCTATTTCAGGATATTACAATTCTACCCCCCTTAAAATAATTTCGTCCTCGAAATTACTTACTATCGTTCAATCGTGCATCCTTAACTCATCATACTACGCTATCGCTGCAAGCACTTTGATCTTAAAGAACTATGATACTTTCTAGACACATTCTCTAAGTTCATAATCAAAGTTCCATACACTTCACTAGCAACATAAGAACGAACTAACTTAACCACAAACAAGACAATAGAGGGTATTCCAAAAATAAGAAACTTACCCGTTGTCACCTCTGGCACATCTTCCCCCTCGCGACGGCCGACTGCGTAAACCAACCTTGGCTGCCTTGCATCTGCACCTTCAGCCTCTCTGTTTGGTGCTCCACGACCTCGGCCTGAACCATTTCCTCCATGGTTCGGACCACGACCCCTTGTCGCTTGCTGGCCATCTCTACCCGGCTGCACATAACTTTGGCTTCACGTCCGTCTCAGCCCTATTCGGATCCCGAGGCGATCCTTGATCAGTGAGACTTAGACTTACACCTAAAACATTCCCGTTCCCGGTTCCAGCACTTGCCAACATGATACCTTCCACACTGAGCACATGGACGATCCAGATTTTCTGTAGCTGGCTTAGCAACACGGACAGAATTTTCAACCCTCGGTCTTTTCTGAAGACCCTCAGATGATTCAGATGATCCAAAATTCCTCCTATCCCGGTTCCTATCCTTATCTCTGTTCTGCCTCACAGAGTTCTTAATTCCCTCAGCTACCTTAGCTTTTTCGACTAACACAGCGAACTCCCGTTCCTGATGAGGAGCTATCAACAACCTCAGGTCATCCCTTAATCCGTCCTCAAACCGGACACATCGCTCATGCTCCGTAGCAACTACTCCTCGAGCATATCGGCTTAACCTTAGGAATTCAGCCTTGACCACGTCCACGACAACCACGTCCTCTAGAATTCATTTCTAGCGCCTCGATTTAGTCTGATTTAAGAAATTTTATGCATTAGAAATTTTGTTCCACTATTTATCCACGAGCAAATTTTATGAAATGAGGTTTTCAGAAGTTGTTCTTTCGATCAATCAAAGTTTCAGTTCGAGTTCACTACTCTAATTCAGAGAATCATATTCACATTCATCAATAAGGACACATTCAGTGGTCCACAGCACTCACTTCACTTTTATAGGCATTTTTGTCCATTTCCCCACCCAAGGGTAATTTCGTCATTTTTCCTACAAGGGTATTTTGGTAATAAGTCGCGGTCGATTGAAAATCTTAGTAAATCAAGATATTTTTAATTTCAAAACTCCAGGGTATTTTTGGAAATTTTTCTCAAATCAAAGGTATGACAAAAAAAATTTTGCATTCGGGGTTATTTTGGTAATTTTGTTCATCAGGGGTAATTTTGTAAATTTTTCAAATCAGGGTATCTTGAATTTTCGCAAAATAGAGTTTTTGAATACTTTTGCAAAGTAGGTAAAAATTAGGTTTAAACCGGAAATTTTGAAAGTCAGGGGCATTTTAGTAATTTTCAACACAGGGGTATTTTCGTAATTTTACAAATCGGAGATATTTTGGAAAAATTTTCACAACAATTCAAAGGGTAATTTGGGGATTTTCAAACTAGGAATTTTATAAAACTGCATGGCTAGTCCCTTTCGGGTTTTAATTATCGGGTTTAGCCCGTGAATAAGTCCTCTTGGTTAGGGTGAACCGTAGCTACGCACCAGGTAGGATTCAAGTGGAGAGGAGGTGAGTCACGCGGACTACTTAAATACCAAGCTCCCACCGAATACCAATCCTAGACATGCGCACACAGGTTGCCACACCTTAACTCGGCGACTTTCTTCACAGGTTTGTTTGATTGTATTTAAGTCTTATGCATGTGTTTGAGTAGACTAGTCCTAGGGTTAAACAGATCCTAGTCCACTACTCTACGTGCCCAATTAAGCCCATAACAGTTCACAAATTCAAACCACCTCAACAATCAGAAGTACTTACCTGGTGGACTTCGGGTCGGAGATACAGGTGCCATGCCAGAATAAACCTGAAATAAAAGTCCATATTTTGAAAAGCCCATTTTTGAAAACTATTTTCGGGCCCAAAACCTCAAAGTCGAGTTTTGAACCGGGCTCTGATACCAATTTGTAACACCCCAAACCCAGCCCATTTACTACGACCGAATTTGAAATGCCACTGCGGAAAACGTTTGAAAATATCCTGACTTGTGGTGGAACTTGAAAATTTTGTTGTCATTTGAAAACCATGTCCATTTAAAAAATTAATAAATGATATAAGTTTGATAAAAATTTCCGAATTAAAACATTATTATAAGTTATTATAATATAAATTATTTGTAAAAATATTTCTAAGTATAGTATAAACTTCAAAAAAAACCATAAATAGAGTACTTTAAATGGCCCTTATTACAAATAATAATTTAATCAAAAGTACTTAAAAGTAACTGAATATAATAAATAAACTGTCTTCTGCATGGGCCACCTCGTATCCACTCCAACCCGGTCCAAGCTTTATGCATTACCTGAAATGTTGGTAAAAATTTGGGTGAGTCAACTGACTCAGTGCATAGTTATTACACATGTCCCCATACATATGGGCTTGGCCCATATCCACACAGTCCATACACTTAAATATGCAATTATGAAGCCCAACCCAACCTAGGGCCCATCCGTTACTCCTACCTTAGCAGACTCCCTGCCCAAGGCCGTGGCTAATCCACCACCGATCACATAGTGATCCACATATCTTACCTTGGCAGACTTGCTGCTCAAGGCCGTGGCTGAGCCACCGATCCCATAGGGATCCCACATATCAATCAGTCCACGGTGATGCACACAGCTATCAACCGCCGAGATGGGCACCTAGCCAACACCTCCCTTGATGAAGCACATAGCTAACATCAAGCGCTAATGTAGCACAAGGCTGACATTAGACCACGTACATAAATATGTACACCCTGTCCTCCAATATTCATATCCCAAGCCCTCATGCACATATATATCATGATAAAACATCATTTAATAAAATATATATAACATGCTCATCTCCATTTCACATATTCATCAGTAATCATTTAATAACATAAAACACTGACCTTGTTAATCGATTACCCATCAGGGGTATCCACCACTTTAGCCCTTATCTCGGCTATCATTCACAACATAGCACATATACATTTTAACATATTTAAATCAATCAAAAGACAGTGCGATAACTACGCACCTGATTAGCACAATTGACTAAATCCCGAAACCCACGTCTAATGATTTGCACCTTTGTGATTGTAGAACTCCTTCCTAATCTTTCCAAATCCCGAAATACCGCTTGCTCCTTGAGACACAAGTCTCCAAATCCCGAAAGATCACCTCTTGGTTCGGCCACAAGACACACTATCCGAACCGATCGAATCGCTTGCACCCAAAGTCTCCTTGAACACCGAGAGATTCGGCTTTTAGGAAATGACAAGAAAAGAGTAGTTTTCGGAAAAGATGATAATACAAAAGAACAAGAAAGAAGAATAAACTAAACTACCACCTTCGGCTTTGAAGTACAAAATAAATAAATAAATAAAATAGAAAAGAGAAAGGAAGAATACAAGGTTCGGCTATGATTCAGAATGGCAAGGGAATATTCGGCCACACAAGAACATAGGTAGAATTGAGGTTTGAAGAAAAGAAAAGAGTAGGGAGAGAAGTTAGGAGAATTTCGGCTACTGGCTTTTCTACTTATCTCATCAAAATTAATCTCCTATTATCACTCCATTTGAATAAAATAACCCAACCATTATCTCCTCCTTTATCTCATTATCACTTATTCAAAAACAAATAAAATAAAGGTCACCATTATCTTCTAATAAATAAAAATAAAATAAAATCCAGCATTGATCCATTATCCCATCTGAATTTAAAAACAAAATCAGCTTGATCCTTATCTAATTGAAGATCCCATGTGCCGTCCCACTAACTTCCTCCCTTCACGCTAGCAGCAAAAATAAAAACACCCATTTGCTGCTCATGCCACTCGAACATAGGACCACTGGGCCACATAACTAACGCCCTGTGCCACTCTGCCGAGAGCATTTTTTGTGATATAAACCCCTTACAATTTCTTTTAAAGGCTCCTCATTGGTTCCCCTTTCTCTGCCAAACGCCAAAATAAAACGTACCTTGCTCCCATCGTGACTCGAACTCGAGTCCATCCACCAATGCCCTTAAGTGGCGCCCCAAGCCACTCTACCAACCGACTTTTCATGTCCACCAACTCCCACAAATTCTTTTAAAACCTCCTTAACTTAGCCCCTTCCTTTTTAACGCCAAAAAGCCTAAAAAATAAAACGCACCCTTTGCAACCACCATGATTCGAACCTCCATGCTGAAGGCGTCCTCCCCAAAGCCGCCTAAAAATATTCTTAAGGCCTCCTTAGCCCAGCTCCCCCTAATTAACACTTAAAAATAAAATTTCTCCTAAAGCTCGGGCCTTCCTTTAGCTTATCACTAGCACCTAAAATACCTCAATTAACACCATGATGACCACACTTATGCAAAATAATTTAATAAAATTTTACCCCTATTTCAGGATATTACAATTCTACCCCCCTTAAAATAATTTCGTCCTCGAAATTACTTACTATCGTTCAATCGTGCATCCTTAACTCATCATACTACGCTACTGCTGCGCACTTTGATCTTAAAGAACTATGATACTTTCTAGACACATTCTCTAAGTTCATAATCAAAGTTCCATACACTTCACTAGCAACATAAGAACGAACTAACTTAACCACAAACAAGACAATAGAGGTATTCCAAAATAAGAAACTTACCCGTTGTCACCTCGGCACATCTTCCCCTCGCGACGGCCGATCACAGTAAACCAACCTTGGTCGCCTTGCATCCGCACCTTCACCTCTCTGTTTGGTGCTCCACGACCTCGGCTTTGAACCATTTCCTCCATGGTTCGGACCACGACCCCCTTGTCGCTTGCGGCCATCTCTACCCTTGCACATAACTTTGGCTCTTTGTCCGAGCCCTATTCGATCCCCGAGGGCGATCCTTAATCAGTGAGACTTAGACTTACACCTAAAACATTCCTGTTCCTTGTTCCAAAGACTTGCCAACATGATACCTTCCACACTCGAGCACATGGACGATCCAGATTTTCTCAGAGTGGCTTAGCAACACGGACGGAAATTTTCAACCCTCGGTCTTTTACGAAGACCCTCAGATGATTCAGATGATCCAAAATTCCTCCTATCCCGGTTCCTATCCTTATCTCTGTTCTGCCTCACAGAGTTCTTAATTCCCTCAGCTACCTTAGCTTTTTCGACTAACACAAATGAACTCCTGCTCCGATGAGGAGCTATCAACAACCTCAGTCATCCCTTAATCCGTCCTCAAACCGGACACATCGCTCATGCTCCGTAGCAACTACTCCTCGAGCATATCGGCTTAACCTTAGGAATTCAGCCTTGACCACGTCCACGACAACCACGTCCTCTAGAATTCATTTCTAGCGCCTCGATTTAGTCTGATTTAAGAAATTTTATGCATTAGAAATTTTGTTCCACTATTTATCCACGAGCAAATTTTATGAAATGAGGTTTTCAGAAGTTGTTCTTTCGATCAATCAAAGTTTCAGTTCGAGTTCACTACTCTAATTCAGAGAATCATATTCACATTCATCAATAAGGACACATTCAGTGGTCCACAGCACTCACTTCACTTTTATAGGCATTTTTGTCCATTTCCCCACCCAAGGGTAATTTCGTCATTTTTCCTACAAGGGTATTTTGGTAATAAGTCGCGGTCGATTGAAAATCTTAGTAAATCAAGATATTTTTAATTTCAAAACTCCAGGGTATTTTTGGAAATTTTTCTCAAATCAAAGGTATGACAAAAAAAATTTTGCATTCGGGGTTATTTTGGTAATTTTGTTCATCGTGTAATTTTGTAAATTTTTCAAATCAGGGTATCTTGAATTTTCGCAAAATAGAGTTTTTGAATACTTTTGCAAAGTAGGTAAAAATTAGGTTTAAACCGGAAATTTTGAAAGTCAGGGGCATTTTAGTAATTTTCAACACAGGGGTATTTTCGTAATTTTACAAATCGGAGATATTTTGGAAAAATTTTCACAACAATTCAAAGGGTAATTTGGGGATTTTCAAACTAGGAATTTTATAAAACTGCATGGCTAGTCCCTTTCGGGTTTTAATTATCGGGTTTAGCCCGTGAATAAGTCCTCTTGGTTAGGGTGAACCGTAGCTACGCACCAGGTAGGATTCAAGTGGAGAGGAGGTGAGTCACGCGGACTACTTAAATACCAAGCTCCCACCGAATACCAATCCTAGACATGCGCACACAGGTTGCCACACCTTAACTCGGCGACTTTCTTCACAGGTTTGTTTGATTGTATTTAAGTCTTATGCATGTGTTTGAGTAGACTAGTCCTAGGGTTAAACAGATCCTAGTCCACTACTCTACGTGCCCAATTAAGCCCATAACAGTTCACAAATTCAAACCACCTCAACAATCAGAAGTACTTACCTGGTGGACTTGGGTTGAGATCTGAGTGCCATGCGAAATAAACACGAAATAAAAGTCCATATTTTGAAAAGCCCATTTTTGAAAACTATTTTCGGGCCCAAAACCTCAAAGTCGAGTTTTGAACCGGGCTCTGATACCAATTTGTAACACCCCAAACCCAGCCCATTTACTACGACCGAATTTGAAATGCCACTGCGGAAAACGTTTGAAAATATCCTGACTTGTGGTGGAACTTGAAAATTTTGTTGTCATTTGAAAACCATGTCCATTTAAAAAATTAATAAATGATATAAGTTTGATAAAAATTTCCGAATTAAAACATTATTATAAGTTATTATAATATAAATTATTTGTAAAAATATTTCTAAGTATAGTATAAACTTCAAAAAAAACCATAAATAGAGTACTTTAAATGGCCCTTATTACAAATAATAATTTAATCAAAAGTACTTAAAAGTAACTGAATATAATAAATAAACTGTCTTCTGCATGGGCCACCTCGTATCCACTCCAACCCGGTCCAAGCTTTATGCATTACCTGAAATGTTGGTAAAAATTTGGGTGAGTCAACTGACTCAGTGCATAGTTATTACACATGTCCCCATACATATGGGCTTGGCCCATATCCACACAGTCCATACACTTAAATATGCAATTATGAAGCCCAACCCAACCTAGGGCCCATCCGTTACTCCTACCTTAGCGCACTCCGCCCAAGGCCGTGGCTAATCCACCACCGATCACATAGTGATCCACATATCTTACCTTGGCGGACTTGTTGCTCAAGGCCGTGGTGAGCCACCGATCCCATAGGGATCCCACATATCAATCGATCCACGGTGATGCACACAACTATCAACCGCGCGATGGGCACCTAGCTAACACACCTCCCTTGATGAAGCACATAGCTAACATCAAGCGCTAATGTAGCACAAGGCTGACATTAGACCACGTACATAAATATGTACACCCTGTCCTCCAATATTCATATCCCAAGCCCTCATGCACATATATATCATGATAAAACATCATTTAATAAAATATATATAACATGCTCATCTCCATTTCACATATTCATCAGTAATCATTTAATAACATAAAACACTGACCTTGTTAATCGATTACCCATCAGGGGTATCCACCACTTTAGCCCTTATCTCGGCTATCATTCACAACATAGCACATATACATTTTAACATATTTAAATCAATCAAAAGACAGTGCGATAACTACGCACCTGATTAGCACAATTGACTAAATCCCGAAACCCACGTCTAATGATTTGCACCTTTGTGATTGTAGAACTCCTTCCTAATCTTTCCAAATCCCGAAATACCTGCTTGCTCCTTGAGACACAAGTCTCCAAATCCCGAAAGATCACCTCTTGGTTCGGCCACAAGACACACTATCCGAACCGATCGAATCGCTTGCACCCAAAGTCTCCTTGAACACTGAGAGATTCGGCTTTTAGGGAATGACAAGAAAAGAGTAGTTTTCGGGAAAAGATGATAATACAAAAGAACAAGAAAGAAGAATAAACTAAACTACCACCTTCGGCTTTGAAGTACAAAATAAATAAATAAATAAAATAGAAAAGAGAAAGGAAGAATACAAGGTTCGGCTATGATTCAGAATGGCAAGGGAATATTCGGCCACACAAGAACATAGGTAGAATTGAGGTTTGAAGAAAAGAAAAGAGTAGGGAGAGAAGTTAGGAGAATTTCGGCTACTGGCTTTTCTACTTATCTCATCAAAATTAATCTCCTATTATCACTCCATTTGAATAAAATAACTCAACCATTATCTCCTCCTTTATCTCATTATCACTTATTCAAAAACAAATAAAATAAAGGTCACCATTATCTTCTAATAAATAAAAATAAAATAAAATCCAGCATTGATCCATTATCCCATCTGAATTTAAAAACAAAATCAGCTTGATCCTTATCTAATTGAAGATCCCATGTGCCGTCCCACTAACTTCCTCCCTTCACGCTAGCAGCAAAAATAAAAACACCCATTTGCTGCTCATGCCACTCGAACATAGGACCAGCTGGAACTGCTTACAACTAACGCCCCAGGCCACTCTGCCAGAGCATTTTTTTGTGATATAAACCCCTTACAATTTCTTTTAAAGGCTCCCTCATTGGTTCCCCTTTCTCTTAACGCCAAACGCCAAAATAAAACGTACCTTGCTCCCATCGTGACTCGAACTCGAGTCCATCCACCAATGCCCTTAAGTGGCGCCCCAAGCCACTCTACCAACCGACTTTTCATGTCCACCAACTCCCACAAATTCTTTTAAAACCTCCTTAACTTAGCCCCTTCCTTTTTAACGCCAAAAAGCCTAAAAAATAAAACGCACCCTTTGCAACCACCATGATTCGAACCTCCATGCTTGGCGCGCCTCCCCCAAAGCCGCCTAAAAATATTCTTAAGGCCTCCTTAGCCCAGCTCCCCCTAATTAACACTTAAAAATAAAATTTCTCCTAAAGCTCGGGCCTTCCTTTAGCTTATCACTAGCACCTAAAATACCTCAATTAACACCATGATGACCACACTTATGCAAAATAATTTAATAAAATTTTACCCCTATTTCGTGATATTACAATTCTACCCCCTTAAAATAATTTCTCGTCCTCGAAATTACTTACTATCGTTCAATCGTGCATCCTTAACTCATCATACTACGCTCATCGCTGCAAGCACTTTGATCTTAAAGAACTATGATACTTTCTAGACACATTCTCTAAGTTCATAATCAAAGTTCCATACACTTCACTAGCAACATAAGAACGAACTAACTTAACCACAAACAAGACAATAGAGGGTATTCCAAAATAAGAAACTTACCCGTTGTCACCTCGGCACATCTTCCCCTCATGACGTACCGATCACAGAAACCAACCTTGGTCGCCTTGCATCCGCACCTTCACCTCTCTTTGGTGCTCCACGACCTCGGCTGAACCATTTCCTCCATGGTTCGGACCACGACCCTTTGTCGCTTGGTCGCCATCTCTACCCGGCCGCACATAACTTTGGCTTTCTTTGTCCGAGCCCTATTCGGATCCCGAGGCGATCCTTAATCAGGTGAGACTTAGACTTACACCTAAAACATTCCCGTTCCCGGTTCCAGCACTTGCCAACATGATACCTTCCACACTGAGCACATGGACGATCCAGATTTTCAGAGTGGGCTTAGCAACACGGGACAGAATTTTTCAACCCTCGGTCTTTTCTCAAGACCCTCGGATGATTCGGATGATCCAAAATTCCTCCTATCCTGTTCCTATCCTTATCTCTGCTCGCCTCACGAGTTCTTAATTCCTCACTACCTTAGCTTTTTCGACTAACACAACAACTCCGCTCTCGATGAGGAGCTATCAACAACCTCGGTCATCCCTTAATCCGTCCTCAAACCGACACATCGCTCATGCTCGTAGCAACTACTCCTCGAGCATATCGGCTTAACCTTAGGAATTCACCTTGACCACGTCCACGACAACCACGTCCTCTAGAATTCATTTCTAGCGCCTCGATTTAGTCTGATTTAAGAAATTTTATGCATTAGAAATTTTGTTCCACTATTTATCCACGAGCAAATTTTATGAAATGAGGTTTTCAGAAGTTGTTCTTTCGATCAATCAAAGTTTCATTCGAGTTCACTACTCTAATTCGAGAATCATATTCACATTCATCAATAAGGACACATTCAGTGGTCCACAGCACTCACTTCACTTTTATAGGCATTTTTGTCCATTTCCCCACCCAAGGGTAATTTCGTCATTTTTCCTACAAGGGTATTTTGGTAATAAGTCGCGGTCGATTGAAAATCTTAGTAAATCAAGATATTTTTAATTTCAAAACTCCAGGGTATTTTTGGAAATTTTTCTCAAATCAAAGGTATGACAAAAAAATTTTGCATTCGGGGTTATTTTGGTAATTTTGTTCATCGTGGGTAATTTTGTAAATTTTTCAAATCGGGTATCTTGAATTTTCGCAAAATAGAGTTTTTGAATACTTTTGCAAAGTAGGTAAAAATTAGGTTTAAACCGGAAATTTTGAAAGTCGTGGGCATTTTAGTAATTTTCAACACGAGGGTATTTTCGTAATTTTACAAATCGAGATATTTTGGAAAAATTTTCACAACAATTCAAAGGGTAATTTGGGGATTTTCAAACTAGGAATTTTATAAAATCGCATGGCTAGTCCCTTTCGGGTTTTAATTATCTGTTTAGCCCGTGAATAAGTCCTCTTGGTTAGGGTGAACCGTAGCTACGCACTGTAGGATTCAAGTGGAGAGGAGGTGAGTCACGCGGACTACTTAAATACCAAGCTCCCACCGAATACCAATCCTAGACATGCGCACACAAAGTTGCCACACCTTAACTCCTGGCGACTTTCTTCACGAGTTTGTTTGATTGTATTTAAGTCTTATGCATGTGTTTGAGTAGACTAGTCCTAGGGTTAAACAGATCCTAGTCCACTACTCTACGTGCCCAATTAAGCCCATAACAGTTCACAAATTCAAACCACCTCAACAATCGTAAGTACTTACCTGTGGACTTGGGTGAGAGATATCAGAGTGCCATGCCGAAATAAACTCGAAATAAAAGTCCATATTTTGAAAAGCCCATTTTGAAAACTATTTTCGCCCAAAACCTCAAAGTCGAGTTTTGAACCGGCTCGATACCAATTTGTAACACCCCAAACCCAAATTTCCATTTACTACGACCAAATTTGAAATGCCACTGCTGGAAAACGTTTGAAAATATCCTCGACTTGTGGTGGAACTTGAAAATTTTGTTGTCATTTGAAAACCATGTCCATTTAAAAATTAATAAATGATATAAGTTTGATAAAAATTTCCGAATTAAAACATTATTATAAGTTATTATAATATAAATTATTTGTAAAAATATTTCTAAGTATAGTATAAACTTCAAAAAAACCATAAATAGAGTACTTTAAATGGCCCTTATTACAAATAATAATTTAATCAAAAGTACTTAAAAGTAATGAATATAATAAATAAATCGTCTTCTCGCATGGGCCACCTCGTATCCACTCCAACCCGGTCCAAGCTTTATGCATTACCTGAAATGTTGGTAAAAATTTGGGTGAGTCAACTGACTCAGTGCATAGTTATTACACATGTCCCCATACATATGGGCTTGGCCCATATCCACACAGTCCATACACTTAAATATGCAATTATGAAGCCCAACCCAACCTAGGGCCCATCCGTTACTCCTACCTTAGCAGACTCCCTGCCCAAGGCCGTGGCTAATCCACCACCGATCACATAGTGATCCACATATCTTACCTTGGCGCACTTGCTTTGCTCAAGGCCGTGGCTGAGCCACCGATCCCATAGGGATCCCACATATCAATCAGTCCACGGTGATGCACACAGCTATCAACCGCCGAGATGGGCACCTAGCCAACACCTCCCTTGATGAAGCACATAGCTAACATCAAGCGCTAATGTAGCACAAGGTGACATTAGACCACGTACATAAATATGTACACCCTGTCCTCCAATATTCATATCCCAAGCCCTCATGCACATATATATCATGATAAAACATCATTTAATAAAATATATATAACATGCTCATCTCCATTTCACATATTCATCAGTAATCATTTAATAACATAAAACACTGACCTTGTTAATCGATTACCCATCGTGGGTATCCACCACTTTAGCCCTTATCTCGCTATCATTCACAACATAGCACATATACATTTTAACATATTTAAATCAATCAAAAAACGGTCACGATAACTACGCACTGATTAGCACAATTGACTAAATCCAAAACCCACGTCTAATGATTTGCACCTTTGTGATTGTAGAACTCCTTCCTAATCTTTCCAAATCCCGAAATACCTGCTTGCTCCTTGAGACACAAGTCTCCAAATCCCGAAAGATCACCTCTTGGTTCGGCCACAAGACACACTATCCGAACCGATCGAATCGCTTGCACCCAAAGTCTCCTTGAACACTGAGAGATTCGGCTTTTAGGGAATGACAAGAAAAGAGTAGTTTTCGGGAAAAGATGATAATACAAAAGAACAAGAAAGAAGAATAAACTAAACTACCACCTTCGGCTTTGAAGTACAAAATAAATAAATAAATAAAATAGAAAAGAGAAAGGAAGAATACAAGGTTCGGCTATGATTCGAATGGCAAGGGAATATTCGCCACACAAGAACATAGGTAGAATTGAGGTTTGAAGAAAAGAAAAGAGTAGGGAGAGAAGTTAGGAGAATTTCGGCTACTGGCTTTTCTACTTATCTCATCAAAATTAATCTCCTATTATCACTCCATTTGAATAAAATAACTCAACCATTATCTCCTCCTTTATCTCATTATCACTTATTCAAAAACAAATAAAATAAAGGTCACCATTATCTTCTAATAAATAAAAATAAAATAAAATCCAAAGATTGATCCATTATCCCATCCGAATTTAAAAACAAAATCAGCTTGATCCTTATCTAATTGAAGATCCCATGTGCCGTCCCCACTAACTTCCTCCCTTCACGCTAGCAGCAAAAATAAAAACACCCATTTGCTGCTCATGCCACTCGAACATAGGACCAGTGGGCAAGCACATAACTAACGCCCTGTGCCACTCTGCGAGCATTTTTTGTGATATAAACCCCTTACAATTTCTTTTAAAGGCTCCCTCATTGGTTCCCCTTTCTCTTAACGCCAAACGCCAAAATAAAACGTACCTTGCTCCCATCGTGACTCGAACTCGAGTCCATCCACCAATGCCCTTAAGTGGCGCCCCAAGCCACTCTACCAACCGACTTTTCATGTCCACCAACTCCCACAAATTCTTTTAAAACCTCCTTAACTTAGCCCCTTCCTTTTTAACGCCAAAAAGCCTAAAAAATAAAACGCACCCTTTGCAACCACCATGATTCGAACCTCCATGCTGAAGGCGTCCTCCCCAAAGCCGCCTAAAAATATTCTTAAGGCCTCCTTAGCCCAACTCCCCCTAATTAACACTTAAAAATAAAATTTCTCCTAAGCTCGGGCCTTCCCTTAGCTTATCACTAGCACCTAAAATACCTCAATTAACACCATGATGACCACACTTATGCAAAATAATTTAATAAAATTTTACCCCTATTTCAGGATATTACAATAGTGCCATTTCATTTAATTACCCCTATTAACACGACTCTGACTCGAACGGATACACGGACCAACCAAATCACACCAGTTTGGCACCCAGTGCCTCATCGGATAATTCGAAGTAATAATTTGACACCCAGTGTCTCATCAGCTAAACCGCAGTAAATTGGCACCCAGTGCCTCATCGAATTAATTCAAAGTAATAATTTGACACCCAGTGTCTCATTGACTCGAATTCGAAGAAATCCCTGAACTCTTCCAATCCTATGGCATGCTATCTATATCTGACTTAGCCCAATACAGTTAATAGGGTTTCAATTTCACAATTCAATAACAGTCAATATCAAATATCAATTTTCCATAAAATCACATATACAATGAATTCAATTCAATTCAATATCAAAATGTCATATACTGATACGAACTCGCCTCGGTATTGATTCGAGTCGTTTAGGTTGCCCGATCATAAAATTAAGTAAGAACAGGTTGTTTCGAAAATGGCTAAGAAGGGTTGAAAGATAGGTTCAAACAAAGGGTTTAAGGATAGTTTGGTGATGGATGGATGAATTCGACAAAGGCCAAGATTGAACTAATAATATAGATGATTGTTGACCTGAGTCTTAAACAGCACTTAGGTGAGATCGATGGGAATGGTAATGGAAATAACTTGGTTAACCTTGACCCACTATCTAGTAAGATAGGAACCAAAGGTATGGTTGAACGCCACACTTTGCAAGTGATAAGTTCGGAAACAAGGAAGGAATGACGCCACAAGACTAAACTTGATAAGTCAAATCAGTCCTAGAGAGAACAAGGAGAGTTGAATTCTCACAAGAACAAAATAGTTCATAAATTGATCCAAAAGTTGTAACCTTCAAATGTTTACAAAACAACTATTTATAGGCTCTAAGATGCCTACTAAAATTCGGCATCTATGGTGTTCACACACAATTAAAATGTTCACACTTAAATAATAAATTTGGTTCTTGAATTCTTCCCCAAATTCGAATAGACACATTCCTTCCCCAAATCTGTTCATGAATGCTTAGTCAAGAAGAAAGCTTAAATTCCATGAATGATCAGCCCTATATCTTCCTTCACTCCCTTTAGCCGTACATGAATGTGAAGGTGCCATGCTTGTCCCTTAATTCTTGCATTAATGACATTGTAGGTGCATGGATGAGTCAATGATTCTTCAAATTCATTCCCCAAGCTGATGCATGAGCATTGTTGTTTAATATGCAGAATTAATGTAGCTTCTCCTTCTTTGGACGTGCATGAATGCTTAGCATGGAAGAAAACTCCATATGCCTTGAATGTTAATATGTCTTGCATGGAACATGCACCTTCAATTAATTGGACGCATTAATGATGGACTGGTTCATGAATTGCAGCATGTATCTTGTAAATTTGTTCCTCCCATTGTGCATGCATGTTGTTAATTCAATGAACTGAATTTATGTGTCATTTTCCCCCCTTGGACGTTCATAACTTTATCCTTGCATGTATAGAATCTGATTGGTCAAATTGAGATGTGAACATGGATTGATTCCACCTTGGGAAGCCAAATGTGCAGTTGACATTTTATTGTTGTTCCTTGAACAAGCTTGCTATCCAGCCAACCTACAACACGCATTTAAAGTCAGCTGAAATTCACTAATAAGACATGATTTAACATCATTTAATTTGTCTAAACTTTAGACACAATTTATGATGTCTGAACAAAGACACATTAAAATGCTATACTAAGTAAGACATAATTAACAGACTTAAGACACATTAAAATGCTGTACTAAATAGGACACAATTAGTAAACTTATGACACATTAAAGATGTTCAGATTAATGCATATTTAAGCCCAAATTAATTTATGACACAAATTAAAGACTTAAAATATAGTAACTAAAATAACTAAAAATAAATGAATCAAAGTCCTTATTTTCCAACAGCCAAATTAACAAACTGAAATTAAAAGCTTTATTTTGCACTTAGGCCCCTCGTGCTTGGGCCAATCCCGATGTCGTCGAATTGTATCATGACATGATGTGGCCGGGATCGCATCATACCCTTCCACTTGAAAACGATTTGTCCTCAAATCGGGCCATTTGCTCGCGAAAAACCCTTCTAGATCACGACCCGCTTTGTTTATGAACCTGACAAAATTGCTTCCAAAAACATAAGAATCAGAATTGGTTCGAAAAGAAAGTATGTGATTGTCATACCCTCCCTCTTTAGAAGGGTACCATTTCAAATTGTAACTTAAACAAGAATGAAACAAATTAGTGACATGATGAATTATAATCACAAAAGAACTTTCCAAAATCCTATTAAAAAATTGAACACATAATCCAATGCCAGGATCAAAAATAGAAGTTGGTCTTACCTTTTCATAATAAATCAAAAAGTTCATCGATGGAAACAAACCAGAACCACAAAGTATGCTAAAGTTATAATCTTGAAAAACAAAATTCCTTGGCTCAAATCCCTTGAACAATAATATAGAACAGTAATTTTCGGGATCAAAAACAAAGATTTGATGTTGACTTTGTAAGGCATCAGAATACACATATTTTGTTTTCATATTTAAAGAAAAAACATCAAACAAAGAAAAATTGTTCACACATTTATTCACACAAAATTTAGGGTGCTTGATTTCTCTCAATGACGAACCAGAATAACAAACTCCAGGTTTGAACACACGATTTTGTTCACTCGTTCCAAAATGCAGCAATAGTTTCCTTTTCACCAATAATTCACACATGCTAAACGAACAAGATTTAGGCATACGCACGTTCAAACAACCAATCCTCTCAAATTTCATTCGAATAAGCATATACTTACATGAGGATTTCGCACAAAGATTTAGAGAATTCACATTAACATCACATTTAAATAGATCAAACATTTTACGCGAAAACTCTTTATCACACATGGTCAAGTTTTGTATATGCTGATTTAGCCTAACTTCATCAACAGAATTACCATCACAAAACTTATCATAAGAAAAATTCTTCATGGCACTAGTTGGAACGAAATCATCAACACTAATCATAAAATGTCAATTAACCAAATCAAAGTGAGGAGATCTTTCGAAAACTAAGTCACCAGCAATTTTCTCAACAGCATTCAAATTTGATTGCCGTGATTTAATGGCTAAAGACTCCTTACCTTGCTTACCTTTAAGCACTTGTGGAATAATTTCACCTTCAACCTTACCTTTCTCGATCAATCGAAATCGTCTCTCATCAGAAAGGTAATGAAGTTGAAACTTATCAATTGAGTCTCTAGAAACCTGAGAAGAAGAAGTAATACAAGGACAACTCGCACGTTGGTTAGTAAAAACATTACTCACTTTTTCTTGTTCACTTGCATCTTTTTCTAACTCATTTTCAAATCCTCTTTCTTTTACCTCAGTCTCTTTTATTGTTGAAAGCTCACTTTCACTCTTCATTTCATTTTCTTTTTCAACAACAACACTCGATTCTTGCTCACCATCTTTTCTTTCTTCAATCTCTCTTTCACATGCTTTTTCAATCTCAATCTCTTTTTGCTTTCTTTCATTCTCTTTTTCTTTTTCGATTTCTTCTAGTATTCGCTCATTTTCTCTCATCAACATCTATTGTCTCTCTTTTCTTTTTATTTCCTTTTCTCTTTCCCTTTCATTACAAGATGAAGATAACAAGAAAGATTCAGAATGAAAAACCTTTCGTTGGGAAAAAGAGGAGGGATCTACATACGAAATACGATCATCTCTTCGAGAATGAATCTTCGGGGATGAATACCTTGGTGCATACGAAGAATTACTTGGACATTCTCGTTTGTAACTGTAATAGGCTCCAAACTCGAAGCTTGAGTTATTTCGACTCGAAGTCCTCGTTGAATAGGAATCTCGATAGGGATCTCTTCTCACGTAGTCATTGGACGTTAGACTCCTTGACGATCTTGTTTCCATCCTTTGACTTGAAAAAAATCACTCTCGATGGTAGTAAGATGGGATGAAACACTTGCGCATCACAACTTTCATTTCAGACCAAGTTGATATCGAGTGCTCTCCGTTTCGTCTCCGACTCTTGGACGTTAGACTCCTTGACGATCTTCTTTCCATCCTTTGACTTGAAAAAAATCGCTCTCGATGGTAGTAAGATGGGATGAAACGCTTGCGCATCACAGCTTTCATTTCAGACCAAGTTGATATCGAGTGCTCTCTATTTTGTCTCCGACTCGTGGTGAATTGATCCCACCAAATCATGGCATAATTGAAGAACTCGTTCGACGCAAGTTTCACCTTCTTGCTCTTCGAGTAGTTGTGGCACTCGAAGACCAATTCGATTTTCCTTTCCCGTTCAAGGCATGCCTCCGGGTCGGATCTACCTTGAAACGGTGGAATGGCTAACTTGATATTCTTCAAATTGTCATCAATACGTTCACGCTCTCTAAAGCCTCGGCTTCTATGAACGCGTCGCCTTTCACTTTGATTGGATGCTTGGTATGATGGATCAGACAAACCACAATTGACAGCAACATTCCTTTTGAAACTTAGAGACATATTGTTTGAACCTCACCACAAATTCCTCACGTTTCACTCAAAAAGAAAAAATAGATGGCACTCCCTCTCGTGTTTGCACTCTTTAATGGTTTTTTCTTCTCTCTAATGCTCTCACTACACTCGTGCCTTTTTCCACTCTCTTCCCTTCTCGTAATTTCGTAAAAAACTCGTTTAGAATTATAAGCTAGTCCAGGGGTCAGCTTCAAAAAGGTTACAATGGTTGATGATGTTTCGGTGTTGAGTAAGCTAAAAGAAAAAAAAATAAAAATAAAAAGGACTGGTAGTGTGGCGAAATGGGGTTAATTTTGGGCAGAAATGGGTTTTGATGATCGGGAACAAATTTTTCAAGCACTTTCGAAACAACTTTTTTTTTTTTTACAATATGTAAACAACACACTTTGTATTGCACTTTCTTGTATTATTTTTTTAACACACGATTTTTTTCGAATTTTTTTTTCAATTTTTTTTCACGAACTTACTTTGGGATAGCTATGAACGTCTATACTCCTCAATTTTGCTAGCTCTGATACCAAATGATACGAACTCGCCTCGATGTTGATTCGAGTTGTTTAGGTTGCCTGATCGTAAAATTAAGTAAGAACAAGTTGTTTCGAAAATGGCTAAGAAGGGTTGAAAGATAGGTTCAAACAAAGGGTTTAAGGATAGTTTGGTGATGGATGGATGAATTCGGCTAAGGCCAAGATTGAACCAACAATATAGATGATTGTTGACCCGAGTCTTAAACAGCACTTAGGTGAGATCGATGGGAATGGTGATGGAAATAACTTGGTTAACCTTGACCCACTATCTAGCAAAATAGGAACCAAAGGTATGGTTGAACGCCACACTTTGCAAGTGATAAGTTCGGAAACAAGGAAGGAATGACGCCACAAGACTAAGCTTGATAAGTCAGTTCAGTCCTAGAGAGAACAAGGAGAGTTCAATTCTCACAAGAACAAAATAGTTCATAAATTGATCCAAAAGTTGTAACCTTCAAATGTTTACAAAACAACTATTTATAGGCTCTAAGATACCTATTGAAATTCGGCATCTATGGCGTTCACACACAATTAAAATGTTCACACTTGAATAATAAATTTGGTTCTTGAATGCTTCCCCAAATCCGAATAGATACATTCCTTCCCCAAATCTGTTCATGAATGCTTAGTCAAGAAGAAAGCTTAAATCCCATGAATGATCAGCCCTATATCTTCCTTCACTCCCCTTAGCCGTACATGAATGTGATGCATGTCCCTTAATTCTTGCATTAATGACATTGTAGGTGCATGGATGAGTCAATGATTCTTCAAATTCATTCCCCAAGCTGATGCATGAGCATTGTTGTTCAATGTGCAGAATTAATGTAGCTTCTCCTCCTTTGGACGTGCATGTATGCTTAGCATGGAAGAAAACTCCATATGCCTTGAATGTTCATATGTCTTGCATGGAACATGCACCTTCAATTAATTGGACGCATTAATGATGGATTGGTTCATGAATTGCAGCATGTATCTTGTAAATTCATTCCTCCCATTGTGCATGCATGTTGTTAATTCAATGAACTGAATTTATGTGTCATTTTCCCCCCTTGGACGTTCATAACTTTATCATTGCATGTATAGAAGCTGATTGGTCAAATTGATGTGTGAAAATGGATTGATTCTACCTTGGGAAGCCAAATGTGCAGCTGACATTTTATTGCTGTTCCTTGAACAAGCTTGCTATCCAGCCAACCTACAACACGCATTTAAAGTCAGCTTAAATTCACTAATAAGACATGATTTAACATCATTTAATTTGTCTAAACTTTAGACACAATTTATGATGTCTGAACAAAGACACATTAAAATGCTATACTAAGTAAGACATAATTAATAGACTTAAGACACATTAAAATGCTGTACTAAATGGGACACAATTAGTAAACTTATGACACATTAAAGATGTTCAGATTAATGCATATTTAAGCCCAAATTAATTTATGACACAAATTAAAGACTTAAAATATAGTAACTAAAATAACTAAAAATAAATGAATCAAAGTCCTTATTTTCCAGCAGCCAAATTAACAAACTGAAATTAAAAGCTTTATTTTGCACTTGGGCCCTTCGTGCTTGGGCCAATTTCGATATCGTCGAATTGTATCATGACATGATGCGGCCGGGATCGCATCATATACTCACCTCAACTACTTACCATAAACAATAAATAAAAATACAACAATTAATAACTAGTTTCGGATTATAGAAATACAAACCAAAAATTCCGAGCTATTCCTCATCGACTTTATCTTTCCCCTTTTTAGTCAAGGATTCCGGTACGACGTTAGCTACGTAATTAAAACAATTAAAATTCATCAATATAACACAGTTCAATTTCATATTGAATATTTCAATTTTTACTCAATATTTACCTAATTTCTAATTTAGTCCCTAAATCGAGACTAACTGTTATTCTTCACATTTAATTCTTTATTTTCATGCAAATTCCACTTTAGACTAAATTCAACTCCCTATTTTCACATAAATCCCTAAATTTCAAAATTTTCACAATTTAGTCCCTATTACTCAAAATTTACAATTTATTCTACAATTCAACCATTTTTCATTTCTAACTTAAAAATCTATCAATTTAATCCCTAATACTCAAATTATTCAACATAAACAACATTTAAAAACTCAATAATTTCTAAAATTTTGACATGGGTCGGGTAGTATTTAATACCGAGATTTCAAAAACATAAAAATTACAAGAAAACGGACTAAATTGACTAACCAATTGAGCTTTGAACAATTGAAACCCTAGCTTTCTCCTTTCTCCTTCTTTCTTTCTTTTTTCTTTCTGTTTCGTTTCACTTTGTTTCTTTTTCTTTTTCTATTTCTATTTCTTTTATTTTGTTTTATTATACATTAATTTATTATTATATAATATAATATATATACTTAATACTTAAGGTTTTTATTTTATAATATATATATAATAAATTCACAAATATCTTACTTATGCCGCCTCAATTAATGTTAATGGCATAATTGCTTCTTTAGTCCCTTTAATTTTTCTTTTATCTATAATTCAACTTTCATCCTATATGCAATTTAGTCATTATACCTAATTACTTTTAATTCAAGCAAATTCACTTAACCGAAACCTAATTAACTACACAACTAGCTTAGTAAATATTTATTAATAAATATTTACGAGTCTAATTTACGGGAACGGAGTCCCGGGAATGCATTTTTTTAATTTCATTCTTTTTAATTAATTAACCATCGAAGCGTTAAAATTTCTTAATGAAACTTTAATACCACCTTAATAACACTCCGTAAATATTTATAAAAATATTTACGGTTCAGTTTATAAAAACAAGGTCCAGATATCTTATTTTCTAAAACCACTTGAACTTAATAAATCACTTATATAACATAAATTATCAAATCAAAAACCTTTTTTTTAAAAAAAAAATCACATTTGACTCGTAAATATTATTATAAATATTAAATAATAATATTTACGAACTTACTCGTCGAATTTAGTGACCCCAAAATCACTGTTTTTGGTACTACTAAAAAACGGGCTGTTACAAACTAAGATTCTCAACAATCGCATTCACCTCCTCCTCATCGTCCAACCCCATATATAATTTAGCCACATGATTTTTAGATTTGTCATGAACTGCTATCATTATCTCTACATCTTCACCATCGAAAATCTGAAGGTAGCTAAATGTGACAAGATTTAATGATGTCAGAAATCTATAGAAGATTGTAGATATTGTCCTCTCACTAGAGGTAAGTAAAACTCAGTTCGATTCAAAAAATAAAAATAATTCCGAATTTCGAGTTAATCAGATCGAGTTATTCAATCGTTTTGAGTCAACTCGAATAAGTAATTTGAGTTTCGAGTTCAAGTCGAGTTGAATTTTACAATTCGAATAACTCAAATAATCTGAATAATTTGAATAACAGATTGATGTAAATATCCCTTTGGTCGTTGTCAATTTTAAAAATGAGCAAATTGGTCACTCTCTCAACAAAAAATACAAAAAAAAAATTCAAAATAATTTTTAAAATTCAAAATATTTATAAAAATTTCAATATATATTTTTAAAAATTATATATTTTTTTTAAAAAAATAAAGAATATATAAAGAAAGTTAAAAATTTTAAAATTTTGTAATATAATAAATTTAGGGACCTAAATAAGTTAATTAATGACTCAAGTTTATCATACTAAAGTATTTTTTTCTTATTTTGCTTTGAATTTTTTTAAAATATATATGGTTTCATATTTAAGTGCTTAACATGGAATTGGTTATACTGTAACAAAAATTTAATTTAACATTTTTAATTTTTTAATTTAACTCGAACAAGTCCACTCAATTCAACTCTACTTAATTTTATTTCACTCGACTTGATTCGAAAATTTTCAAATCGAGTTAGGATGATAAAATAGGATTCGTCGACTTAATTAATTTAAAATTTTTTCACTCGATTTGATTGAACGCTCACCCCTACCTTCCACAATATGCTTAAATTTTACTGCTAATCTTCAATTTCAACCCTTCAAGATCAATTTTTTGTTTCAATCTCGCACTAATCTTATGCCTTGATTCGAATATAGCTCTGGTTTTGTCGATTTCTCGAATTTGTTTGTTGTAATACACCAAAATTGCAAACTGGTTATCTGCAAAAGATACTAACTTATTGGTTTAAAAATCACCATATTCATATAATGAATTAAAAAAAAAAAATTTCTTTACCTAAATCTCGAGGATTTTTGTTATTACAAATAATACTTCAAACTCCAACTTTTATCTACAAAACTAATTCACCTTTTTTTTTTTTACCTCGCCTTGATTTTATAGATTTTAATATAATTTAAATTTTTATTTTTATTTTCTATTCTAGGCGAGAGAATCTGGTCCATTTTGTCAAATTAGTCTATCAAATCTCGGGTTCAGTGGGCCTGAAATGCCCTGAAAATTGATCTGTTGGAGTTGATTTCTCATTTCTAATCTGATCGGATTTGACCACGTCCTTGTCTGATTTGACCGGCCCTGTTTCATGATTTCCAACACTTAAAAAATCATTTTTTTATAAAAATACTCAAAACTTTTGATTATTTATGAAAATGACTCACTTTGAAAATTATGTATGTAAATAACCTGTTTTGAACAGTAAACGTCGGTGACCTCATTGCCTTTGGCATCACCACCTCCAATTTTTAAAAAAAAATAATTTTTTTGGGTGCAGTCGTTGCCAATGGCGGTATTGGACTGAAGTATAGTTATATAAAACATTCGGAGACCTGATGAAATAATTACCCTTTTAGATTGGATGAAAAAAGTGGTGGTGCCATTCCTCTAGCCACACCAATTAAATGCTTTTAAATTTTTGATCTATTTGCATGTTAGATTTATCCCCTTATGAAATTAAATTTAAATAGTCCTTAAAATATATAAAAATAACAAAAATAAACCCTTTTTCAATTTTTTTAAAAAAATAATAAACTTAAAAAAATATAAATTTTTTATTTAAATTACCCAAATATATCCCTCAAGAATTTTCCTCAAAGTCAAAAATTCTTATTTCAAACTTGAGGAAAATTTTTTAGGGATATATTTGGGTAATTTAAATAAGGATTTTATATAGTTTTTTAAGTTTATTGTTTTTTAAAAAATAATACAATTTGAAAATAGTTTATTTTTGTTATGCTTATATTTTTAAGGGCTATTTAAATTTAATTTCAAAAGCGGACAAACCTAATATGTAAATAGACCAAAAGTTTAAAAGCATTTAATTAGTGCGACCTTTTTTCATCCAATCTAAAAGGATAATCCCTTCATCAGGTTCTTGAATATTTTTATATAATTATACTTCAATCTGATGCTACTAATGGCAACGACGGCACTCAAAAATTTATTTTTAAAAAAAAACCGGAGGTTGTGACACCAATGGCAATGATGTCACCAATGTTTACAGTTCAAAACGGGTTATTTACGTACATAGTTTTCAAAGTAGATTATTTTTAAAAAAAATAAAAAGTTTTGGGTATTTTTATAAAAAAGCCGAAAATCCGTTCAGTTGGCCTGAAAAAGTTGGCCGGAGGTGACCCGTCCCTGCTGACGTGAGTAAAAAAAAAAAGGCAATCATCAAGAAAAATACAGTGGCGCTGCCAAATTCAAAACATGTTGTATTTTGGCTAATATGACTGTTTGATTAAAAAAATAAAAGCAAAAGAGCAAGGCATGAATATGTCACATATGTCAACTTTAGAAAATGACAAAATTAGATATTGTACTTTGATGTTATTTTTCCAAAAATATTGGAGGAGGGTATTTTTAATCCCCATTTCTATATTGCACCCGCGCCAGCCTCTCCTCTCAACATCTCACCTCCTTTGTGTTTTCACACACAAATATAAAACCAAGTCTCACTCTTCATTTTCTGATAGACCCAATAAGGCTTCAATTTTCCTCAACCTGCACCCATAATTATCCATATTTTCTTTTTGGTATTACATATTTTTCGTTTGCATTTCTATAATCTGATTCTACACCCAAGCGCAAACTTATGAACAATTTTGTCTCTTCATTTTTGTTTTCTAGCTGTTGTTTGATTTGATCAAAGGGCGTTTTAAACCATTTCTGTTATCAATATTTCAATTGTTGGTTGTTTTGAAGTTGCAATGAATTCGGATCTGGGTTCTTTTTGTTTAAAAAAAAAAATTATTTAGAATGCTATTAACGTTTTTGGTTGTTGATTGAGATAATGATGTTGAAGTGAAGTGTTTCTTTATTTTTTATGGTAGATCCTTTAGCTATTGAGAATGGCGGCATCAACTGGTGGGGGCACGGGATGGTACAAAGGGAAAGTCAAAGCAGTTCAATCGGGTGATTGCTTGGTAGTAATGGCCTTGTCCAGTAACAGGCCTGGACCACCACCTGAGAAAACCATTACTTTGGCATCTCTCATTTCTCCTAGACTGGTAAACCTCAATTGGATATGCTTTTCCTTTCGGCTTTGATGCTGTTGAGTTTAATGGTTTACTTGTTTGGATAATGATTTTGTTGAATGACAGTCACTTCTAAACTATAAATTAAATTGGTTAGTTTGTATAGCTGCAATGGCCTAAGAAAAACGAATTCGGTTCATGATCTTCCCATTGAAGCTTTTTGTTTTTTTCGTCTTATCTTATTAATAGGCCCGCAGAGGGGGTGTTGATGAGCCATTTGCTTGGAATAGCAGAGAATATTTGAGGAAGCTCTGCATAGGAAAGGTGCTTCGACTTCTGAATTTTTCTGGTTGTTGTTGTTGTCGTCGTCATAGAGGAAATTGGGCTGTTTAGAATAAGAGTGACCTAAATCAATCTATTCTTCACTTAGGAAGTTATTTTCAGAGTTGAATATTCAGTACCAAGCATTGCCCGGGAGTTTGGCTCTGTATATCTTGGTGACAAAAATGTTGCAATGTTGGTTGTCTCTGAAGGCTGGGCAAAGGTAATTTTCTTTTCAGTATGTTATAATACGTGAGAAAGGTTATTCTAGTTTTCAACTGAGCCAGGTTTGTACAGGTTAGGGTGCAGGGGCAGCAGAAAGGGGAAGTTAGTCCTTATGTTGCTGAATTGTTACATCTTGAAGAACAAGCCAAACAACAAGGTCTGGGCCAATGGAGCAAGGTTATCTCTTCAGTCCACCACTGAATGTCTTAGTGATTTAGCAAAGAGTAGTTTCTAAGTGATCATAATAATTGTGGGTTGTAGGTACCTGGTGCTGCAGAGGCTTCTATCCGTAATTTGCCTCCATCTGCCGTTGGTGATCCTAGTAACTTGGATGCCATGGGTCTTCTAGCTGAAAACAAGGGTAGGTCAATGGAAGCTATAGTTGAGCAGGTTCGTGATGGTAGTACTGTTCGAGTGTATTTGCTTCCTGATTTTCAGTTTGTGCAAGTGTTTGTTGCTGGTATCCAGGTACACATTTTAAACATTTTTCTTAAAAAGATTCCATTCACCTTATGAGTTTGTCTTTTAAAATATCTATAATTTTTCTGTTAATTTAGGCCCCTTCCATGGGTAGAAGGGCTGTTACAGAAACTGTTGTTGAAACAGATTTGACCTCTGATAAACAAAATGGAGATGTTTCAGCCGATGAGCCACAGGCTGACTTAACATCTGCACAGCGGCTTACAGTCTCGTCCGCACCTTCTGCTGAAGTTTCCCCTGATCCTTTTGCACCAGAAGCTAAATATTTTACAGAAGTTCGTTGTCTGAATAGAGATGTAAGTGAATGTATGCTTTAAATTGACTTGTGCTCATGCATTTTGTATAGTTACTCTAAATTCAAGGTTGATTTTGTAGGTACGCATTGTTCTTGAAGGTGTTGACAAATTCAGCAATTTGATTGGATCAGTTTATTACCCGGAAGGCGAATCGGCAAAAGATCTCGCTTTGGAACTTGTGGAAAATGTATGTTTTGGATTTCTTTCTGCAGCATTCTAGCCTATCAATTATGCCAACATTGAATTATGACTGAACTATTAGTTTGTAGTATTCTTTTATTTGGACATTGAATTATTGCTAAACTAGTTTTAAATGCTATGTTATGTCCAGCCTTGGTCTATAAATATAATCAACCAAATCTTTTATTTGCTTATAAAGCTTCTTTTCATACTAATGTTTTAATAAAACGTCTTTCTTTTCTTGAACTTATGCTCATGTATTCTGAATATTGTCTTGCTCCTCTCCCAACCTAACCATTACCTCTCAAACCAAAGGGTCTAGCAAAATATGTTGAATGGAGTGCTAATATGATGGAAGATGATGCCAAGCGACGGTTAAAGGCTGCAGAGCTTCAAGCCAAGAAGACTCGGTTGAGGATCTGGACAAACTATGTACCCCCAGTCACAAACTCCATGGCAATCCATGATCAAAACTTCATAGGAAAGGTACTAGCAAAAGTTTTTGCCATTAAATTTTCATGTTGTATCGTAACAATAATATAAGGTTCTTGGTTTTCGTAATTAGTTATAATTGTATGGGTTTTTCACAGGTTGTGGAGGTTGTTAGTGGGGACTGCATTATTGTGTCTGATGATTCTATCCCATACGGTAGTCTTCTTGCAGAACGCCGAGTCAATCTTTCAAGCATTAGATGTCCAAAAATGGGCAATCCTCGTAGAGATGAAAAGCCAGCTCCTTATGCTCGGGAAGCAAAGGAGTTTTTAAGAACGCGCCTTATTGGAAAACAGGTTTGGATTTTTTTTTCTTTAAAATCTTATTTTGGTAGTGCTATGTTATTTAGGAACCATTATTTATAATTTTTCAAAATACTTTTTGTCAGGTGACTGTACAAATGGAATATTCCAGGAAAGTCACCATGGCGGATGGAACTGTGGCAGCTGCTGCACCTGCATCTGCAGATTCAAGGGTAATGGATTTTGGCTCTGTCTTCCTCATGTCCCCTGTTAAGGGTGATGGTGATGATGCTTCTGCAGCAGTCCCATATGGAACTGGTAACCAGCAGCCTGGCTTGAATGTTGCAGAGTTGGTGGTTGGGCGTGGCTTTGGCACAGTGATAAGACATAGGGATTTTGAGGAAAGATCAAACTATTATGATGCCCTTTTGGCTGCTGAATCACGAGCTATTTCTGGGAAGAAAGGAATTCATTCTGCCAAAGATCCACCAGTCATGCACATAATGGACCTTACAATAGTCAGCAATCCATCCTTTATGTTATTTATTTTCTTGCTGGCATATTTTCATTTCTTATCTGGATTCTAATTTTCATATACTATCTTGCCTACATGCAGGCATCGGCCAAGAGAGCCAAAGAATTCATGCCGTTTTTGCATCGAGGCAAGAGGGTTCCAGCTGTCGTAGAATATGTCCTAAGCGGTCATCGTTTTAAGTTGTTGATCCCCAAGGAAACTTGTAGCATTGCCTTTTCATTTTCTGGTGTCAGATGTCCTGGTCGTAATGAGCCTTATTCAGAAGAAGCCATAGCACTGATGAGACGGAAGATCATGCAGAGAGATGTGGAGGTATAGGTCTCTCTTTGAACTGCTTGTCTGCCATTTAGTTTGTTATTCATTTTACAAATGAATATTTTTTCTACATAGATTGAAGTGGAAACTTGCGATAGAACTGGAACATTTTTGGGGTCTTTGTGGGAGTCTAGAACCAATATGGCAGTAACACTCCTTGAGGCAGGCCTGGCAAAGCTACAAACTTCATTTGGTACTGACAGGATTGCCGATGCGCATCTTCTTGAACAGGCTGAGCAATCTGCTAAGAACCAGAAACTAAAAGTAAGAAGCAGTGCCATCTTTTTTCACCATTGTTCATTTGGTAATGTATCTTTAAACTTTTTCTTTCTAGATTTGGGAGAACTATGTGGAAGGAGAGGAAATTACCAACGGACCAGCCGTTGTTGATAACAAACAAAAGGAAGTGCTAAAGGTGCTTTAGGAACCCAACTAAATAATTGTATTTGAGTATGTCATGAACTGGTGAATAACTTTCATTGCTACTTTCAGGTTGTTGTTACAGAAGTAGTAGATGGTGGAAAATTTTATGTCCAGACAGTGGGAGATCAGAGATTCTCATCGATTCAGAAACACCTGGCATCTTTAAGCATTCAAGAAGCTCCTGTGATTGGTGCTTTTAATCCCAGGAAGGGTGACGTTGTCCTTTCTCAGTTTAGTATGGATAATTCCTGGAATCGTGCACTGGTTAGTTCCATGTACTTGATTTTGAATCCTTATAAGTTTTATCTATGTGTGCATATAATATTGGTGTCTTGTGGCAACAGTCTTTTTCACTAGATAATTGGAACTATGGTTATATCTTATATTTTTTGTGTTGGGGCCTGTTAAGCATCATCTTTGTATGGCATTTCATTCATGTAGTGTTTCACCTTTCACTACTGATTTATTTATGAATGCATCCTTGGTTTGAGTTGTGAAGATTGTAAATGCACCTCGAGGAGGAATTCAATCTCCGAAGGACAAGTTTGAAGTGTTTTATGTTGATTACGGGAATCAAGAAGAGGTCCCATACAGTCAATTACGACCTCTTGATCCTTCAGTATCAGCTACTCCTGGGCTTGCCCAGTTATGCAGTCTTGCATTTCTTAAAGTTCCAGTGCTTGATGATGAATTTGGTACTGAGGCTGCCCAGTTTTTGAGCGAGCAGACACTAGGCAGTTCACTGCAGTTTACAGCTACTGTAGAGGAAAGGAATACTTCTGGCGGAAAAGTGAAGGGACAAGGAACTGGTACAGTTCTCATAGTAACACTGCGTGCTGAGGAGTCAGAGATAAGTATTAATGAAGCAATGTTGCAGGTTTGAGCAATAATACCCCTTGAATTATTGTGTTATAATATCATGGAAAGCTTATGATTAGTGTCCATGGTGTTTTTTTCAGGAGGGGCTTGCTAGGTTGGAGAAAAGGAAGAGATTTGAAGCAAAGGAGAGAAAAGCAATGCTTGATGAATTGGAGAAGTACCAGAAGGAGGCGAAAACTGCTCGGCGGGGAATTTGGGAGTACGGAGATGTGGACTCTGATGATGAGGAGGATACACTTCCACCACTTGCAGCGGCTAAGAAATCCGGTGGTAAGAGGTAGTAAAAACCACAAAATCACTTGAGGGCGTTGGATTTTATTTATAATTTGAAGAGTTAAAATTAAGAGTAACACAAACCTAAACTAAAAATTGCCATTTTTTTATATCCATTGTAGTGAGGGAACAATTTTTTTAATCCCATGTAAATAAGGGGAACGGTAGCATTTGTGTTCTCTTTCCATGCCGGATGTTACAAACATTAGTTTCCCCAAGTCTTTATTTTTTGGATATTTTTATCTAATGCTATCCAATTTTTCTTTTTTGAAAATTACTAATTGGGACATACATTTCAATCAATAATTTTTATCAAAACCATTCTCCTATTCCACCATCTCAAATTTAGTCTTATTGTTTACATTTTTCGTTAATTTATTATTTTGACTTTACTACCATGACATAGTATAACAATTCCCATATATATATTTTTTTATGAATATTAATAAACTTATCAAATAATTTTTACTACTCCATTTGAAATGGTATAAATGGTTTTCTTGTGAAAAAGTCCTTTCACAACATTCATTTAACATCACATCTTTAATTTTAGTTTCCAATTTTAAAATAAAATATTTTTTATATAATATTAAGGATAAAAGTAATACAGTTTGACCTCGTACCAAATGAATGTTTGGTAAAAACTTCAATCACCACTCCATTCAAATTAAAGCATACCAAGTTATATATTAGAATGTTTTGTCTGTCACTTGCTTTAATTTTTTATATAATTTTAGATTTATTTATTACACTTTGAATATATATATTTATTAAATAATTATAATGACTTAAATTATTTTTTCACTAATTAAAAATATATTTTTTTAAAAAAAATCATCTAACCCTTTCATTAAGTCAAATGATAAATTCATAAAATTAAAATTTAATTTGATTTTTCATCAATAAAACTTTACTTTTGTAGTACCCTTCACTTGACCCAAATAAATACCAAATATAAGACGTCATATTGGTTTTCGAAGCAGCCCAAACAAAACTAATCAAATATTAATTACATATATAACAACTACTACAGATGATACGAAAATACCTTAGATAAAAATAAAACTTGAACAGGCTTTAGAATGATAATCTAAACCAAAAATATATAAATAAAGAGCTATGTATCGATACCTAGGGTCAAAGTATTGATACAAGTATTAAAAATTCAAATAGTGAGCTCTAGGGACACCTTGCATCAAAACATTGAAAGTCAAGTACTAATACATTGGGATATGTACCGAAACCTTGAGACTTTGTACCGGTACAAGGCCGCATTGTTTCAAAATTTTGATTATTGATTTTATTGAATTGTAATTTTGGGGCTAAAGTATTATACTTCACTTATGAGATATCGATACTTAGGTATGAGATTCCAATTGTCATTCCAAAAACTCAGATTTTTGACCATTTAGAATATTCAAACATGTTTTAAACACACTTTTAAGTATTGTATCAAACATGCTATCCAAGATATATCAGTAGAACAAACATGCCAAAACAAGATTATAACATAAAAAAGTCATGTTTAACAACATACCAACTCAAAATTTGACCGTGTGTAATGAATTGTATCAAAACATAATTTAATTACATCAATTCATATAGCAAAAGATTAAACAAAACATTACATGGTTTCCCATATGTCAATAAGAACCAAATATACCAACTGATTGTAAGTGACATAAAACCACAACTTGTAAAATTTAAATATCAAATATATACCGATTGAGTCTTAGTTCGATTAGTATTAGTATTGTTGTCAGTGTAAGAGGATGTAGGTTCAAGTGCGCTGAAGTGCATTATCCTCCTATTTAAGGGTTGGGGAGGGGCTATAGATAGTTCTAAACATGTATCAAAAAGAGCAAATATAATAAGAACCTATAATGAGATAAATGTTAAAAAAAAATACTTATCACGATAGCAATTTAGTTCTTTTTGTCTCATTTTCTCATCCAGAACACATTTCTTTGATTTCCATCTCTAATACATATTTCCATCTCGGACTCATATTTCAATTTTATTTTATTTTATTTTTTGCTAATTCACTATATCTGAGCACAAATAATATCATGTATTTTATAGAAAATTTTGTGGTGTTACAACTTGGATGATACTTATTGGTCTATGGTACATCAAAGTATACAAGTTATAAATGTGCAACCATGTGCTTATTTAAGATTAAGGTTAAACATACAATGAACATCATTTGACTTAGTTCCAGTCCACAGCATTGTAAATTTAAGCTAATACATTTATGTTTCTACTTACAATTCACTCCCGCTCGAATAACTAAGATAAACTATCTTCTATAGAGATTTCATATGACATAATAATTCTTACATGAATTACTCGTTTATGGTAGCACCATGAATTATAGACATGTATAGACCACCATCTATGGAAAGTTGTCTTCCGGTCCTTTATCATATCACTTTCTCATAGTTCAACTTAGGTAACCAATCAAAGGATTCAAGATTTTTTGTGGCTTCATCCAACTTCCAAAGATTGTTCATGCCAAAGAATAAAAGCGACCTCTTCTAATAATACCCATCCCATGCTCCTTCTCAAAATTGAGTGGGAGAAAATAATCAAACTCCTTTAACTCCTAAAACTACAACCATTTCATCTTTACTATCAAAACTAACAATGATAGTTAAGCCTCTCCAAGGACACACCTTACAGACCAAACCATCCGAAGACACAGTATGTTGAACCAAACTCACATTATACATGTTTTTTAATTTACCAACACGGCATCCATGGATCCAATCCAAATTAGTCTTCGGAATCTCCATATTTTGAATTGCATCGTCCTTCGAAGAGACTTGAGAAAGCCTTACAAATGACTCCAACCCTGTGACACCCCAGACCCGGCCTAGACGTTATGGCCGAATCTGGCGATGTCACATGGTAGTGTTTTGCAAAAAGTGAGTTATCGTCAAAAGAAAATTCCTTTCTTTATCGCTTCTTCACACTCTCTTATGTTAATTTTAAGGCGTGGCGATAAATTTTAAAACGTAATTCATTGTCAAAAAGTTATTCTCTTTCTAAACGTTATTAATTTACAAAACGTCACTTATCGCGAAAGCTTTTAAAACAGTTTGCGTATTTGTTAAAACGTTTGATTCTTTTTGAAAACTCGATCATTCCTACTTCTAGCAGTTGTAAATCGAAACAATAGAAATCCCAAATTAACCATGAAAATCCAAAGAGGCCATTATTACAGTAAATTATCCCAAAATAAAATCAAAATTATAATTAAGTACTAAAATAGAACGAAATGGGTCGTGTGGCCACCGCCGAGTCCTCCGCCGCACCGATCTACCTATGTTTGGGGATTACCTGTACATTTAAAACAGAAGGGTCAGTTTTTGAAAACTCAGTGTGTAATCCCATATAGAACAAACAGACAGACAGAAAGTAATCACAGTCTGGGCCTAAGCCCTTTTCAGAATCAGTGACAATATCAGTTTGGGCTTTAACCCATATCAGTACAGAGGCAGTCATGCATTTGGGCCATGGCCCATTACTGATGTCGATGTCGAGACAAAGATCAAAATATGCAGTATACAAGTCCTACTAAGCCAGCCTCTACACTCCATCTCCGTCCAACCCTACACTCCATGTGGGGATATAATCAACCCACCCATCCCTACACTCCAAAAAGTACCGAATGCGACATTAAACAGTAGTTTGCAGCTGAGCTGCCAGTAAGTTAGGCTCGAAGCCTTTCAGTACACTTCCTTCGATCCATATAAACCCATCCCCATGCAATGCATCATACAATCATGTCATGCCAAATCATGGTATCATATATGTATTCAGTACAGTTTTAACAGAATGCTCAAAATACAATCGTACATGTATATATATAAAGTACATGGATATAACAGTCATTCAGTCAATTAGGGATCTAGGTAATCTTACCGACCCTACAGTAGGTCCACAGTCGACTCGGGTGACCCGTGCAACCTTAGCAATCAAACAGTGAAAATTGGGCCCACATGCTCATGTTGTCGGCCCGTGTGGGCCTACATGCCCATGTTGCCGGCCCGTGTGGCCCTACATGCCCATGTTGTCGGCCCGTATGGGCCCACACACTCGTATGGCCCGCACGGCCTAAAATGGCCTTGGCGTGTGGATCACACGGCCTGGCCCAATAATTCCACACGCCCGTGTGGTTTACCCGAATGGGCCCACACGCCGTGTGCCCACACGCCCCCACCTGCTGCCCATGCATGCGCGCACACGCACGCCTCGTCGACCACACGTCCGTGTTCGGTCACACGGCCTACTACATGGGCGGCCACACGCCCGTGTGGTGTCGACAGTCTCACTTTTCGGCTTTCCGCCGATTTCCGTTTGCAGAGTTGTGTTTACACACCTGGTCTGTTTTTGTCGCCTAACCACACGCGAACACTTCAAGTACCTAATAATTGATCAATTTGTCATTTAATTAATCACTATACAACTGAATTAATCTAAACCAAAACAAGATATTCAACTTCCAACGAAACAATCCTTACCATCAATCCAATACCAGAAGATTCCCCTCCCCGAATGCGTCAACGATGATCCCCAGTCCCTCGGTCGACTTCTAATCAAAGTAATACACAACCCTTTAAAAACTAACTTCAAGTAACAGAGCGGTGAAGAATCGAATACTTACCGAAAGAGTGCTAAGGAATGTGGAACAGATGATAACAAACAAAACTAATAGAAGAGAAAGAACACACGATTTCGGTAGCAAGGATGGACAAAACAAAAATCAAAGAGAGAAAAATAACAATATTTCGGCAGCAACAAAGGGGAATATAGGAAGGGAGAACAACCAGTAGAATCAGATAACAATAATCGGTACAAAAAAATTAGGAGTGGCCGACAGAGAGTTGAAAGAAAACAAAAAGCAAAAAACCGAATTTACCAAAAAAAAAAGAAAAAAGAAAAGGGATGTACTAAGAGGAATTTCGGCCAAGAGGGGAAAGGGATTTGCCGTAAAAAACCTGGGGAATTTGGGGAGAGGGTGACGAAATTTTGGAAAAAGAATTCAAGTTCAGCACAACCTCTCATCACATCCCTTAAACCTCTCCTCAAAATCCTCACTACTAACCGTACACTTCCCCACACATATCAAATTCCTTATTTTCCTCCACTAATCCCACAACTATTCAACCACTCAGTATTTCGGCTACACCAAAACACTCACACAACATAAGCAGCAAAATAACTTTTTTGTTTGCGCATGGGCTCGAACTCCAGACCTCCTGCTCATTTGCAGTCCTCTTAACCACTAGACCAGCAGGCCCATTCTGACATATTTTACCAACATTTATTTATAAGCCTACTGACTAGAGATAGGGGTTCATTCAATTAAAAACAAAAAATTGCCCAAGCTAAGGCTTGAACCCAGGACTTCTCAGACACTCCCAGAACACATAACCACTGAAGAAGATACAGATTTGTGTCACCAACATACGAAAATAAATATTAAGGATTTTTGGGGCGTTACAACTCTACCCCCTTAAAGAAAATTTCAAAGCCTCGAAATTTTACCTGTTCAGAACAGATGGGGATATTGCTGTCGCATCGCATCCTCAGGTTCCCACGTGGGCTCCTCAAAACTATGATTATACCAAAGAACTTTAACCAGTGGGATAGACTTTCTTCTTAGAACCTTCACATCGCGATCCAATATCTGAACTGGCTCATCTTCAAAGGTCAGATCTGGCCTAACCTCGATTTCCTCAACTAAAACAATATGCGTGGGATCAGAGCGGTAGCGCTTCAACATAGAAACGTGGAACACGTCGTGAATCCGCTCTAACTCTAGAGGTAGTTCCAACTGATATGCAACTGGCCCCACTCGTTTCAGAATGCGAAAAGGCCCAATAAATCTAGGGCTCAGCTTACCCTTTCGACCAAACCTCAGTACTTTCTTCTATGGTGAGACCTTGAGAAAAACGGAGTCCCCCACTGAATACTCTATCTCTCGATGCTTCAGGTCTGCATAGGAATTTTTTCTGTCAGATGTCGTTTTCAGTCGGCCTCGAATCAATCTAACTTTGTCATCGGTATCAGAAACTAGTTCAGGGCCCAGAACACGTCGCTCGCCCAACTCAGTCCGACACGAAGGTGTGCGACACCTACGACCATACAGTGCCTCGTAAGGTGCCATCTGAATGCTAGACTGATAACTGTTGTTATAAGTAAACTCTGCTAGTGGCAGGTAATCCTCCCAACTGCCTCAGAAGTCAATCACACAACTCCTCAACATGTCCTCCGGTATCTGAATCACCTTCCCAGATTGACCATCTGTTTGAGGATAGAACGCAGTAATGAAGTCCAACCTTGTACCCAGAGCTTCATGTAGCTTCTTCCAGAATCGAGACGTGAAGTGAGGATCCCTATCAGATATTATCAAAATCGGTACCCCATGCAGTCTCACTATCTCAAACACATACAGTTTCGCCAGCTTCTGTAAAGAGTAGTCAGTACGAACCGATATGAAGTGGGTGGACTTGGTCAATCGATCCACGATGACCCATACAGAATCCTTCTTAGTGGGTGTGAGGGGTAACCCACTAACGAAGTCCATAGTTACACGCTCCCACTTCAAAAGTGGAATCTTGACTGGCTGCAACAATCCCGAAGGTAACTGATGCTCAGCCTTAACCTGCTGGCATGTCAAACACTTGGCCACAAATCCAGTAACCTTTTGTTTAAGACCTATCCACCAGTATAACTCACGAATGTCTCAGTACATCTTGTTTCCGCCAAGATGCATAGCATAAGGGCTACTATGCGCCTCTCTCAGTATAAACTGCCTCAATTTAGTATCTTTCAGTACACAGATTCTCCCGCGAAAGCAGAGTACTCCTTCGCTATTCAATCCAAAATCCACAGTATTCCCACTCTCAATCTGTCAGAAGCGAAAACCTAAAGACTCGTCCTCTAACTGTTTACCCTTAATCTGCTCTATCCACCTCGGTTTAACTTGAAGTTCGACCAACAGACTACCATCATCGAATAAACTGAGACGAGCAAACATTGCCCTCAAATCAGACATAGCCCTACGGCTCAGCGCATCGGCCACCACATTGGCCTTACCAGGATGGTATTCGATAGTACAGTCGTAATCCTTAAGCAGCTCAATCCTTCTACACTGCCTAAGATTCAGCTCCTTCTGAATGATAAGGTACTTGAGGCTCTTTTGATCGGTGTAAATGATACACTTCTCACCATACAGATAATGCCTCCAGATTTTCAGTGCAAATACCACAGCGGCCAACTCCAAGTCATGTGTCGGATAATTTACCTCATGAGTCTTAAGCTAACGAGATGCGTACGCTACCACCTTACCCTCTTGCATCAACATACATCCTAAACCGACATGTGATGCATCACTGGAAATCGTAAACTCTTTTTCAGACTCTGGGTCAGACGTAGCAGGGCCTCGGTCCAAGATCAGATCTTGAGCTTCTCAAAGCTCTCTTGCTGCGAATCAGTCCAGTTAAATGGCACACCCTTACGTAGCAGCTTAGTCAAGGGTGTGGCGATCAGTGAAAACCCCTTTACAAAACGTCGATAATATCCTACCAGTCCTAGAAAACTGTGAATTTTCGATACAATCTTAGGCTGCTTCCAATCGAGAACAGCCTTAATCTTTCGAGGATCAACTCTAATCCCCTCAGCAGAAACCACATGTCCCAAAAACGTTACTTCACGTAACCAGAACTCACACTTACTGAACTTAGCGTACAGTTGATTCTCTCACAGAATCTGTAGAACCACCCTGAGATGTTCATCGTGCTCATCCGCAGTCTTCGAATACACCAGTATGTCGTCAATAAATACCACTACGAATCGATCCAGATAAGGTTGGAACACTCGGTTCATCAGATCCATAAAAGCTGCTAGTGCATTCGTAAGTCCAAATGGCATCACTAGGAACTCGTAATGATCGTATCGAGTCCTAAATGCTGTCTTGTGCACATCAGTCTCCTTAACCCTCAACTGATGATATCTTGATCGTAGATCAATCTTGGAGAAAATTAAAGCCCCTCGGAACTGGTCAAACAGATCATCTATCCTCGGTAGGGGGTACTTATTCTTTATAGTCAGCTTATTCAATTGACGGTAGTCAATACACATATGCATGGATCCATCCTTCTTTTTCACGATTAGAACTGGTGCTCCCCACGGAGACACACTAGGGCGGATGAACTCACGATCCAATAGATCTTGAATCTGGGCCTTAAGCTCCACAAGCTCCTTCGGTGCCATTCTATAAGGGGCGATGGACACCGGAGCTGTACTAGGAAGGAGCTCAATCCCAAACTCTACTTCACGATCCGGAGGTAACCCAGGTAGCTCTTCAGGAAAAACATCTGGAAAATCCTTAACTGTCCTGATATCCTTAACCGAAGAATCCCCAGAATCTGAAACACTAATGTAGGCCAGATACGCCTTACATCTCTTACAGACCAACTTCTTGACCCTCAATGCAGAAATCACATTCGATAAATAGTTTTGACGCTTCCCAATTACGATTACCTCGCTGTCCTCCTTAGTTCTCAGTACAACCCTTTTTGTGGCACAATCTAAGCTCACTCGGTGTTTAACTAACCAGTCAATTCCCAGTATTAGATCAAATTCTCTAAAAGGCAATTCCATCAGATCAGCCCGAAAGATAGCCCCTTGAACTTCTAAAGGAACATCTCTAAACAGTTTGTTAACCCTTATTGACTGCCTCAACAGACTTAGTACAGTGACCTCACTCGCAGTGCTCTCAACCAGTATACCCAAGTTTTTAGATACGATACAAGCTATATAAGAGTGAGTGGATCCTATATCTATCAATGCAGTATAAGGTACATTATGAATAAAGAGCGTACCCGTAATAAAATCTGGAGCATCTCTATCCTTTCGGCGACGAGTAGCATAGACTAGAGCCGGCTGCCTCTCCTCAGTATGACCAGTACCTCTGCCCGGTGCTCTCTGACCACGGCCCATACCATTCTCACCTCTGGCCTGACCACGGCCTCTCGGTGGCTGCTGAACTACCCTCGATGGTGGTGCAGTACCCATGCCAGAAGCTTGCATCTGATCGGACCTCCGCGGACACTCTCTAATACAGTACTCTAATGAACCGCACCTCAAACAAGCCCCAGTTCTTTTCCAGCACTCGTCCTGATGGCGTCTACCACAATCGATTACACGCGATCGTCCCCAAGAGCGCAACAATAGGAGCCCCAACTCTGATCGGCCCATCAACTCTGGCCTTTTTCTTAGGCCTCTGAACGGAACTCGAGGGCTCCGAATCCCTCTTATTCCTACCTCTCTCTCTATTTTGGCGCTCAGTGTGCTTCACTTCCTCGGTGATCTTCACCTTATCAACCAGTGCAGCAAAGTCTCGCTCTCTCTGTGGAGCTATCAGTACCCTCACATTGTCCTTGAGGCCATCCTCGCTTAACGCATCTCTCATACTCAGTCGCCACCATACCACGCGCATAGTGGCTTAGTCATAGAAATTCAGCCTCATACTCGGCCACTGATCTATCACCTTGAGTCAAATTCAAGAACTCTCTCTTACGGGCATCCACGTAACTGGCACCCACATACTACCCACATACTTTCCCTAGAACACCGTCTTAAAGAACTCCTAGGTCAGTCAATCGGGCTGAGTGCCCTCCTTAATAGTGAGCCACCACTGATATGCCTCATCTCGTAGCAGTGATATAGCACCCTTTAATTTCTCGCCGATGTGCAAACCCTGTGTCGCCCATAATCCTCTCTGTGGCCTCAATCCAGTATTCAGCCACATTAGGGGCAACTCCAGTAATACCCCTGAAGAGCTTAGCTCTGTTAGATCGGAGTCGTTCCGTAACTAACCCTCGGCCTCTAGCTCTAGTATTGGGCCCAGCGACCCTCTCTAGAATCCTTAACATGGCTTGAGACAGTGCGTCGTCTCCAAACCGCCGATCATGAGACCTGCCTCGATCCACCGGTAAAAAGCCGGTGTCTCACTTGTATCCAAATTAAGCAAGTTGCCAGAAGATGAAAATCCAGCTCGAGCACCTCTACGGCCTCTACCACGGCCTCTTGTACTCCGTCTGCAAGTACCTCTTGTGCTCATTGTCTATTTGCGTTAATCTGTATTTACAGTTCTATGCATCAGTTTACAGTTCCAGTGTTTATTAACAGATATTTTATGAAAATAGTATCAGAAGTGTAATGTTTGTTTTCGTACAACGCAGTGTCTATCAGTGTCTATCGGTTTTACTACAGTATCAGTTATACACTAACTTGAGTGTTTTCAGTACAGTCTATCTATAGTAGTCTCAGTATAAACTATCTATAGTATTTCATTTTAGAACACATAAAAGTTTCAGTGAACTTACGGGATCGGTGCCAGAGACTCGGTGTACTATACCTGCTGCGAAAATATTTCAATCATCTAAAAATCGGTGCTTTAAAATCCAAGTTTAAAAACCTAAATTCACAGCCGAGTTTTGCAACCTTGCTTTATACCACTAAATGTGACACCCCAAACCCGGCCTAGACGTTATGGCCGAATCTGGCGATGTCACATGGTAGTGTTTTGCAAAAAGTGAGTTGTCGTCAAAAGAAAATTCCTTTCTTAATCACTTCTTCACACTTTCTTATGTTAAATTTAAGGCGTGTCGATAAATTTTAAAACGTAATTCATTGTCAAAAATTTATTCTCTTTCTAAATGTTATTAATTTACAAAACGTCACTTATCACGGAAGCTTTTAAAAATGTAACACCCCAAACCCGGCCCAAACACCACGACCGGATCTGGTATGTCACTAAAAATTTTGGAAGAACATGTCGTATTTTCAGAAAAAATATTTTTCTAAAGTTTATCTTCTTATTCGAGAGAAATTCAATAGTTGATAGTTTAAATAAAATATGCCCTTATAAATTAAAAAAAAAACCCAAATTTAAATAGATACATTAGTTCAATAAGAATTTTAATAACTAAAAGTAATTAAAACCCAAAATAAAACAAAACATAAACTAGTGGCCCATAGCCTTATTACAACGAGATTTAAAATTCATTAATTAAAAATATAAAGTATTAACTTGAGACTTTTTGCTGGATCCAATTGGTCTTTTGCATGGCCACCTTGCGCTCCTCTCCACCCGGTCCAAGCACTAGGTATCACCCGAAAGGTTAATTAATAGGGTGAGTCGGAGACTCGATGTGCAACCCTCATGCACCACTAGATTTTGGCCTTAGGCCCATAAAATGATTAATAATTCCATTTATAAAAAAATAACAAATAATATGCAAGGCCCAACCTGCTTGCCTAGGTTTCCATCCGCTACACGCCCGCACCAACCGCATACACACCATTGGGGATTTCTACAATCGACCCACACCACTACACACCATGATGGCGCTCATGCTGCTCATCCACATATGATGGCTGAAGCCCTTATAACATATAATAGCCGAAGCCCGTATAACATTTAATGGCCGAAGCCCGTATAACAGTTCACGGCATTAGCCACTACATCAGATCACGGTAAAACCGCTACACATATAACATATAACTTCCTCCTTTCATCAACCCAACCCATGCAATCACATACAAGCATTTTACTTATAACATATAAACATATTACTTACTAACCTGGTGAACCGCTTTTACCCTCCTTGGGCTTTCATCAATAAATCGAGATGTTGGCAATTATCAAAACATATAAATCTTATGATCATGCATTTTATGATTAGATCTACATGGTGGGGAAGTATTACACACCTGTTATCGCGAAGTACTAAACTCTTAGTCGGTATCCTTGCTATCTGGATTTATAACTTGGTTCAACCAAAAGCCAGAAAATCATGAAAATTGACCTCCCCTATAATCGGCCAAAGGTTAGTAAATCTCGAATTTTCACACTAAAATCAATAGATCTCCTTACCTTGAAATCCCAAAATTAGAGACTAACAATTTTCGGCTTTTAGATCTAGACGACCAAGTTTCCTTCAAATCCCGGAATGCTGCCCAACATAGAACCATTAAACTATTAGCTTTTCGACTTTTGCCTTTTAAAAACCAAAATAGAACGTGAGAGCTTAACAGGAGTCGACGCTTACCTTAACATGGGGATTCGGCTAGCACTAGAGAGAAGATTCGGCAATGCCAAAGGAAAAGATTAAATGCCGAAAGAATAGAACTATTCTCACAAATGGGATGAGTAGAGAAAAACTATGGAGATTTTGACTTTTTAGAGAAATAGGCTCAAAAGAAAAAAAATAGAGAAGAGAGTGAACGGAGAGGTTTCGGCTTTTGAAGAAATTGAAGAAAAGATATTGTAGAGGGAAAGGCTAAGAATTTGGCACAAAGAATGAAGAGGAAATTAGGGTTTAAATGCCAGAATCAATGAGATATCCCCCCTATTTATAGAAATTTCGGCACTTACCTAACATTGCAGATAAATCCTATCTTTTCTCCTTCATCTTAATCTACTAGCTCATCTAAAAGAGACTTAATTATCTCTAACTCCTCCTCCTTTATCAAAGATATTATCCACATATTTTAATCATTAAAATCCCTAAATTTTAGCCTTTATCTACTTATTATCCACATAAAATAAATTCCTAAATAATAGCCTTTATCTGCTTATTATCCACATATTTTAAACATTAAAACCCCTAAATTTTAGCCTTGTTGCCATCCATTCCAACTAATTCTAATGCCCAAAATTTAGCTAACTTAAATTAAAGAATTGGGCTCCATGAAACTTAAATTTGGGCCCCTTACTCCCTTGTGTGGCGTCACCTCCTAAGATTGGGCCACAAGCCCACTTTGGTATTTTAAACATAGATACTACCTTTTAAACCCTATAATGCCCAAACAGATAATTTTAATCAAGGCCTCTACCTAAGCTCGAGCCCAATTTGGACCCCTAACACTTAAATTAACACATTAAACATATCCACCCATTAAACGATAGGCCCAAAAATTCAGGATGTTACAGCTTCTACCCCTTAAAGAAATTTCTGTCCTCAAAATTTCCAACTAACTATTAATCGTACTACCTAAGTCTCACTACCATGCTTCCCGCGCACTCCAATACTAAACCCAAAATAAACACTTAGTATTCTATGGTAGAGTACGCACTGACCGCAGATTCACATCTAAAGCGCCCTCGTCCCTTTGTACTCATGCTATCGGTCCGCTGCTTATCCGATTAAGAATTTTATGAATTAATAAGTTTCTTCCATCTGCTTAACCACGAATAACTTATGAAGCAGAGTTTTAAGAGTAGTTCTTTCAATTCGAATTACATCTACAAGTTTCAGTCTCAAGTTTGTCTCCTAGTTCCATATACACATACATGCAATCACCAATCATACAAATAGAACTTACATTCATCACCTAAGGGTATTTTCGTCATTTCACTACCCAGGGGTATTTTCGTAATTTATCCTACATGGATATTTTCGTAATTTTCTGAAATAGGGTTCCTTGGTGATTTTGTGAAAGAAGGGTATTTTGGTAATTTTACAATCTGGGGGTATTTTGGTAATTTTGAAATCCAGGGGTATTTCGGTAATTTTGAAATTCGGGGGTATTTCGGTAATTTTGAAATCAGGGGCAATTTAGTAATTTTGCAAATCAGGGGTAATTTGGTAATTATACAAACCAGGGGTATTTTGGTTATTTGACAAAACGAGGGTAGGTTGGTAATTTTTTCTAACCAGGGATATTTCGATGTTGTTGTTGTTTTTTTTTCAAACAGGGTACTTTGGGGAAAAATCTAGTTTCATGGTCCGGGTTACTCTTATAAACATGAGATTTTCGGGTAAATTTTCAAAACATAAGTATTTTACAAATTCATGGCTGGTTGGTAGTTTTCACAAATCAAACGTATTTTGAAAATTTTGCAAAACTTGAGAAATTTTCTTTTCTTTTTTCAAACTAGGGTGGCTGGTCCCTTTCGGGTTTTAATTATAAGGTTTAGCCCATCAACAAGTCCTCGTAACTAGGGTGAATAGTCACCACGCACTGTAGGATTCTAGTGAAGAGGAGGTGTGTCGCTAGGATCGCGCTTAAGTACCAAGCTCTCCCCGAATCCACTCCTAGACATGCGTATGCCCATTGCCACACCCTAACTTGGCTAAGGTGAACAAATACTACGCACTGCAGGATTCCAAAAGAAGAGGAGGTGAGTCACTAGGACCGCTTAAATACTGTGCTCTTCCTGATCCAATCCTAGACATGCGATGCCTGCACCGCACTCCTAGTCTTGTGGCTCGCTCACGGGTTTGTTTAGTGAAGTTAAGTCTTATGAGATTTTAAGAGTTGTTTCAGCTAGGCCTAAAGTTCATCAAGTTCTAATCTAACTAATCTACGTCCCATAAAGCCCATCAAGCCCACATATATTATATCACACAATGATTCGTAATACTTACCGCGGACTTGGGCCGAGACGCAAAGTGCCATGCCGAGCTAATGCACCTATTATCATTTAAAACATTCATGTTTTAAAACCCTTCTTTTTCGAAAACGCTTTTGAACCCAAAACCCAAAGCCGAAGCTTTTAACCGGCTCGATATACAATTTGTAACACCCCAAACCCGCCCAAACACCACGACCGGATCTCGGTATGTCACTAAAATTTTTGGAAGAACATGTCGATTTTCGTAAAAATATATTTTCTAAAGTTTATCTTCTTATTCGAGAGAAATTTAATAGTTGATAGTTTAAATAAAATATGCCCTTATAAATTAAAAAAACCCAAATTTAAATAGATACATTAGTTCAATAAGAATTTAAATAACTAAAAGTAATTAAAACCCAAAATAATACAAAACATAAACTAGTGGCCTATAGCCTTATTACAACGAGATTTAAAATTCATTAATTAAAAATATAAAGTATTAACTTGAGACTTTTTGCTGGATCCAATTGGTCTTTTGCATGGCCACCTAGCGCTCCTCTCCACCCTATCCAAGCACTAAGTATCACCCGAAAGGTTAATTAATAGGGTGAGTCGCGAGACTCGGCAGTGCAACCCTCATGCACCACTAGATTTTGGCCTTAGGCCCATAAAACAGATTAATAATTCCATTTATAAAAAAATAACAAATAATATGCAAGGCCCAACCCGCTTGCCTAGGTTTCCATCCGCTACACGCCCCGCACTCAACCGTACACACACCATTGGGGATTTCTACAATCGACCCACACCACTACACACCATGATGGCGGTCATGCCGCTCATCCACATATGATGGTCAAGCCCTTATAACATATAATAGCCGGCCCGTATAACATTTAATGGCCGGCTTCAGATATAGCAGATTCACGGCATTAGCCGCTACATCGAATCACTGGTAAAACCGCTACACATATAACATATAACTTCCTCCTTTCATCAACCCAACCCATGCAATCACATACAAGCATTTTACTTATAACATATAAACAGACACTTACTAACCTAGTGAACCGCTTTTACCCTCATTGGGCTTTCATCAATAAATCGAGATGTCGGCAATTATCAAAACATATAAATCTTATGATCATGCATTTTATGATTAGATCTAGATGGTGGGGAAGTATTACACACTGTTATCGCTAAGTACTAAACTCTTAGTCAAGATCCTTGCTATCCGGATTTATAACTTGGTTCAACCAAAAGCCGGAAAATCATGAAAATTGACCTCCCTATAATCGCCAAAGGTTAGTAAATCCCGAATTTTCACACTAAAATCAATAGATCTCCTTACCTTGAAATCCCAAAATTAGAGACTAACGATTTTCGCTTTTAGATCTAGACGACCAAGTTTCCTTCAAATCCTGAATGTCGCCCAACATAGAACCATTAAACTATTAGCTTTTCGAATTTTGCCTTTTAAAACCAAAATAGAACGTGAGAGCTTAACAGAGTCGACGCTTACCTTAACATGGGGATTCTGCTAGCACTAGAGAGAAGATTCGGCAATGCCAAAGGAAAAGATTAAATGCCTAAGAATAGAACTATTCTCACAAATGGGATGAGTAGAGAAAACTATGGAGATTTCGGCTTTTTAGAGAAATCGGCTCAAGAGAAAAAATAGAGAAGAGAGTGAAAGGAGAGGTTTCGGCTTTTGAAGAAATTGAAGAAAAGAAATTGTAGAGGAAAGGCTAAGAATTTGGCACAAAGAATGAAGAGGAAATTAGGTTTAAATGCCGTAATCAATGAGATATCCCCTCTATTTATAGAAATTTCTACACTTACCTAACCTTGCAGATAAATCCTATCTTTTCTCCTTCATCTTAATCTACTAGCTCATCTAAAAGAGACTTAATTATCTCTAACTCCTCCTTCCTTTATCAAAGATATTATCCACATATTTTAATCATTAAAATCCCTAAATTTTAGCCTTTATCTACTTATTATCCACATAAAATAAATTCCTAAATAATAGCCTTTATCTGCTTATTATCCACATATTTTAAACATTAAAACCCCTAAATTTTAGCCTTGTTGCCATCCACTCCAACTAATCCTAATGCCCAAAATTTAGCTAACTTAAATTAAAGAATTGGGCTCCATGAAACTTAAATTTGGGCCCCTTACTCCCTTGTGTGGCGTCACCTCCTAAGATTGGGCCACAAGCCCACTTTGGTATTTTAAACATAGATACTACCTTTTAAACCCTATAATGCCCAAACAGATAATTTTAATCAAGGCCTCTACCTAAGCCTGAGCCCAATTTGGACCCCTAACACTTAAATTAACACATTAAACATATCCACCCATTAAACGCATAGGCCCAAAAATTCAGGATGTTACAAAAATAGTTTGCGTATTTGTTAAAACGTTTGATTCTTTTTGAAAACTCGATCATTCCTACTTCTAGCAGTTGTAAATCGAAACAATAGAAATCCCAAATTAACCATGAAAGTCCATAGAGGCCATTATTACAGTAAATTACCCCAAAATAAAATCAAAATTATAATTAAGTACTAAAATAGAACAAAATGGGTCGTGTGGCCACCGCTGAGTCCTCCGCCGCACCGATCTGCTTATGTTTGGGGATTACCTGTACAATTAAAACAAAAGGGTGAGTTTTTGAAAACTCAGTGTGTAATCCTATAGAGAACAAACAGACAGACAGAAGGCAATCACAGTCTGGGCCTAAGCCCTTTTCAGAATCAGTGACATTATCAGTTTGGGCTTTAGCCCATCTCAGTACAGAGGCAGTCATGCATTTGGGCCTTAGCCCATTACAGTATCAATAATCAGTACAGTATCAAAATATGCAGTATACAAGTCCTACCCAACCAGCCTCTACACTCCATGTGGGGATATAATCAACCCACCCATCCCTACACTCTAAAAAGTACCGAATGCGGCACTAAACAGTAGTTTGCAGCTGAGCTTTCAGTAAGTTAGGGTCGAAGCCTTTCAGTACACTTCCTCCGATCCATATAAACCCATCCATATGCAATGCATCATACAATCATGTCATGCCAAATCATGGTATCATATATGTATTCAGTAGAGTTTTAACAGCATACTCAAAATACAGTCGTACATGTATATATATAAAGTAAATGGATATAACAATCATTCAGTCAATTAGGGATCTAGGTAATCTTACCGACCCTACAGTAGGTCCACTGTCGACTCGGGTGACCCATGCAACCTTAGCAATCAAACAGTGAAAATTGGGCCCAGATGCTCATGTTGTCGGCCTGTGTGGGCCCACACACCCGTGTGGCCCGCACGGCCCAAAATGGCCTTGGCCGTGTGGATCACACGGCCTGGCCCAATAATCCCACACGCCCGTGTGGTTCACCCGTATGGGCCCAAACACTTGTGTGGCCCACACGTCCCAATTCGGCCCAGCCCATGCGTCGCACACGGCCTGCCTCGTCGACCACACGCCCGTGTTCGGTCACACGGCCTGCCACACGGGCGGCCACACGCCCGTGTGGTGTCGACAGTCTCACTTTTCAGATTTTCGCCGATTTCCATTTGCAGAGTTGTGTTTACACACCTGGTCTGCTTTTGTCGCCTAACCACACGCGAACACTTCAAGTACCTAATAATTGATCAATTTGCCTTTCAATTAATCACTATACAGCCGAATTAATCTAAACCAAAACAAGATATTCAACTTCCAACGGAACAATCCTTACCATCAATCCAATACCAGAAGATTCCCCTCCCCGAATGCGTCAACAACGGTCCCCAGTCCCTCGGTCGACTTCTAATCAAAGTAATACACAACCCTTTAAAAACTAACTTCAAGTAACAGAGCAGTGAAGAATCGAATACTTATCGAAAGAGTGCTAAGGAACGTGGAGCAAATGATAACATACAAAACCAAGAGAAGAGAAGGAACACACGATTTCGATAGCAAGGATGGACAAAACAAAAATCAGAGAGTGAAAAACAACAATATTTCGGCAGCAACAAAGGGGAATATAATAAGGGAGAACAATCAGTAGAATCAGATAACAATAATCGGTACAAAAAAACTAGGAGTGGCCGACAGAGAGTTGAGAGAAAACAAAAAGCAAAAAACCGAATTTGCCAAAAAGAAAAAAATAAAAAAAAGGGATGCACTAAGAGGAATTTCGGCCAAGAGGGGAAAGGGATTTGCCATCAAAAACCTGGGGAATTTGGGGAGAGGGTGCCAAAATTTTGGAAAAAGAATTCAAGTTCAGCACAACCTCTCATCACATCCCTTAAACCTCTCCTCAAAATCCTCACTACTAACCGTACACTTCCCCATACACATCAAATTCCTTATTTTCCTTCACCAATCCCACAACTACTCAACCACTCAGTATTTCGGCTACACCAAAACACTCACACGGCATAAGCAGCAAAATAACTCCTTTATTTTCGCATGGGCTCGAACTCTAGACCTCCTGCTTATTTGCACTCCACTTAACCACTAGACCAGCAGGCCCATTCTAATATAATTTACCAACATTTATTTATAAGCCTACTGACTAGAGATAGGGGTTTATTCAATTAAAAACAAAAAACTGCCCAAGCTAAGGCTTGAACCCAGGACTTCTCAGACACTCCCAGAACACATAACCACTGAAGCAGATACAAATTTGTGTCACCAACATACGGAAATAAATATTAAAGATTTTTGGGGCGTTACAAACCCTTTTGCAAAAGTTCCCTGTTTATCACTACAACAATATCTAATCTCACCACTATAATAATTAATATCACCGTCACCGTTGTTTTTAACTTCACCGAAGGTAAACATATTGTCCATTCAAAGGAAGTCTTAGTAGACTTGAAGCTTATTAGTCGCAAAATTTTGAACAAAATTATTGAAATTGTTATATTTAACTTTTATCCAAAATTATTCAAAAAATATAAATATAATATTAATAAGAATAAAATTATGAAATGAATATTTTAATAAATAATCAAGATTTAATTTTATCAAATAATAAAAGTATATGTTATACTTAATTTTTACTAATGTATCAAATAGTTTTATAAACTATCTATACTTATATTAAGAGTTTTATTGAGTTGTGAAATTAGTAAAAGTACACTTTCATATATTAAATAAGTTATATTTTTAAGAATACTTTTTATCTTATTTCTATAATAAATCAATAAAAATTAATTCTAATGTGCTTTAAACTTGAAATACTATACATAATAACAATTTAATTTTCTTTTTGTAACCAAAGCATCAATTCATTTTTATATAATTTTTTTATTTACTTTCTTTCGTAGGAGTGTAGCATCACGATTCTTAAATAAGAGGATAATGTGCTTCAACGCACTCAAACCCACATCTTCTTGCACTGGCAACAATGTTGACACCAACTGAGTTAAGACTCAATCCGCATTTTTATATAAATTTTTAGGGTAAATTACTAAAATAGTCGCTTTTGTTTACCTCGAATTACATTTTAGTCACTTATGTTTGAAATGTTACGTTTTAGTCACTTACGTTATTATGTTGTAACATTTTAGTCACTGAGCCGTTAATTTTCATTAACAGTATAACGGGTAATCTGGCGTGGCACGTTAAATCATCATTTTAAATGAAAATTTTAGGTTAAATTATACAATTGGTCCCTATATTTTTTCGTTTTGAGCAATTTAATTTTTTCTTTTATGTTTTTTAACTTTTTTTCTTTATTTTCCATTCTCTTCTGCTTCTCCCTCTATTTCCCTCCCTTCTCCATTTCTTTTAACGTAAATTTTTTTTTATGTTTTCCATTTGTTAAAACTAGTCCCTATACTTTTATTTTGTTAAAACTAGTCCTTGTACTTCTCGAAACCCTTTTTTGAAATCGACTTTTTATTTTAAAAGAAAAGAAAATGGAGTCACCACCGGCCCTTTTTATTTAGGTGTGATTGGATCACCTCAAAATTAAAACGATACTTTTTGGTCTACAAAATCCAGGAAATAGGTTCGGGAGTCGGTTACGTATGAGGAAGGGTTAGCACCCTCGTGATGCCCACCTAGACTTCACTTATTACTTAACTTTGAACCAGACGATTTATTCACTTGACTTGATCCGTAGGAATTTATATTATTATCCCTTTCGAGACTAATAACGTCTGACCCTAGGTTGATTAATTGAAATCTCTTTCTAATTAGAACCCCTAGTGTTGCATTAACTCGATCTATGGACTCCCATATTAGGTTTGACCCTAATCCGGCAGATTTTCGTCATCCTATCTCTAGGGTTGCGATCAACTCCGCTTAACTATGCTAGATCTACTCTTAAACAGGACTTTTGCTCCACCGCTTAAGCACATCAATACTTGAATCAATATCCTGAAATATTAAAGCAAGAATTAAGAACACATAATTAAGAACAAATCAAGTATTTATCATACAGATTGAGAAAACAATAACAAGATCCGTCTTAGGTTTCATCCCCTCGTGTATTTGAGGGTTTAGTTCATGTTTAATAAAGAATACATATCGTAAGAAAGTAAATAACAAAACATAAGAAAAACCCTAAAACCCCTCAAGGAAATTGAAGGGAAGATCTTCCGTCTTGAGTGTGATTTCGGCTTCTGGGATGAATTAACTGGCTGTCTTTGAGTAATTTCCTGTGTTCAGCCCTCTCTGGCTTCGCCCTCTTTTAGGTCGCCCTTTAGGGTGTTTATATAGTCTTTCGGGATGCCTTTCTTGGCCCACAAGTACCCTAATCCGAATGGAATTAAAACAGGTCAAGGCAGGGGCACGCCCGTGTAGAACGCCCGTGTGAATCGAGCCCAGGCCGTGTTCGGGCTCAGCATGTGGCACGCCGTGGTGAACTCCAGGCCGTGTGAATTTCTTACTTTGGCCCATTTTCTCTGTTTTCGGCCCGTTTCTCGTTCTTTTCATCCTTCGATGCTCTCCTAAGTATAAAACATGAAATTAAATGATTAGGAGCATCAAATTCCCCAATTCAAGGGATTAAATCATCCAAAAGTATGCTAAATGTGGGATTAAATCATCATAATTCATAGGTAATTCATACATTGATAATTTAACCAGAAGGTTCCTAAAGATTCAAACAATCAAAGTCATAGTTTTTTATAGTACGAAAAATAGGTGTTTCCCCTTAACTAAATAATCACCTTTAATTTAAAATCAACAAAAATTGACATCCTCACCAAGGGTTCACTCAAATCACTCAAGGTGTTTAAGGTTCAAAAATAAGCACTCAAGAGTCAAACATGAAAAATTAATCCCATAGGCTTGTATGAAAATCAAATCTCCACCACCGTAAAACGATATGATACACAAATCAAAAGGTCTTTAAAAGGGGTTGTAACGGGGCTTGGGTTAAAGGTGTGGATAAAGGCTGAATTAGAGGGTTAGTATCGAGACTGAATTGATAAATTGCCTAACTAGAAAAATAACTAAAGCTTAAATAATTACATCAATTAAGAATTCATCACTAATAACACGAGCTTCTTCTCAAAATGTACAATTAACTGCTTAAGCTCCAATAACAAAGAAGTAATAATGAATAGATTCCCAGAATTTTTTTTATTTTTTATTTTTTTTAAGAACAAATCAAGTACAATAATAATAAGATAGAATTTAACAACTGAAATAAAGAAAATAGTTAAGTAACCGATCAAATCAAATCTCGATATAGGGGTAGTCAAGAGAAATGGTGATAACAAATACAAAGTGGGTTTTGGGTTAATATTAATGGGTGAGTCAAGAAATGGTTTGTTAGGATTTAAAGGGGTTCACTAAGGGTTAATTAAATGGGTAGGATTTTTAGTGGAATAAGTGGGTTAAAACCTAGGTGCCTTTATCATCTCTGTATATCAAATCAAAAGTGTGGTCTCGACATGTATAATCGAAGCAAGTTATAGAATAACAAATCAATGTTGACATACTCATAATCAATAAAGTGGGCATGAAAAATGTATGCTCTAAAAGCTCAAAATCTCACAAAAATTATGGTTTTTGATGTCAACCTTGTAAATTTCAAACTTCAAGGTAATAATTAGATTCAGGTAGACAACCTATCAATTTTTAATTCTGAAAATAGACTCATCATGCTTGATTCTCTATTCTCCTAAAGTTTAAATCATCAATGCACAATTAACTATGACTTAATCCAAAACATATCAATGAAAATCATAAATCAAAAGAAATTTCATTCTAACAGTAATATGAGAAAGTGGCTTGAGAGAAAGACAAAATTCAGGGATTTGAGAATACTGCAAAAAGTTAGGAACTTGAATAAAATTCACCCCCCACACTTAAGATGTACATTGCCCTCAATGTACAAAAATATGTGTTCTAGAGATTAATAGCATGATATCATAAGAGAGAGATAGAGAAGTGAAACTTCCTGAATTTTGGATGGATTCCTTGAGTTGGAAGTGTAGTAAAACTTGAAGGAGGCGTGGTAGATTTTCCTCATTAGAGTTGGGTATTCCAGAGTGCTATTTTAACTGCGATTAAATCAGTGGGTTCTTTAGACTGTAAGGATTACTCAAATATTTCCAAAAGATATAAATTGGGTAATAGTAGTTATGAAACCTAAAAATAACTTAAAATAAACATGAGTCAGAAATAAAATAAAATAAAAATAAAATGAAAATTAGTATTCTAAAAATTTAAAGGTAAATAACAAATGAAAGAGGACTCAGAAGTCCTCATCACCAGATGGCTCGCGAGGTGGGGGCAGCGATGAAATGTGAAGGTGCTGACATATCTGGTGGAGGGTGGCGTTGATGTGATCGAAACGCTGGAAGCATTGCTGCTCAAATCGTGTTAGGCGCTCAGATATGTCTGAAATAGAAGCTGCCGCATGAGCTGGGCGATTGCTCGGTAGTGGCTCCTCGTGTGGTGGGGGGACATCGTCAGTAATGTCCTCAGGCTCTTCCTCCTCGATGGTATGGGCTAGACGGTATTGGGAAGGATCGGTCCCACGGTGACGCTTGATCATCCTCATGTTTATCATGGTCGAGATGCCCTATGGAGCCATCTGACCTATCAAGGTGAGGAAAGATGATTGTACCGCGGTGTTGAGGAGGCCAAAGTGTCTCGCGAGTCGTGTCACATAGGGCCCCATGGAAATTAGCCCCCTACGATGCCGCTCCATCTGATTCTGGATGGCGAGAGCGATGAAGTAGGCAAGGTCGAACACGTGGCCGTGTGCCATGTTCCACAGAAAATAGGCATCGTGGGTATTAACGACGCCGATGCTCTCGCGCCTTCCTATCAATGTATGTGCGAGGAGGGAATGGAAGTACCTCAGTGATGGGGGAAGATCGGTCGCTTTGGTGTGACTAGGGTCGTATGTTGCTGAAACTAGAACCAAGGCCTGCCAACATTTGGAAGGTGAATAGTGGATGTGGCGGTGGAGAGTGTCGAGTTCATTCTCTTCCATGAACTCTTCTATGTAGAGTCCCAGAGCGATTCCAAATTCAGGGACACTCATTTCGCGAACCAAACCTCCTAGGCGGAACTGTATAGTGCCTGGGTCGTCGTGGTTCATCATTACCTCCTACAAATGAAAAGTAGAGCAAAGCTCTAATGTTAGTTCGAGGTATGTGGGCTCGACAATACTGAAGAACCGCTCCCAAGGGTCGGTGGACAGTAGGGCCCGAACGGCATCAGCAAGTTGTACTTGCTCCAGGGCGGTCCAGTCGATGCATCTCCCCATGCCGAGGGGTCGCGCCCGTAGTATCTGAAAACGCTCCTCCTGGGTTCCCGGAGGAAATTGTAGAAATGGGTGTCGCACTTCGGTAGATGCGCGTGCCGATGATGAACCGAGCCCCTTTTGTTTTTTCGAAACAGGGACTGCGATTTTCTTGCCGCGAGAAGAAGACATTATGTACCTGAAAATGCGAAAGAGTTTCCCTAAATCCAATATCATTACCATCCAAACAATTATTCTATTCTAGTAGAATCCTATTATGTTTCATCAAATAGTGTAGAATGTAAATACTAGTCCTCATTCGAAACGGGTTTGATAGCATTATTAACACCAAAATAACCACTACAGCAAAATAGACTTTTAGCGGCATTTTTTTGGCCTTTAGCGGCGTTTATAAGCGCCACTAAAAGTATTTGAAGCGCCGCAAAAAACGCCGCTAAATCAAACGCTGCAAACTTTAGCGGCGTTTATGAGAAAAAAATGCCACTAAAGGTCATGACTTTTAGCGGTGCTTTTCCCACAAACGCCGCTAAAAGTCATGACCTTTAGCGGCGCTTCTCCCACAAATGCCGCTAAAGGTCATGACTTTCAGCGGCGCTTTCCTACAAACGCCGCTAAAAGTCATGACCTTTAGCGCGCTTCCTCCAAAACGCCGCTAAAGGTCATGGCTTTTAGCGCGCTTTCCTCAAACGCCGCTAAAAGTCATGACCTTTAGCGGCGCTTTTCCCACAAACGCCGCTAAAACTCATGACCTTTAGCGGTGCTTTTCCCAAAAACGCCGCTAAAAGTCATGACTTTTAGCGGCGCTTTTCCCACAAACGCTGCTAAAAGTCATGACTTTTAGCGGCGATTTCCCCATAAACGCCGCTAAAAGTAATGACTTTTAGCGGCGCTTTTTTCACAAACGCCGCTAATTTGTACAGATTTGCAATGTACAATTTGTTCAATATTATACCCCTCTGCACTAAAACCAACCAATAACAGTAAATATATCATATAATTCCAACCCAAAACATCAAATTTAGCATAAAAATCACACCAAATGCATTAATTCTAAATGATACTTGAAATTAAATAAATTAAATGAATTATAACTAAAAATATTGTTACAATAATGTTAAATGTAATAATGTTAAAATAATCTTACAACGAAACTAAATGTCTAAGATGGCGTAACACTGCGATCACAAAACATCTCATCATCATATGTGAAGCCGTAGCCCGAGCTCATCGTACTTTCTCGTTACTGCTCTGCTAGCATCGATCTTGCCTCTGCCTCCTCATCACTTTTCTCTTACGCATCCGATCTAAGTTGCTAGAGTTCTTCATATTTTCTTTGAACATCGACAATTTGTCGCCTCTGCTCAACCGTGTGTCTCTTGCATGTGAGCTATCTCGTCTTTTTAGCCTCTCGAACTTCAAAGACGAGATTGACCCCTAAAGGCATGTATTGCTTGAGAGCCGGATCCAAATATTGGGTCTGGTAACACCATATCCTTGAAATCAAACCCGACCATACCTTTCAAGACCAAAAACATCAGTGATAATTTTATTATAAATATACTCAAGATTAACATAACTATCAGTCGAAGCAGTCGTACCTTTCAGGACCCAAAACATCGGTAATAATTTTGTTATCAATCTTCTCAAGATTAACAGAACTATCGATCGAACGACCGCTTCATACTCCGCTTCTTCTCCTTTAGTTTATCCTAATAAATCAATGAAAGAGTTAGAAACGAAATATATAATAAGAAGGAATGCAACATAACTTAATATTATAAATTTAAAACTACAAACGATGAATTAAACTATTATAATTAAACATTAGAAATATTTATAATAAATCAAATTTTATTAAGTAAATATACCATAATTTCGCAGACTTGGATGATGTCATCGAGATCCATCCTTCTTCCTATCGTAATCTCAAAAAGTCAAGGCGTCCAACTTTTTGACCAGCATTTAAGCTTCCTACATTGTAGCGTAAAAATATAATTTAATAGTATAAAGTCATTAATATTTGAAAAAATTAATAAATTATAATACCTCGGCCTCACCTACACAAGCAAAACTTCCGGAACTGCGCCAATGCGTTAATTTTGTTTCTCATCACGCTTGTTCCAACTCGCTCACGGTCCTACATAATGGAATTTTGAATTATGTATATAGTAAATACTATAAACTGAAAAATTTATAAGACTTTAAAAGTACGTAATACCTCTCATTTCTTTGAATTCCAGAATCTAACTTGATCTTCCCATTGGTACCTCAACATTCCCGGCGGGACATTTCTTAATTTTTTGTTGAGGCTTATGTCTTTCTTAAAATATTATTTTTTCAGCGTGCTTTTATTGTCTCTCCATTTTTTACCTAATGTCTTCTTGATATAGTCATCGGAGACCTCTAAAGCAAATCTCTCCTGAAAAAACATAAGTTTAAAAAGTTAATATAAATGAAAGTTAAACCAAAGTATTATAAATTACATTCACGTTTTGTTACCTTAATATTATCGAGAGCCTAATTTTTGTTGGCATCGGGCATGTGATGCCATGATTCGTAGTTAATGGGCAACATATTGGCATTTCGTGCTATAATGCCCAAATAGCCTGCTAACAGTCAAGCTTCAGATCCAACATGCCGCCATGATTGTTTCTCCTTACTTTAACACGCTCGACAGGGATCTAGGTCGTATAAATCTTTAAGCGATTATACGCCCCCGACCTCTTCAAGGTCCCACCACCTTTAGCTGAAAAATGATATATTATTATTATATTAAAATTGAAAAATGAATCAATAATAAAATTCAACATGCATGTAAAATAAACTTAACATTACTTTGAAATTCTCGCAGCTCGTCATCTATGTCCTAGCACACTAGAAGATCCAACAACCTTTCTTATTGTTCACTATTTGCTTCTTCTCGAATTTGGAGTATTGTGGACAATACTTAACTCTCGTAATCGTCTTCTAGGTATTTTTCCTGCAATACACATAAAATAGTTCAAAATTTTAGTAACAAATAACAACAATAATAGTACATTGTAATGAAGTATATCTTTCCAGATCTTAATTATCATAAAGCGAAAGAAAATATAATTATATTTAATCAAACTTTTGCATGTTAATGAAATAAAAGGGTACTTGGAAATATCGAAGGTGAATAACAAAAGATTAATAATCTTGACTAACAATTGGATATCTAATATTTTTATATCAAATGAATATAAATCAAAAAAATGAATATAAATAAGAATAATAATGATTTTATACCTGTTAAGTTATTACCACCAAATCCAATCCAACAGTTGCAGGAGCAGTAGGAAGCAGTAACTGAAATACAAACAACATATGAATTAACAAATGCTATTGATTAATTACAAAATGCTATTTACTATATGTAACACCCTAAAATTCAAGTATCGATTTATTGCATGTTTTGGTGTTTAGATTATGAAGGAAAATTTTCTTATTTCTTTTCGTGCCTATTATAGTCCTGAAGAAGAGTATAGAATTATTCGGGTATGGAATAATTTTTAGTTTGAGAATTTATTGAAGTGGAGCAAGTGGCATTGACACTTAAGTTAAATTAAGTGTTAAAAAGTAGCATAAGATGAGTAAATGGCAAGGTGGTGTTGGCGCATGAGATATTGCATGAGGGGAGTGGTTCGAATCCCTTGTATAGCATTTAGACAACTTTTATTTTTGCACTTGTATAGCAAGTGTCGGCCAAGCAATAGATATGGTAAGGTTGGACTTTTCATTTTTGGTAAGTAGACTAAAGGAATAAGGAAATAGCTAACTTATAGTATGGAATCAAGAAAATTTGGAAAGATAAGGGGACATAAGGCATGTATCAAGGAAAAGGTTTTGGAAACTAATTCATGGCCATTTGACCATGAATTTGGACTAACAATGTGGTCTAGGGGGTTGGCCGAATATGCTAGTAGTTGGTTAGGATTAGGAGTTTGTTTTGGTCATTCCTAGCATTTTGTGCAAAGGTTTGCAATTCTCTTTTCAACCTCTTTTCCTTTGGCCGAATTTGATCTTTTGGTAAGCCTAATTCTTTTGACCATTTGGTCATTTTTGCTCATCATTTTAGTATTCTTTTTGTGCCTCTTCATAGTGCCGAAATTGCTAGTACCAAAAAGGCCATTCCTTTCTTTTTGTTTTCTTTCTCCATTGCCGAATGTACTTTGCTCCTAAGCACATCTTTTTCTTTCTCTTTTCTCCTCTTTGAAAACCGAAACATCATCATCATGTCTTCTCTTATATTTTATTTCTTTTCACTCATACCTTCTCCATTAATTTTCTCATGGCCGAATGTTCGTGAGCAATAGCCGAACCATTTTCTCTTTTCTTTGGTTAATCATAGCCGAATCTTTCTCTATTCATAAACATCTTTCTCAATCGTCTCTTTTCAACCGTGGACAATAGGTAAGAATTCTTTTTAGTTCATGTTAGTTAATAGTTGTCATGGCCGAATCTTGATAGTGGTATAAAGGCTTTCTTAGATCGAAATAAACGTTCATTCTATTAACGTTTTTATTTGTTATACTTTAGTGCGATAACGGAAGATCAGAAATCAAGTGTTCGTAAGTAACATAGAACGTTGGAATCGATTTAAGGTGTTAAGGGAACGTTTTGGTTGACTCTCATTTTTGGAACAAGGATCTTTGTGGTAAGCAAATTTCACCCTTAAACCCTTAGTCATATTTCGATGTAATATTAGATTGGATTAACGATCTTTTGTCTTTGAAGACAATCAAAATAGGGAAGAAAAGGGCGGTGAATAGTGTTCGGAAGAGGGTGGTTCCGTTATTCCCCTAAGTTGAAGCGAAGGATTGCTTTCAAAGAATCCGAGATTTCCACCGGTTGTGGACGTTCATCCGAGGAGAATCAAGCTGTTCAAAGTCGTTCGTACTCCCGAACCATTATTTGTTCGTGGATTTGATTCGATTAACGAACCATCAATCGGGAGAAACCGCAAGTAGAAGTAGTTCAAAACCCGAGGGTAAAATTTTAGATCGTTATTTTTAGATCGGTTTCATTAATAAATTATAGTGTTCTAATTATCGTGATACGTATAGGTGTTGACGAATGGGAAAGTCTAGTTCTCACTATAACCAGTGTGTAACTTCACACTTATCTTTCGGTTAGATACTAAACATGAAGTATTATGATAAATCGTAAAAATGGCAAAATCGAAAATTATGTGATAATTAACACTTTTGTGTAAATGCATGAAAACGGTTAAAGTCGGAAAAATTACTAGATCGATAAATTGAGCCAAAATATTGCTAGATCGATAAATTGAGCCAAATATCGCTAGATTGTTAAATTGGGCGAAAGATCGCTAAATTGTTATATTGGGCGAAAGATCGCTAGATTGTTAAATTGGGCGAAAAGATCGCTAGATTGTTAAATTGGGTCGAAAAACTACTAGATCGATAAATTTGGCCGAAAAAAAAGCGGTAGTTAGACAAATTGGGCCTAAAACTCGCTAGATCGATAAAATGGGCCAAAAACCTTCTAGTTCAAAATATGGGCCAAAGTTCGCTAGATTGCTTTACTGCTAAATACTATTTTGTTTAATAGGCCCAAATGAAAAGTTTAATTAAAAACTCATTTGTATTATGGATTACTTGATAAATTATTTATGATTAAAGTTTGTTATTCATACATAATTGCATGGGATGGGATACATGATGAAGAGAAGTAAGGCACAATGCCATGAATCTAGTTCGGTGGCTCACCACAAATTTGGCTTAATGCCTCTAGTTCGGTGACTATGTCACAATCTAGTTCGATGAGTGCACTACAATATTATTTAAAAGGCTAAATGCCTACGATTGGTGTGTTTGGCGGGGTGGGTTGACTTGATCCCCACAGTGTGTCTTTGGTTGAGTGCGGGGTGTGTAGCGGATGGAAATTTAGGCTTGGTTGGGAAATTCATTTTACATGCATTTTATATATTTTATTTCATTTTATATTGTTAAAATTTGTAATTGGGCTTAAGCCCAAATTAATGCCTTGATGGTCCGGCCCAATAATGGTGGTAAGTGAGTTACAGATCGAGTTCTTTGTAACTCACCCCGCTTTTATTATCCATCTCGGGTAATGGAAATTGATGTGGACTTGGGCCGGGATGACTTGGTGGAGGCCATACTACGAGCTTGGGTTTTATAAACTATGAACTTTATTTAAGTTACTTATTTTAATTACTATTTTGGGTATGATGTAATAAGGCCTCTAATTATGTTTTTATGGATTTTTATGTGTGGATGGATTTAATTTTATTTTAAGACTCTTAATATGGGCTTATGTTAAATCTATAAAGTTTTCTTAAAAATATTGTGTTTTATAACAATTTTGGACACCTAAATTACTTTTCAATTTCTTTCAAATTCTTTTAAAACTACGTTAAGGTTTTGACTAATATATATATAAGATTTCAAACAAGTATTTTTCTTAATTCATAATCATTGTACTTAGTTTTTATTAAACCTTATTTCTAAAGGTTTTGCATTACTGCTTTACTTAAATCATTAGAGAATTTTGGATGTTCGTTCGGTGTGACAAACCAAATCTCGTCTTAACGCATAGACACAGTTTGGGGTGTTACATTTAATGGTATCGAGCCGCCAAAAACTCGGTTTGTGGTTTGGGTTCAACAAAGATATTTGTTTGAGAAACAACTCAAATTTCTAGACTTTTTGATTTAAAGGTAGTATGGCACCATGAGCATCCCGCGCCAAGTCAAGTAAGTATCTCAGATATTGATTGTTTATTATCATTGTGATATGATCATAAGAAACACTCTAGAACTTCTAGTTTTAGGTGTTGAAACCTGTAGAGATTGAGACAATAAGGATATGATTGCGAAACAACTCTATCTCTTTATATCATAAAACATCGTTAATAAACATCTGAAATAGTATTCGATTCATAAAACTCTTAATCGATTAAATCGGTCACTATGAGCACTAGAGGACGCGTGGCCGTGGGCGCGTAGGCGTGGCCGTGGTAGAGGACGCAGGTGTTAGAGGCACAACCAAGCGCCGGATTATATGCCGGAAATGGATGCACCTGCGTCACTCGAAAGTGAGACGGGATCACATGATCATATGGAAGAAGATAATACGGTGACGCGAGCAATGCTGCGAGTCCTTGAAAGGGTCGCTGGAGCTAGAACTGGGCCAACAGCTCGTGGGTCGATATCGGAACGATTGAAATCAAGTGGTGCTGAGGTTTTCAGAGGTGTCTCAGGTGTAGCTCCAAATGTTGCTGAATATTGGCTTGAGGCAGTGGAGCGAATTATGGACGATCTTGAGTGCACGGTGGAACAAAAACTAAGGGGAGCGGTGTCATTGTTAAGGGACGAAGCATACCAATGGTGGCTTACTGTCCGAGAAGGCACTGAAGCTGCATTAGTTAATTGGGAATTCTTTAAAGTTTCCTTCCAAGGGAAATATGTAGGAACGAGTTATGTTGATGCCAGAAGGAAGGAATTCCTGAATCTGGTCCAAGGGAATAAGACAGTGGCAGCATATGAAGCTGAGTTTTTGCGCTTGAGTCGCTATGCTCGAACAATAGTGGCAACGGATCATGAGCGTTGTGTACGCTTTGAGGATGGCTTGAACGATGAATTGCGGGTTTTAATAGCCCCACAACAAGTTAGAACTTTTGCCACGCTTGTGGAAAAGGCCAAGATAGCCGAAGAGGCTAAGAACTCGAACGTCCAGAATCGGGAACGAGCTAGAGGCAAGAGAGATATGAAGTATTCGGGTTCTTCAAGAAGGTTTCTGAAGAGGCCTCGGAATGATGAACCACTCAGGTAGAACACACCATAATCGTGAATCGTAGTCGAGATTGTGCTTGATTGTGGGAAAAGGCATTCGGAGAGTCTTTGGAAGAAAAGCGGTGCTTGCTATAAATGCGGTCGATGGATCATCAATATAGGAAATGCCCTCGTCGAATGGATACAACTCGGGAAGCTCGTAATACCGATGCACCACCGGCAAGAGGAATTCAAAGAACCACCGAGAGGTCGTGGACCAGGTCGTGGTGGTAATGGGGCCGGGCGTGGTCAAGGTGCGCGGGTCGAGGCAATGGTCCTAGAGGCAACACGGATGCAAGACAGCCAAGATTGGTATATGCAGTTAGACGCCGTGAGGATGGCAATGCACCTGATGTGATAACTGGTACGTTCTTCATCTTTGATGTACCATTATTGCTTTGATAGATATTGGTTCTACCCATTCGTATGTTGCTAGCACCATATCCGGAAACTTGAATTTAGACTCAAATTTCCGATAGTGAGATGAAGGTAATTAGTCCTTTAGGACAGTCGGTATTGGTAAATGAACTGTTTAGAGATGTGCCCTTAGAAATTCAAGGAGAAAATTTTTTGGCGAATTTGATGGAATTGCCTTTTGGCGAGTTCGATATCATTTTGGGCATGGATTGGTTGGTTAAGCACCGGGCGAAATTGGATTGTCTTTGAAAAGCGGATGTCAATAAGAACGGTGGAGGATAAAGAAATAATTATGATAGGCGAGCGAAGGAATTACTTGGCAAATGTGGTATCTGCACTTAAGCGCGAAAAGTTGGTGCGAAAAGGGTATGGAGCATTTTTAGCATTTATTAGTGCTTTAGATGCCAAAGAGTTGTCGATGGAAGATGTGAGAACAGTGAAGGAATTTCCGATGTATTTCTGAAGAACTTCCCGCATACCTCCAGATCGGGAAGTGGAATTTGGTATGGAGCTCTTGCGGAGCGGCTCCAAAGTCCATTGCTCCTTATAGAATGGCACCGAAGGAGTTGGCGGAGCTTAAAGCTTAAATTCAAGAATTGTTGAATCGGGGTTTTATTCGACCGAGTGTGTGTCTCGTGGGAGCACCAGGTTTTGTTTGTTAAGAAGAAAGATGGGTCAATGCGTATGTGTATTGACTACAGCAATTAAATAAATTGACGATCAAGAATAGGTACCCTCTGCCAAGAATTGATGACTGTTTGATCAAATGAAGGGAGCTTCTGCTTTCTCCAAAATTGATTTGAGATCGGGTTATCACCACTTTAAGGTGAAAGAAGCGAATATTCACAAGACGGCTTTCCCAACTCGTTATGGACATTATGAGTTTTTGGTGATGCCGTTTGGGTTGACCAATGCACCAAATTGCATTTATGGATATGATGAACCGGGTCTTTCAACCATATTTAGACCGGTTTGTGGTGGTATTCATAGATGACATTCTAGTATATTCAAGGAATGAAGAGGAGCATGACTCGCATTTACGAATTGTATTGCAGCTTACTTGAAATAATCAATCAGATGCCAAATTCGGTAAATGTGAATTCTCGTTAAGGAAGTGACTTTCTTGGGTCATGTGGTATCACCAAAGGAATAAGGGTGGATCCTCGGAAGATTGAGGTCAGTATTGGATTGGAAACCACCAAAGTCGATGAGTGAGATTCGGAGTTTCTTGGTTTTGGTGGTTACTATAGACGCTTTGTTGAGGGTTTTCGTTGATTGCTTTGCACCCTAACTAAGCTATTGCGGAAGGAGTACCATATATATGGACCGATAAACAAAGCAAGAAAGTTTCAAAAATTGAAGAAGATTTTAACTAAGCGCCATCTTCGATTCAACCTGAGGTTTGGAAAGGAGTTTATAGTTTCTTCGCGATCGTCACACACGGGCTTAGGATGTGTATTGATGCAAAGTGGGAAAGTGGTGGCTTATGCTTCTCGTCACCGAGACCGCACGAAGTAAACTACCCTACTCATGACTTGGAGTTAGGCAGCGATAGTGTTTGATCTAAAGATTTGGAGGCATTACCTCTACGGTGAAAAGTCTATCATCCATACGGATCACAAGAGTCTTAAGTATCTTCTTACTCAGAAGGAATTAAACTTGAGACAATGAAGATGGGTGGAGCTGTTAAAGGACTATGATTTCTCAATCGAGTATCATCCTAGAAAAGCTAATGTGGTAGCAGACGCGTTAAGTCGTAAGGTGGTATTTGATTTGAGAACAATGTTTGCCCTTTTGAGTTTGTACGAGGATGGTAGTCTGATAGCGGAACTTCAGGTGAAGCCTCTGTGGTTAGAGCAAATCAAGGAAAAACAGATATCAGATAAGAAGTTGGGACTTTTAATTCAACAAGTTGAAAATGGTGGAATAGAGGATTTTAGCATAAACGCTAAGGTGTGTTATGTTTTCGTGGGAGAGTTTGTATGCCTAAGGACTCGATCTCGAGACAAATGATTCTACGGGAGGTGCATAGTAGCCCTTATACTATGCACCCGGAGGAAATAAGATGTATCGGGATCTTCGTGAACAATATTGGTGGCGGTGGTTGAAGCGTGAGATTTACGAATTTGTGGGAAAATGTTTAACTTGTCGCCAAGTGAAGGCGGAGCATCAATTGCCGTCGAGGATTATTACAACCGGTAAAGATTCCTCTTTGGAAATGGGAGCGGATAACAATGGATTTTGTTAGTGGGTTACCTTTAACACCTACTAAGAAAAATTCCGTTTGGGTAATTGTTGATCGTTTGACGAAGACCGCTCATTTTCTACCAGTTAAATGCACGGATTACTCGTTACGAGAAGTTGGCTAAGTTTATGCGTATCCGAAATCGTGAGGTTGCATGGGGTACCGTGTCTATTATATCGAGATAGGGATCCTAGGTTTACGCTACGGTTTTGGAAAGCTTTGCATGAAGCTTTGGGAACAAAGCTAAACTTCAAGATCGGCTTTTCTTCCTCGATCGGATGGTCAATCGTAAAGAGTAATTCGATTCGAAGACATGTTAAGGGGATGTGTAATCGACTTCAAAGGTAGTTGGGAGGATTTTCTATCGTTGGCGAAATTTGCTTACAACAATAGCTATCGATCTAGCATTCGATGGCACCCTACGAGGCATTATATGGTCGTGAGGTGTCGTTCTCCTAGTTGTTGGACCGAATTGGACGAACGATGGATGTTAGGTCCCGAGTGATCTCTCAAACGGAAGAAAAGTAAAAGCTATTCGAGCACGGTTAAAGGAAGCTTCGGATAGACAAAAGTCGTATCTGCAGATCCGAAGCGTAGAAGTATCGAGTATGCCGTGGGGATCAAGTTTTCTTGAAGGTCTCACCTTGGAAGAAGATTTTCGTGTTTGGGAAGAAGGGCAAGTTGAGTCCTAGATACATTGGACCATATCGTGTGGTGAAGCGTGTTGGTCCAGTGGCCTATCGATCGAATTACCTCCAGAGTTGAGTCGATTCATAATGTTTTTCATGTTTCCATGCCGAGGCGCTATAGATCGAATCCTTCGCACATAGTACCCTGGTAGAAGAAGTGGAGTTGAATTCGGACTTGTCTTTTGAGGAGGAACCGGTGGAAATCTTAGACCGAGATGCTAAGGTGCTAAGAAAGAAAACCGTGCCGTTGGTCAAGGTTTTATGGCGTAATCACGAAGTGGAGGAAGCTACGTGGGAGCTGAAGATGCAATTCGGCAACAATACCCTCACCTTTTTCAACTGGTAAATTTCGAGGACGAAATTTTCTTTAAGGAGAGTAGAGTTGTAACACCCTAAAATTCAAGTATCGATTTATTGCATGTTTTGGTGTTTAGATTATGAAGGAAAATTTTCTTATTTCTTTTCGTGCCTATTATAGTCCTGAAGAAGAGTATAAAATTATTCGGGTATGGAATAATTTTTAGTTTGAGAATTTATTGAAGTGGAGCAAGTGGCATTGACAATCAAGTTAAATTAAGTGTTAAAAAGTAGCATAAGATGAGTAAATGGCAAGGTGGTGTTGGCGCATGAGATATTGCATGAGGGGAGTGGTTCGAATCCCTTGTATAGCATTTAGACAACTTTTATTTTTGCACTTGTATAGCAAGTGTCGGCCAAGCAATAGATATGGTAAGGTTGGACTTTTCATTTTTGGTAAGTAGACTAAAGGAATAAGGAAATAGCTAACTTATAGTATGGAATCAAGAAAATTTGGAAAGATAAGGGGACATAAGGCATGTATCAAGGAAAAGGTTTTGGAAACTAATTCATGGCCATTTGACCATGAATTTGGGCTAAGCAATGTGGTCTAGGGGTTGGCCAAATATGCTAGTAGTTGGCTAGGATTAGGAGTTTGTTTTGGTCATTCCTAGCATTTTGTGCAAAGGTTTGCAATTCTCTTTTCAACCTCTTTTCCTTTGGCCGAATTTGATCTTTTGGTAAGCCTAATTCTTTTGACCATTTGGTCATTTTTGCTCATCATTTTAGTATTCTTTTTGTGCCTCTTCATAGTGCCGAAATTGCTAGTACCAAAAGGCCATTCCTTTCTTTTTGTTTTCTTTCTCCATTGCCGAATGTACTTTGCTCCTAAGCACATCTTTTCTTTCTCTTTTCTCCTCTTTGAAAACCGAAACATCATCATCATCTCTTCTCTTATATTTTATTTCTTTTCACTCATACCTTCTCCATTAATTTTCTCATGGCCGAATGTTAGTGAGCCATAGCTGAACCATTTTCTCTTTTCTTTGGTTAATCATAGCCGAATCTTTCTCTATTCATAAACATCTTTCTCAATCGTCTCTTTTCAACTGTGGACAATAGGTAAGAATTCTTTTTAGTTCATGTTAGTTAATAGTTGTCATGGCCGAATCTTGATAGTGGTATAAAGGCTTTCTTAGATCGAAATAAACGTTCATTCTATTAACGTTTTTATTTGTTATACTTTAGTGCGATAACGGAAGATCAGAAATCAAGTGTTCGTAAGTAACATAGAACGTTGGAATCGATTTAAGGTGTTAAGGGAATGTTTTGGTTGACTCTCATTTTTGGAACAAGGATCTTTGTGGTAAGCAAATTTCACCCTTAAACCCTTAGTCATATTTCGATGTAATATTAGATTGGATTAACGATCTTTTGTCTTTGAAGACAATCAAAATAGGGAAGAAAAGGGCGCGGTGAATAGTGTTCGGAAGAGGGGTGGTTCCGTTATTCCCCTAAGTTGAAGCGAAGGATCGCTTTCAAAGAATCCGGGATTTCCCACGGGTTGTGGACGTTCATCCGAGGAGAATCAACTGCTCGAAGTCGTTCGTACTCCTCTAACCATTATTTGTTCGTGGATTTGATTCGTTAGCGAACCATCAATCGGGAGAAACCGCAAGTAGAAGTAGTTCAAAACCCGAGGTAAAATTTTAGATCGTTATTTTTAGATCGGTTTCATTAATAAATTATAGTGTTCTAATTATCGTGATACGTATAGGTGTTGACGAGCGAGAAAGTCTAGTTCTCACTATAACCAGTGTGTAACTTCACACTTATCTTTCTAAGTTAGATACTAAACATGTAAGTATTATGATAAATCGTAAAAATGGCAAAATCGAAAATTATGTGATAATTAACACTTTTGTGTAAATGCATGAAAACGGTTAAAGTCGGAAAAATTACTAGATCGATAAATTGAGCCGAAATATTGCTAGATCGATAAATTGAGCCAAATATTGCTAGATCGATAAATTGAGCCGAAATATTGCTAGATCGATAAATTGAGCCAAATATCGCTAGATTGTTAAATTGGGCGAAAGATCGCTAGATTGTTATATTGGGCGAAAGATCGCTAGATTGTTAAATTGGGCGAAAAGATCGCTAGATTGTTAAATTGGGTCGAAAAACTACTAGATCAATAAATTTGGCCGAAAAAAAGCGCTAGTTCGACAAATTGGGCCTAAAAATCGCTAGATCGATAAAATGGGCCAAAACCTTCTAGTTCGAAATATGGGCCAAAGTTCGCTAGATTGCTTTACTGCCTAAATACTATTTTGTTTAATAGGCCCAAATGAAAAGTTTAATTAAAAACTCATTTGTATTATGGATTACTTGATAAATTATTTATGATTAAAGTTTGTTATTCATACATAATTGCATGGGATGGGATACATGATGAAGAGAAGTAAGGCTGTGGCCATGAATCTAGTTCGGTGGCTCACCACAAATTTGGCTTAATGCCTCTAGTTCGGTGACTATGTCACAATCTAGTTCTGTGAGTGCACTACAATATTATTTAAAAGGCTAAATGCCTACGATTGGTGTGTTTGGCGGGGTGGGTTGACTTGATCCCCACAGTGTCTTTGTTGGTACGGGGTGTGTAGCGGATGGAAATGTAGGCTTGGTTGGGAAATTCATTTTACATGCATTTTATATATTTTATTTCATTTTATATTGTTAAAATTTGTAATTGGGCTCAAGCCCAAATTAATGCCTTGATGGTCCGGCCCAATAATGGTGGTAAGTGAGTTACACACTGAGTTCTTTGTAACTCACCCCGTTTTATTATCCATCTCGTAATGGAAATTGATGTGGACTTGGGCCGGGATGACTTGGTGGAGGCCATACTACGAGCTTGGGTTTTATAAACTATGAACTTTATTTAAGTTACTTATTTTAATTACTATTTTGGGTATGATGTAATAAGGCCTCTAATTATGTTTTTATGGATTTTTATGTGTGGATGGATTTAATTTTATTTTAAGACTCTTAATATGGGCTTATGTTAAATCTATAAAGTTTTCTTAAAAATATTGTGTTTTATAACAATTTTGGACACCTAAATTACTTTTCAATTTCTTTCAAATTCTTTTAAAACTACGTTAAGGTTTTGACTAATATATATATAAGATTTCAAACAAGTATTTTTCTTAATTCATAATCATTGTACTTAGTTTTTATTAAACCTTATTTCTAAAGGTTTTGCATTATGCTTTACTTTAATCATTAGAGAATTTTGGATGTTCGTTCGGTGACAAACCAAATCTCGTCTTAACACATAGACTGATTTGGGGTGTTACATTTAATGGTATCGAGCCGCCAAAAACTCGGCTGTGGTTTGGGTTCAACAAAGATATTTTTTGAGAAACAACTCAAATTTCTAGACTTTTTGATTTAAAGGTAGTATGGCACCATGAGCATCCCGCGCCAAGTCAAGTAAGTATCTCAGATATTGATTGTTTATTATCATTGTGATATGATCATAAGAAACACTCTAGAACTTCTAGTTTTAGGTGTTGAAACTGTAGAGATTGAGACAATAAGGATATGATTGCGGAAACAACTCTATCTCTTTTATATCATAAAACATCGTTAATAAACACTGAAATAGTATTCTGATTCATAAAACTCTTAATCAGATTAAATCAGTCACTATGAGCACTATAGGACGTGGTCGTGGACGCGGTAGACGTGGCCGTGGTAGAGGACGAGGTGTTAGAGGCGCAACTAAAGCGCCGGATCATATGCCGGAAATGGATGCACCTGCGTCACTCGAAAGTGAGACGGGATCACATGATCATATGGAAGAAGATAATATGGTGACGCGAGCAATGCTGCGAGTCCTTGAAAGGGTCGCCGAGCTAGAACCGGCCAACGGCTCGTGGGTCGATATCGGAACGATTGAAATCAAGTGGTCTTGAGGTTTTCGAGAGGTGTCTCAGGTGTAGCTCCAAATATCGCTGAATATTGGCTTGAGGCAGTGGAGCAAATTATGGACGATCTTGAGTGCACGGTGGAACAAAAACTAAGGGGAGCGGTGTCCTTGTTAAGGGACGAAGCATACCAATGGTGGCTTATCATGCGAGAAGGCAAAGTCGCATTAGTTAATTGGGAATTCTTTAAAATTTCCTTCCAAGGGAAATATGTAGGAACGAGTTATGTTGATGCCGAAGGAAGGAATTCTGAATCGGTCCAAGGGAATAAGACAATGGCGATATGAAGTCGAGTTTTTGCGCTTGAGTCGCTACGCTCGAACAATAGTGGCAACGGATCATGAGCGTTGTGTACGCTTTGAGGATGGCTTGAACGATGAATTGCGGGTTTTAATAGCCCCACAACAAGTTAGAACTTTTGCCACGCTTGTGGAAAAGGCCAAGATAGCCGAAGAGGCTAAGAACTCTAACGTCGAGAATCGGGAACGAGCTAGAGGCAAGAGAGATATGAAGTATTCGGGTTCTTCAAGAAGGTTTCTCAAGAGGCCTCTAATGATGAACCAGCTCAAGGTAGAACACCTGTAACTGTGAATCAGAGTCGAGATTGTGCTGATTGTGGGAAAAGGCATTCTGGAGAGTGCTGGAAGAAAACGGGTGCTTGCTATAAATGCGGGTCGATGGATCATCAATATAGGAATTGCCCTCGTCGAATGGATACAACTCAGGAAGCTCATAATACTGATGCACCACCGGCAAGAGGAATTCAGCAACCACCGAGAGGTCGTGGACCAGGTCGTGGTGGTAATGGGGCTGGACGTGGTCAAGGTGCAGCGGGTCGAGGCAATGGTCCTAGAGGCAACACAGATGCAAGACAGCCAGGATTGGTATATGCAGTTAGACGCCGTGAGGATGGCAATGCACCTGATGTGATAACTGGTACGTTCTTCATCTTTGATGTACCTGTTATTGCTTTGATAGATATTGGTTCTACCCATTCGTATGTTGCTAGCACCATATCTGGAAACTTGAATTTAGACTCTGAAATTTCCGATAGTGAGATGAAGGTAATTAGTCCTTTAGGACAGTCGGTATTGGTAAATGAACTGTTTAGAGATGTGCCCTTAGAAATTCAAGGAGAAATATTTTTGGCGAATTTGATGGAATTGCCTTTTGGCGAGTTCGATATCATTTTGGGCATGGATTGGTTGGTTAAGCACCGGGCGAAATTGGATTGTGCTGAAAAGCGGATGTCAATAATATAGATCAATTTTAATCTTTGTATTTTTAAATTTTCAAATTTTAATCCTAACTTAAATAGTATCAATTAAATCTATTAGGTGGAATTATGCTAGTTTTCAAAATAATTAATTAATTGGCTATATGGAATGATAAATATGGTAGTTACATATTTTAATTTTTGTATATAGGCATAATTGTTTTCAAAGCTAAAATAAAATTTTAAAGAAAAATATTGAACAAACCCATGTGCAGAAAGTAAACTATAGCTTACCATCCATGTGCAAACCCATGTGCAGAAAGTAAACTATTGCTTTTAAAATAGAGTAATCATTAAATAAGCAAATAATAATCTTTTCTTACAACCTCATGTGCAGTTATAACTAAAATCAACCTAATATGTAGACATGCTCAGGCTAACATGAATGGAAGAAATAATGCTCCAAACACTGGAATATTTCTAGTAATAAGAAAATTATGAAAGACTACACTTGCATGTACAAAAAATAACACTACCAACACATCATGAAATGGTTGAAACGAAAATAACATACAGCATGAAGACGGGCAATCTTGATGTTTTTCTCTATTGCATCATCACATACCAGTATTTTTTGCAAAAAAACATACGACCATGACAGGTATTTCATGTATGTGTCAACAGCACATACTGATCCAACTTACAATAGAATTCTAGTAATGATAACAATAAAATAACACACACTTTACAACTTTAACCTTAGAAAAAAAGGGCATTATGTGCTATATAACAACAAAGATAAACTTCATTACTTTTCAGTTTCCATGATCTCAGAAATGGCATAAAATCCGACCTTAATGGAATAAAACAATAGAACTACGTTCTATTAGTAGAAAGCAGATTATAAAAGAACATTCAACATACCAATCAAAAGAAATCACCCCAAAAGAAATCATATATTTCTCTCCCAACGTCCCCAAAGAAAAATTTGTTATAACTCTCAAAGGACAACATCAATAAGCATATGCGCTTTGAGACTCGAAAAATGAACAACGATTACTCAAGTAACTTCTCCGTAGCATTCTAAAAAGAATAATCAAATCAATAAGTTTGTCTTCGCTTAATTAATATTTCTTAATAAAATGAGGCAGCTATGAATATAATCGTATCCATTTAATATTTTAATCTTTATATGTAAGCCAATGAACGATGGTCATCACTTTGCTGATATTTCTACCAGTCCAGGAACGTTAAAAAGCTTCAGAAGAGAAAGCATAGCCGACCCAGAAAACCCCAAAGTCCATAGTCCAATCCACATGCCAATTAAAACAATTTATCTGATTTTATAGTTACGTGACGACGCCTCCTACTTGACATGCATCCCATTTTTTCTACTTTGAATCCTTTGATTCAATTTGTAACCCATGGTTTTCTTCAGGTCATGAGTCAAGAGCCATGTATCCTAGTCATTCAAGTTGTGATAAACACATATAAATATGCCTACCTTACAATCTAATTTCCTCAAACTTCAGGGCTAGATACCATATACATCAAAATGAGCAATCTACATTTTTTTGCAAAAAAACATACGACCATGACAGGTATTTCATGTATGTGTCAACAAAGACATACCGATCCAACTTACAATAGAATTCTAGTAATGATAACAATAAAAAACACACACTATCCACCAAATGAATTTTACAACTTTAACCTTAGAAAAAAAAGGGCATTATGTGCTATATAACAACAACATAAACTTCATTACTTTTCAGTTTCCATGATCTGTAAATGGCATAAAATCCAGACCTTAATGGCATAAAACAATAGAACTACGCTCTATTAGCGTAGCGATTATAAAAGAACATTCAACATACCACAAGGCAAAATCACCCCAAAAGAAATCATATATTTCTCTCCCAACGTCCCCAAAGAAAAAATGTTATAACTCTCAAAGGATGTGCAAGATCAATAAGCATATGCGCTTTTGAGACCGAAAAATGAACAACGATGACTCAAGTAACTTCTCTATAGCATTCGAAAAAGAATAATCAAAGCATCAATAAGTTTGTCTTCACTTAATTAATATTTCTTAATAAAATGAGGCAGCTATGAATATAATCGTATCCATTTAATATTTTAATCTTTATATGTAAGCCAATGATCGATGGTCATCACTTTGCTGATATTTCTACCAAATCGAACGTTAAAAAGCTTCGTAAGAGAAAGCATAGCCGACCCGTAAAAACCCCAAAGTCCATAGTCCAATCCACATGCCAATTAAAATAATATATCTGATTTTATAGTTACGTGATGACGCCTCCTACTTGACATGCATCCCATTTTTTCTACTTTGAATCCTTTGATTCAATTTGTAACCCATGGTTTTCTTGTGTCATGAGTCAAGAGCCATGTATCCTAGTCATTCAAGTTGTGATAAACACATATAAATATGCCTACCTTACAATCTAATTTCTCAAACTTCAGGGCTAGATGCCATATACATCAAAATGAGCAATCTACATTTTTTTGCAAAAACATACGACCATGACAGTATTTCATGTATGTGTCAAAAGCACATACCGATCCAACTTACAATAGAATTCTAGTAATGATAACAATAAAATAACACACACTATCCACCAAATGAATTTTACAACTTTAACCTTAGAAAAAGGGCATTATGTGCTATATAACAACAACATAAACTTCATTACTTTTCGCCTCCATGATCTGTAAATGGCATAAAATCCAGACCTTAATGGCATAAAACAATAGAACTACGCTCTATTAGCGAGCGATTATAAAAGAACATTCAACATACCAATCAAGCAAAATCACCCCAAAAGAAATCATATATTTCTCTCCCAACGTCCCCAAAGAAAAAATTGTTATAACTCTCAAGGATGACATCAATAAGCATATGCAATTTTGAGACTCAAAAATGAACAACAATACTCAAGTAACTTCTCTCAGTAGCATTCGTAAAAGAATAATCGGGTAACTTGGCTCAAGTATACAAATAAATAGATGGTGGCAAAACAAGCACAATATTTTTTCTTACCACCCAACATTCGGAAGAGGAAGCCTTAGAAGAAACCCCTCCGTGTTAAACTCAAAAAGGAAAGTTTCATCGATTAGGATGATGCCAATCTTCTTAGGAAACAGGACATTGTGATGATGTCAAAAGAAAAATTAACTCCTGGGACAGAGAGAGAGAGAGGGACTGGAGACCAAAGACGAGATGAGCGAGAGATGGGTTTCTTCTTAATCGGGGAGAAATTAGGGATTCCTTCTGCATTGCTTTGGGGGAGGAGGGTATGGCTAGTTTTGTTAAAACGGTGAAAGAAAATTGCGAAAGAAAAACGGTGCCGTTTTATTAAAAAAAATTAGTCTTTTGTGGCGTTTTCAAAAAGCGCCACTAAAATCCCCTAAAAAACGACGTCGTTTAAATATAATGGTTCTTTTATTTGCGGCATTTAATAGAAAGCGCCACTAACAGTCTATAGAAAAGGTGTCGTTTCAATTAAAATTAATATTTTTTGCGGCGTTTGGGAAAAAACGCCACTAATACTACTCATTTGCGGCGTTTTTATGGCTAGCACCGCTAAAGCCCCAAGTAAACGGCGTCGTTTTGTTTAGTAATGTGCTTTTTATGCGCGCTTTTTGCTCAAAATCGCCGCTAATACCTTCAATATTAATAATTTTTTTAGTTTAATTATTAATTAGATTCCTTTAAATTAATTTTGTTTTGTTTCAGAAATATGTTTAATTTGTACAGTTTATAATTTAATTTCTCATACCTAAATCCTAAACCCTAAATTATACACCTTAACTCATATATATATTACATTGCAGAAGTAATTAAAGAAATAATCTAATTGCTTACCTAAACCCTAAAATAATATGATTTTTATCTATTTTATCAAAATCCCTAATACTTAAATCCCTAAACACTAAGACTCTAACTTTATTATTCGATATGGTTTAAGCACTAAACCCAAAACCCCATAACTCTAAAATAATAAAAACTAAACTATAAACCCGGCCTAAACCCTAACCTAACCCTTAATCTTAAATCCTAAATCCTAATCCCTGAATCATAAACCCTAGACCCTAAACTATAAAGATTAATCCATAAACTATATACCTTAAATTAAACCATAAACCCCAAATTATCATGAGAATTAATTCAATATTTTAAAATTAATATATACTATCTCTTTTACGATTATATAAGAAATTATTTAATAATTTTTTTTCATTTTTAACAAATATTTTTCTATGTTTTTACTTTCAATTTTTTTCTAAGTGTCATTATTTTTTTGATTAAAAATAATTTATATTTTAATCAATATAATTTATATTTTAATTAAGATAAAATATTTATATTTTATATATTCAATTAAAAATAAATTGTATTTTAATTAACATTACTAGTTAGGGTTTAAGGGTTTCGATAAAGCAAAACTTCTTAATGGTTTAGTTATCAATTTGTAACGTGCTTTTCATAATTAAGTCAGTTAATTTCAAATAGCAAAATAAAATTAAATTCAAAACAAAAATAAGAAAAAATACAAATTAAATCGAATAAAATCGAAATGAGTGTCGATTACCCTAAATGAAAATAGAATTGTTGCTCAACATTTAGCGGCGTTTAAGGTTAGTGTTTAATGGTTAATGGTTTAGTGTTTGTAGTTTGGGGGTTTATGGTCGAGTGTTTAGAGTTATGATTTAGGGTTTAGAATCTAGATCTATGGTTTATAGTTTAAAGTTTAGACTGTTTAAGGTTTAGGGTTTAGGGTTTAAGGATAAACAGATGCACAATCAGATTTTGTTAGGGGCTGAAATTAATTTGTAAGTAAAAAATGCAATCTCACCATTTTATAGCATATATTTTTATAATTTTTTAATGATAAATCAAATTTGATATTCTGTCTTCATTCGATAAACCCTAAACCCTAAACCCTAAACCCGTGAACCTTAAACCATACACCCACAAACCCATAAACTCATAAACTCTAGCCATAACCCTAATCCTAAGACTAACCGTAAACCATAAACTCTAAAGTACACTAAATCTTGAAATGCTGAACTCGAAACCCTAGTCAGCCCATACAAACCACTAAACCTTTAATTATTTAGATAAATTTTGAATAATATATATTCTTTCAATATTTCAGGAAATTTAAATAACATTTTCAATTTACTAAATAATTTTGTTTCTCTACATATGCATGGGTTACCAATTTTTTTAATTTTAATATATATAAAGCTTATCTATTATCTCTAAAATATTTTAAACTATAATTATAATTTTAATATATATATATAAGAAATTAAATAATTTAAACTATAATATATATATATATATATAAAGTCTGTTTTCCTGTAGTGACTAAACCCTAAATATAAATTTTATAAGGGACAAAAGTAATTAAAATAGAATGTTAATGCTTACATAGACCCTAAAATAAATTAATTTTTTATTAATAACACTAACCCCTAATGCCTAATAGCCAACCCCTAAAACCATAACTCTTAAATTATTTATTTTTGCGGCGTTTTTTAAAAAAATGCAGCTACTGACATGTGTAATGGCCCATTTTTTCCCGGGCCCATGAAAACTAAAATAATAAATGTCCTTATACAGTCCATTTACAATAAAAGGGCTTAAAGCCCAAACAAATACCATCAGACTGCCTTAACCCTGTTACAAACCCAATAGCCCAGATTTTAATTACCCACCAGACTAGCCCAAAATCCCGTTACACCCTCAGTAGCCCCAAACACTACCTAAACAGACCCCCTTTAGCCCAACTGACCTACGAGGCCCAAAAGGCCCAAGACCTAAATCAGAAACGAGGGTTTTTGAAACCCTAGGAAGCACCGCGCCACAAGCCAGCAGGATTCCAGCCATTAGCGCCGCAATCCTCGCACGAGTAACGCCTTTCACCGCCACGATCTTCGTCGACTACCTACACAAGAAAGGAAAGCGATAACACAAAAATGGCAGAATATTTGTTTTTCCTTTTATTTCATTTTGTTTCGGGCTATATAAAGCCCCAAAAACCTGTAACGAGGGAGAAAAAAAACACACACAGAGTGTAACATCCTGAATTAATGGGCCTTTGCGTTTAATGTGCTGTGATGTTTATGTTATCTCTAATGTGTAATTAGGGTGTTTAAGGGGTTCAGATTGGCTCAGAGATTGGGCCGAGGCCTTAATCAAATTTTCTGCTTGGGAACTCTAGTGGAAAGCCAGTGAGGATAGGGCTTAAAAGATGTTATCTGTGCTTCAAGGCACAAGTGGGCTTGTGGCTCAGTGGCAAAGTGGCGCCACTTAGAGAGCAGGGAGGTGGCGTCAGCTGAGGAGGCCCAAGTTCGAGTCGCATGAAGCCCAATTTTCTTTTTTTTTTTAATTTTAATTATTTTCGGCATTAAATGGGGGAGCAAGTTGGACGGCAATGGGGCTTGGAAATAGGGGGGAATAAATGTTTGGATAATGTAGATAATATGGCTGATAATGTGGCAGATAAAGGGAAGAAGAGGTGGTGTTATCTGGGTCACTTGTGGATGGGAGATCAGATAAAGATAAGGGAGGAAATTTAGGATTTATCTGCTGGTCACAGTGGTGGCCAAAATTCCAACACTGAGGGGGAGGAGGAATTGGTTCTGGTATGTTCAAGGGGTGCAAAAATTTCCCTTGATTAATAGCTTAGTTTTGGTTTTAAAAGGGGCATTTTCGGTTTTTAGGTAGTAGGTGTCGAAATTTGGTTTAACTAGGGGGGATATCTCTTCAATTCCGGCATTTGGGTCCTATTTGTTTTTCTTCTTTCCTCTCATCTCCACTTGTATGCAAAAGCCGAAATTCCATTGTTCTTTTCTCTGTTTCCCTCTACAAGCCGAAACCTCACAGTTCCTCTCTATATCTTTTCTTTTGATCTCCGCTAGCGCCGAATCTCTTCACTTCAATTCTCTTCTCCACTCTTTCCTACTAACCGAATACCTTGTCCACTCTTTTCTCCTTGCCGATTTCTTTCTTCTATCGTGTTAAGTGCCGGGATCTCTATGGGTTAGTCGAATCTGTTGGTGTTAAGGTAAGTGCCGAATTCTCTATTCACTTTTTCTATTCCGGTTTTTGGAGGCCAAAACCGAAAGGCTAGCTGGCATGATAGGATTATCCTTGGAGTAATGTTCTGATTGTTCTCGTGTTTTCATTTTGGGGAGACACATCGGGAATCGAAGTAGATCGTCTAGATCTAAAAGTCGGAAATCGCTAGTCTCTAAACTCTATCTCTTTCGGGATTTCTAGGTGAGAGATCTCTGCACTATGAATGTACATTCGTGTTGGTATTCGATTCAATGTTTTAATCCGGTTTGTTGACTAAGATCTGTTCCATGGATACAAACGCTAGTCAGACGGAAGAGGGAATTAGACCCGTAAATCCAACCCCTAGATTTAAGAAGCGAGCGGTGTCAGTAGTACGGGATTGGCCACCGGGTTGTGGACCGGCTTCAGAACAAAACCAAAGGCGATTAGCGATCAGATCGGCTACCGATAGTGTTGACATAGAAAGTATCATCTTGATCAGAATCATGTGTGTAGATCTCTATCACACTAATTAATCTGCACTATATATGTTATGGGCTAAAAGCGGGAAAAGGCTGTATGGATAAATCGTATTACCCAAAAAGGGTAGGCAAAGGATGTCGTACGTAACCATAGAAACTTCTCTATGTGTGTATCGATGTATGTAAAAACCTGTGATCTTTTAGGTAGTATACTGTTTTGATTTTGCATGGATGTATGCATGGGATAGGGTTAATACGATGAAGGGGAAGAGCATGTTAATAGGTCACTTGGTGATCGGTGGTTAAACCACGAACTGTAAAATTAGGTCACAATAGTGATCGGTGGCTAAGCCACGTTAAATTTATTCCTAATTATTAGGAATAGGTAGCATGACTGTCGATATGGTGTGTAGCGGTTGGTGGGTTGATTGTAAAAATCCCCAAGGTGTGTTGGCTGGTACGGGCTGGTGTGTAGAGGATGGATTTCTAGGTTGGGTTGGGCCATGTTGCATGTAAATATTCTATTTCCATTGTGTATGGGCCAAGGCCCATAATGTGTTTGTGGGCCTAAAGCCTTTTATGTGTTTTCGGGATTTGCACACTGAGTCTTCGTGACTTACCCCTTTATTTTCCCTGACTTTTCAGATGAGCAGTAGATCGTGGACATGGGAGCCGAGGTGGACTCGAGGGGCCATCAAGTCTTATATTTTCATAAACTATTTTCAGTTTTCCTTTAAGTTTTAATTTTGGGACTATTTATGTAATAAGGCCCCATGGCTTAGGTTATCGCTTTATATTTGTTAATGTTTACAGCTTATAAATTTATGTTCAAGGACTTAAGTCATAAAAAGTAATAAAATGGGTTTTCCAAACATGTTCAACGGAAAAGCAAAGGTTTTCATCAAATATCTTATTTTTAACAAATGCCTAAATAAAGAAACTGAGATTTCCAAAAACCATCAAAGCAAAGTTTTTAACAATAAACCTCCTGAGCATACCGGATCCGTCGTAGCGTTTGGGCCGAGTTTGGGGTGTTACATTTTGGTATCAGAGCCTAGTTGCAAAACTCGGGCTGTGAAATGGGTCCAGTAGTAGGTTATAAAGTTGGTGAAAATACTTTGGTTGAGATATGGCCTTCGAGTCTACCGGCACCCGATCCACGCAGGTAAGTATTCTAACGCTTGATGTGATATGCATGTTGGGTTGATGGGCTTTATGGACGTAGACTAGCATGTTAGGAATTAATGGACTCTGGGCCTAGTTTAAACAAACTCTTTAAATTCATAAAACTTAGTCTAACTAAACATGTCCGTAAACCAGTCGCTGGGTTAGGGTGTGGCAACAGGCATGCGCATGTCTAGGATTGGATTCAGGGAGAGCTTGGTACTTAAGCGGTCCTAGTGACTCACCTCCTCTTCGCTGGAATCCTACCTGGTGCGTAGTGACTGTTCACTTTAGCCACGAGAACTTGTTGACGGGCCAAAATTTATAATTAAAACCCGGAAAGGACCGGCCACCCTATTTCGCAAAATTACTAAAAATACCCTCTAGTTTTGTAAAATTTCCGAAATACCCTTGATTTGTGAAAATTTCCCAGAATACCCCAGATTTGTAAAACTACCAAAATTTGTGAAATCACCGAAACACCCGCGGTTGGCAAAATTACCAAAATACTCATGTTTTGTAAATTTATTTACTAAAAACTCTAGATTTACAAAAGTACCTTGTTTACGAAATCATCGAAATTTGAGGAATTACCACAATATTCTCGTTTTAAAAAAAAGAAAAAAAATCCAAAATACCCCTGCTTTAAAAAAAAACCAAAATATCTCTATTTTAAAAAATCACCAAGATACCCAATTTTGTGAAATTACGAAAAATACCCTGTAGGAAAGAACTACGAAAATACCCCTGGGTAGTGAAATAATGAAAATACCCTTATGTGATGAATGTGGGTTCATGGATGCTACTTGTATGTTGATGTATGATGGTTGAATGTATGTGGAACTAGGAGATATAAACTTGAGACTGAAACCCGTAGATATAATTTCGAAATCGAAAGAACTACTCTTAAAACTACTGTCCATAAGATTGTTCGTGGTTAATCAGTGGAAGAAATTAATAATTCATAAAATTTCTAATCAGATAAACGCGAATCGATAGAATGAGTACAAGGGGTCGTGGACGTCCTGCGCGTGGCCGTGGTAGGGGTAGGATGGTTGTGTCTGAACCAGTAGGATCTGGTTATGGGTCTGGAAACGAGATACAAGTACCACCAGCTGCGGAGGTGGAATTTCAGGACCAGACGGCCGGATATGATGCAGTATCCTAGGCGATGTTAAGGGTTTTAGAGAGGGTTGCTGGGGCAGGCATGGGCACAGGAGCCCGGAAATCTGTGTCGGAGCGACTTAGAGCTAATGGGGCAGAAGTGTTTAGGGGAATTTCTAGAATAGCCTCGAGTACAGCTGAGTACTGGTTGGAGGCGGTTGATCGTATAATAGATGATCTGGATTTCACAAAAGAGGAAAAGCTGAAAGGGGTTGTATCTCTCCTGCGGGACGAAGCTTATCAATGGTGGCTTACGGTTAAGGATGGTACGGTGGCTGACCGTATCGCCTGGGATCTCTTCAAAACGGCATTCCAGAGTAAATACATTAGGTCGAGTTATGTGGATGCGCAGCGTAGAGCGTTTCTGAATCTGGTTCAGGGAAGTAGGTCGGTGGCTGCGTATGAAGTAAAATTCTTACGCCTTAGCAGTTATGCTCGAGGGATGGTGGCCACAGACTATGAACGTTGTGTTCGATTTGAAGACGGTTTGAGGGATGATCTACGTGTATTGATAGCACCACAGCGGGAGAGGGAATTTGCTGTGCTTGTGGAAAAAGCTAAGATAGCTGAGGAGGTGAAGCGGACAGAGAAACTAAATCGGGATAGAGATAGGGGTGGAAGTAAGAGGAATTTTGGATCGTCAGGGGCAGCTGGGCGTACTCAGAAAAGGCCTAGGTTAAACGGGCCGAGGCGGGAGGAGAGACCTGCTGCTGTTAGTCAGACACAAAAGTGTGCTCGATGTGGTAAATTCCATGTAGGTGAGTGTTGGGCAGGCAGTGGAAAGTGCTTTAGGTGTGGATCTACGGACCACCAAGTTAGAAACTATCCACAGTAACGGGGCAATGAAGGGCCCACGGGTCAAGGGAATGCACACCGGAAGAGGTGGTCGCCAGACCACAGAGAGGTCGTAGTCCGTCCACCCAGTGGTGGTAACGATTCCGGTCAGGGCCGTGGAGCACCAGGCCAAGGGGCAAGAAACACCGAGGCGAGACAGCCAGGGTTAGTTTATGCTGCCAGACATCGAGAGGAGGCTGACGCACCGGATGTCATAACCGGTACGTTTTTAATTTATGGTTTGCCTTATACTACCTTGATTGATATTGGTTCGACGCACTCTTATGTTGCTAGTGCTATAGCGGGAACTTTGAACTTAGATTATGAGACTTCTTCTAGGGAGATGACTGTAGTGAGCCCTCTAGGACAAACTGTAGTGGTGAGCAAACTGTATAAGGATGTACCCCTGGAAGTTCAAGGGGTAGCTTTTCGGGCTGATCTAATGGAACTTCCATTTGGGGAGTTCGATTTGATCTTAGGAATGGATTGGCTGGTGATGTATCAAGCAAATTTGGACTGTGCAGCCAAGCGTATGGTGTTAAAAACTCCCGAGGGTGGTGAAGTGTTGGTGATAGGTGAAAAGGGGAACTGTTTGTCAAATGTGGTGTCTGCCTTAAGGGCAGAAAGGATGGTGAGGTAAGGATGCGAGGCAATTCTAATGTTTGTTCGGGCTCTGGAAGCCAAGGAACTAACTGTCGGAGATGTTAGGACGGTGAAGGAATTTTTGGATGTTTTCCCAGAAGAGCTCCCGGGATTACCCCCAGATCGTGAAGTGGAGTTTGGTATCGATCTTCTTCCAGGAACAACGCCAGTATCTATTGCTCCGTATAGGATGGCGCCAAAGGAGTTGGTGGAATTGAAAGCGCAGATTCGTGGAGTTGGCCGGATAGAGGGTTTATTCGACCAAGTGTGTCGCCTTGGGGCGCCGGTGTTACTCGTTAAGAAGAAGGATGGATCAATGCGTATGTGCATTGACTATCGTCGATTGAATAAGTTAACAATCAAGAACAAATACCGTTGCCGAGGATCGATGACTTGTTCGATCAGTTGAAGGGAGCCTCAGTCTTTTCAAAGATAGATCTGAGGTCAGGGTACCATCAGCTTAAGGTCAAAGAGGCGGATATTCATAAGACGGCTTTTAGGACTCGCTATGGTCACTACGAATTCATGGTGATGCCATTTGGGTTGACTAACGCACCAGCAACGTTTATGGATATGATGAACCGAGTATTTCAACCCTACTTGGATCGGTTTGTCGTGGTATTTATAGATGATATTCTGGTTTATTCAAAATCGGAAGAGGAGCATGATTCACATCTTCGGGTGGTTCTGCAGATTCTGAGGGAGAAGCAGTTATATGCCAAATTCAGTAAGTGCGAATTTTGGCTAAGGGAAGTTACGTTTCTAGGTCACGTTGTGTCGGCAGAGGGGATTAGGGTTGACCCTCGAAAAATTGAAGCAGTGTTGGATTGGAAGCCGCCTAGGTCTGTGGCAGAAATTCGGAGTTTTCTTGGTCTGGCCGGGTACTACCGAAGGTTTGTTGAAGGATTTTCTTTAATTGCGGCACCATTGACTAAGTTGTTACGGAAAGGGGTTCCGTTCGTTTGGTCTAATAAGCAGCAAGAGAGTTTTGAGAAGTTAAAAATGATTTTGACGGAGGCTCTGGTGTTGATTCAGTTAGAGGCTGGAAAGGAGTTCGTGATTTACTGTGATGCTTCACACACGGGACTAGGATGCGTGTTGATGCAAGGTGGAAAGGTTGTTGCGTGCACGCATCTCTCTCGATTAAGACCGCACGAATCAAATTATCCCACACATGATTTGGAATTGGCGGCAGTGGTTTTGCCACAAGATTTGGAGGCATTATCTCAGAGGGGAAAATATGTTATTTACACCGATCATAAGAGCTTAAAATACCTTTTGACCCAGAAGGAGTTGAATCTAAGGCAAAGGAGGTGGATCGAGTTGCTAAAGGACTATGACTGCTCGATCGAGTACCATCCGAGTAAAGCTAACGTGGTGGCAGATGCCTTGAGTCGTAAAGTAATCTCTGACTTTAGAGCAATGGTTGCTCACCTTAGTTTATACGATGATGGGAGTTTATTAGCTGAACTCCAAGTGAAACCCTCTTGGGTCAGTCAGGTTAAGGAGAAGCAGCAGGCTGAGGAGTTGCTAAAGGGGAAGTTTCCGGTAGGATCAAGTGAAGGATCAACAGAATTTAGTGTGAATGAGGAAGGGCTATTATGTTTTCAAGGGAGAGTGTGCACGCCGAAAGATCCTGAGTTGAGGCGTAAGATTTTGCAGGAAGCGCATAGTAGCCCATACGCTATGCACCCTGGAGGAAGTAAGATGTATCGAGATTTGCGAGATCAGTTCTGGTGGCCGGGTTTAAAACGAGTGGTGACCAAATTTGTGGGGAAGTGTTTGACCTATCAGCAGGTAAAGGCGGAACATCAGTTACCATCAGGGTTGTTGCAGCCGGTGAAGATTCCACAATGGAAGTGGGAAAGGATCACAATGGACTTTGTTAGTGGGCTACCCCTCACGCCTACTAAGAAAGATTCGGTCTGGGTAATTGTTGACCGCTTGACGAAAGTCCGCTCATTTCATACCGATGCGTGTCGATTACTCTCTGCGAGAATTGGCTAAGCTATACATAGCAGAGGTAGTGAGGTTGCATAGGGTACCAGTATCAATCATATCGGACAGGGACCCTAGGTTCACCTCACGATTTTGGAAGGCGTTGCATCAAGCGTTGGGTACGAAGTTGGATTTTAGTACGGCGTTTCATCCTCGGACCGATGGGCGATGCGGCGGTTAATCCAGATCTTAGAGGACATGTTAAGAGGATGTGTCATTGACTTGAGGGTAGTTGGGAAGAGTTCTTACCATTGGCGGAGTTTGCGTACAACAATAGCTACCAGTCAAGTATTCAGATGGCGCCCTATGAAGCATTATACGGGCGAAAGTGTCGTACTCCTACCGTTGGACGTAATTAGGGAACGTCGATTTTGGGACCCAGGAGTTGGTTACCGTGAGCGAGAGGAGAAGGTTGAGGTAATCGGGCTCGATCAAGGAAGCGTCGACAGCATGTAAGTCCTATCGCGACCGAAGCGTAAGGACATAGAATTTTCGATGGGTGACAAGGTGTTCTTGAAGGTGTCGCCATGGAAGAAAGTACTGAGGTTCGGACGGAAAGGTAAATTAAGTCCCAGATTTATCAGACCTTATCGGGTGGCTTATCAGCTAGAGCTACCTTCTGAGCTAAGCCAGTTTCACAATGTATTCCATGTCTCTATGTTAAGACGCTATCGTTCGGATCCATCCCATGTGGTGCCTGTGGAAGAAATCGAAGTAAGACCCGACCTATCCTTTGAGGAGGAACCCGTGGAAATCTTAGATTGTGATGTCAAAGTACTGCGAAGGAAGACGGTTTCGTTGGTTAAAGTTCTATGGCGGAATCATGGTTCTGAGGAGGCTACTTGGGAACCAGAGGAGACGATGCGACAATAGTACCCGCATCTTTTCTGATCAGGTAATTTTGAGGCCGAAATTTCTTTAAGGGGGTAGAACTGTAACATCCTAAATTAATGGGCCTTGCGTTTAATGTGCTGTGATGTTTATGTTATCTCTAATGTGTAATTAGGGTGTTTAAGGGGTTCAGATTGGGCTCAGGGATTAGGCCGAGGCCTTAATTGAATTTTCTGCTTGGGCACTCTAGTGGAAAGCCAGTGAGGATAGGGCTTAAAAGATGTTATCTGTGCTTCAAGGCACAAGTGGGCTTGTGGCTCAGTGGCAAAGTGGCGCCACTTAGAGAGCAAGGAGGTGGCGTTAGTTGAGGAGGCCGAAGTTCGAGTCGCATGAAGCCCAATTTTCTTTTTTTTTTAATTTTAATTATTTTCGGCATTAAAGGGGGGAGCAAGTTGGACGGCAATGGGGCTTGGAAATAGGGGGAATAAATGTTTAGATAATGTAGATAATATGGCTGATAATGTGGCAGATAAAGGGAAGAAGAGGTGGTGTTATCTGGGTCACTTGTGGATGGGAGATCAGATAAAGATAAGTGAGGAAATTTAGGATTTATCTGCTGGTCACAGTGGTGGCCGAAATTCCAACACTGTGGGGGAGGAGGAATTGGTTCTGGTATGTTCAAGGGGTGCCGAAATCTCCCTTGATTAATAGCTTAGTTTTGGTTTTAAAAGGGGCATTTTTGGTTTTTAGGTAATTGGTGCCGAAATTTGGTTTAAGTAGGGGGATATCTCTTCAATTCCGGCATTTGGGTCCTATTTGTTTTTCTTCTTTCCTCTCATCTCCACTTGTATGCAAAAGCTGAAATTCCATTGTTCTTTTCTCTGTTTCCTCTACAAGCCGAAACCTCACGCCTCCTCTCTATATCTTTTCTTTTGATCTCATAGCGCCAATCTCTTCACTTCAATTCTCTTCTCCACTCTTTCCTACTAACCGAATACCTTGTCCACTCTTTTCTCCTTGCCGATTTCTTTCTTCTATCGTGCTAAGTGCCGGGATCTCTAAGGGTTAGTCGAATCTGTTGGTGTTAAGGTAAGTGCCGAATTCTCTCTTCACTTTTTCTCTTCCGATTTTTGGAGGCCAAAGCCGAAAGGCTAGCTGGCATGATAGGATTATCCTTGGAGTAATGTTCTGATTGTTCTCGTGTTTTTATTTTAGGGCGACACATCGGGAATCGAAGTAGATCGTCTAGATCTAAAAGCCGGAAACTGCTAGTCTCTAAATTCCATCTCTTTCGGGATTTCTTGGTGAGGGATCTCTGCACTATGAATGTACATTCGTGTTGGTATTCGATTCAATGTTTTAATCCGGTTTGTTGACTAGGATCTGTTCTATGGATACAAACGCTAGTCAGACGGAAGAGGGAATTGGACCCGTAAATCCAACCTCTAGATTTAAGAAGCGAGCGGTGTCGCGATGCACGGATTGGCCACCGGGTTGTGGACCGCTTGAACAAAACCAAAGGCGCTTAGCGATCAGATCGGCTCACAGATAGTGTTGACATAGAAAGTATCATCTTGATCAGTAATCATGTGTGTAGATCTCTATCACACTAATTAATCATACTATATATGTTATGGGCTAAAAGCGGGAAAAGGTGTATGGATGTCGTATTACCCAAAAAGGGTAGGCAAAGGATGCAGTGCGTAACCATAGAAACTTCTCTATGTGTGTATCGATGTATGTAAAACCTCGTGATCTTTTAGGTAGTATACTATTTTGATTTTGCATGGATGTATGCATGGGATAGGGTTAATACAATGAAGGGGAAGAGCATGTTAATAGGTCACTTGGTGATCGGTGGTTAAACCACGAATCAGAAATTAGGTCACAATAGTGATCGATGGCTAAGCCACGTTAAATTTATTCCCGATTGTTAGGAATAGGCAAACATGACTGTGTCGATATGGTGTGTAGCGGTTGGTGGGTTGATTGTAAAAATCCCCAAGGTGTGTTGGCTGATACGGTGCTGGTGTGTAGAGGATGGATTTCTAGGTTGGGTTGGGCCATGTTGCATGTAAATATTCTGCTGCCATTGTGTATGGGCCAAGGCCCATAATGTGTTTGTGGGCCTAAAGCCTTTTATGTGTTTTCGGGATTTGCACATCGAGTCTTGGTGACTCACCCCTTTATTTTCCCGACTTTTCGGATGAAGCGAGAGATCGTGGACATGGGAGCCGAGGCGGACTCGAGGGGCCATCAAGTCTTATATTTTCATAAACTATTTTCGCTTTTCCTTTAAGTTTTAATTTTGGGACTATTTATGTAATAAGGCCCCATGGCTTAGGTTATCGCTTTATATTTGTTAATGTTTACAGCTTATAAATTTATGTTCAAGGACTTAAGTCATAAAAAGTAATAAAATGGGTTTTCCAAACATGTTCAACGGAAAAGCAAAGGTTTTCATCAAATATCTTATTTTTAACAAATGCCTAAATAAAGAAACTGAGATTTCCAAAAACCATCAAAGCAAAGTTTTTAACAATAAACCCCGTAGCATACCAGATCTGGTCGTAGCGTTTGGGCCGGGTTTGGGGTGTTACACAGAGAGAAGAGATACAGACAAAAATATACTGAAATAAACAGAGAAAAGCCAAATCAGCCAAGGTTTTGATTTATTTTTTATTTTCGAATATTGTTTTTTATTTTAATTTTTTTATTTTAATTTTTATTTTTTTAACAATATATATAATACATATAAAATACATAAAAAAAGGAAAAAAAAACTTACTTTTTTAATTCCGGCCACCGTGTATGGTGGCTGGCGGCGATCGATTGACGCAGCGCGGCGGCGAGTGACACCGAAATCGCCTGTGGAAAGCCTTTTTTGAAATCTCTCCATTTTTTTTTCTGCTGAGGAGAGAAATGAAATTTTTGAACAAAAGGTGGCTTTTTATAGGGCATCAAAACGGTGCCATTTTGCACCAGCCCCTTATGCGCCAAAACGGCGCCGTTTTAAGGCCGACCCGCGCGTTGACCCGAACCCAAGGAAAGATCCGCGTGTTTTTCGAAAATGGTAAGTTTATCCCTTTAGTCCTTCCGCAATTTCATAGTTTTCAATTTAATTTAATTCAAACTTTTATTATTTATTAAATTATATTATATATGTTTGTTTTTATATATATATTAAAATATTAGATTTTTAAAAATAATTTTCTTTAAAATTAGATATATTATTTTTTATTATTTAATAACATTTTACCTATTTTTTTAAAAATATATGTATATATTATTTATGACTACTTCACATCATTTTTGCATATTAATTTGTTTTTATTTATTTATTCTTTATTGAAAGTTTATGTTTATTTTTTATCTTTGGTTATTTATTGCATTGTATCTCATATTCGTTTATTTTTATTATTATTGCATGCTTTAGTATAATTATTTTATTGATTGTATCATTTCTTATTTCTTATTATTCTTTATTAGTAGAAATTGTTAACATGGTTTGTAATTATGATGAACTGATATTTGGTATATATGTTGTAATGTATGATTTACTCAAGCCCTTTTTATAAAAATATCTTTTGAATTAAAGCATTTTACTCAAGTGTTTTCAAAATACGGTGATATGTGATATTTGAAGGATTTCGAGAAGAATTTTGTCTTAACTTATTGGGTTCGATTTTTCTCGTGAAACTTTAGGTATTACCTATCCCTTTTTCCTTAAAAAATGAGATTTATCAATTTCAAATAAAAACCTATCCTTGGGAATTCAAAGTGTTGTGTCTTAACTTACTGGGTTCGACATTTTGCATCTCGGGGTAGGAATTTCTTAAATTAAAGACGAGCTTAATTTCAAAGTCATAAGGTGCTATACCTTAACTTACTGGGTAAAGTACTTTATTTCTTTGGGATAGGTAAGTCTTGGTTTTCTTTCTAATAAAAGGATCATATTTTGCAATTTTCTTTATTTTCAACATTCGGACATGATTTTATCGATTTGGTACCAATTTTTGGGCGTTATGAGGGTGTTAACCCTTCCTCATACGTAACCGACTCCCGAACTCGTTTTCTTGTTTTTGTGGACCAAATTGTTTTAAGATAAAACGTTTTACAAGGTGATCCAATCACACCTAAGTAAAAAATATTGGTGGCGACTCCCATTTTTCGTTTTTAAAAGTTGATCCCTGCTTTTAAAACTCGATTTTAAAAATGGTTTCGACAGCTTGGCGACTCCACTGGGGAACAATAAGAGAGTCAAGCCGTAAAATTAATAATTTCATGTCCTTTTGTCTGAATTTAATTTTTTTTTTAAAAACAAATATATGATCCTTTTATTGCATGTGGTTTTAAATATATTTCTTTGCATTGCACCGCATGACCGTTGTGGTCACACCCTTAAGTGGGAGCGAGAAGCTACTCCTTCGTGAGGTTTTCACCTCCGTGCAGGATAGTGAATCGCTTTCGGGATACATCCGTACCTATGTCTTCGTGAGGTTTTCACCTCCGTGCAGCCATAGGGAAATGTATTCCCCTGAACCTAACTCGGTCCATATGAGCCTATAATGGGTGAGGATCGAGGAATCTGCTGGTTCGGGTACCTCAACTTTAGAGCTAAACCACACGTAGAGAACATAGGAACCCACCCTAGGTAGAACTATGTCAAACCCTAGTGGTCACCTTGATAGGTTCTATGTTATTTATTTTTCCTATACTAACGGGTTTTCTTTTGTTTTGATTGCATTGCATTCATATCATAGAAAAGAGGTGTTGATTTCAAATTCGATTACTAAATAGAAAAGTTGGTCATAAGAAAATGAATTTTTTGATAAAGTGGATTATAATACGGTCGTCTGAATATAGTCCAAGTGAACACAACAAGAGAAGACTGATAGTCCATGAAGGAATACAAGACCTTATCACCCAAGGATTCAAGTCGACGAAGACTATTCGAGAATTACCACATCTCGGCTTTCTTGAAGAGGCTAACAAGTGAACAGGAGTCGCGGTCCAGATTAAGCAAAAGGAGCTAGAGGAGGCATCTATTAGAAGTTTTGTAACACCCCAAACCCGGTCTATGCGTTAAGACCAGATTTGACATGTCACACAAAATGGATATACATCTAGTCTTTTAAAGAAATCGGATTTAAAAAAAAAACATTTTGACATGGAGTTATTAAAAACTAAGGTTGATTACTAAATCTAATAATTTGAGTCGTATAAATTGAAACTTAGGAAAATTGGATTTAATATTTTGAGAAAATTTAAAGAGTTCGAAAGTAATTTGAAAACAAAGATTTAAAATATTGTTACAGAAAAATTTCCGAGTTAAAAATATATAAGAATAAAATCCTCTTCGTACGTTTATTTAAGAAAAACGTTTATTTTTATTTTTAGAAAAGAAATCCCACTTAAGTATTTTAAGCGTATTATAAAATCCATCCACAAGTAAAACATCCATAAAAATATAACCAGAGACCTTATTACAACTTAGCTTAAATAGCAAAAATTAATAGAAAGTACTTAAAAAGAAATCCGTAATGTAAATAACCCATTATTCGTAGTATGGCCTCCACTGAGTCGTCCCCGGCCCAAGCCTCCATCATTGATCATTACCTGAGAAGGGTAAGGAAAACGGGGGTGAGTTACTTAGAACTCAGTGTGTAAACCACTTACCATCGTCCACGGGCCAAAATCCAATTTAGCATTTATTGGGCCAAAGCCCCATACAAATATAACATAATAACATGTATTAAAATGAATGTAATATGCAATTCCCAAACCAAACCTAATTTCCATCCGCTACACACCACCCGTACCAACCAAAGACACCCAGGGGAGCTTTAGTCACCCATCCCGCCAACACACCAAAATAGGCATTAAGCCATTTATCAATTTGTGGACAAGCCACCAGATTTACAGAGTTTTCATGGCATTCGCCATTTTTCAGATTTGTGGCAGAGCCACCAGAATTTTGTAGCAAAGCTACCAGAACTTCTTTTCGTCAATATCCCAACCCATGCAAATCATGTATATATTATGCATATTCATTTAACAATCCATTCATATAATTATTACGAAAAATATGGCCCATTATAAAAATTTCCACAATCTGGCCCATATCACTCTTTTTGGCCCATATACCAAATATCACATTTGGCCCATATATCAAATATCACATTTGGCCCATATATCAAATATCACATTTGGCCCATTAAGGGTAATCTCGTAATTTCTGATCTTAATACCGATTTCATAGTCTTTACCATTTTAGTAATAATTATGCCATTTTACTCGATGTCACTAACATGCGATTTAATCAAACGATTAACACGATATAATTATCTAACCCATGGAATACGGTGTGAGATTACACACACGATTACGGTGAGCACTACACTATCTTGATCGTCAACACCTAGAATATTTTTAACGCTTCGATTAGATCATTAACACTTATAATAATTTATTCTAAGATAAACGGTCTAGGATTTTACCTCTAATCGTGAATAACTACTATTTGCCGGCTTCTCCCGGTTGACGGTTCACAACCCGTTGGAAAATCCCGAATAGCTAATGGTTCAGAATCGCGAACAACCTCGAATAGTTGATTCTCACCGGATGAGGGTCTACAACCCGTGGAAAATCCCTGATTGCCAAACAAATTTCTTCGTTTGAATCTAGAGGGGATCGCGAATCCGCTCATTTTCCGATCACTATTCACCACTCCTTTTGATCCAATCTTGTTTGCCTCCATTTACAAATGAATATTAGTCCAAACTAATACTTCGTAATTAAAATGATTGGTTTTAATGAGTGAAGTCGGCTTACCACAAAATCCTTTCGTTCAAAGGATGAGAATCGAGTGATAGAGTCCCTAAGATAAAAATCGGTTAATCGCCCTATCTTCAATAATAAGAAATATGAAATCCTAGAAAGTAATCCTTACCTTAGGTTTATGAACCGAATCCTAATGATAACACGATGACTTCAGACAATCCAAGTTTCGGCCTTCCACTAAGTTTCAATTGATCAAAGTGTGAGTAGAAGAAAAAAAACGGTTGAGAAGGAATTATGTGTGAAGTAAAAGGTTCGGCTATAGTGAAAAATTGGAGAGGATGATGCTTAATGATATTCAGCCATGGTGATTATTAAAGAGGGAATGATGTTGAGAGTTTTTACAAGAAACAAAAGAAGAAGAAAATAAGGTGTTTAGATTTCGGTTCTTTTCAAGAATGGAAGATGAATAAAGAAAAGGTTTTGAGACTAATGTGCATTCGGAAAAGAAGAAAGAGAAGAAAAGAATAATGACCCTTCAAGGTTATGTGGTTTCGGCATAAAGAGGAAATGGTTTAAAGAGAATGAACAAATAAGACCGAAATGGTCAAAAATGAAATGGCCAAAAGAAAGCAAAGTTTTACCTATTGTTCATGATACATTCGGCTAGAGAGAGAAAATTAGAGAGAAAAACTTTGAAGAGAAACACCAAAATGCCAAAGTGACCAACTAGCACCTAATCCTTACCAAAAGCCATCAAAAATTCGGCCACCCCCTAGCTCCTAAAACCGTCCAAGTGCATGGCCACAAGGTCAAAGTTTGGCCACCCCAAACTTTCCATAACATTTTCCTTGTTATAAGCCTTGTGTTCCCCCTTCATGCCTTTTCCATTTGATTCCCTTCCTTAAAATTAAAACTTGCCTTTTCTCTTAGCCACCTTATCATAAAAATAAAAGTCCAACTTACCATATGTACTAGGCTTGGCCGACACTATGAGGAAGTAAAGCAAAAAAATAACATTCTCATATGTACATCAAGGGATTCGAACTCCTTCCCCTCAAGGAACACATATGGCGCCATCTCCTCTTTGCTACTAGCTCACTTATACTAACTTTTACCACTTAATTACCTTAAGCTTTAAGGTCACTTGTTCCATTTCATTAAAGTACTAATTACCAAAATTTATTCCAAATCCAAATAAATCCCGAGCCTTCTCGAGACAATAAAAACACACACATTGGATAGTTTAACTAGCTGAGCACCAAAATAATGCAATAAAAAATTCAATTTTTAGGATGTTACAATTCTACCCCCTTAAAGAAAATTTCGTCCTCGAAATTTACCTGGTTAAAAGAGGTGAGGATATTGCTGCCGAATGGTGACCTCAGGCTCCCACGTAGCTTCCTCCGCTTCGTGATTACGCCATAGAACCTTAACCAACGGTACTGACTTCTTCCTTAGCACCTTAACATCTCGATCTAAAATTTTCACTGGTTCTTCCTCGAACGACAAGTCAGGCCTTAATTCAACTTCCTCTCTGCAGGTACTATGTGAGACGGATCCAAACGATAACGCCTCAACATAGAGACATGGAAAACACTATGTATCCGACTTAACTCGAGTTAATTCAAGCCGATAAGCCACTCGGTCCTACACGCTTCAAAGACACCAGTGCGGTCCAATGAACCTAGGGCTCAACTTGCCCTTCCTTCCAAATCAAGATCTTCTTCCAAGGTGAGACCTTTAGAAAGACACGATCTCCCACCGCAAACTCAATATCCTTACGCTTGAGATCCGCATACGACTTTTGTCTATCCAAGCTTCCTTTAATCGTGCTTCTCGAATCACCCTTACTTTTCTTCCGTCTCGATATCAATTCGGGACCCAATAACTATCGTTCCCAATTCGGTCCAACAAGTAGGGGTACGACACCTCGACCATATAATGCTTCATAAGGTGCCATTTGGACACTTTGGATTGATAACTATTGTTATACGCAAACTCCGCCAACGGTAGAAAATCCTCCCAACTACCCACAAGTCAATCACACAACCCCTTAACATGTCTTCCAAAATCGAATTACTCTTTCCGATCGACCATCGACTCGGGATGAAAAGCCGTCTTTGAAGTTTAACTTTGTTCCCGAGCCTCATGTAAAGCTTTCCAAAACTGTGATGTAAACCAAGGGTCACTGTCCGATATAATAGATACTGGTACCCCATGCAACCTCACGATCTCCGATACATACAACCTAGCCAAGTTTTGCAGTGAGTAATCCGTACGAACTGGTAGAAAATGGGCAGTCTTCGTCAATCGATCCACTATTACCCAGACGGAATCTTTCTTAGTAGGTGTTAAGGGTAACCTACAAACAAAGTCCATCGATATCCGTTCCTATTTCCATAATGGAATCTTTACCGGTTGCAACAATCCCGACGATAATTGATGTTCCGCCTTCACTTGTTGACAAGTCAAGCACTTACCCACAAAATCAGTAACCTCCCGCTTCAACCTTGGCCACCAATACTGTTCTCGGAGGTCTCGATACATCTTATTTCCTCTGGGGTGCATAGCATAGGGGCTACTATGCGCCTCTCGCAGAATCATTAGTCTCAAATCCGAATCCTTAGGCATACAAATTCTTCCGCGAAAACACAGTACTCCATCCTTATTCAATCCAAAATCCCCTATTACACCACTTTCAACTTGTTGAATTAAGGGACCCAACTTTTCATCTGATAACTGCTTCTCCTTGATCTGTTCTAACCACATAGGCTTCACCTGAAATTTCGCTAGCAAACTGCCATCTTCATATAAACTAATATGAGCAAACATTGCTCTCAACTCCGATATCACCTTACGACTCAATGCGTCTGCCACCACGTTAGCTTTTCCAGGATGATACTCGATTGAGAAGTCATAATCCTTCAACAACTCTATCCATCTCCGCTGTCTTAAGTTCAACTCCTTTTGGGTAAGGAGGTACTTAAGACTCTTACGGTCTGTATAAATGATCGACTTCTCACCGTAGAGATAGTGCCTCCAAATCTTTAAAGCAAAAACCACCGTAGCCAACTCCAAATCGTGGGTAGGATAGTTAACTTCGTGCAGCCTTAACTGACGAGATGCATAAGCCACCACTTTTCCACCTTGCATCAACACACATCCCAAGCCCGTGTGTGACGCATCGCAGTAAATAATAAACTCTTTTCCAGCCTCAGGTTGAATTAGTACTGGCACTTCCGTCAAAATCTTCTTCAATTTCTCAAAACTTTCTTGTTGTTTATCTGCCCACACAAACGGTACTCCCTTTCACAACAATTTAGTTAGGGGTGCAGCAATCAATGAAAACCCCTCAACAAAATGTTTATAATAACCAGCCAATCCTAGGAAACTCTGAATTTTAGCTACTGACTTTGGTGGTTTCCAATCCTACACAGCCTCTACCTTCCGAGGATCAACTCTGATTCCTTCAGCCGACACAACATGTCCCAAGAAAGTCACTTCTTTCAGCCAAAATTCACACTTACTGAATTTGGCATAAAGTTACTTTTCTCGCAATATTTGCAATACTATGCGCAGATGTGAGTCACGCTCTTCTTCATTCCTCGAGTATACTAAGATATCATCTATGAACACTACCACGAACCGGTCTAAGTAGGGTTGAAAGACTCGGTTCATCATGTCCATAAATGCAGCTTGTGCATTGGTCAATCCAAACGGCATCACCAAAAACTCATAATGTCCATAACGAGTTCGGAATGTCGTCTTATGAATATCTGCCTCCTTAACCTTGAGTTGATGATAACCCGATCTCAAATCTATCTTGGAGAAAAATGAAGCTCCTTTCAACTGATCAAATAGGTCATCGATTCTCGGCAATGGATACCTATTCTTAATCGTCAATTTATTCAACTACCTATAATCAATGCACATACGCATCGACCCATCCTTATTCTTGACGAACAAGACCGGTGCTCCCCACGGAGACACACTCGGTCGAATAAATCCCCGATCCAACAATTCTTGAATTTGAGCTTTAAGCTCCGCTAACTCCTTCGGCGCCATCCTATAAGGAGCAATAGACACCGGAGTTGTTCCGGGCAAAAGCTCAATGCCAAACTCTACTTCCCGGTCTGGAGGTAAACCCGGAAGTTCTTCGAGAAAAACATCTGGAAATTCTTTCACCGTTCTAACACTTTCCACCGATAAATCATTTGTATCCAAAGCATTAATGAAGGCTAGGAATGCTCCACACCCTTTTCGCACCAACTTTTCTACCTTTAAAGCAGATACCACATTTGCTAAATAGTTTCTCCGTTCGCCCATCATCACCACTTCCTTATCTTCCAAAGTCCTTATCGACATCCACTTTGCAAAGACAATCCAAGTGCGCACGGTGCTTCACCAACCACCCCATGCCCAAAATAAGGTCGAACTCTCCGAAAGGTAGTTCCATCAAATCCACCAAAAATATTTCTCTTTGAATTTCTAGGGGCACGCCTCTAAATAATTTATCCACTATCACAGCATCGTCCTAAAGGACTAATTACCGTCATCTTTCTATCGCGAATCTCGGATCTAATGTTCAGTGTTTCCGGATATAACGCTAGCAACATACGAATGGGTAGATCCGATATCTATCAAAGCAGTAATAGGTACATCAAAGATGAAGAAAGTACCAGTTATCACATCAGGTGCATCACCATCCTCACGGCGTCTGACCGCATAAACTAGCCTTGGCTGCCTCGCCTCCGCGTTACCCCTGAAGCCATTACCTCTACCCGGTGCACCTTGACCTCGTCCTGCGCCATTACCACCACTACCTGGCCCATGGCCTCTCGGTGGCTGTTGAGTGCCTCTAGCTGGCTGTGTATTAGGGTTACGTGCTTCTTGAGTTGGAGCAGTCCATCGAGGATAATTCTTAAGCTGATGGTCCTTAGAACCATATTTGAAACACCCACCGGTTCTTTTCCAGCACTCACCAGGGTGTCGTCTTTCACAGTCAGCACATGGTTGAATCTGATGGGTAGCCGCAGGTGCTCTAGCTTGAGCTGGCTCATCATTCTTGGGCCTCTTCTGAAATCTTTTAGCGGAACCTGAGTACTTAAAGTCCCTCTTGCCTCTGCCTCTTTCTCGGTTCTGATGTTCTGATTTCTTAGCCTCTTCAGCTATTTTGGCTTTCTCCACTAGCGTGGCAAAAGTCCTTTCTTGTTGCGGGGCTATCAGTACCCGCAACTCATCATTCAGTCCATCCGCAAAACGTACACAGCGCTCATGGTCAGTTGGCACTATAGTCCGAGCATAACGACTCAAACGTAGAAATTCGGCCTCGTAGGTTGCCACCGTCTTATTTCCTTGAACCAGATTCAGGAATTCCTTCCTCCAGGCATCCACATAACTTGCCCAGACATACTTTCCTTGGAATGCAGTTTTGAAGAAATCCCAAGTAACTCGTTCGGCCTGAGTGCCTTCTCGAACAGTAAGCCACCATTGATACCCTTCGTCCCTCAACAAGGACACAGCTCCTCTTAGTTTTTGCTCGCCAGTACACTCCAGATCGTCCATAAACCGCTCCACAGCCTCGAGCCAATATTCCGCGACATTTGGGGCTACTCCAGAGATACCCCTAAAAGTCTCAGCACCATTTGATCTGAGCCGCTCCGATATTGAACCACGAGCTACTGGACCCGATCTAGCCCCAGCGACCCTTTCCAAAACTCGTAACATTACTTTGGACAGAGCAATGTCTTCCCTCATACGGTCGTGGAATCCATTATCCGACACAGGTGACGCCGGTGCGTCCATTTCTGGCATATGTCCTGATGCCTCAGACACAACTCTAGCACCTCGGCCTCTACCACGGCCACGTCTACCACGTCCACGTCCTCTAGCGCTTATTTTGACTAATTCGGTTTAATCTGATTACAAGTTTTATGAATCAAGATACTATTTCAAATGTTTATTAACGATATTTATGAGATATAAGAGATAGAGTTGTTTTCAGAACGCATCCTATAGTCTCAATCTCTATAGCTTCAACACCTAAAACTAGATGTTCTAGAGTGTTCCTATAGTTATATCACAATAATAAGAATTATTCAATTCACTTACTTGACTTGGTGCCGGATACTCGTGGTGCCATACTACCTTTAAAAACATAAGTTCTATAATTCAAAATAGTTTTGAACCATAAATATTTTTGAACCCAAACCACAGCCGAGTTTTGAACCGGGCTCTGATACCATAAAATGTAACACCCCAAACCCGGTCTATGCGTTAAGACCAGATTTGACATGTCACACAAAATGAATATACATCTAGTCTTTTAAAGAAATAGGATTTAAAAAAAAATATTTTGACATGGAGTTATTAAAAACTAAGGTTGATTACTAAATCTAATAATTTGAGTCGTATAAATTGAAACTTAGGAAAATTGGATTTAATATTTTGAGAAAATTTAAAGAGTTCGAAAGTAATTTGAAAACAAAGATTTAAAATATTGTTATAGAAAAATTTCCGAGTTAAAAATATATAAGAATAAAATCCTCTTCGTACGTTTATTTAAGAAAAACGTTTATTTTTATTTTTAGAAAAGAAATCCCACTTAAGTATTTTAAGCGTATTATAAAATCCATCCACAAGTAAAACATCCATAAAAATATAACCAGAGGCCTTATTACAACTTAGCTTAAATAGCAAAAATTAATAGAAACTACTTAAAAAGAAATCCGTAATGTAAATAACCCATTATTCGTAGTATGGCCTGCACTGAGTCGTCCCCGGCCCAAGCCTCCATCATTGATCATTACCTGAGAAGGGTAAGGAAAACGGGGGTGAGTTACTTAGAACTCAGTGTGTAAACCACTTACCATCGTCCACGGGCCAAAATCCAATTTAGCATTTATTGGGCCAAAGCCCCATACAAATATAACATAATAACATGTATTAAAATGAATGTAATATGCAATTCCCAAACCAAACCTAATTTCCATCCGCTACACACCACCCGTACCAACCAGCACACCTGTGGGGAGCTTTAGTCACCCACCCCGCCAACACACCAAAATAGGCATTAAGCCATTTATCAATTTGTGGACAAGCCACCAGATTCTGAGTTTTCATGGCATTTGCCATTTTTCGATTTGTGGCGAGCCACTGAATTTTAATAGCAAAGCTACCGAACTTCTCTTCGTCAATATCCCAACCCATGCAAATCATGTATATATTATGCATATTCATTTACAACAATCCATTCATATAATTATTACGAACAATATGGCCCATTATAAAATTTCCAAAATCGCCCCATATCACTCTTTTTGGCCCATATACCAAATATCACATTTGGCCCATATATCAAATATCACATTTGGCCCATTAAGGGTAATCTCGTAATTTTACAGTCTTAATACCGATTTCATAGTCTTTACCATTTTAGTAATAATTATGCCATTTTACCCGATGTCACTAACATGCGATTTAATCAAACGATTAACACGATATAATTATCTAACCCATGGAATACTTGATGTGTGAGATTACACACTGACACGGTGAGCACTACACTATCTTGATCGTCAACACCTAGAATATTTTTAACGCTCGATTAGATCATTAACACTTATAATAATTTATTCTAAGATAAACGGTCTAGGATTTTTACCCTCGGAATCGTGAATAACTACTATTTGCCGGTTCTCCCCGGTTGACGGTTCACAACCCGTTGGAAAATCCCGAATAGCTAATGGTTCAGAACTACGAACAACCTCGAATAGTTGATTCTCACCGGATGAGGGTCCACAACCCGGTGGAAAATCCCGGATTGCCAAAACAGCCCTTCGTTTGAATCTAGAGGGGATCGCGAATCCGCTCATTTTCCGATCACTATTCACCACTCCTTTTGATTCAATCTTGTTTGCCTCCATTGACAAATGAATATTAGTCCAAACTAATACTTCATAATTAAAACGATTGGTCTTAATGAGTGAAGTCGGCTTACCACAAAATCATTTCGTTCAAAGGATGAGAATCGAGTGATAGAGTCCCTAAGATAAAAATCGGTTAATCGCCCTATCTTCAATAATAAGAAATATGAAATCCTAGAAAGTAATCCTTACCTTAGGTTTTTGAACTGAATCCTAATGATAACACGATGACTTCAGACAATCCAAGTTTCGGCCTTCCACTAAGTTTCAATTGATCAAAGTGTGAGTAGAAGAAAAAAAAAGGTTGAGAAGGAATTATGTGTGAAGTAAAAGGTTCGGCTATAGTGAAAAATTGGAGAGGATGATGCTTAATGATATTCGGCCATGGTGATTATTAAAGAGGGGATGATGTTGAGAGTTTTTGCAAGAAACAAAAGAAGAAGAAAATAAGGTGTTTAGATTTCGGTTCTTTTCAAGAATGGAAGATGAATAAAGAAAAGGTTTTGAGACTAATGTGCATTCGGCAAAGAAGAAAGAGAAGAAAAGAATAATGGCCCTTCAAGGTTATGTGGTTTCGGCACAAAGAGGAAATGGTTTGAAGAGAATGAACAAATAAGACCGAAATAGTCAAAAATGAAATGGCCAAAAGAAAGCAAAGTTTTACCTATTGTTCATGATACATTCGGCTAGGGAGAGAAAATTATAGAGATAAACTTTAAAGAGAAACACCAAAATGCCAAAATGCCAAAGTGACCAACTAGCACCTAATCCTTACCAAAAGCCATCAAAAATTCGGCCACCCCCTAGCCCCTAAAACTGTCCAAGGGCATGGCCACAAGGTCAAAGTTTGGCCACCCCAAACTTTCCATAACATTTTCCTTGTTATAAGCCTTGTGTTCCCCCTTCATGTCTTTTCCATTTGATTCCCTTCCTTAAAATTAAAACTTGCCTTTTCTCTTAGCCACCTTATCATAAAAATAAAAGTCCAACTTACCATATGTACTAGGCTTGGCTGACACTATGAGGAAGGAAAGCAAAAAAATAACATTCTCATATGTACATCAAGGGATTCGAACTCCTTCCCCTCAAGGAACACATATGGCGCCATCTCCTCTTTACTACTAGCTCACTTATGCTAACTTTTACCACTTAATTACCTTAAGCTTTACGGTCACTTGTTCCATTTCATTAAAGTACTAATTACCAAAATTTATTCCAAATCCAAATAAATCCCGAGCCTTCTCGAGACTATAAAAACACACAAATTGGATAGTTTAACTAGCTGAGCACCAAAATAATGCAATAAAAAATTCAATTTTTAGGATGTTACAAGTTTGCAAGATTTGACTTTTGCGAAGAAGGGGATTGATGTTTTCACTTGGACTATAAGGACAAGGCCGTGTATGCCATCCGTTTTGTGTAAAGAAATTTATTTTCTCGTAAAGTTTTTCTAATGAACTGAATTCAGAGTCAACGCCTCTCTTTCTCTCCATTCATGCATTTGCATTACATTGCATCATTTGCATTAGACTTTTACAAGAGAATCTTAATTAGGTAAAAATATTTCAGAGTTAGCCTGGAAAACATGGAGCAAAGGTTGGAAAGAATAGAGCAAATGCAGATACAGATGCAAGGGCAATTAACTGAAATTCAACACGAAATGCTGGAATTACAAAGGAATATCATAGGCCAGCTAACCCAGTTACTAGCCAGAGGACTTGGAAATAGAAGTGGCTCAGTGGACAATAATGAGGATGATGAGGAAGACATCGTTTATTCTCCAATAGGTATCCTGACTCAACCAGACACGCATCTGCATGGAGGACCCGTCATTGTTAGACCCCGATGTCGTACTTTGGCCCTATTGAATTCTCCAATGGGTTTAGGTTTTAACCCGAGTGATGATCAAGCTAAGCCGGTGGTTCTGGTAGAAACAAAGGAAGGAGGAGAATGGACCTCAAAAGCCTTGAAAAAGAAGGAAAAGAAAATGAATAATACCGGTATATATAACAAGAGCCATTTGGAGCCAATAGCAATGAACCAGCCAAGGACGGTAACTACCAACGATCAGGTTTCTCCAAGGCAAAACTCTGAAAAGCTCCAATTTACGCCAATCCCGATGACGTATAAGGAGCTCTATCAAAGTTTATTTGACGTGCATATTGTGTCTCCATTTTATCCAAAGCCGTTACAGCCCCCATATCCTAGATGGTATGACCCGAACGCTCAATGTGACTACCATGCGGGAATAACGGAACATTCGATTGAAAATTGTACTGCGTTTAAAAAGTTGGTCGAAAGGTTTATTAAAATGGGAGTTGTGAAGTTCGACAATCCATCAAAACCTGATCACTTTAATGAGGTAGTGAATACGGTAATTGAAGGGGGAGACAAGAAAGTTGTTACTGCTTGAAGAAATCAAAGAGGGAATCAGAAAACGAAGTTTCCAAATTCTTGTGTACTTGGGAGTGTTTTGAATAATAAGACTGTGGAAGAAATCCTTGTACTTTTAGGACTAATCAAGAGTAATGTTCAAAACATGCTTGTTGTCTTGAGCCTAGAGGCAACAAGAACTCTTTTGTGAAATAGGCTTATGTTCAAAATTTTATTTCAATAAAATGCATCTGTTTGAGCACATATTCTTTTATTCTTTACATTTTATACTGTACATTCTTTTATTTTTAGAATATTTTTTCATGACCATACCAATAATCATCCTTAGAATCATTTATTCTTTGGATTTCTTGCCTTTATACCTAGGTACCCAGATATCAACGACATGAGCGACGTTGTTACTGACTCCCTTTTTGAACGAGATATGGGTCTAGGGGATCTCAGGACTTTGAAAATAACAGAGATTGTGACATGTCTTCTGATTTGTTAAAAATGGTAAAACAGACCTTACTCTACAAAGGTCATTGGATATTGCGAGCCTAGAAAGGGGTAAAGACCGAAGCCTAGCTCACCACAAAAATAAGGCAAGACATCATTGAGTTTTTTTCAAGAATTCAAAGATGTTTTCACACAATTATATCAGGACATGCTTGGGCTAATAAGACGCGCCCTAAATGTGAGGATTGGGCACTGCCAATTTACAGAGAAAGGGATGGTATCAACTATGCCGTATCTAAGTAGACAAGATTCATGGGCTTACACCAGTTCTTCACAAATTTTCCATATGCGAGGCATGGATATTATGGGGGCAATCTTGCCAAATGCTTCTAGTTGTCATCAATTTACCGTCATGGTCGTCGTCTACTTCACTAAGAGGGTGGAAGTAGCTTCATATGCCAATATTGCAAATTCGATAGTCATCAAATTCAAAAAAAAAAAAGATCAGATGCCAACACAGAATGCATAACTGTACAAAGTCAAAAGTTTACAGTTTATCCAAAGATCAGGCAGCATATCACTATATAGCAAAAGTTGCCAAAAAAAAAAGAAGAATGAAAGGTGACTTAGACTTGTAAGGATTGGCATAAGAAGCTACCGTTACCTTCTGTCTTATTAAATGTCGGCCAGAACCATCGCTGGGGCAATATCTTACCCATTGGTTTATGGAATTGAAGCATTTTTGTCGATTAAACTTAATTGAAGAAGAAATTAAAGTTATCCATCACGATCAGATGATGCAAGCTTGTGATAAAAAGGTTTATCCTAGAGAATTCCACAAGGGAACCTGATGTTGAAAAGGACATTTCTTCTATAAAATGATTTTAGAAGAAAGCAGATGCCAAAGAAGACCTGTTCTGAAGTAGCATTAATATTGGCCGAGATGAATGGCGAAGACTTGCCCAGTTCGGCGAATTCAAGTTCAGTCAAGAAGGATTTTACCTGAAAAGGGAAGGGCCAAGGTGAAAACCAGCAAAGGGCATCTTGAGCTCAAATTCAAAAAAAAACAAAAACAAAAACAAAAAATTTTTCAAAAAAAAAGAAAAAAAGAAGAAAATGAGAGGCCAAGGCGAAAACCCGCAAAGGGCGCTTTGAGACCAATGGGGTTTTGAGTTGAAAACCCGAAAAGGGCGGCTCAAATTTTGATCAAAAGTGGGGCACATAGTAGTCTTGCTACATTTGAATTAACAATAAAGAAGTATGTTACGTCTAGGGGCATTGACAGAGTACTCCGGATCCCCTAAACACATATTGAACTTAAAATGGTCCTCGAGAAGTCGGAACAAATAAGCTCAGGCTGCGATATCTGGGGCACCTAGTTTCTGTCTTACCTATTTTTGAATTCCTTATCTTTGATTGATTTATTCTTTTTGAGATACACCCAAATCAATTTTCTTTTATTACCTGGGTTATCTTTGATTAAATTATTTGTTTGAGCTATGCTCCTAACTAATTTCTTTTTTGTCCATTTTTGACCTTTTTCAAGCGTTTTATATTGAAATAACGATTTATGGACTAATAACACTTTCATAAAAGAAGTTTCGCATATTACTCTAGAAGCTTCTAAATAATACAAGGAATCTGAAACATGACTATTGTTTGGAACTCACCAAGCCTAAGGGCTGGAAACGTGGAAAAATGATTATCTCTTCAAATTCTTATTGGATAAGACAATTTTTGTTGGTGACACCATATTGGCAGATGACGAACAAGGTCAATCCAAGTGAAAAGGGGGATCATTGTCGGGATACCCTGCATCCATTCAGACACATACATCTGGTCATTACACCTAGGGAATGGTGTAACAGATTGAAAGTGATAAAAGTTCTATACCTCTGAGTGGTAGTAAATTGGATGGAGGAAGCCAGATGTTATTACAGTAGGAGGCACAAACTTCATGTCCCAAGGTTCGAGTGGAGTGAACCCAGAATTACCACTGGGCAAAATAATTGAGCAAGAAAATGATACTTCAAGGGGAACGAAGATAAAAACTTGACAGATAAATGAGTGATAACACCTTAAGCGGGAATCATACTCATATCATTATTACATTTATAGCATGTCTAATTAGGAGCATTTGAGGCATTTCGATCAAGGCATCCTAATTATTAGACATAATCATATACCCATTCTACAGGTTATGTCCTCTAAAGGACAATGTAGTAAGATTGAAGATAGCAAATCTGGCATTCCTGAGCTTTGCAGGAAGCAGATTGAAGATAGCCAATCTGGCATTCTGAGCTTTGCAGGAAGCAGATTGAAGATAGCAGATCTGGCATTCCTGAGCTTTGCAGGAAGCAGATTGAAGATAGCAAATCTGGCATTCCTGAGCTTTGCAAGAAGCAGTTTAAAGATAGCCAATCTGGCATTCTTGAGCTTTGCAGGAAGCAGATTGAAGACAGCAAATCTAGCATTCCTGAGTTTTGCAGGAAGCAGATTGAAGATAGCGGATCCGGCATTCCCGAGCTTTGCAGAAGCGAGATTAAAGATAGCGATCCGGGCATTCCCGAGCTTTGCGAAGCGAGATTAAAGATAGAAAATCGACATTCTTGAGCTTTGCGAGAAGCAGATTGAAGATAGCCAATCGGCATTCCCGAGCTTTGCGAGAGCGCGATTGAAGATAGCGAGATCTGGCATTCCCGAGCTTTGCGAAGCGATTGAAGATAGCGATCTGGCATTCCCGAGCTTTGCAGAAGCATATTGAAGATAGCCAATCGACATTCCCGAGCTTTGCGTAAAGTAGATTGAAGATAGCGGATCGGCATTCCTGAGCTTTGCAGGAAGCAGATTGAAGATAGCCAATCTGGCATTCCTGAGCTTTGTAGGAAGCAGATTGAAGATAGTAGATCTGGCATTCCTGAGCTTTGCAGGAAGCAGATTGAAGATAGAAAATCTGGCATTCTTGAGCTTTGCAGGAAGCAGATTGAATATCTGGCATTCCCGAGCTTTGCAGAAAAGCAGTTGAAGATAGCAACTGGCATTCCCGAGCTTTGCGAAGCGATTGAAGATAGCCAATTTGGCATTCCCCGAGCTTTGCGAGAAGCGATTGAAGATAGCGAGATCCGGCATTCCCGAGCTTTGCGAGCGATTGAAGATAGCAAATTTGGCATTCTGAGCTTTGCGAGCGATTGAAGACATCGATCCGCAATCCACGAGTTTGTAGGGATCAAATTGAAAATGACAGATCTGGTCTCCCTGAGTTTTCAGTGGAGCAGATCAAAAGATAGTGGATACTGCCTTCATAAAGTTGAAGCTATCAAACTCACTAAAATCAAGATGAAGCTCCAATGCAGTAGAAGTTGCAGTTCGGATTGGAAGTTATTTGAAGAAAACGAGGATCAAGAAGTCGGGGCTCGGCCAAGACCAGGCAAAATTGGTCCTTTTATTGTCTTTGCTCTATTCTCATTACACGACAATGAGCAAAGAGGGGCAGCTGTAATGACCCATTTTTGCCCGGGCCCATGAAAACCAAAATAATAAATGTCCTTATACAGTCCATTTACAATAAAAGGGCTTAAAGCCCAAACAAATACTATCAGACTGCCTTAACCCTGTTACAAACCCAATAGCCCAGATTTTAATTACCCACCAGAGTAGCCCAAAATCCCGTTACACCCTCAGTAGCCCCAAACACTACCTAAACAGACCCCCTTTAGCCCAACTGACCTACGAGGCCCAAAAGGCCCAAGACCTAAATCAGAAACGAGGGTTTTTGAAACCCTAGGAAGCATCGCGCCGCAAGCCAGCAGGATTCCAGCCATTAGCGCCGCAATCCTCGCACGAGTAACGCATTTCACCGCCGCGATCTTCGTCGACTACCTGCACAAGAAAGGAAAGCGATAACACAAAAATGGCAGAATATTTGTTTTTCCTTTTATTTCATTTTGTTTCGGGCTATATAAAGCCCTAAAAACCTGTAACGAGGGAGAAAAAAAAACACACAGAGAGAAGAGATACAGACAAAAATATACTGAAATAAACAGAGAAAAGCCAAATCAGCCAAGGTTTTGATTTATTTTTTATTTTCGAATATTGCTATTTTATTTTAATTTTTTTATTTTTATTTTTATTTTTTTTAACAATATATATAATACATAAAAAATACATTAAAAAAAGGAAAAAAAACTTACTTTTTTAATTCCGGCCACCATGTATGGTGGCGGCGACAGCGACTGACGGCGGCAGACGGTGGTCGGAGTGACACCGGAAATCGCCCAGGGGAAAGCCTTTTTTTTTAAAGCTCTCCATTTTTTTTTTCTGCTGAGGAGAGAAATGAAATTTTTGAACAAAAGGTGGCTTTTTATAGGGCATCAAAACGGTGCCGTTTTGCACCAGCCCCTTATGCGCCAAAACAACGCCGTTTTAAGGCCGACCCGCGCGTTGACCCGAACCCGAGGAAAGATCCGCGTGTTTTTCGAAAATGGGAAATTTATCCCTTTAGTCCTTCCGCAATTTCATAGTTTTCAATTTAGTTTAATTCAAACTTTTATTATTTATTAAATTAGCCTTGAAATTTTTATTTCGTTTCAATCTGATCCTCGAGTCATTTGAAGGTAAAATCGAAACGACGTCGTTTTGAAAAGGAGGCATAATTGCCATATTGGTCCCTGGGATTTAACGCGCATTTCGTTTCAGTCCTTTTAATTGGTTTTAATTGTTATTTAATCCCTGTCAGTTTAATTTTATTTTATTTTATTTTATCCATTTTAAATCATTTTAATATTGTATTAAAATTATTTGGAATTATTAAATTCTCTTATATATATATTTTATTATTTATATATTAATATATTAACAGTATAAATTCATATGTATTTTTATCTTTATATATTTGTAATTATTATTATGTATTATTTTATTTGATTTAATTATTTATATTAAACATTTTTTATTAATCATAGATTACGTATCTTTTAAAATTTTTGTATTATTATATAATATTGTATGCTACTATTAAAACTTTACTTTGCATAAAATTATATTATATATGTTTGTTTTTATATATATATTAAAATATTAGATTTTTAAATATAATTTTCTTTAAAATTAGATATATTATTTTTTATTATTTAATAACATTTTACCAATTTTTTTAAAAAAAATATATGTATATATTATTTATGACTACTTCACATCATTTTTGCATATTAATTTATTTTTATTTATTTATTCTTTATTGAAAGTTTATGTTTATTTTTTATCTTTGGTTATTTATTGCATTGTATCTCATATTCGTTTATTTTTTTTATTATTGCATGCTTTAGTATAATTATTTTATTGATTGTATCATTTCTTATTTCTTATTATTCTTTATTAGTAGTAATTGTTAACATGGTTTGTAATTATGATGAACTGATATTTGGTATATATGTTGTAATGTATGATTTACTCAAGCCCTTTTTATAAAAATATCTTTTGAATTAAAGCATTTTACTCAAGTGTTTTTAAAATACGGTGATATGTGATATTTGAAGGATTTCGAGAAGAATTTTGCCTTAACTTATTGGGTTCGATTTTTCTCGTGAAACTTTAGGTATTACCTATCCCTTTTTCCTTAAAAAATGAGATTTATCAATTTCAAATAAAAATCTATTCTTGGGAATTCAAAGTGTTGTGCCTTAACTTACTGGGTTCGACATTTTGCATCTCAGGGTAGGAATTTCTTAAAATAAAGACGAGCTTAATTTCAAAGTCATAAGGTGCTATACCTTAACTTACTGGGTAAAGTACTTTATTTCTTTGGGATAGATAAGTCTTGGTTTTCTTTCTAATAAAAGGATCATATTTTGTAATTTTCTTTATTTTCAACATTCGGACATGATTTTATCGATTTGGTACCAATTTTTGGGCGTTATGAGGGTGTTAACCCTTCCTCATACGTAACCGACTCTTGAACTCGTTTTCTTGTTTTTGTGGACCAAATTGTTTTAAGATAAAACGTTTTACAAGGTGATCCAATCACACCTAAGTAAAAAAGATTGGTGGCTACTCCTATTTTTCGTTTTTAAAAGTTGATCCCCGTTTTCAAAACTCGATTTTAAAAATGGTTTCGACAACATGCTTTTTGCGGCGTTTACAAAAAAATGCCACTAATTCTCGATCTAGCAACTATAGCTCAACCACAAAACGTCGTCGTATTGATTAACATCTTTGCGGCGTTTTAGTTTAAGCGCCGCTAATGCTCAGACCTTTAGCGGCGTTTTTTCAAAAGCGCCGCTAATGCTCAGACCTTTAGCAGCATTTTTACAAAAGCGCCGCTAATGGTCAGACCTTTAGCGTCATTTTTTCAAAAGCGCCGCTAATGCTTAGATCTTTAGCGGCGTTCTTGAAAAAGCGCCGCTAATGCTCTGATTTATAGCGGCGTTTGAGGTAAAAATGCCGCTATTTATCCTTTTTAGTGGTGTTTTAGAAATAAACGCCGATATTGCTCATTTTTTTGCGGCGTTTTCCTTCAAATGCCGCTAATGTATAATATTTGCGTAAAACGCCGCTAAAAGTCTATTTTGGTGTAGTGAACAAACTGTCAAACTAACCTAAACTAAATAACACAAGAAAATGAGAAATAAATAGGAATTTAAATCATGAAAATGTGAACAAGGGATAATATAAAATTTAAAGTAATAAATATTCAATGGTGAAGAGGGGAACCGATGGAGGTGTTGAAGGAAACGGCACGGTCGAAGTGGTGGCACACGGTCGTGGCGGTGGTGCACGGGCATGGTCTGCGGGAAAGGAGTCGCACGGGCATGGACTTGTGTGGAGAAGAAGATGGGTGGGAAAAGAAGAAAGGGAATAAGGAAAAAGAGAGAGGAGAAAGCTTGGGGTGGGTGTTGACGATGATGGCCGGACTGAGTAGGGGAGAGGGAGAAACGGCTAGGGTTTTGAGGTTAAGGATTTGGGGAGAAGATGAATAGTGGGTTGGTTTAAATAGGAAATGGGGAACACGGTTAGGGGCCACACCCGTGTTTCCTTTATTTAGCCCGTGTGTCGCGAGAATTTTGAATTTAAGTGCGTCTGAGTTGTGTCCCACGCCCGTGTTACCTGGGCGTGTTGGATCACACGGCCATATCGCACGGCTGTGTACTATCTTGTTCGCTTCTCCCACGCCCATGTGACTGTTAGCACGCCCGTGTTAATTTAGTCTGTGTCGACCACGCCCTATAGGCACGGGCGTGTTACTTGCTCGTGTCACTTACTCAGTGTCGACCATGGCCATATCGCACGATCGTGGCCCTTTATCGCAGCCCGTGTTTTTGAGTTAGTTTCGACCATGGCTGTGTCGCACGACCGTGGTGTTTTATCGTAGCCCGTGTTTTGGGAAAAACAATTGTCCTTGGCTCGCACGGTCTCTGCCATGCCAATGTGCAAATCCGTGATGTCCACACGGCCACGGCCACGCCCGTGTGCAAGGCCGTGTGGTATGAAAACCTACGCCTAAAACATGAACGAAAGTGAAAACAACTAATTAGAAGGGTTAGTGCTCGGGGTGCCTCTCGAGAAGCGCTTGTTTATAGTCATAAACTCGACTTACCTTGTATTCAGTTCTTTATGGAGGTTCATGGAGCTGAAGCTCCTCTCTAATGTCCCTAAAGTTCTCACCGTTATATAATTTAAGTCGTTGACCGTTCACTTTGAATGTGCCATAAGTAGGATGAGTTACCTCGATTGTGCCATAGGGGAAAATGGTTTTGATTACAAATGGACCTGACCATCTTGATTTCAGCTTTCCAGGGAATAATTTGAGTCTTGAATTATAAAGTAACACGAGATTTCCAACTTCAAATTGTTTAGGTCGCTTTAGACGAGCATCATGGCATCGCTTTGTTGCTTCTTTGTATAATCGTGAGTTCTCGTAGGCGTTTGCTCGCCACTCATCAAGCTTGTTCAACTGCATCAATCTTTTCTCGCCTGCAAGTTTAAGATCGTAGTTTAAGAATTTTATAGCCCAAAATGCTTTATGTTCGAGTTCAAATGGTAAATGACAGCTCTTCCCGTAAACAAGTTTGTATGGGGATGTTCCTATGGGAGTTTTAAAGGCGGTTCTATAGGTCCATAAAGCGTCGTCTACTTTTGATGCCCAATCTTTCCTATTTGATTCTACAGTTTTCTCTAGGATACGTTTAAGTTCTCTATTGGATACTTCGACTTGTCCACTGGTTTGAGGGTGATAACAGGTAGCTGTTCTTTGGTGTACTCCATATTTCTTTAAGATTTTCTCGAATTAGGCGTTACAAAAATGAGTACCCCTATCACTAATAATTGCTCTAGGTGTTCCAAATCGAGAGAAAAGTTTCTTAAGAAATCGCACTACCACTCTTGCATCATTGGTGGGTAAAGCTTGAGCTTCCACCCATTTCGACATGTAATCAACCGCTACGAGGATGTATTTATTCCCAAAATAGCTAGGGAATGGGCCCATAAAATCGATACCCCATACATCAAATATTTTACATGATAGCATATATGTTTGAGGCATTTCATCACGTTTAGAGATATTACCTGTTCTCTGACATTTATCACATGAATTAACATACCTGTCAGCGTCCTTGAAAAAAGTGGGCCAATAAAAACCTGATTCGAGTGTTTTATGTGCTATTTTCGTCCCACTGTAATGTCCTCCTGTTGGTCCTGAATGGCAATGTTCTAGGATTTTGCTTGCTTCTTCCTTCGCGACACATCTCCGAATTACTTGATCTGCACATATACGAAAAAGAAAAGGGTCCTCCCAAAAATAGTTTTTCACATCAGTAAAGAATCGCTTCTTTTGCTGATGTGTCAACCCTTTTGGTAAGACGTTAGCAGCTAAATAATTTGGGATATCTGCAAACCAAGGTACATCAACGTCGGATATAGCCAAGAGTTGTTCTTCAGGAAACGAGTCATTAATCTCACTCTCATCAAGTTCTTTAAGATGTGGATTTTCAAGTCTAGAAAGATGGTCTGCACGCAAGGTTTTCACTCTTTTCTTATCCCGAATTTCCAAATCAAATTCTGTAAAAAGTAAAATCCATCTTATGAGTCGAGGTTTTGCATCGATTTAGTTAAAAGATAACGGAGGGTTTGAATGGTCGATTAAACGCGACTTTTTAGATAATATTAAATATTGTCTAAATTTATCAAATGCAAAAACAACAGCTAGCAATTCTTTTCTCGTGGTGGTGTAATTCTCTTGTGCACCGTCGATTGTCTTGCTAGCGTAATAGATCGGTTGAAAATGCTTATCTCTTCAACGACCCAAAACGTACCTCTTTCGCAAAATCACTCACATCATACATTAGTTCAAAGGGTAAATTCCAATCAAAGTGCAATAATAATTGGGGCATTTGTTAATTTAGTTTTTAGGGTATTAAATGCATCTAAACATTTACGATCAAAATTGAAAGGTACATCTTTTTCTAGTAATTTCACAAAAGCTTAGCTATTTTAGAAAAATCCTTAATAAATCTTCTATAGAAACCTAGCATGTCCTAAAAACTTCTAATAGCCTTAATCGAATCTGGGAGGAGGTAATTTTTCTATGGTTTCAATTTTTGCTTTATCAACCTCAATCCCTTTACTAGAAATTTTATGACCTAACACAATCCCTTCTCTAACCATGAAGTGACACTTTTCCCAATTAAGCACAAGATTCGTTTCCTCACATCTCATTAAAACTTATTTTAAATTTTTAAGGCAAAGGTGGAACGAATTATCGAATACCGAAAAGTCGTCCATAAATACCTCCATGATATCCTCCACAAGTTCGTCAAAGATGGCTAGCATGCAGCGCTGAAAAGTAGCAGGAGCGTTACATAATCCAAAAGGCATTCTTTGATAAGCAAACGTACCGTATGGACATGTGAATGTTGTCTTTTTTTTATCCTCAGGAGTTATGGGGATTTGGAAGTAGCCAGAGAGTCCGTCTAGGAAGCAGTAGTACATATGCCCAGATAATCTTTCTAGCATCTGATCAATGAAGGGTAAAGGAAAGTGGTCTTTTCTTGTGGCATCGTTCAGTTTCCTATAGTCGATGCAAACTCTCCAACCTGTGACTATTCTTGTCGGAATTAATTCATTCTTTTCATTAGCTATGACATTCATGCCTCCTTTCTTTGGAACAACTCACGCATGTGACTTACCCAAGAACTATCGGAAATAGGATAAATAATTCCAAAGATCTAGAAGTTTAATTACCTCGATTTTGACAACTTCCTTCATATTGGGATTTAATCATCTTTGAGGTTGCACACATGGTTTATATTCATCTTTCATTAAGATTTTGTGGGTGCAAAATGATGGGCTTATCCCTTTAATGTCAGAGATTTTCCAAGCTATGGCTCTTTTATGCTCCTTTAACACCTGTAGTAACTCTTCTTTCTCATTGGGTTCTAGGTCTGAAAAAATAATTACCGGTAGTGTAGAATTGCTCCCAAGGAATGCGTACTCTAAGTGTGTTGGTAACTGTTTCAATTCCAATTTGGGGGGTTCTTCAATAGAGGGTCTTTGTTTAGATTCGTCGTTTATTTCAATGCCCTCATACTCTTTCTGTCTTAGGGAGGAGCTATTAGGATTTATTTTGATTTTTATCCCCCCTATCTCATTGGCATCATCATCTGCTTCCTTGTTTTGGACAAGACACAGTTCCAACGTGTCTTTATGTATTATTTCCTGAAAAGAATCTTGAATAAAATGATCAATAGAGTCAATAAAATAACAGGAATCATCTTGCTCTTTAGAGCATCGCATAGCATCATAGATTTTAAAGATAATCTCCTCATCACCTACCCTAAGCGCAAGCTTACCATTACCTACATCAATATTAGCCCTAGCTGTGGCTAAAAATGGGCGTCCTAAAATTAAAGGTACTTCAACATCCTCATCCATGTCAAGCGCAACAAAGTCAACAGGGAATATGAATTTATCAACTTTAACTAAAACATCTTCAATAATTCCCCTAGGGTATTTAATAGACCTATCGGCTAGTTGGATACTCATCCTAGTGGGTTTTGGTTCCCCAAGACCGAGGTGCTTGAACATTTTATAAGGCATTAAATTAATACTGGCACCTAAGTCAGCTAATGCTTTCTCAATATTTAAACTACCAATTAAACAAGGAATAGTAAAACTTCCTGGATCTTTCAATTTGGTTGGAAACTTATTCTGGAGAATAGCTGAGCATTCCTCTTTAAGCTCCACGGTTGACAGTTCTTCAAGCTTCCTTTTATTCGTTAAGAGCTCTTTTAGAAATTTTGCGTATGTAGGCATCTGCGAAATAGCTTCAACAAAAGGTAGGTTAACATGTAATTGTTTAAAGAGTTCAAGGAACTTACCGAATTGTGCATCCATGCGGTCTTTCTTCAACTGTGCTGGATATGGGATTGGTGGTTTATATTCTTTAAGTGATGGCGTTACATTTTCGTTCACTTCCTCTTCTTTTTCCTTAGTAATTTCTTTTGGCATCTTCCTTTCAGTTTCAACCAACTCCTGTCCACTCCTTAGTGTAACTGCTTTCACATGCTCTTTTGAATTGGTGTTACTAGGTGAATTACCTGGTTGCTTTTCGGAAACTAACTTGACTAGCTATCCAATTTGATTCTCAATCCTTTGAATTGATTCTTGTTAAGTTTTCAACGCTGTTTCAGTATTCTAGAAATGAGTCTCTGATGTCGAGATGAACTTTTCCAGCATCTCCTCAAGGTTTGGTTTCTTTTCCAGTCGGTAAGGTGGTTGCTGAAATCCCGGAGGGGGTTGTTGTCTCTAATTTCCTTGACCTCCCCATGAGAAATTTGGATGGTTCCTCCACCCTGGATTGTAAGAGTTACTATAAGGATTATTTTGAGGTCGAGGATTGTTACCCGTATAGTGAACTTGCTCGTTTTCAATGCTTGGGTTGTAAGGCTGGTATTCTGTATTGCTCATCCCTCATCCATTTACATCGCACTGCATCACTGGGTGTACCTGCGAAGAACCATATAAACCATCAATTTTCTTGTTTAACCGTTCTACCTGATTTGATAACATGGTTACTGCGTCGAGGTTGAATACACTGGCAGCTTTTGTCGGCTTTGTCCTTGTAACTTGCCACTGATAGTTATTCAATGACATCTCCTCTATAAATTCGTAAGCTGCTTCAGGTATTTTGTTATTCAGGGTTCCGCCGACGGCTGAATCAATCAACTGCCTAGTCGAGGGGTTCACACCGTTATAAAAGGTTTGAACTTGTAGCCATAATGGTAATCCATGGTGAGGGCACCTTCTCAAAAAATCCTTGTATCTCTCCCATGCATCGTAAAGTGTCTCTAAATCCATCTGCACAAAATAAGAGATATCATTCCTCAACTTAGCCGTTTTAGCCGGCGAAAAATATTTTAGAAAAAATTTTTTGGTCATTTGCTCCCATGTAGTGATTGATCCTCGTGGTAACGAGTTCAACCATTGTTTAGCTTTGTTCCTCAATGAAAAGGGAAACAACCGAAGGCGAATGGCATCATCAGAGAAGCCATTGATTTTGAAAGTGTCGCAAAACTCAAGAAAACTTGCTAAGTGATTATTTGGATCCTCATCCTGCAAACCATCAAACTGAACAAATTGTTGAATCATCTCATATAGTGTTAGGTTTCAGCTTTAAAATTATTTGCAAACAATAAAGAGTCTAATAATACTAGATTCGGTTCCTGTTAAATTAGGTTTAGCATAATCATACATAGTACGAGGAGCAGGGTTTTGATTCACTGGGTTTACCGCCACCACAGGAGGTAACGAATTGTTGTCAGCCATCTCTTCGGTAGTATTGGTTTCGTCTTCTTGCTCTTTTTTTAGGTATTGTAGGCTTTGCCTTATTTCTCTACGATTTCTGCGAACGGTAGCTTCTATATCACTATCAAAAAGCAAGGGTCCTGTCGGGTTCTTCCTAGTCATAAACTAGAGTTACCTGCCAGAAGCAAATAAAAGAAAAATTAGCAAAGTTAAAAATAAATATAAATTGCAAATAAATAAAATGGCTAAAGTAATAAAAATTTAGTTTTCCTAATATCTTAGTCCCGGCAACGGCGCCAAAAACTTGATCGTGTCCAAACTAACTATGACAACGAATAAGGCAAGTGCACCTATCGTTCGGTAGTATAGCTATGGCAAAACCGGAAATATCATATCCTCAAGGACCAAGAGTACTAGTAGTTACTATATTTTTATTATCTAGCCTAAGTATTAAGGGAATCGATGTTTAATTAACTAATTACTAAACTAAGGATGTTAAGACACAGAGAATGAATTGGGAAAATACTTTTGGGAAAACCAGTTGATTAAGACAATACCCGAGGAAGAATCCACCTAAACTTCACTTATTACTTAACTTTGAACCAGACGATTTATTCACTTGACTTGATCCGTAGGAATTTATATTATTATCCCTTTCGAGACTAATAACGTCTGACCTTAGGTTGATTAATTGAAATATCTTTCTAATTAAAACCCCTAGTGTTGCATTAACTCGATCTATGGACCCCCATATTAGGTTTGACCCTAATCCGGCAGATTTTCGTCATCCTATCTCTAGGGTTGCAATCAAATCCGCTTAACTATGCTAGATCTACTCTTAAACAGGGACTTTTGCTTCACTGCCTAAGCACATCAATACTTGAATCAATATCCTGAAATATTAAAGCAAGAATTATGAACACATAATTAAGAACAAATCAAGTATTTATCATACGGTTCAGAAAACAATAATAAGATCCGTCTTAGGTTTCATCCCCCTTAGGTATTTGAGGGGTTTAGTTCATGTTTAATAAAGAATACATCTCGGAAGAAAGTAAATAACAAAACATAAGAAAAACCCTAAAACCCCACAGGAAAAATTGAAGGGAAGATCTTCCGTCTTGAGTGTGATTTGACACAGGATGAATCAATTGGTCGTCTTCGAGTAATTTCTGTGTTCACCCCTCTCTTCGCCCGCCCCTTTTAGGTCGCCCTCTAGGGTGTTTATATAGGCTTTCGGAATGCCTTTCTTGGCCCACAAGTACCCTAATCCGAATGGAATTAAAACAGGTCAAGGCGAGGGGCACGCCTGTGGAACGCCTGTGTGAATTGAGCCTAGGCCGTGTTCGGGCTCTAAGGGTGTGGCACGGCCGTGTGGTGAACTCGGTAGTGTGTGAATTTCTTACTTTGGCCCATTTTCTCCATTTTCGGCCCGTTTCTCGTTCTTTTCATCCTCCGATGCTCTCCTAAGTATAAAACATGAAATTAAAGGATTATGAGCATCAAATTCCTCAATTCAAGGGATTAAATCATCCAAAAGTATGCTAAATGTGGGATTAAAATATGTATATATTACGGTTTATCAATATAAAAAAGTAAAGAGAAAATAAATAAATAGAATAACATATAAAAAAGTCTATAAAGGGTTGAAATTAATAAATAAAGGATTAAATTGGAATTAAAATGAAATTAAGAGCCTAAATTATAATGAATGAATAAATAAATAAGGACTAAATCAAAATTTAAATGAAATTTAGGGGCATAAATCGTAAATAAAAAAGGACAGGATAAGGGACCAAAATCGAACGCGTAAAAAGAGCAAGGATCAAATGGGAAATTATTCCCTGACCCTTTAAACACACCGTTCCAAGAGACCAAATGGCCAGAGGACCAAAATAAAAAAAATAAAATTAAGTGGATAATTTTAAAAAAGGAAAAAGGCTGAAAATAGGACCAGATTGGAAGCTTTTAAAAAGCGGGAGGACTAAAGATGAAAATATCCCTTTTCTATAAAACACGCGGATCCTAGGGGTGGTTCGGGTTGGGCTTCGGGTCGTGTCAAAACGACGTCGTTTTGGGACTTATGAACACCGGCCAAAACGACGTCGTTTAGCCCCTCCTATATAAGCCAAAAATTCTTTAAAAAAACCATTCTATTTGGGTTTTAAAAAAAAACATTTCGAGAGCTCTCTTTTTTTCTATCAATTTTTCCCACGTCTGGCCCAGGCACCGGTGAGTCTCTGCCATGGTTCCGCCGTAGCTCCTCCATGGCAGTCGTTCATCGACGACGGCAACTGTAACAACCCATTTTCAGTGAAATCGGAACAGTGGTTTCGGGACCACAAATCCGAGCTGGAAAGAAAATTTATTTTTATATTTTTGCATGGTTTGCATTATGATAGGAATGTCATATGAAAATTCAGATAAGAAAATTTTATCCATTATGTGCTTAATTACGGAAAGGACCAAATTGCATAAAATGCAAAAGTTAGATTCTAGTAGCTAGAAGGATCAAATAGCTACGGAATTCAAAACTTGAGGTCCTTATAAGGTAATTAGACCATTAAAGAAAAGTTAGTATATATTTTTTATGAATCATCCATGGAAATTTAGAAAAAGGGTAAGGACTAAATTGGAAATCAAAATAATTAAAAGATGATAAATTAATAAATAAGAAATATCATCATATTATTATCTTCATCCCCAAAATACATGGAAACCTTAGGAGAGAGATAAGAAACTAATCAAGCTTAATTGGGCAAGTATTCTTGTCCCGTTTTTAATAATTTTTATATTTTTGAGATCGGGATAGTCTAATCTATCTATTTGGGGGATTAATTTGAAAAGTTATCAAAGTATAGAATTTATGCCATGGATGAATATGCTGAAATTTGAAATTTATGGTAGAAAATGAAAGGTTGTTAATAGATAAACAACTTTTACAAAGTGAATTTTGATGAAATTGTGATTTAGAGACTCAATTGTAAAGTTGTGAAAATTGAAGAAAAATTCTGAATTTTATAGAATACATGTGCTGTAAATTTTATATTAAAATTTCGGTTAGGCTTGGAATAAGGATTAAATTGCATGAATTTCATTTTCCGAGTCTAGGGACAAAATTGGAATTTATGGAAAGTTTAAGGGCAAAATGGTAATTTTGCCTAAGATGTAAATTGAGTTCAATAGAATATAAAAGTGAGAAATTGATGATTAAATTCATTTATATAGATCCGGATAACACAAATTCAAAGCTAGATAGAGGAAAAGAGAAAGTTTCGGATTAGTAGATTTTTTTGTATGAATTATTATCGAGGTAAGTTCGTGTAACTTATTTATACATATTAACATGTTGAATATGATATATGTTTATGTGATTTATGGAATGTTATAAATACATGAAATGATTTTATGATTGGAAATGTAATTAAAATGTTAAGTTCCATTTGAATAATGAAAATCGATGGATACATGTGATTTCCCGTATATGAATGTGATTTTGCATATGTTGCAGAAGGGATTTACCTCAGACGAGTAATCCCGATATAGCCTCTCGAGCATCCTATTATATAGTTCCTGCGAGCATCCTGATCGGTAGTGATTTAGCATGTGTTGCGCACTACCGCAGCTCTTTGTGAGCGTCCTGACATACGATCGGTTGTGATCCTGCATATAATATGGACACAAACGTAGCTCTTCATAAGTGTCCTGTTAAGCTTGCTTGAACTCTCTGTTCCCTTATCCGAAGTTCCCTGATATTATCTCTTCGGAGATATCTGAAAGGCTCTATGAGCTTCCTGAGTAAAAACTCTTATGAGTTTCCTGATTAGCTTGGAAAAGTGTCTTGTTACATGATTACATGGCTCGTTTGAGCATCTTGACATGTGGCTCGAGAGTATGCTCCCTGAATAAGAATTAACTATTTATAGATACATACACCTTGAGTGTACTATTTAAGTATTCATCGATATTTCAGTAATTCAACGGATAAAACTCCTGACAAGAGAAAGCGATGAGATAAATAAAATTATATTTTGAATGATTCTGAGTAATCTGATGAATTATTTTATGATGAGCTCATCTATGCTTATTTGATATACATGAGACTTATGTAACTAACTTGTTTGATTGAGTGTATGTGTTTAGGCAATTTTCCAACTTGATGGAAAAACATGTTATTATATGCTTAATTTTAATAAATGAGATTGGTAAGTTTAATTCCTGTTATACGAACTTACTAAGCATATAATGCTTACTAGGTTTTATTTTCTCTGTTTTATAGTGCTCGGAAGCTCGTGAAGGTTGGAGATCAGTTGGAGCATCATCACACTATCCACTAACTTGTTTTGGTATAAATAGTAAACTTATTTTGGTATAATGGCATGTATAGGTAACTTGGCCATTGTTGGCATATAAATGTGGTTTGTAAATTAGCCATTGGTATGGCTAATAATGTTTTTGTTTTGATATACTTATAAGGTTATATTTTGGCAAATATCTATGTGTTAAGTATATTGAATATGAATGATCAAGTTATATTTAACATATAAGTTAAACAAAGGTAAGATTATAATCATGAATGCATATGATAAAATATCTTATTAGATGTTAAATTTGGTTTGGATTTAATGCTTGAATTGGCTGGTATATATATTTGTAAGTTTTAGTGTAGGTTATTGGAAAATTTGGGTGAGAAATAAAGCTAGGAAATGGCTTTATTTTGTCCACATGGGCAGACACACGGGCGTGTGTCATGATCGTGTGTGACACACGGCCTGGCACATGGGCGTGTGGTTTGGCCGTGTGTCCCTTGCATTTTAAATTTGAAAAACAGAATGCTCAGAATTGAGCACACGAGCAGAGATACGGGCGTGTGTCTCAGCCGTGTGTATTACACGGTTTTAAACACGGGCGTGTGTCTTGGCCGTGTGAAACCTGCACTTAATTTTGAAAAATTTAATTAACCACACGACCTAGCACACGGGCGTGTGGCTGGCCGTGTGGCACAAGTCAGAGAGCTACATGGTTTTGAACACGGCCTACAACAAGGGTGTGTCCTACGGTCACACAAGCGTGTGCCTTGACCAACGGGCGTGTGTGCCCTGTATCTAGGAAAATTTTAGAAATTTTGTGAAAAATTCTCTGAGTTCTTGATTTAGTCCTGACTCGATTCTAATACTCATATTAGGCCTCGAGGGTCCATTTAAGGGACGTTATGAATAATCTCGGAAAATGAATAGTAATTGACATGAATTATCTGCAAATGTTCTGAAAACTCCAGTAATGCTCTGTAACCCTGTTCCGGTGATAGACTCGGGTTAGGGGTGTTACATCAATCGTCGCCTCCGGTGGCCGGAGAAAAAATTGCTTTTTCAGTCCCTTTTCTAAAAAAAACCCTTAAAAAACCAGATATAAACCTAAATATTTTCTGAAATCAAAAAAGAAAAAGAAAACACAAGGGAAAACCTTCGGCCTCGCCGCGTTTATCGGACCCTCGTTAGAACCCTAATGGGTTCTGAGGTGCTTAGGGTGCCGGAGATGGTCCTCGACGGCGACAGAAGACGAAACGACAGGTAAAATATTTTTTTATTTATTATTTCTTCTTTCTTTTTTAATAAAAAATGAAAAGAAACAAGCTACCTTCAGCTTTTTTGCTCTCTGTTGTTTCAATTTTTTTTAGTTTTTGTAGTTCTTCTTGTCTAAAAAATACATTTCGAATCTAGCTTTTATAGCCGTTTATACATATTTTCTTTTATTGTTTCTACCATCTACTGTTTTTGGCTACTGTTTATTTCTATTGTTCTTTGCTGATTGTCTGTCATTTTCTTTCTGTTTTGAAGTGGTAGTGTGCGATCAACGGCGACGGAGACCCTCGCCTTTGCCGTTTTGGTGCAAAGGTGGCAGAGGAGCAGACCTCAGGGCGTGGGCGTCTTCGGGAGGAGCAACTACTGACGTGGCAAGGAACGGCACAAATGGGCCTAGGATTTTTTAGTTTTACTGAAGATAGTTTAGGTTGTGGGCCTGTAATTGGGTTTTAGGGTTTTGGGTTAGGTTGTATCTTGGGCCTTGGGTTTTTTTGTATTTGGGCCATCATTGTAATTGGACTGTTTTTTATTGGACTTTATTATTTTTTTGTTTTACTTGGTTTTTGTTTTATTTGTTTGCAATTCGGGCCCGGGCAAAATTGGGCTATTACACTTTTATTTTGGTATTGGGTATTTCTTGTACATTATGTTTAATCTTCCTTTTGATTAGTTTTTAATATGTTTTCAGCCTAATGTAACATTTTTTTATTAATCTTCAATGAAAACACAGAATAAAGATTTTTTTAATCTTTTTTTCCTTATTATAGACAATTATGAATTAGGGTTTCTGATATTTTACGGTTATTGCTGAAGCTATACAAAAGATCTAAAAATGGATTATTATGGTGATTTTTTAGAATAGCTTGGACCTGATATTTCAATGAAGATTCTCATGATACTGGTTAACCCTTTTGATCTCATTAGTGTTAGCTTGGTTTCTAGTTCTTGGCACCGATTTGGTAAGCAAATCAATGTCTTTGGTAGAATTTAGCTTGGTGTTCTATCATATATCGAAGAAGAATGGATATTGATTAATTTAATAGGATTGATTTTATTCATCTTGCGGTGATCGAAAACGGTCTCTGGGTTTACACACAAAGTATGTAATCAAAGATATTTGGCTTTAACAAATAAAGAAATAAAAAGAAAAATTAAATTGTTCAAAAAAATAAAAGCATAGGGACTAGTTTTAACAAATGGAAAATATAGAAAAATTACGTTAAAAGAAATGAATGGAGGAAAACAGAGGGAGAAGCAGAAGAGAATGGAAAATAAAGTTAAAAGAACATAAAAGAAAAGAATTAAATTACTCGAAACGAAAAAAAATATGGAGATCAATTGTATAATTTAACCTAAAATTTTCATTTGAAATGATGATTTAACGTGCCATGTTAACTTACCATTACACTGTTAACGGTAATTAACGACTCAGTGACTAAAATGTTATAACACGATAATGTAAGTGACTAAAACGTAACATTTCAAACATAAGTAACTAAAATGTAACTTGAGCCAAACAAAAGTGACTATTTTGGTAGTTTACCCAAAATTTTAATAAATATATTTATCAAATAATTACTTTTTCACCTGTTGCAATTTTCATACTTTACTAATTTAGTACTAAATAATAATTATTATTATTATTATTAGTTTATGAAACGACATTTTAGTTTTAATTTGCTTTGTTGTGGATGTTGTAATTAGAAGAATAGGTAAAATCAGCTCCAGATATTTTTCAAAGCTTGTTTTGGCCGTTGCACATGTATCAGCAAACATAAATGGTAGCATGAAGTGATTGGATGAGAGCTCATGAGTTCCACAGCCTTCTTCAAGAATAAGAAAACTATGATTGTAATAGACCATTTTTGTCTGGGCCCAAACCAAACCAAATAAAAATAAAAATTACAAGTCCACTTACGAAAAAAACATGTCAGCCCAAATTACAAGCCCGAATTTAAAAAAACCCTAAGCCCAAATTACAAGCCCACAATCTAAACTCATTTTCAGAAAAATCAGAAACCCTAGCCCTTCTTCGCGCCGTAGCCTCACCACGTCGACAGGCGTGCCGTCTGACACCCCTCTGCCACCACTGTTAACCTCGCCCTCTGCAACCACCACCTGTAAAGAAGAAAAAGCACGAAAGGCAGTAGAAATAACAAAGAAAAAACAAAAGAACAGTAACATATAGTGTTGTAATTTGGCTATAAAAGCCACAACAGCTACTTTGTATTTTTTTTGGAAAAACACACAGAGAAATATAAAAGAGCGTCAAATTTCAAACAAAAGGGAGCATTTTATTTTATTTATTTTATTTTCAAAGTAAAAAAAGAAGGGAAAAGGGTTAAAAAAAACATACCTGACTCTTCATCTTCCGCCACCGTGAGTGGCCGAGGTCATCACCACCGATGAAAGGTGACTCCTTTCTAACGGAAAGTTTTTTTTAAAACCTTAAAATTGAAAGGTCTTATCTTTCTTTCTTTTTTGAATTTTTGGCTTTAATTTCGGTAGTTTCAACTTCAAATCGGAGTTTTACACGAAGAGGCAAGAAAAATAGGGTATATTGGTTTTTTCGCCACCGGGACGGCATCCTTTATCGCCAAACGACCGGTGGCATGACGGTTCCCTCTTGGCGGATTCTCGGACCCCTTTTCAGAGAAAGAAGAGAGAAAAGAAAGTTTTTTTTATTTTTTTAAAAACAGTTTAAAATGATTTTTTTTGAAACTTTTTTAACTTAAATAAGCCCCCCAAAACGATGTCGTTTTGGGCTTAGCTTTTAACGCCCAAAACGGTGTTGTTTCAAGGCCGACCCGATCTGACCCGAACCACCCTACGTCAGGATCCACTTGTTTTCGCGATGAAGGTCTAATTACTATTCTGGTCCTTCCTCTTTTTACATTTTTTTCAATATAGTCCTATTTCTTTTTTTGTCTTTTTAAATTTACCCCGTTTAATTTAAGTTTTTTTATATTGGTCCCTTCAAACAGTGTGTATAAGGAAGTCTGGGATATTTTCCCTTTCAGCCCCTATTCTTTCTTAGCGCGTTGCACCTTAGTCCTTTGTTCAGGAATATTTTTCTATTCAGTCCCTAACCTTTTTTAGTGCGTTACATTCTAGTCTTTGTTAGTTTATTTACTTATTTTTATAATTTATACCCCTAATTTCATTTTAATTCCAATTGACTCCTTTATTTATTTAATTTCAACTTTTATTTTTTATTATTTTATTTATTATTTATTTGCCTTTATTTTATTTTCATAATGCTTGCACTTCCATCTTATTACACATTATTATTATTATTATTATTATTATTATTATTATTATTATTATTATTATTATTATTATTATTATTTATGTTAATATTATGGTGGTTACTAGTATAATTATTGTTATTATTAAATTGTTATTATTTATTTATTTATTCTATCATCATTATAGTCCATTATCATCATATACTAGCAAAATATTTTCGTTTTATTGATTTACCCACTTGTTATGTCATCTTTTTTATCTGTTATTTTATATTGTGCTAATACTTGTGCTAAGTGCTACATTTAAACATATTTGTCCATTTTTACACCATACCCGAATAAACTAAAATACTAATTTAAGTGTTACGTTAACTTTTGCGCGTTGCATAAAAAGAAAATTCTAAATTAAGACAATGTTCCTTATTTAGAGATTTGAAAGGTCGTGCCCTAACTTACGGGGTTCGACTTTCTCTTTGAACCAAGATAACCAAACATTCCTCTTAAAATTTAAACATATAAGAATTAAATAATAAAATAAAAAGCGAGCTTATTTTCGAGAATTCGAGACGTCGTGACCTAACTTACGGGACATGACCTTTTTTCGTTATCTCGAAATAAGAAGGCTTCTTACATAAGCTTTGATTTAACTAAATGATTTAAATATAAAAAAAATGCAAAGTGAGGTCGTGTTTTAAACTCTGTTCAAATTTTCAATTTCTCGGCACTAAAGACATCAAGCAATTAATTAGGTATCAATTTTGGGCGTAACGAGAGTGCTAATCCTTCCTCGTGCGTAACCGACTCTCGAACCTATTTTTTTGGATTTCGTAGACCAAAAAACATTGTTTTAGCAAATTAAATCTCTTATTAAAATGATCAAATTTCGAGGTAACCCGATCACACCTCTTGAAAGTGATTGGTGGCGACTCCCATTTTTGTTTTTTTTTTAAATAAAAAGTCGATTTCAAAAAAATGGTTTCGACAACTTGGCGACTCCACTGGGGACAAAATAAGAGAGTCAGCCGCGAGTTGATTACTTTTGGTCTTTTTGTCGAAAATTGATAATTTGGTTTAAGTTTACAATCTCTTTATCACATTTCATCTTTCATATTTTGATATCTCGGGTTGTATAGCGATCTAGTATATCTGTTTTATTGGTTTGAAAGTTTCTTTTGTGTGTTTTTCGCATATTGCATTTGCATAATTGTTCGATTTTGCCCTTCTTAAGTGTGAGTGAGAAATTATTCCTTCATGAGGTCTTCACCTCCGCATAGGATAGTGAATCGCTTTCGGGATACATCCGTACCTATGTCTTCGTGAGATATTCATCTCCGTGTAGCCATAGGGAAATGTATTCCCCTGAACTGAACTTAGTCCGTATGAGCCTATAATGGGTGAGGATTGAGGAATCTGTTGGTTCAGGTACCCTTACTTTAGAACCGAACCGCATATAATGAGCCCTAAGAGTCTACCCTAGGTAGAACCATACCAAACCTTAGTGGTCACCCGAATAGGTGCTCTATTTATTATTGCTTGCTTGTTTTAAATTCTAGCTTTGTGTGAAGTGTACTGACTTGTTTAGTTTTGTTTTGACTGTGATTGCGTTGCATTTTCATCATAGAAAAGGGTGTTGATTCATGTTCGGTTGCTAAATAGAGAGCTTGTCATAGAAAATGGGTTTCTTAATAAAGTGGAAGACAATACGGCCGCGCAAATATGGTCTGAGAAAAGGCAACAAGAGAAAGGTGACAGTCTATGAGAGGGTCAGGTCAGAGATATGGACCACGTTATGAGTGAAGCTTTGGTCCTAGTACGAGAAGTGGTTGACCACTTGCAGACCCAAGCCGTTCAAAGCTTGAAATATGAATCGAAGTCGGATCGGGGCCGAGTATTAGCTTTGTTTCTTGGGAAAGTTAAGGTTTTGAGTAAAGGCGAGGCCGTATATGTATCCGCTTTATGTAAAGAAACTTGTTTTCTAATAAAGTTGTTCTAATGGAATTGAACTAGAATCAACGCCTTTTTGCATGCATCTTTTCCATTCATTAACATTACATTTCATTGCATGCAATAAATTCCATAAAATCCAAAAGTGCGTCGAGTTCAGAACTTAAGTACAGAGCCTGATGGATAATAAAGAGTTGGAATTCTTTGAAAATATCGAGGGTTTGGAGAGGAACTAAAAAAAAACCATCAAGACTTTGTCTCTACATCCCCGGAAGTGTTCTAAACAACTGGACTGTGGAGGAGATCCCTGTAGTTTTTAGGACCATTTCAAAGTAATATTCAGAACACACTTATTGCTCTGAGCTTAAGAGAAATAGGAATCCTTTTGTGAAAAAGGCACATGTCCACTATTTTTATTTCAATAAAAACAAAACCTTTTTGTGTCCCACTGGCAAATATTCTTCTATTTTTTTTCATTTCATTCATACTCACACCACACAGATAATTATTCTTAGATCCATTTGTTATTCTTAGATTCATTTGTTCTTTGGGTCTTCCTTCGTTCCTATAACAGGTCTTCAAATATTAATGATATGAGCGACGTTGCTACTGACTCAGAATCTACTTTTAAGCAAGATATGTGTTTAGAGGAACCTTAGAACTTTGAAGGTGATCGAGATTGTAACCTATCTCCTGATTTGTTGAGGATGGTAGAACAAAATGAGAAACAAATCCTACCTCACAATGAGTCAGTGGAAATTTTGAGTTTAGGAGAGGAAAAAGAGGTGAAGATTGGAGTTTGTATTGCCACAGAGACAAAGCGAGACCTCATTGAGTTACTCCAAGAATTCAAGGATGTCTTCGCATGGTCATATCAAGACATGCCTGGGTTAAGTACTGATATCGTGGTACATCGGCTCCCCATAAAGAAAGAGTGTAGGCCAGTTCAACAGAAGCTTCGAAGGATGAGGCTCGACGTTTTGTTGAAAATAAAAGAGGAGGTCAAGAAGCAATTCGATGCTGGTTTCTTACAAGTGGTTAAATACTCAGAATGGGTAGCCAATATCGTCCCCGTCCCTAAAAAAGATTGGAAAGTACGAATGTGCGTAGACTACAGGGATTTCAACAAAACCAGCCCGAAAGACAATTTTCCATTGCCTCATATCGACACCTTAGCGGACAACATGGCAGGTTACTCACTGTTCTCCTTCATGGATGGTTTCTCGGGATACAACCAGATAAAGATACATCCTGAAGACATGGAGAAGACCACATTCCTAACCATGTGAGGAACATTTTGCTATAAAGTGATGCCATTTAGACTGAAAAATGCAGGAGCAACGTATCAAAGAGCCATGGTAACCTTGTTTCATGACATGATGCACAAAAAAATTGAAGTTTATGTCAATGACATGATTGCAAAATCCAGAACGGAAAAAAAGCATGTGCAATTCTTAAGGAAATTGTTCTCAAGGTTGAGAAAATTCCAGCTAAAGCTCAATCCAGCAAAATGTACCTTCGAGGCTAGGTCGGGAAAATTACTAAGATTCGTGGTCAGTGAAAAGGGATCGAGATTGACCCGGTTAAAGTCAAGGCTATACAAGAGCTACCTCCGCCACATACCCAGAAAGAAGTTCAAGGTTTCTTAGGCAGATTAAATTATATCGCTCGTTTCATTTCACAACTAACAGAGAAATATGACCCCATATTCCGTCTCCTTAAGAAACACAATCCAGGTGTATGGGATGAGGAGTGCCAGAAAACTTTTGACAAGGTCAAACAATACTTATCCAATGCCCTAGTGTTGATGCCACATAGCCCAGATAAGCCGCTGATACTGTACTTGACAGTATTCAGGAATTCCATGGGATGCGTGCTTGGTCAACATGATGAGTCAGGAAGAAAAGAAAGAGCGATATACTATCTCAGTAAGAAATTCACTGAATGTGAGACAAGATATTCGCCAATCGAGAAGTTGTGTTGATCCTTGATTTGGACAACCCGAAGACTGAGACAGTACATGTTGTACCATACAACTTGGCTCATCTCAAAACTGGACCCTCTAAAGTACATGATGGAGTCGACTGCTTTGAATGGAAGGATGGCCCGGTGGCAAATTCAGCTTTTCGAATTTGATATAGTCTATGTGAATCAGAAGACTATAAAAGGGAGTGCAATAGTAGATTTTCCGGCCAGTAGAGCTCTAGAAAATTACGAGCTTTTGAACTTTGATTTCCAGAATGAAGATCTAATGTATGTTCCAACCACTAAATAAGACTCTCAAGAAAGTCATCCTTGGAAGTTAAATTTTTACGGAGCTTCAAACGCTATGGGTAACGGAATCGAGGCGGTCCTGGTATCCCCAAACAGAGATCATTATCCCTTTACTAGTAAATTAGATTTTGATTGCACAAACAATATGGCAGAATATGAGGCATGCATCATGGGTATCCGTGTAGCCATAGAACACAAGATCAAAGAACTAGAAGTATATGGGGATTCTGCAATAGTGATCTATCAACTCAAAGGTGAATGGGAGACGAGAGACCCCAAATTGATCAATTATCGAAGACTGGTACTTGAGTTAATTGAGGAGTTTGATGACATCACCTTCTACTACCTCCCGCGAGATGAAAACCAGATAGCTGATGCCTTGGCTACTTTAGCATTCATGATCAGTGTGAATAAACAAGAGGATGTAAAACCTATCCAGATGAGTATTTATGAGGCTCTGGCCCATTGTTACAATATCGAGGAGGAAGAAAATGATGATCACCCTTGGTACCATGATATACTACGATATGTGAAGAATCGTAAATACCCTGACCAAGCAACTGAGAATGGTAAAAGGACGTTGAGAAGACTGGCCAGTGACTATGTCTTAGATGGGGAGATCCTATACAAAATAAGAAAGGATCAGGTGCTACTATGATGTGTGGACGCTATTGAGGTTAAAAAAATCTTAGAAGAAGTCCATGAAGGTGTCTGCGGAACACATGCTAATGGTTTTACAATGGCCAGGCAAATCATGATATTTGGATATTATTGGTCCACCATGGAAGGGGATTGCATCGGTTATGCCAAGAGATGTCATAAGTGCCAAATTTATGGAGACAAAATTCATGTGCTTCCCTTACCTCTTCATGTTATGACTTTTCCATGACCTTTATCTATGTGGGGCATGGATGTCATTGGGCCGATATCACCAAAAGCTTCCAATGGGCATCGATTCATCTTTGTGGCCATCGATTACTTCACCAAATGGGTAGAAGCCACTTCATATGCCAATGTTACAAAGTTGGCAGTCAGCAAATTCTTGAAGAAATAGATCATATATCGGTATGGAATGCCAGAAAGGATCATATCTGACAATGCATTAAACTTGAACAACAGTACGATAGCGGACGTATGTAGTTAATTTAAGATCAAACACCACAACTCGTCACCATATCGCCTAAAAATGAATGGTGCGGTTGAGGCAGCCAATAAGAACATTAAGAAGATCGTGGGGAAAATGACTGAGATTTATAAAGATTGGCATAAGAAGTTACCATTTTCCCTTTATGCCTATCGAACGTCTGTTAGAACCTCCACCGGGGCAACGCCTTTCTCTTTGGTTTATGGAATAGAAGCGGTTTTGCCCATTGAAGTCAAAATTCCTTCCCTCCGAGTTTTGTCAGAACTAAAGTTAGATGAAGCAGAATGGATCCAGTCTCGATATAATCAATTGAACTTGATCGAAGAAAAGAGGCTAAGGGCTATCCGTCATGGTCAGATGTACCAAAAACGAACGATGCGAGCTTATGACAAAAAGGTTCACCCCAGAGAATTCCATGAGGGGGACTTGGTATTGAAAAAGATCCTTCCCATACAAAAGGACTTTAGAGGAAAGTGGATGCCAAATTAGGAGGGACCTTATGTGGTAAAGAAGGCCTTTTCTGGAAAAGCTCTGATTTTGACCGAGATGGATGGCCAAAACTTGTCTAATCTTGTGAATTCAGATTCAGTCAAGAAATACTTCACCTCAAAAAAAAAGGAGAGGCCAAGGCGAAAACTCGCAAAAGGCGCTTTGAGACCAAAGGGGTTTTGAGTTGAAAACCTAGAAAAAGGGCAGCTCAAATTTTGATTGAAGATTGAACATGTGATGGTAGGGTTTTATCAAAAGGAAGAACGTTACATCTTGGGGCATCAACGAAGTACTCTGGATCTTCTAAACACATATCAGACTCAAGATGGTCCTCAAGAAGTTTGTGCAAAGAAGCTCATACTGCGATATTTAGGGCACCTAATTTCATCTTACTCATTTTGTATTTTAACAACATTTGCTATTTTGATTAATCCATTCATTTCGAGACTTGCTCCCAATAAATTTCAATCTTGTCTATTGTTAAAATCTTTTTCAAGCATTTTTCATTGAAATAACGATTAATGGACTAATAATATTCAAGCAAAAGGATTTCTTGCATATTGCTCTGAAAGGTTTTCTAAATAGTACAAGGATCTGAAACAGGACCACTAGTCAGAACTAACCAAATTTAAGAGTTGAAAATATTTGGGAAAGAATAATCTAAATTGTGATTATTTTTTCACATTTTCTGTCAAAGATACCAGCTAAACAGGAAGGCAGGATAATGCGTCAGTGATAGAACCTTGATGAACAACGAGCAATGTCAACCTAAACAATAAAAGGGGATCATTCTAAAAAAAATGACATTCAGCACTCATACAAATATCATTCATACACATCTAGTTAGGAGCATTTGATTCATTCTGATCATAACATCCTAATCACTCGGCATAAAGATAGGCCCATAAAATGGATTCTACAGGTCATGTTCCCCAGAGAACGGTGTAACAAATCAGTGAAACCACATTAGTGAAACCATAAATCCTATACCCCTGAAGTTATAGTGGGACGAATTTAAGTCATCGTGGTGGATCTTATCTCCCTAAAGTTGCAGTGGAGCAGATTAAAGTCACAAACCTTATCTTCTTGAAGTTTCAGTGGAGTAGGTTGAAGTTACAAATCTTATCTCCCTAAAGGTGCAGTGGAACAGATTAAAAAGAACCTTATCTTCCTGAAGTTGTAGTGGAGCAGGTTGAAGCTACAAATCTCATCTCCCTGAAGTTGCAGTGGAGCAGATTGAAGATAGCAAATCTTAACTCCCTGAAGTTGCAGTGGAGCAGATTGAAGTGACAAGTCATATACCTCTGAAGTTTTAGTGGGTCGGATTAAATCTACCATAGCAAGTCTTATCTCCCTGAAGTGGCAGTGGAATAGACTAAATCTACAAGTTACAAATCTTATCTCCCTGAAGGTGCAGTGGAGCATATTAAAGAGAAACTTATCTCCCTAAAGTTGCAGTGGAGCGGGATAAAGCTATAAATCTTATCTCCCTGAAGTTGCAGTGGAGTAGATTGAAGATAACAAATCTTATTTTCATGAAGTTGCAGTGGAACAGATTAAAGCTACAAGTTATAAATCTTATCTCCCTGAAGTTGCAGTGGAGCAGATTGAAACGATAAGTCCTATACCTCTGAAGTTGCAGTAGGTCGGATTAAATCTACCATAGCAAGTCTTATCTCCCTAAAGTTGCAGTGGAACAGATTAAAGCTACAAGTTACAAATCTTATTTCCTGATGTTGCAGTGGAGCAGATTGAAGATAGCAAATCTTATCTCCCTGATGTTACAGTGGAGCAGATTGAAGATAGCGAATCTTATCTCCATGATGTTATAGTGGAGCAGATTGAAGATAGCGAATCTTATCTCACTGATGTTATAGTGGAGCATATTGAAGATAGCGAATCTTATTCCCCTGAAGTTGCAGTGGAACAGATTAAAGCTACAAGTTACAAATCTTATCTCCCTGATGTTGTAGTGGAGCAAATTAAAGATAGTGAATCTTATTTCTCTGAAGTTGCAGTGGAATAGATTAAAGCTACAAGTTATAAATCTTATCTCCCTAAAGTTGCAGTGGAGCAGATTAAAGATAGCAAATCTTATTTCCCTGAAGTTGCAGAGGAACAGATTAAAGTTACAAGTTACAAACCTTATCTCCCTGAAATTGCAGCGGAGTAGATTGAAACTAAAATTCCTATACCCCTGAAGTTGCGGCGGGATAGGATGAGGCTACTTGGAAAAGAGAGACACCAAAGAAGTCGAGATTCAGCAAGATCAGGCAAAATTGGCCTTCTTTAAGGTCTTTGCTCCATTCCCGTTAATAGACCTTTTTTGCCCGGGCCCAAACCAAACCAAATAAAAATAAAAATTACAAGTCCATTTACAAAAAAATACATGTCAACCCAAATTACAAGCCCGAATTTAAAAAAACCCTAAGCCCAAATTACAAGCCCACAACCTAAACTCATTTTCAGTAAAATCAGAAACCCTAGCCCTTCTTCTCGCCGCAGCCTCGCCACGTAGGCAGGCATGCCGTCTGACACCCCTCTGCCACCACTATTGACCTCGCTCTCTGCGACCGCCGCCTGCAAAGAAGAACAAGCACGCAAGGCAGTAGAAACAACAAAGAAAAAAACAAAAGAACAGTAACATACATTGTTGTAATTTGGCTATAAAAGCCACAATAGCTAGTTTGTATTTTTTTGGAAAAACACACACAGAGAAACATAAAAGAGCGTCAAATTTCAAACAAAAGGGAGCATTTTATTTTATTTATTTTATTTTCGAAGTAAAAAAAAAGAAGGGAAAAGGGTTAAAAAAAACATACCTGACTCTTCATCTTCCGCCACCGTGAGTGGCTGAGGTCATCACCACCGATGAAAGGTGACTCCTTTCTCACGGAAAGTTTTTTTTAAAACCTTAAAACCGAAATGTTTTATCTTCTTCTTTTTTTTTTTGAATTTTTGGCTTTAGTTTCAGTAGTTTCAACTTTAAATCGAAGTTTTACGCGAAGAGGTGAGAAAAATGGGGTATATTGGTTTTTTTCGGCCACAGGGGACGGCGGTCACCGTCGCCGACGATCGGTGGCCGCGGCAGTTCTCTTGGCCGGATTATGGGACCCCTTTTCAAAGAAAGAAGAGAGAAAAGAAAGTTTATTTATTTTTTTAAAAACAGTTTAAAATGATTTTTTTTGAAACTTTTTTAACTTAAATAAGCCCCCCAAAACGACGTCGTTTTGGGCTTGGCTTCTAACGCCCAAAACGGCGTCGTTTCAAGGCTGACCCGATCTGACCCGAACCACCCTACCTTAGGATCCGCGTGTTTTCGCGATGTAGGTCTAATTACTATTTTGGTCCTTCCGCTTTTTACATTTTTTTCAATACAGTCCTTTTTTTTTTGTCTTTTTAAATTTACCCCGTTTAATTTAAATTTTTTTTATTTTGGTCCCTTCAAACAGTGTGCATAAGGAAGTCTAGGATATTTTCCCTTTCAGCCCCTATTCTTTCTTAGCGCGTTGCACCTTAGTCATTTGTTCAGGAATATTTTTCTATTCAGTCCCTAACCTTTTTTAGTGCGTTACATTCTAGTCTTTGTTAGTTTATTTACTTATTTTTATAATTTATACCCCTAATTTCATTTTAATTCCAATTGACTCCTTTATTTATTTAATTTCAACTTTTCATTTTTATTATTTTATTTATTTATTCTTTGCCTTTATTTTATTTTCATAATGTTTGCACTTCCATCTTATTACACATTATTATTATTTATGTTAATATTATGATGGTTACTAGTATAATTATTGTTATTATTATTATTAAATTGTTATTATTTATTTATTTATTCTATCATCATTATAGTCCATTATGATCATTTATTAGCATAATATTTTCGTTTTATTAATTTATCCACTTGTTATGTCATTTTTTTATCCGTTATTTTATATTGTGCTAATACTTGTGCTAAGTGCTACATTTAAACTTATTTGTCCGTTTTTACACCATACCCGAATAAACTAAAATACTAATTTAAGTGTTAAGTTAACTTTTGCGCGTTGCATAAAAAGAAAATTTTAAATTAAGACAATGTTCCGTATTTAGAGATTCGAAAGGTCGTATCCTAACTTACGGCGTTCGACTTTCTCTTTGAACCAAGATAACCGAACATTCCTCTTAAAATTTAAACATGTGAGAATTAAATAATAAAATAAAAAACGAGCTTATTTTCGAGAATTCGAGACGTTGTGTCCTAACTTACGGGACATGACCTTTTTTCGTTATCTCGAAATAAGAAGGCTTCTTACATAAGTTTTGATTTAACTAAATGATTTAAATAAAAAAAACATGCAAAGTGAGGTCGTGTTTTAAACTCTTTTCAAATTTTCAATTTCTCGGCACTAAAGACATCAAGTAATTAATTAAGTACCAATTTTGGGCGTAACGAGGGTGCTAACCCTTCCTCGTGCGTAACCAACTCCCGAACCTATTTTTCTGGATTTCGTAGACCGAAAAATATTGTTTTAGCAAATTAAATCTCTTATTAAAACGATCAAATTTTAAGGTAACCCAATCACACCTCTTAAAAGTGATTGGTGACTACTCTATTTTTATTTTTTTTAAATAAAAAATCGATTTCAAAAAAAATTTCGCCACTGATAATTCAGAAGTCTGACTAGGAGTCGGGAACTCAAAATGAAAAGGAGCCCAGTGGGCAGCACCCACTTGTTTTATTCGAATACATGCCTGCCAGACAATGGGCATAGCATCTTCTCATTCACGCATTGTATCACATCAGACCGTGATTCGAAGCCAAGCTACGCTCCTATCTTCAACTTGGATTCTCTCTTAAACTAACGCTAACCCGCCAATGCATTGATCAACATGTTTAAGTTCATCAAATATTGAGTGTGTTTTGTGTTTGTGATTCAGGTCATCCCCAGTTTCTACATCATGTTTAAGATTCCAAAGCATCAGGTTGCTGGTCATCAAGCCATTGATGGAAATCTCGGCCCGCTCGTAGACGATTCAGGACGTTTCTACAAGCCTCTCCAGGACGATGAACGCGGCACCATGGAGCTGGCCTTCTATCAATCATTCTCTTCCAAGCTTCCACATCACATCCGCGGATTCTTTCCTGTTTTTTACGGCACCCAACTTGTGGAGGCCTCTGATGGGTCTGGTTTACATCCCCATCTTGTCTTACAAGATATAACCTCCAATCACCTTAATCCATCTATCTTGGACATCAAAATCGGTTCCAGAACCTGGTACCCTGAAGCATCCGAAGATTACATCCAAAAGGTTCTCGAGGGAGACAGATTAACGACTACTGTCACCTTAGGGTTTAGAATATCTGGATTGCAGATATATGAAAGCAAGGAATCGGGATATTGGAAGCCAGCAAGGGAGGAAGTCAAGAGTTTTAGTGCCGATGATGTTAGATTAGTTCTGAGGAAGTTCGTTTCATCAAATCTGGAACCGGAACCGGATTGTTGTTTTGCTTCTACCATTTATGGTGGTTGTTCAGGGATTTTGGAACAATTATTGAAGCTGAAAGCATGGTTCGAGGATCAAACGGTTTACCATTTTCATTCATGTTCACTTCTCCTCTTGTTTGATAAAGAATCGGTTTTGAATGGAAGGACAGTACCGTTTGAAGTTAAACTCATCGATTTCGCTCATACTGTGGAAGCTAAAGGTGTTATCGATCATAATTTCCTGGGTGGACTATGCTCCTTTATCAAGTTCGTCTCTGAGGTTCTCACAGAATCCAAAGTATCCACAATCGAAGCTAGTTTTAATTAAAGAACCTGAGAAGAAATGGATATGTAGTAACAGAAAGTGATGAATTATCTGTTTCTTGACTTAAAGCTATGAGAGAATGTTGTCAAATAAGTGAATACCTTTGATGTGTTTTCATATATGAATCGGGTTGTGTTTATATCATAGTAAGTGTAAGTAAACATATTTTCTCAGTAGAGAAGGCCGAAGGGTTATATGTAAAAATAGACCTAAAAAAGGCTAGGTTACTAAGGATGTGAGTCGCCAATGGATAGTATGTCATCTATATAGCCATATTATCTTTAAATACGTCCAATATTTTGCTAAATATTTCAACTTTGAAAATTAAATAAGTAAATTGTAAATAATATGGATTCCAATAATAAATTTGGATATCTTATTCCATTATTAAATATAAATAAGATATAATAATAAATTTAGCTATTAGTATTTATATATTTTATCACTTTGCTCATTATTCGTTTTTTGATCACTTTAGCCATAAACTTTCAAAATTTAGTCAAACTATTTTTGTATGGATGGAAAATCTTACTAAACTATTACAATTTTAATAGCATTGATGTGGCAACTCACATGACATTCTACATTTACTTCACGACTAACACCGATATATTTTCTAAAAGATTTAATCAACTTTTTTTAAAATTTATTAATTTTTTTATGAATTATGCGTGAATAGCCACATGAGTGCTCATGCCAATGCCATTAACTTTTTACAGTTCAATCATTTTTTTGTCCAAAAGAAAGTAATTTGATTAAATTTTGAAGGTTGAAGGTCAAAATGATTAAAAAAAGAAAAGAATAAGAACCAAAGTGACAAAATAGATAAATGTTAGACACTAAATTTATCATTATGCGAATTCTAATAACGAAATTTCTCTTTCCAAAATCAAAATAGGATACTATTGCAAATAATAAATTATGAAAGAGTACTCAAAAGATCCAGATCCTTAAAAAGAAAAGTAAATTACACTAGTAGTCACCTAACTATTAGTAAATTTCTTTTTGGCATAATTATAAAAAAAAACCCTCAACGTTTAAGGGCTTTTGGTTTTGTTCTCTTAACCTTTTTATTTTTTGATTGACACCCTCAACATTACGATTTTTTTAGAAATTAGCCCACTTTTAACGGTCAATGTGAGTTGACCATTAATCAAACTGTAGGTCAACATAGTAGCCCATATGGCATGCCACATAAGCGCACGACGTCATATATGACGTCATCTATTTAACTCTTTTTTTTGTTTTTCATTTTGTTTCCATTTTCTTTCTTCCTCCCTCTTTACCTCTTCCCCTGCAAGTCACACCATTGAAGGATTCTTCTAAAACCCAAAGCTTTAAATTTGCTCTTTATCACCACCACTACAATGGCAAATTTCAAAGAAATGAAAATTTTCTACTTATATTAATTAAACATAAAATAATGCTATAATTTTTAAACTTATTCATCTTCATCATCAACCTGTTTATACAACTCTACAATACATATAACTATCTCAAACCCTAAATTGACATGCAAAAATCAAGATTCCATGGAAATGAATATGATGATTTCAATGGAAAAAAAAAACCCAGAAAAATGAAATTAAATTTAATCCAAAGCATTGGGACCAGCACAAGCTTTCAAAATAGGGCTCCAAATCATTTGCACCATGAACTTCCTTCCTTTGTTGTCGTTCATGTTATACTTTTTCCCTTTCTGGTCTCTCATGACTTGACCGATGTACCCTCCGTCGTCGCTGGTACCGTACAACCCTTCATAGAAGTCTCCTATCTCCATCGATGCGGTAGGGTCCTCTCCAGAATACCATGCGTTCACCAGTGGGTTTATGGAGAGCTCGGCTAACTCGTGGGCGATTTATGAAGTCTTTGATGAGGAGTTTTTGGGAAACAGACCAACGACCGTACCAAATGAGGTAGATATTGATCAGTGACGAGGAAAGGACGGGACCCATGTGGTAACGGAGGTCGAAAATGTCCGATGAGCCTTCGAACTTTTTGGAAGAGGAAAGGATTCTGGGTGGAAGCTTGGGGTTAAAGAACTCAGCTTGATGAGTGTTTAAAGTTTGGTCTTTTGCAAATTTAAAAAGCAAATTTTGTTTATTTTGTTGGTTTATTTTGAGTTCTGATTAGTTTTTGAAATTGGGTTTTTAAAAATGAGGAAACCCACAAAAGAATCAAAGATGAAGTCAAAACCTGATAAAAAAAATCCATGGCTGGAATCAACAGTTAGAGGGGAAGAGAGAAAGAAGGAAGAAGAAAGAAAATGGAAACAAAATGAAAAAAAAAAGTTAAATAGATGACGTCATATATGACGTCGTGCTCTTATGTGGCATGCCACATGGGCTACTATGTTGACCTACAGTTTGATTAACGGTCAACTCACGTTGATCGTTAAAAGTGGACTGATTTCTAAAAAAAATTGTAACGTTGAGGATGTCAATCAAAAAATAAAAAGGTTAAGTGCACAAAACCAAAAGCCCCCAAACGTTGAGGTTTTCTTTACAATTATGCCTTTCTTTTTTGATCATTCAACTATGAAAAGTTATAAAATGGTCAGCCAACTATTCAATTTTTTTTTTGGTCACCAACCGCTAAATTACTAATGGAAAGATAGCTTAGCAGGTTTTAAAATTGGTATATAACAACTTTAACCCTCAACATTTATATATTGTGTCAATTTAGTCTTGTTTCTAAAATATATTGCCTTCAATATTTACAAATTGTGTATTTTGGTCTTTTCTGTAGATTTTTTTCTTTCACTACAGCAAAAAATGTATATAGCAGTGCAAGTAGCGGCGTTTTTAAATGAAACGCCACCAGTTTTTACAATTAGCGTCACTTGTCTTCAAAAACGTCGTAAAAATATTTGTGGCATCTTTTTCTAAAGCATGGTTGTATGTCCATTTCTTTAGCTGCATTGTTGCATACAAACACCGTTAAATATTTGTGGCAGTAGTTTTACTGATGATTTTGGTGGCGCTTTCATTTTCACCGTTATTTTTTTTATAAACGCCACTATAAGCTAAGAAAATACACTACAATAATCTTATTTTGACGTAGTGTTTGTAACATTTAGGGTTAATATTAAAAGAATAAGAAAAGATAAAATTTATTATCTTTGATTTTTGAGTATTTTCATTTTTAGTATATTTTCAATTAAATTTAGCTTATAAATTTGTTTTTTAGCTTTTTAGGTGAAATGGTCACAAAGAAAAGCAAAACTACAAAAAAAAAGGTACCAAATTGCACAATGTGCATATGTTGAGGGTTAAGTTTTTTAGAATCAAAATTGTAACGACCCAAACTTCAATAGTGTTAGAATTCGGAACCTCATTTCTGTAAACTGAGCCTGTAAACATAAAACAAGAATATTTACGAAGTTATTATAAAAACATATTGAAGTTTGGTTAAATAATTTAACTGATAAAGTGGTTAATTAAACTCAGGAACTAAATTGTAAAAGTTTAATTGCTATTGAGTTTTAATTTAGAAAATGCTTGGGGACCTATATAGCAATAATCTAAAGGACCAAAAAGGGTAATAAACCAGTTTTTGGCATGAGTGGTTTGTCGTCAAATGTAGTAGTTAATTTGAGTCATTTTCGCACTTAAAGAGCTTGTTTTATAGGCAATTTAGTATTTTACATTACGTTTCCGATATTTAGTACTTAGAATTAAATATTAGTAAAATAAGTGTTTTTAACACATTTTGTGATTGTGGTGACTTATTAGGCCGACACGGACCTTAGGTAGTTCTAATATATTCAATTGAGTGTGTAGGGTGAAAGATTAAAGGCCCAATTGATGTGGAAGCAAGGGACGAATGACGCACAAGCTTACCAGGACGTCAAAGCACGAAATGAATGACACAAGGCAATTTTCACTTGTCGTGTCACGCCATAGACAGGTCAACTTGTCGCCCAAGGATGCCGAGACTATTTTCGTCCGCACAATCAACCTTATACGAAGACCTAAAACGTGCCAAAGACCTAATTTGGGCTGCCAACACTTTTGTAACAGCCCATTTTTAGTGAAATCAAAAAAGTGGTTTCGGAACCACAAATTTGACAAGTAAATATTTATTTTATTATTATAGTGTCTACAGAATCTTAGTAAGGTCGTATAAAATTTTCATTAAGAAATTTTGACGTTTGCATGCTTAATTTCGTGAAAATGACTAAATCATAAAAGGTGCAAAAGTAGAGTTCTATTAGTTAAAGGTATCTATTAGCTATGAAATTAAATTGTTAAGGGATTTATATGGTAATTAAACCATTATTATAAATAGTGGGAAAAGATGGACACTGAATAAATGAATTTTTATGTTATAACTAAGGTTAAACTAGTAATTTAATAAATAAAAGAAAATTAAAACAAAGTAAAAATGGTATTATCTTCTAATTTGGTTTCTTCCACTGAAATATTGAAGAAAAACACCATTTTTGGTGCTTTGAAGGTTCGGCCAAGCATTCTCTTTGCATGTGAGTGATTTTTTATCACGTTTTTAATGATTCTATGTTTTTCAAGTCGTTGTAGCTTAATCTAGCTAGCCCAGGGACTAACTTGAAAAAATTTTAAAGGTTTAGGGTTTTGCCATGAATGTTCTTGAATGATTTTTACATTTTAATGAACTTGTTGTTAAATAAACAACTTTTGTAAAGTGTGATTTTTGATGAAATTATCATTTAGAGACTTAGTTGTAAAAGTAGTAAAATACCATGATAAATTTGTTTAATGTTGAGTTTTATGGGATTGTATAAGTCCCCGGGTAATTCGGCTAGCATGAAAAGTGGATGAATTTGTATAAATGTCAATTTATGAGCTTAAGAACTAAATTGTAAAGAAGTTAAAATATTAGGGGTAAAAGTGTAAATTTGCAAAAGTATGGATTTTGGACTAAATTGAATAGTATGATTATTAAATGAATTGAATTTGCTTATTTAGATCAAGGTAAACCTCGTACAGATCTATATCGAGGAAAAGCTAAAGCCTCGGATTAGTGATCTCGTTCTTCCATCTTTGTAATCGAGGCAAGTTTGTATGTTTAAATAACATTTTAATGTTATTTTGATATATATGCTATTGTACTATTTATCAAGTCATGAAACGATGGAAATCCAATGACGTTTCGACAGTTATCGAGCCCCGTTTGATCCTTAGGAATGTATATGATACAAATGACATGTCATTAGGGCTACCATGTTTCGAGTGCTGGTCTTGAATGTCTTACCGATGGCTGAGTTCTGGCATTTGTTACGGATACTCGTTAGCTTGTGTGAATGGCGTTGTGTAGCTTACATTCCGACCATCAGCTTGTGTGAGAAGACCCATTTTATGGCTCGAGTGAGCAACGATGTAAAGGAAAAGGAAAGGAATGATTTCGACCATGTGTTTAGCACACTTTATGTGATCTTTCCTGTGTATCCGTTATTATTCTAAGTGGTTCAACGGGCATGAAAAGGGAAGGAACAGTAAGTGTTCTAATGGTTATGTTATGAACCTATGGAAAGGTATGAAATGATCTATGAATGTATATCTATGTTTATAGAAAATATGAATCCAATGGCATTATGTTCATGTGAATTTACCTTACCATGTGATAATTCAAGTGAATTATGTGTTAAAGCACTAACAATTGTTGTTGATGATGCTCAGGCTTGTGCCAAGCTATTGGTTGGATTGTATCATGTTTAATTTTAAAGTTATGCATTGAAATGATAAGTTATATTCATGTTATATGAACTTACTAAGCATTATATGCTTACGTAGTTTTCTTTCCTATGTTTTATAAACTATCAGAAGCTCGATCGGTTTGAAAGCTCGTTGGAGACCTATCATACTATCCACCGATTATATCGATAGATTTTGATGTTTTGGTCAAGGTTATAATGGCATGTATAGGTGGACTTATGTTTAATGGCTAGTTGATGTTTATGGCATGTAAATGTTTCTTTGAATTTGTGGTACTTTTGGCACTTTTAATACCTTGTGGTTGGGTGTTAATATGGTCAAGTTGATGCATGATTTCATGACCAAAGTGGTAAGTGATGGTATTTTTGTTATGTGATCAATAATGGTATGTTTTGATATGGAATTAACTTAGTTGTGTACGGCTGATGTATGACCAAATATGCATAAGTTTAGATGTGTTTAATGGTTTGTAATTAAGGTGACTTATTGGCATATTGGTTGTATAGATTAATCGTTTAGTGAATTGGTCATATTATGCATGTTTCGGTATGTTTTGGTACCTTGATCATATGTGTATATTGCTTGTAGGTACATGGTTGAGATGGGTGATGGAAATGGCTTGATTTTGGCCATTTTATTGTCCACATGGCCCTGCGACACGGCTGTGTGTCCCCTGTAGGTTTTAAAGGTTGCAAGTTAGGAAGTTACACGGCCTAGCACACGGGCGTGTGGCTTGGCCGTGTGACCCAAGTCAGAGAGTTACACGGGCACGAACATGGGCTGAGACACAGCCGTCTGTCCCTATTTCGATTGTTACACGGCCTGAGACACGGGCGTGTGTCTCAGCCGTGTGACCCCTGTAGTTTAAAATTTCTATCTTTTTCCTCAACGTTTCAAATGTTTCCTATTTACTCCCGAATCATTTCTAAAGTGTTTCTAAGGTCTTGAGGGCTCGATTAAGGGACAAAGTGCATGAATATGAATTGATTATGCTATGTTTAATGAAATGATTGGAAATGTATGTTTTTACATTACGATTTTACGGTAATACTCCGTAACCCTATTCCGAAAATAGATACGGGTTAGGGGTGTTACAACTTCTATAAATAAGATATTAGGGGTTTGATGTAACTAAGTCATCCTAAACGCACTCAAAAACCCTAGTAGTTTAGGAGTATGATAATATTAGTTTTCTTTCGGCTTTTCATAATTATTTGTTTTTCCTCTTAGAATCAATTTCAATCCAAGAGTTTATTTATATTATTAAAGTATTTCAATTTATCTTTTCTTTGCATTCGATATATTTCTTTATTCCAATCAATCAATTTGCTACTCCGTTCTCCATTCAATATCAAATCCATGATTATTCTAATCTCGTTTCTCTTCCACTTCAATCGTGTTCTTCACATGATTTATTCAATTGAGATTGAGATTATGAATAACATAAGTGGCTAAATCCCTAATGGGAGATTAACGAGTGGATAAGAATGTGATTAACGAAGGATTTAGGGTTTTCCTAATAGGGTTAGTTGGAATAGATTATGTGTTCTTAAACCCTAGGCTTGATAACCCTAGGAAGTTATCATAGGCTAGATGAGGTCGGGAGATAAGTCGAACCGAGTAAATCATAATTTATCTTGGTTGAGAAAGTGAGGTCGGAGATAAGCGAGTATCAACCAATCGATTAATTAGTTAGACACAGCTGGAGTATTAAAATCGATGTAAAAACCATGTACAGACGATCGCCTATCAATAGGCGCTCTCGGAACCTCCGTACACGGATCTTGAACTCTATATTCTTCACTTAATAGCGTGAAATCTTCAGGTGACTCCACATCAGCTAACTCAACAAACAATTGAATCAGTTCAGTGTTGAAACTCCCAGTCCGACAATAAAGCACGACCATTGTCTCCACATCTTCATCATCTACAAGTTCCATCTCGGTAAATTTGATGGGATTTGATGAAACTGGGAATTTGTAGAATAGTTTCGACATCATTCTCCCACAACATCTAACAATTTTTGCAGTGATCCTTTCTTTCATATCATTAACAGACACATTTTTATTAAATCTCATTGCTATTTGTTGACGAGATTAAAAAATACAACCAACGGTGTTCTTAAAATTACTCCATCAAAATACACACGTACATAGAATTGATGATCCATCTTCAATACTAAATCTGTAAAAGAAATTAAGTTTCCCAATAATTATTTGAAAAACAAGATTCTAATGTAAAAAATATAATAAAATAAAATTAATATTGTACTAACCTTACAAATTCTTCTTTGTTTTCTCTTCTTCTGCAATTTTTTTTTCCTTTCTTTTTATTAGTTAACTGCTAAACTGTTTAAGAAGGCTTTGTTTAAATAGGGTCCGATGCCGCTTGACAGCGTCCCTCCACCTGGGCATTGCCTGACAGCATCCCTCCACCTGGGTGGTGCCTAACAAGTCTCCTCCACCCCTCCAACTCAATTTAAACTCGTATTTTACCTGTATTATGACAAGTAATATTGGTACCGCCATATAAGTTGGCACCACCAACAAAAAATGATTTTTTTTAAACCCTATTAGGTCTCATGATGGCTTGATGATTATGGGAAAAAAAAATGGTGGTGCCAACTTGTAAAGTACCACCCCTGGTAACTATTACAAACATACTACTTTAGTAAATAATCTCATGTACATATCATTTGAGATTTTTTTTTTTTTTTTGTATCATTAAGATAAAAAAGCCCATTAGCAAAAGAAAAGCTAAGAGGGTACCATATGTTGTGCTTGTGCAAGCGCTTGAGCTTACAGGATTGAGAGCCTGTAGAAGACACTGTGCCTTGTCCTAATTTATTTGGGTCAAATTGTCTTTTTATATTTAAACTCATTAGGGTCGGCCTAGTCCTTTGTTGAGCAATAGTGTATTTGAGCTAAGCCCATGTTTTTTGGTCCACCAGAAATCCCAATCAATAAGCCAGTATGGTGGTCCAACTTTTTATTGATATTTTTGATAGATAATAGAAACATGTTATAGGTGGTCAAGAAAAGTGGGCCAAAGAACTTTATACAACCAAGACAGAAGTGGGATCAAAGGTGTACACAAGTTTCCCAAAGTGAGCTTTAGCTTAGACTATCATTTTATTATTTAACTTCATCTCCTTATCCGAAAAGTGGATTAAAAATTCTCCTTATGGAAATCAAACTTGGTGGAGGTCTTGTGAGAGAAATCTGAAGCTAGCTGGCGTAGCACCTTGGTCAGCGCCGGTGCCCCACAATAAAACACACCTGCCAATACCATTTCCCCAACTATTAAATATTAAAACCATCCGTATTGTGTTTAAAAATGGTTAGTTCAGCGTAGTAGTACGTACCAACTCGAGCGTTGTTGTGATTAACAGCAATGTGTTTGTAGACACTGCGCCAATTTGGCTTGGCGAAATGCGATTTTACACGTGTACCAGAGACGACATCGACACCGTTTTTAGCATGGTTGAGAGACTGGAGCATGGTGATGAGCGCAGAGCGAGCATCACCTTCTTCGTAAACACTGGTGCAATAGTTATGGAGCTCAATGACATGATCATGGTCCATTTCAGCTACTTCATTCATGATGCCTTTGAACCAATCAAAAGAGCCTTGTTCCCTTGTTACCCAATAAAAGAAAGCCCTCTTTGTCTTGAAGTTTTCTCTTCTTTTTGGATTTGGTGGAGATGGAGAACTCGTTTTGTTATTTATGGCAACCCCATTTTCCAGGGCACTGCTCAGTTCTTCATCTTCATCCTCCGCCATGGATCTGATGTTGTGTACAATGTCCTTGACAATGCTGATCATGGGGGTTGCTCCAATCCCCAAACCCACTAACAAAACCACTTCATATTTCTTGTAGTCTTGTGCTGGTGCTCCATATGGCCCATCGATTAGCACTCTTGGGAATCTGTACATTTCAGTCATCAATGCGAAGTCAGAACAATTTTTTAAACGGCCGAATGAAATTTTAATTTTTTATATAGTCTATATCTTTATAATTTTTGAAGGATTAAATTAAATTTTTATAATTTTAGGAGGACCAAAGTGTAATTTTACATTTACTAATTTAAAATTTTAAAAAAATTAAAAGACCTAAATGATAATTTTTCATTTTAGGCGGGCCGGGCCCATGCCAGCCCTCCTAGAATCGCCTCTGCTTTGTCATACGCCAAATGTTTAAATTGAGGCATAACCTTTTATATAGGTTGTTCATAAAGTTTATTCAATCATATAAAAATTAAACATTTACAAAAGAGTTTAAATGAATGTCAAACTTTTTTAAAATGATCAAATAAGAGTCAAACTTTTTTTAAAGTGCTCTACTAAAAACCTTTCAAATGTAGCATATCAGGTTCCAAATTATAATTTTTTTTTCTTTTTTTTTCAAGTAATATATGATTCAACTGACACCTACTCTATTCTAAACAACTCGACATTTACTTGATTTTTATTACAATTATTAAGTTAGAGTACTTGAAAAACTTTTATTTAAATATTTTTGTAAAAAATTAACCTTTATATAATCATTTTAAAAATTTTAATTTTTATGTAATCCCTAAAATGTTAAACCCCAATAATTTGAGCTACGGTGGTTATGAAAAAAAAGTAATGTACAGCTAAAGATGAAAATGACTATACATTTTTTTTTCTGTTTCCATCAAAGGAGGTTTGTGACAGCCACTAGCTAACAAGGTGAAATATCCAAATTTTCTTCATGGGCATGTAGCATGAGTCAAAGGTTTTGAAATTAGTGTTTTGGTTGCTAATTTTCAACAACTTGATGCTATTGTTTTTGTGATATGGAGGTGATTTGGAAGCTAAGTGAGATAGACAGTCAGGGATAAAATATAACCGACAAACAACGAATATGACATTGCTAAACCACTGAATGGGCACCATCAACATCTTCGCAATTGCGTAAAGTGGACAATAGTTTTCTTTTTCATATTAATTTTTAAATAAATAAATTTTGAACATTTTATGTATGAAAATAAATATATATAAATCAAAAATATAAAAATAAAATAGACCTAAAAAGCTTTAAAAAATCATTCTCTTTTGTATTTTTATTTTCAAATTTTATATATTTTTTTAGAAATCTTAATTTTTACAATTTATTAATTAAATTTTCTTTTTCAAGAGATGCACGGGCTAGCAAAATTCTTAAATTTTAAATATACGTATGCATAAATTATATATATATATATATTATATTTTTAAATTTTGTAGTTTTGATTATTGGAGAATTTCAAACTTAAAAGGCTATAAATAAAATAAAGTAAAAGTTGTAATATGATTTTAATTTTGTAATTTATTCATAATATATGATAAGTTTTATAATTAAAAAAATATAGCTATATAATAGTAGCATATGATTAATAACATGATAAGAAATTATTAATGTAGAGTACTAAATGGTTAAAAAAATATTAACTAAGAAAATTAAAGTGAATATGTTATAATAGTATATAATTAATAGCATAAAATAAATTATTAATTATATACCGTAATTATTATGACACCAAAGTGCAATTATACTTTAAGCTTTGTAATATTACAACATTTAGTAGGTTAATTCATAATTGCATACTTTTAGATGAAATTTTTTAAGGATAATGTCACATTTGGTATTTATACTTTTATAAAATATTCAATATTGTGTTTGTATTTTGAAAATGTCTAATGTGGTACTTGAACTACCAATATGCGTTTTATTATGGTACTTGTACTTTCATAAAATGTCCAATGTGGTACCCAGTGTTAACACCGTTAGTGAATTGCTAAACCAGCCAATTAAAAATCAACACGTAGAACTATTTTCTACATCATCAAATCCGCATGGATAATATAATATGATGTGAAAAACTAAAACAAACAAAAAAAATTAAAATAAATAAATAAATAACTAAACATATGATTTTTTTTTTGTTTTATTTAGTTTTTCATTTTTTTAGTTTAATTTAATTTTATTTATTTATTTTTCATATCATATTATATTATCCATGTAGATTTGCTGATTTGAAAAAAAAATCTACATGTCAAATTTTTATTGGCTGGTTTAGTAATTCATTACGATATTAATATCAGATATCTTAATAAAATAAAATAAATAAAATACTAATTTTTTTTTGGTAAAATTAGAATGTCAAATAAGTCAATATTATATATATCTATATATATTTTTATATATTATGCTATCAGGAAAGATAAGGGTGCATGGTGTAAAATATGGAGCATTATGCAATAGTGGACCAGCTGGGTTTGTGATGGGGACGTGAACAATTATGTGCCTAGATTGCATCAATTTGGCTTATCCTTTTTAGACTATCAGACATGAGATTGTCACTCATTCTCAATTCAGCCATGCTCCCTCACTCCTCTTATCAATGTTTCAACTGTTCCTCAGAACTGGGTATACTATAATTCGCTTGCTCTCCTTTAATTATACCACCACTAAAACAAGCAAATTTGTGTGCTAACTTTTCAGCTACCTCTTTTCACTGCATGTTAAATTATTAGACCCCTACTTTAATGTTTTATCAACACCATTAGTTAAGTTCAGAGATTCCAAAGACTTTTTTTTTTCTTTTAGGAATAAAGTTATCAATCGATAAAATTATCATGAGGCTTCTATATTAGAAGTCAGATTATATCTTGTCATCTTTACTCAAAATGAATAGATTAATTCCTATACGTTAGATTAAAGAACAAAATGGTTCTTTTTAGTAAAAAAATTATCAATTTCTACTGTTAAAAACTGATGTTGTTGGCAGAATATTTATACAATCGCACGCGGCGTACCATGTGTACCTCGTTCTAACGCACATGGGTCAATTTTAATAGTAAAAATGGATAATTTTTTTATAGAAAGATCAATTTTTTTTTATAGAAAGATCAATTTACTCTTTAATCTAATATATAAAGACTAATTGATCCATTTTTTGAGTGGAATAGGCAAAATGCAATCCGACTTATACTTTTACTAGTATCAATCTCAACTTACTCTGGGTTGTTGTTTCCTTGCAAGCAATCGGCTCTAAGGAGGCCACTTTTGCCATTAGTAGGTTGTTTACACACCTGGGAATTTTCCATGATTAAATTTTATGGGTTTTTCATCGAAAGAAAGAAAAAAAGTCCTATGGGTTAGGTAGGAACTTGGGTATTAACAAAACTAATCTAATCTAAATGTTGAAAAATAGAGGTAAGGTAAGAGAAGTTACTTTTGAAAATACAGTCCTGAGTTGTCCCGTCCAGTCACCAAGTGTCCTAATATGAACACTCACATAGTCATCTCCCGGTGCAGAAGTAATGGAAAATGGGTGCCTGTCTCCATGGGAGAAAAAATGGTCAGGCTTGAGTCAATATAATTACGGGCTAAGAAAGCTCTTACCATTCAAATGGCGACACAACATCGCAATTAACAAAAATGTATTGTCCACTCTTGTATCTAAATCCATGGGGCCTTGACATGTGAAGTGCTAGTACATTTCCAGGATAAACAGCAACCTATTAAGTTTTCAACCATACAACTATAATGGTCATACTGGGATTCAAACTTGAAACTAGTTTTATAATCAATTAAACTAAATTTGCTTACCTTCTGTATGGTAACAGCCTCGATGCTTGATCTAAGCAATCTTGTCAATCTTTCACATATATATAGGAAAACTGGAATTGCCAAGTACATCCAGGTCTGTCATTTCCAAAAAGGGAAAGAAAAGTGAGTTTTCTGTTTAATATATATTGAATATTTGGAATTTAAAGTGATTATATTCATTGCTTACTGTTTTCTTGTACCATTTCTTGGTCAAGAAGAGCTTGATTCCATGCACAATGAGGAGAGTATAAACAATGACAAATAAATGGTGAGAATACCAGAAGGCATTGAAGCCAGTGAGCTTGTTTAGAGGCTTTGGAAGCTTCATCCTACCCCGCCTGAACATAGGCGTGGCGAGCGTGAAAGCAAAGGCCATTAAAACCACCATTATAATCCCAGTTACCCCTTCAATATGCTTCACAAAATGCCAGTAGCTCTTGGCTTGTTCTCCAAAATATTTTTCAATTGGTTCATACTCATCAGGTGTGGCATGAAGCAGTCTGGGAAAATCACATGCCAAATGGGAAATCCCATGTATGCCAACCCCAATTGAAATTCCAACTGCAATTACCTGTAATGAAGCAATCAAATGAACCCCATTCATTCAGTTCTTAAAACCAGAAAACATGTTCCTTGTTACCTTATGGAAGTTAAGGTTGTCATCAAAAGGAACAACAGCTCCTAACTTGGTCTTGTTCCTTAACCAGGTTATGGTGTTACGACAGACTGGTAGCAATATCAAAGCCATGTTCAATTTAAGTGTCTCAGCGGCACCTTTGGCAAAGCAAACACAATGCCCCATTACTTCAAACACATCTTCCCTCTGTCGATACTCGATATATTTGTATGAAAACAGACCACACATGGCCCCAATCCAGAGGGCCATCACCCACACTCTCTGCCAGTTATCTAGCAATAAATACATCGTGTCTCGGTAGAATCTCCTCACTGGGTTGTAGTCATATGTAGGCTTAAGCTTCTGGCTTAGCATTTGGCTAAGGTTCCGGCTTTCTCCTCTTACAGATTGGTCTGGTCCTTGCAACAGAAGCATTTCCAGATTGTGTATCTGCTTAAAATGAAAGAATTCTGGTCACTGAAATGAAGCCAAAATGTAATGGTACTCGGACTAGCTTGAATTTACCATGATGAATCCTAGGTTGTCAGGGTCTAATTCTTCCATAATCAAGGCTGCATATTCCTCAGCTTGTTTCTGGATGTTTGAGAGTTTGTTTGCAGAGGCACTGAGACTGATAATCTGTAAAAGTAAGTCAAGAGTAGATATAAATTATATGATCAGCTTTCTTGAATTTGCTGCAATTAAGGTCCCATACCTCTTTAACTTCCTCCTCAGTAATTCTTCCATCTGCATCTTTATCCACCCTGCAACTCAAGGTGCATGATTTATTGATAAAACAATTAATCTAAGAAAGGTTAACAAAAAGAAACAGCAAAATTTACATGTCAAAGAAAGTTTGAAGCCTGGCATCGAAGCTTTGATTCGAGATCTGATCCCAAAACTCTTTGAGGTGAGCCTTATCAATGGAATCAAATTGAAGGTTTCGTTTTCGAGCAAGAGCATCAAACAACTGCCCAGCAAATTCCTTTGACTCCATTCCTGCAATTGCATTTGAAGCACGTCTGCAACTATTTAGTCCAAAACTCATAGTTTAGATTTGGATGTTGATTATTATTTCGAAACCTACCTATGCATTCGCCAAATCGTGACCGAGGCAAAACTCCATTGTTAGAAGCAGAAATTTCATCAAACAGCTTTTCCACAGCAACCCATCCATGTCCACCATCAGTATTGCTTATAAACTTAAGCCCCTTTAGAGCATGAGCTACTGCAGACTTTGTCCTATCAAAGCGAGCAGGCTTCTTGGATAACGATGTTAAGCGCTTCAATTCTTGTCCCACTTGCTTAATCTTTGCTGAAGCATTCCTCACCATTGATGAACCCAAGCTAGATTTCTTCTCAAGACCTTTAGCCAGCAAAGTTAGCTCAGAGTCGTCTTGCAAATCATCTCCATTTGCTGCCTTTAGACTGTGAACCGCCACGGAATCATCGCCAACGTCCAGGGTAATCTCAACATAGTCATCGCCTTTGGAAGAACTTGAGCCACGGAGGTTAAACCGGGAACCTTTCCGCCCTGCCCTTTTGTTCAAAGAGCCACTCAATGGACCGATATGGGGCACTTTATCGGTTCCTAAAGCCTCTTTGTCAGAATGATGATGGTGATAAATTCCATCATCTGAACTCATTTTCTGCATGTAACTTGATTTCAATTCTCCCAGTTAGCTCGGTAAACAGAATGAAAACTAGAAGAAAACATAGACAATTATCACAACTCTTTTAATTGGCTACTTCTCTCTGCATGTGAAGGGAGCAACCAAAGTTTGTCAATATATACAGAGCTCACGGTAAAATCTTCAACAAGGGTCGACAAATGAAGGTTTTAGTTTGATCAGGCACTCATAGTGCTCCGTAATGGCGGTTCAATGTGTCTTTGAGTTATTATCAGTCGACAATGATCTTACATATGCTTGAAACACTAGCTCAAGACCAATAATTAAAAATAGAATTCCCTTTTTGGGTGTGGTGGTGGTTTAAGATTATTATTTGCATCCATTATTGTCCTTGACTATTTGGGGGGTGAATGTGTGGGTTGGGATTTTTCTTTGATTTAATTTTTTTTTTTTGAATTATTTTTTATTTGGATATTTTTAATAATTTTTTTGATTTTTTATTTTAATAGGAATATTGTATATAATTATAAGGAATATTTATGTTTATAAAATATGTATACAAATTCCATAAATATAATTAATATTATTATATGGTATGAATATGAATTTTGTATTCAATATTTTTTTGTTTATTTATATGTAAAATCAGCAATATATGCCGTTTTTAGAAAATAATTAGGATTTTGAGCCATTTTTCTGATATTTAGGGAAACAAGTCAATTTTAGAAGGAAAAAAAGAAAATGTAACACTCTTAACCCGTATCTGTCGCCGGAACAGGATTATGGAGCATTATCGGAGTTTACAGTTCAATTACAGTTAATTCATATCATTTACTATTCATTTCCAAAAATCAATCACAATCTATCATAATGTCCCTCATATGGGTCCTCGAGGCCCAAAATACATATTAGAATTGAGTCGGGACTAAACCAGGATCACGAAAAAAAATTCGCAAAATCTCAATTTTTTTCTTAGGTGCAGGGGACACACGCTCGTGCGGCCAGGCCGTGTGGCTCACATGGCCAATAACACGCCCGTGTCCCAGGCCGTGTGGACATTCGATGTAAGGCACACGGCCGTGTTCCAGCCCGTGTCCTTACCCGTATAACTTTTTGACTTGGGTCACACGGCCAGCCACACGCCCGTGTGCTAGACCGTGTGGACAATTTAATTTTTGAAAATTAGGTGCTGGGGTTACACGACCAGGACACACGCCCATGTGCTAGGCCGTGTGTCTCACACGGCTGAGAAACACGCCCGTGTCTCTGCCCATATGCTCAATTCTGAGCATTCTGTTTCTCGAATTTTAAGATGCAGGGGACACACGGCCAAACCACACGCCCGTGCGCATGGTCGTGTGTCACACACGATTAAGACACACGCCCGTATCTCTGCCGGTGTGCTCAATTCTGAGCATTCTGTTTCTCAAATTTTAAGATGCAGGGGGCACACGGCCAAACCACACGCCCGTCCGCATGGCCGTGTGTCACACACGGTTGAGACACACGCCCGTGTGTCTGCTCGTATGGACAAACTAAGGCCATTTTCCAAACCTTACTTCTCACCCTTTTTACCTTACACCTACATGAACACTTCAGTATATTTTCAAACAATTTGGTACATATAAACCAAGCCAAAAACAAGTATTATATATGTTATATTAACACATATGATCAAATGTTTTTCCACAATTACATTTATGTTTATTTAGAAGTTATTCAAATATACAAATTCAAATCCATTCATCATTTGCTTTATATATATATATTTTATCATTTTTCCACTCCAACACACATCAAACATAAATATATATTATATATATATAATTACATAAAAAATATACTTTCCACTAGCTATTCCAATGGCTAGTTACAACCAAACATTTCATCATTTTACGTAACTTAGCTTATACATGCCATTATACTAAAATAAGTTTACTATTAGTACCAAAACGGGATGAAGGATAGTGTGATGATGCTCCGACCGATTTCCAACCCTAGCGAGCTTCCAAGCACTATAAAACAGAGGAAAAATTAAACAAAGAAAGTGTCGAAACCATTTTTTTGTAAAGGGCGTCGACTTTATATTTTGGAAATAAAAACGAAAAATGGGAGTCGCCACTAATCCTTTTTGACGAGGTGTGATCGGGTCACCTCGTAGTTCAATCATTTTAATAAAAGTTTAGATTTATCAAAATGATGATTTTTGGTCTACAAAATCCAGAAAACGGGTTCGGGAGTAGGTTACGCACGAGGAAGGATTAGCACCCTCGTGACACCCAAAATTGGTACCTAATTGATTAATTAACGTCTTAATGTCGAAAATTTGGAAAGATTTCAAAACACGATCCTCTTTATTTGAAAACCCGAATGAATTAAAATGGATGTTGGGACCCACTTATTCCGAAGAAGTAAAACGTCACGCCTCGTGAGTTAGGATACGATATTTTGAACCCTCGAAACTAAGCTTATCTTTTGGCCTTTAAAACTCGTGCATTTAAGCTTGAGAAGGATATTCGGTTATTTGGGTCAAATGAAAAATTAGAACCCAATAAGTTAGGGCACGATTTCTTGAAGTTCCAAATACAGAATAATGCCTTTGTTTTTTAGAAATCCTTACCTCGAGATAACAAAATGTCACATCCAATGAGTTAGGACACATCATTTTGAATTCCCGAGAATAAGTTTTTATTTAACTTTTATGCTTTGATTTTAAAAAGAAAATAATAGGTTCTTTAGATTCGATGAGAAAAATCGAAACCCAGTAAGTTAGGGTACGATTTCTTTCAAACCTTAGAACGCAGAGTATTCGCTTATTTTAAAATAAAAATTTTAATGGATCAGATAAAATGGAATATGATCTTATGGCAAGATATAAAATGAATTCTAGTGCTAATATAGGTAACAAAATAATCATAATGACAATTATAAATATAAATATCGATAATGAATAGTCAAAATTTGAAAGTATGTGCAACAAAATATAAATACATAAATAAATAAATAATAAAATGGCAATAATAAGTGTAAAAATTTAAAATAAAGCAAATCGAAATAAAAAATAATAAGGGTAAAAATAAAGATAAGATAAAAATAAAAACGAGTAAAGAGCAAATTAATTATGAAAAAATGAGTAAGTAAATGTTTTTAAAAAAATAATAATGATAATAGTAATAAAAATAAAATACTAATAATAATAGTAATAATAATGGTAAATAAAATAATAATAGTAACAAAAATAATAATAATAATATTAATGATAATAATAATAATAAGTAAGTAAAAATGTAAGAGGGTTGAAAATAAATAAATTAAGGTAAGATTATCCTGAATAAAAAAATTTAAATAAAATAAATAAAATATAAAATATAAAATGCGAAAGTATTTAAAAATAAATAAATAAATAAGGACTAAAATTGAAAGTCAAACAAATTTTAAGGGAAAATTCAGATAAAAAAGATGGGATAATGGACCCATTTGAAGTGCGCGAATGAAATGGGGGACCAAATGGGAAATTATCCCTGTCCCCCAAAACGCATAGTTTCACGAGGACTGAAGTGAAACAACAATAAAATTAAAGGGGCAAATTAAAGAATACAAAAAAACCCGAATTTAAAAATTTTTAAAAATGCGAAAAGACCAAAAGGGTAAATAACCCATTTAATAAAACATGCGGATCCTCAATCCTGAGCGGGTCGGGTCTTCGGGTTCCCCCCTAAACGACGCCGTTTTGGGCGTTTTAGGGGGGTGCCAAAACGCACCGTTTTGCTCCACTATATATTTTTTACTTCATTTCTCTTCTTTTCAAAAAAAAAAAAAACTAAACATTTCCTCTCTCTCTCTCAAAACTCCCCTCCCACATTCGGTCTATAGGGCCACCATCCGTCCGTCATGGCCGCTGGCCGACGACGGCGGTGGCCGCCGTGTACGGCGACGAAGCGCAGCCCTCAGGTGCGTCTTCTTTTTTTTTTAAATCTATGCCTCTTTTTTTGTTAAAATGGATTTTTAAAAAAGGAAAATAAATGAAATAACATAAGAACAAAGATAAACAGAAAACGAAAGGAAGAAAAAGAAGAAAAAAAGAACAAAGCAAAACCTTTTAAAACTTCAGTTTTATTTCTTTTTGATTTTCTTGTGCGTTCGTAAAGTAGAAGAAGATACAAAAAAATGCCTATTGTTGTTTTTATAGACCATTACAAACTATTTGCTTTTCTGTTTTTGTCATTTTCTACTTGTTTTTACTGCTTGTTGGCCTCTGTTGCGTGTTCTTCTTGCTTTGCAGTGTGTCGACGCAGCGTGGAGGTGTCGAGGCGCGTCATGGTGGCCAGGGGCAGGCCTAGGTGGCTGCTAGGAGCGACGGCAGCAAGGCTTGGTGGCTAGGGTTTTCTTTTTTGTTTGGCTGAAAGTGTTTAGTTTGGTGGGCTAGGGTTTAGTTTAGGCCTGGGATAATTTGGGTTTGTAATTGGGTTTTAATTTGGGTTATTTGTAAATGGACTGCTAACACTTTTGGACTTTTAATTTTTTTTTTTTTTTGGGTTTCATTTTTCAAACTAGACCATGCCAAAATTGGCCTATTATAGTAAGCATTCAATGCTTAGTAAATTTGTTTAACAAGAATTTAACTTACCAATCATGCTCGTATAAATAAATATATATAACATGCATCCCAAAACATTTTAGCCATGTGCCTAAGCACAAGTTCTAATCAAACAAGTTAGTCTTGTAATTCTCATGAATATCAAGAAAACAAAGATGAGATCATCATATAAAAATTTCCAAGTATTTCAGGGTAGCTAAGAGATGACTCATATTTAGCTCATATATTCTTTCATCAGGAGTTTTATCCGTTGAATCATTGAAATATCGATGGATACCCAAGTAGTATACTCGAGGTATACAAATCAGTGACCCGTCAATTCATATACAAGGGTACCCTTTAGGGCACATAATCAGGAAGCACACTCTCGAGCTGTATAACAGGATGCTCAGATGAGCCATGTAACAAGATGCTTATCTAGGCTAAACAGGAAACTCATAAGAGTTTAGAACAGGAAGCTTATTGAGCTTAATAGGTAACTCCAAAGAGTTATTAACAGGGAGCTCCGGATAGCATAACAGGGAGTTCAAGCGAGCCATGTCAGGAAGCTCATAAGAGCCTATAAATGCTGAATCACAACCGGTCGAATCGTGTAACAAGACGCTCACAAAGAGCTACGGTAGTGTGCAACACATGCAGGATCATTACCAATCAGGATGCTCACAGGAACTATATAATAGGACGTTCGAGAGGGCTTATAACAGGATTGTTCATCCGAGCTATATTCTATCCGCAACATATGCAGGACCACATTCTATATGGGAAATCATGTATCTATTGAATTTCATTATTCAAACGGAACTTAACAGTTTCCGGACATTATCGGACATGTGATTATTTCATACATTTATATGATTCACATAAATACATACCATATTCAATTCAATCATAAAAATAAACACAATTTAGTTACACGAACTTACCTCGATACTTGTTCGTGTATGATAATCTACTAATCCATCACCTTTTCTTTTCCTCGATCTAACTCTTTATTTGGTCTTTTCAGATCTAAATAAATGGATTTAACATCAATTTAATCCATTTCATACTCAATTAAACTCAATTCACTTCCTAAGCAAAATTACCATTTTGCCCTTATACTTTTCATAAATGACAATTTTGTCCCTAAGCTCGGAAAATAAAATTCATGCAATTTAATCATTATTCCAAGCCTAACCGATTTTTACATGTCTTAATAACATCCCATGAATTTCACAAAAATCAGAATTTTTCCGTGGGTTTTACAATTTTTCATTTTAGTCACTAAATCATAATTCCATCAAAATTCTCTTTGTAAAAGTTGTTTATCTATCAACAACTTTTCATTTTCTACCATAAGTTTCAAAATTTCAGCATATTCATCCATGGCAAAATTTTCATACTTTGACAACTTTGCAAATTAATCCCCAAAATAGATAAATTAAGTTACGAACTCGGAAATATAAAAATTACTAAAAACGGGACAAAAATACTTACCCAATTAAGCCATGAAAGTTTGCTTGAATGTTTTTCTCTTTCCTAGGGTTTCCACGTATTTTGGGGAAGAAGATGATAATAATAAGATGATATTTTCTATTTAATTTAATTATCATCTTTTAATTTTTCCACTTTCCAATTTAGTCCTTTTCTTTTTCTAATTTTCCATGGATGATTCATCAAAAATATCTAATAACTCCATTTAATGGTCTAATTGCCATATAAGGACCTCAAGTTTTGAATTCCATAGCTATTTGATACTTATAGCTACTAGAACTCAACTTTTGCATTTTATGCAATTTGGTCCTTTCCACAATTAATCATGAAATTGGTAAAATTTTCTTAATGAAATTTTCATGCATCATTTCTATCATATTGCAATTCATGCAATAATATTAAAATAAATTTTCTTTCTAACTCGGATTTATGGTCCCGAAACCACTGTTCCGATTTCACTAAAAATGGGCTGTTACAGAAAATGCATATTGCAAGAAGCGATTTTTGCTGACGTGTCTGAAAATGCATTTTCTTTAATAACTTGATATATAAACTCCTTTGATCAGATGATTAAATGTTAGTGGTTTTATTTGAGTCTTGGGTTTGATTTTTCTCCTACTAACATTTGTATTTTTTTTATTTCATATTGTTTTAAACTCTCTTTTTTTAATTAATAAATACATTATTTTCAAGTTTCTTAATTCATATTTTTAATTAATAACTCTTTTTATTTTATATAAATAAATATGTATTATTTAATAAAAATATTATTTGGTATATATCATCATGTTAAAAATATTTTTAACTAATAACTCCTTTAATTATATATATAATAAAAAATAATTTTGATTTTATAATATTAGAATTTACCATACCCACAATGTAGATGAAAAACAATGATATTTAAAATATTTTACATATAAAAATAATAATAATATTTGAAATAATTATTTGATTTTATAATATTAGAAATCACCATACCCACAATGTAGGAGGAGAAAATAAATATTTAATATATAAAGAAAAAATATATCAAACAAATTAGTTTAAAATAAACCATATTTTAAAAAATGATAAATAATAAATAAAGGAGTTATTAATTAAAATATTTCTAACATAATGATATATATAATATATCTTATTATATAATTACATATTTATTATTTTATTTATATAAATAAAAGAGTTATTAACTAAAAAGGTGAATTAAAGAAAAGTTGAAAACAATATATTTTTTAATTAAAAACATTAATTAAAAAATTTAAAACATGAAATGGAAAAAGATTTGAACGCGTGACTCAATATATTTAACCATTTAACTAAAAAAATTAATTATGTCAAATTAATAAAGAAAAAGCATTTTGTAAAACGCATTCTTCCTTCAAAATCGACCTATTTTCCTAAATTTGGAAAGAAACGGCTTAAATCCTTAATTAATTTTTAAAAACGGCTTTTTTTTTTCTAATTTTCCCCTATTATATGATATGTATATGAATTTTGTATGAAATATTTTTTATTTATTTATCTGCAATATTTATGATTATATGATATGCATATAATTTTTTGGGTAAGCCACACAAGTAGTCACTTAACTATAAAAATTTTCATTTTAGGTACCCAAAATAAAAAAATTTGCAATTTAAGCACCCACATTATATAGTTTAGTCATTTTGATCACTCTCATTAAACCACAAACGGCAAGCTAATGTGGCAGTTAAAAAAATCGTATAATAATAAATTTAGCTCTCAACTTTTACATATGATAGCGATTTAGTTATAATTTTAAAAAATTAATCCTCAAAATTTACAAATGATCTTAATTTTATCCTAATTCTAAAAAATTCAAAAGAAAAGTATAAAAATAGATAAATATTTTTAAAAATATAATAAAAATTTAAATTTTATATTAATATTAAATCAAATTTCATTAATAAAGAAATAGAGATAGGATTACATTAACAACTAGTCGAAGATGTGATGCTTAGAATAAATGGCAAATGTAGATTTTTAACTCAGATTAAACTGTAAAATTTGGGGTTAAGGAATTAGGGTCTCATAAAATGTAGTTATATCTTAAATAAAGGTAAAGTAAAGTAAGAAATGGAAGTATTCAATATAAACATCCAAATCACTTAAATCTAATTGCATTTGGAAACACAGATATGGTTACCATCAGGTGAATCCTATGAGCTAATATTTTGAAGACCAATATTGCTGTAAAAACAAGAATGCTATTATTTTGTGTTCAATTTTATGTAAGATTTATATTCAAATAAATGTGATAGAATTTATGGTTTTTTTTAGCACCCTTTTACTTATAATTTATGCAAATTTCAAGTATATGGATTTCTAATTGAGTCCTTCCATTGGGTGTAAGCAATCTTTCATAAGAGTGTTATAAGTCGATTTAACAGTAAAATCAAAGCATCATGCCCTGCTAAAGGATTCGGTGTTGGGATGCCTGCGATATCATTATCCAAACAACAGCACATGTAATTCCAATTTCACCTACCCTGAGAGTAAAAGAATCATCAATAAGAGCAGTGTTATGAAAAAAAATTAATTAAATAATCAAGCTCCATGATCCAAGTATCGGTCCAGAATTTGATGAGAATACCATCACCCATTCACCAAGCAAGGCTTTGACAAACCTTAGCAAGGGATCTCCAAACAAAAAAACACTTACTTCTCTAAATATCCACTTACCAATCTTCTATTTAGCTCCAAGGATTTTAACCCATAAAGCATTCGAAGATGATATCCCAATTTAAGTAAAAATGACTCGTTTTGTTCCTTGAGACGTGGAAGACCTAGTCTCCCATTAGAGAGAAGTTGACAACAATCAATCCAATTAACCAAGGCTAACTTATGACTAGCTGCAAACCCTCTGGCAGATTTCTCAACTTTAAGGGTTGGTTTGGATGGGCGATTGAGTGCGGTGCGGTGCGTTTAGCTTACTTTTTGTCTCACGCTACAGTCTCGCTACAGTATCTAATCTCACCGCCACCGCTGTTTTTACACTAACCGCAGGTAAACACACCGCCCATCCAAACCCACCCTAAATAAAAAAGATTTCATAAATTGTATTTCGATTTAAATAACAATCACTTTTTTGGATTCTTTTAATTGTTATTATTTTTTAAAATGGCATGTGAGTAAATCCTTATTTTTACCTAATCAATTTTAATATTGTATAAGTTTTTTTTTTTTTTAATGTAATGGAAAATAATTTATGAACATGTCTTTTTTGTAAAATTTAATGAAATTTGAAGGTTACGAATTATATTTTTAAAATAAAGTTTTTAATAAAAATAAATATATAGTTATTTATATTATCAAATTGTTATTTTTTTAAAGCAAGAAACAAATGATTAAAAATTTTAAAAACATGTAACATAATTATTGAAACCAATATTATAAAAGTATTAATAAATTTAATTTATTATTATTTTCTATGTAATTTTTATACATAAAGGCATAAGTATTGAATTTTTTTAAGTTTTAATAAGCTTAATAATAATATTTAAATAACAAGAGTCGGCACATACTTGTTATTAACTTTAAATTTAGAAATATTTAATTAAATAAAATGTTTAAGAGACTAAATGTTGGAATTAAAAAATAGGAAAGTAGGTGTGAGTAAAACTCAATTCGACTCCAAAAAATAAAAATAAAAATCAATTTTCGAGTTAAACAAATCGAGTTATTCGAATTAATCGAATTATTCGAGTTGACTCAAATAACTTGAGTTTAGTTTTCAAATTTGAATAACTCAATAAACTGAATATCAAACTATAATATTTTATATTTTTATCTCAAACTCCCAAACCTCTTTACTTTCCTCCAAAACTTTTACTCCTTCCTACTTTCCCTTAAAAACTTTTACTCATCTCCCATCCCACCCCCCTTCTACCCCAAACCCATCCCCCAAAAAAAAAAAAAATTTACTCTCCCCATTTACTTTCCCCCAAAATTTTACTCTCTCAACCTCCAAAACTTTTTATTTTCCCCCTAAACTTTTACTTCTCACCTTTTACCCCCAAATCAAAAATTAAAAAAATCCCTAAACCTAAATAGTAATAATTTTATTTATATCTACTATTTATATTATTAAATTAAATTTCACATTTTTTACTATTTATATTATTGAATTGTTTAATCATATTAAATCTTTATAATTTTTTATTAAAATTGATTTATTAATGACGCTATAAAATATTTGTGTTAAAATTTTATGTTGGTATCAATTTCACATTTTATCTTTAAGATAACTTTTATTAAAAAATCACATTTTTTACATTTAATATATATTTTTTAATTTTAGATTACATAGTGACAATAATCAAAAGATAATTGAAGCAACTAAGCAAGCAAAGAAGCTAACCTGTATATAGAGGTGTACATGGGTCAGGCGACCCGGCCCGGCCCGAATGCCCGCCCGAAATGTGGGAGGGTTTGGACAAAAATATAGGCCCGAAAAATGGGCTTGGACAAAAAAATAAGGCTCGTTTAAAAAATGGGCCGGGCTCGGGTAAGACATTTTTGGCCCGGGCTCGGGTAAGGCATTTTTGGCCCGGGCCCGGCCCGGCCCGACCCGAATTCACTAAAGGAAAAAAAAATATTTTTTCAATATTATTTTCTTATTGTTTTTCTCCTTATTTTGCTACCATTTTACTATTATGTTTCTATTATTTTGTTGTTATTGTTTAGATATTATATAAAACTTATTTTATTGTTAATTTTGTTATTATTTTAAAGACATTTGTTAATTTTGTTATTATTTTAGAGGCATTTGCTTGTTAAGTTGCATCTATTTTAGTGTTATTTAAGTCTACATATTTTTTAAAATTTATTTTCAATTTGTTGAAAAATATTTATTTTGATTTTTTTAGTATTTTTGATGTATTATATATATTTAAAAATTATATAAAATAATATAAAAAATTAATACGGACCGGCTGGGCCGGGCCCGGGTTTTAGCATTTTTATATGGGCCGGGCTTGGGCAAAATTTTAGACCTATTTTTTGGGCCCGGCCCGGCCCGAGCCCAATGAACGGGCCTAAATTTTTAGTTGGGCCCGGCCCAGCCCGGCCCATGTACACCTCTACCTGTATATAAAAGATTAATAAATAAATTATAAAAGGGGATAGAAAGTTAATAACAAATTTGATTATGGTAGACAAATTGATTACGGTGGGTGATAGTGATTATAAGGACCCAAAATCATTTTTTTTTTAATTTAACTCGAACAAATATATTCTATTCGATTCGATTCGAATTCCATCTCACTCGACTCGATTCGAGAAAATTTCAAATCGAGTTAGGATGATAAAATAGGATTCGTCAACTCGATTAATTCGAAATTTTTTCATTCGATTCGACCGAACGCTCACCCCTACAGGGAAGTACCGATATTGTAAAGTTGGAAACGCAGAGGGACCTATTAAGGGAATTATACCCAAACTTTTATATATAAACGCTATTTTAGGTGGATTGCTGAATGGGAAAGTGTATACGCAGATAGAGAGATAATAAGGACTATTAATTGAAAAATGGGAATTAAGTGAACTAATTCAAAATTATGTACGGATTGACTTGGGAAATTTAAAGGTAATCAATGTAAAATAAGAACAAATTTGACTATATTTTTCCTGTTTTGTGTTTTGCTATATTGTATGAAAAAAAGTTATTAGTTATATGTATAAAGAAGTTAGTATTTATCGATAAGTAGTTGGGTTTAATAGTAAGACACATTGCACTTTTAAATGGGGAATGCAGATTCAAATCTTGAATATAATAGTATTGGAAAAAGCAGCCACGAACCCCGAATATGAATCTTAAAATAAACATGCATAATATAAAAAAAAAAAGTTAGTACTTACTTTTTGTCCACAAGCTTGATTAGAGATGTCACTTAATTTACCATAAAAATAAAAATAAAATTATTTATTCATTTAACATTTTCAAATTTTCAAATTTTGATGTTAATATTTAGAGTTTCAATAGTTTCACAAAAGTGGTGCCTTTATGTGCTATTTCGAGAATGGTCCAAACCTCATGAGTAGAATCTACACACCATTGAATATTGCATTCAAGGTCTTTGAGTTGTAATTGGTTGATTTGCTTTCGTTTGTTATCCAGGTGATTTCAAGTTTGACATTTGAACTCCATTAATTTATTTAGTATGTTGTCCCCAATCTAATAAAACAACCTTCCAAGCAATTTCACCAATTGATTTTGTCAAGTGTTTTCCAATAGGTGTAGTTAGAGCCATCAAGCATGGGGTCTCAAGATTGTTGCTCCTTCCATCTCTTGAGCAATCCAATGCCAAGATCTTTACTTAATTTGTCAAGTGTTTAGCTCCGAAACTCCCAGAGAATTCATTGAAATTGATTGTTAGTTGCATTTTCAATTGTAACTAGATGAACAATGAAAAGAGTAAAATAGAGATCAACATAGAAATTATTTACGTAGTTCAAAAGCTTTTTCTACATCTATAGGGTCTTCGAAGAGAGTATTCCACTATCAATTTACAGTACAATATGTTATTTAATATCATTATGGTATTACATAATAAAAAAAATTATCAGAATATTATACATCGACTAGTGCATGAATATTTTATAATTGAAATTTATTCATTTGATATTTGTGAACATTTTTATATACATATATTAAATATTTTTTTAAATATCAATAAATCTGAACAACACGTCGAAACAAATTAGCACACACCAGTTGTAATAGAAAAACTAAACATCCATCGATGTGGTATTGACTACGTTGATAAAGATACCACTCCTTTTTGATTTTCTTTGCCAAGCATTAAATGTTCTCAATTGATCTGAAACATGCATAGGGGTGACAGATTCAAATATCCAATTTATTTTTAATTTTTTGTAAAATTGGATATTGAGAATTTGACTATTATTTGGATTTGAATTTTAAAATTATTACCTATTGCAAATTTAGAGCGAATGGGACAAATACTTGGTATATACATTATCCAAATCCGCATTGATTATTCGATTAATAAATATAGATTGAGATTCGGATATCTGAATCTAATGATTAGAAAATAGTAATAATTTTGGTTTTATATATAAAATAAAAAAAATTAAGCATATTCTAATTTTGATTTTTGCGGATTTGGATATTCGAAAAATGATTGGAAATTTTGAAATATTTTATTTGGATACCATATGATTAGTAATATTTATTTGAATCATATTGGAATTTGAATAATAATATTAAATGATATTTAGAGAAATTTATAATTAAAAATAAATAAATATCGGACATATTAGGAATGATATAAGTGGATTAAGATTCCATGATATTGAGTCATTTTACTGAAAGCCGAATAGGCCCAATGCCACCCCGTTGTAACGGCCAGCAAAGCCCCAAAACAAAATTATGAAATAGAAATCAAGTAAGAAAGATCGTATAAATTACTCCCCCTTCAACGGCAACTCGAAGAGTTTAGCTTCTGCGGCTAAATTCGCCATTAAAGACCTTCTGCTCTCATCTCGACTCCTGCTCTCATGGCCAAGCCTTCCCAGCCTTTCCTCCAACTCAATTCCCTCCCCTCCATCAAGCAACAACCTCTTCCATCGCCGCTGTCCCTACCACCGCCGGAACCCCTTCTTCAACCGTTAGCAGTTCTCAAAACCGAACCGGAACATCATCAACAACCGCCATCACCACCACCGCAGCAACAACATGGGAAACCCCATTTCTTGGAATCCATGGACGACCTTGCCTCCCTCTCCTCCGCAATCCACGCTTTCCAATGCAGATTCGACGACTTAACCAAACACCTCGATTTCATCAACCAAGCCATCGACTCCAAATTGTATGAATCGCAACAACAAAAACGCCCAGAAATTGAAACCCAATCCCCTCCCAAAGCAACGGAGACTGATGGTGAAACGGAGAAAAAAGGACCCGACACAGCTTCTCCTCCGAAATCCTCGCGTTCTGAAATTCAAAGCCTCTGCGGGACGATGTGTAGTAAAGGACTCCGTAAATACATTGCCACCCATTTATCGAACGTTCCTAAGCTTCGAGAAGAAGTTCCTGAGGCTCTAAAGCTTGCCCCAGAACCCGCCAGATTGGTTCTTGATTGCATTGGGAGGTTCTTTCTACAAGGAATAAAGGCTTATGATAAGGACTCGCCCATGATTCCGGCAAGGCTAGCTTCGGTTTTGGCGTTGGAGTTTTTCCTTTTGATGATGGGAGGGTTTCACGCTGAAGGTAAGGTTAAGATTGCGGGAAACCTTAAGGCAGAAGCGGAGAATGGAGCCATTGCGTGGCGAAAGAGGTTGATTAATGAGGGTGGATTGGCTAAGGCCAGTGAAGTTGATGCTAGGGGCTTGTTGCTTTTCGTTGCTGGTTTTGGGATTCCAAAAGTGTTCCGGATTGAGGACTTGGGGAATTTGCTGCGCTTGTGTAATCTCAGGGCTATTTCGGATGCCTTAAAGGCCTCTCCCGTACTCCCTGATAAAATGCCTGGTATTTGCACGTTATTGCTTATAAAGTTGTGATTTTGATGGATGGAGCGTCATTGTTCGTATATAGTAGTTAAAAAATGTATTTTGACGCCTGCTTTTTAGTTTTCAAAGTATGAAGGCCTAATCTGTTCAAGGAGTTTGAATTTTGCCATAGTTTTATGTAGATTATAATCCCATAGGTTCGTGGTGGAGCGGAGTGGAGTTTTTAGCAAATGAATTATGAACTACCATTTTAACTATAAACTTTATATCCTTTGTTTTTGAGCCTTAGAATCTGTTTTCAGCCGTTGGCCTGCTCTGAGCTACCCCAAGATTTTGTTATATTCATGCCTGGAGATAAGTAGATTACTCTATCATTTAGATGATGTTTGGTCTTACTTTATATAGCTAGAAGATTTGGTTTCTAAATGAACTGCGGTTCCTACATAATGAATTGGTGATCTCTGTTAATGGATAGAGAATGTTAAAGGTTTGGAGGAAGTTAGCTGCTAGTTAAATGGTGGATTTTTCGAATACAAGTGGGGTCTAGAGAAAGAGGCTTTATTGGTGCGTGTAGATTAGGTTCTGTAAACTTCTTTTTGCTCATGATGTCTCTGTTCTTATAGTGCAAGACTTCCTTATTTGAATCTTCTTGATGTTATGAGAGTTTCATGATATTGAGGGGGCAGCAGGGCTATGTGCCCAATGGCCTTTTCTTGTAGAAAAAAATAGTTTGGAAGAATGTATTTAACCTTTCAAAGGAGAATTCTCATAGAAATTGGACATCCTTTTCTTTATCATATAAAGGCTATGATGAACTAAATATGGCTGCATCTGATTTGTAATTGATATGATTATTATTAATAATTTTTTTCATTGGGAGTCGGGATGGATGGTATTGGGTCTTATGATACTTTTGTCTGCTTTAGATATCATAGAGGTTATGGCGAAGAATGGAATGCATGTTGAAGCTGTTGATGTTGCTTCCATCTTTGGGCTTGAGGATAAATGCTCCCTTAAGAAAATTTTGACTATATTCTTGCAAGAGTCTGCAAAATCATTCAAGAGGGCAAAGCAGGAAGCGCAAAATTCTCCCTTTGCACTGGTATTGTCCTTTTAATCTGCTGTCACACTATCGTCATGTATACATTTCTTTAATATTGCATTGATCTTTTCATCACTTTGCAGAGAATGGCTAATGAAAGGCAATTAGATGCTCTGAAATCCGTAGTCCGATATTCGGAAGATTGCAGTAGTGATGTAGTAAAGTTTCTTGGTTCGTGGCAAATCGAAGAGAAGATAGTCAAGTTGGAAGAAGAAAATGCTGAACTGCATAAAAGGATAGAGGAAAGGAAAATGATACCAAAGAGAAAACTAGATGAAATGGGGTCCTCGAGTAGGGTTAAGAGTCAAGAAATGAAACGTTCACGGTTTGCCACCATAGGGTCACCCTTGCCTAATTCTTCTCATGTCAATGGGTTGCATGAGCAACGTGCTACTAGTCTCACTGAAGGCATGAGGTTGTACGAAAGTGCTATTTCTGGTCGTGTCGCCACTAGTTATCCTGCTGCCTCAGCTGTACCGCATGGACTAACTGTTGGTTCTTTACCTAGAAATGGAGTTGCCCAGATGGTAGGAATAAATGGTGTTGGAAGCAGCAGTATGATGACGAGCATAGGTGCCATCTCAAGAAGTTCTTATTCCAGGGCTCATGGGGAGATTGAAGTCAATAAGGCTGAGCAAACGATTAGTAGTGCTCTGCCATATGGAGGACGGCGACAACACTCAGGTGGGCAATCCGCCACATCCATGAGATTCGCTAGTTTATACGGGTCATCAGCATCTATAGAAGGCTTTGTTGGTTTGCCCGATACTACTGACAGGACATCAGCAGATCTATATCGGTTTGCTGATTCTATAGGGGAAAATGAGTCTTACACCAGTAACTCTCACCGGACTAGCACATTGCCAAATGTTGCACCTGTCCATCAGTCATCCTATATGTATTAGTAAATAATAGTACCTAGTTGTGTCTTTCATTTTACTTAATAGATTATAGAGAGAAAGATTAAAATCCTCTATGTTCTTTTTGTTCCTTTCGAGCCAGGAGGATACTTAATCTGATTACTTGTTTATATTTATCGCAATGAAGGCAATTTGTTGAACTGGATAAGCCAATGTTATTGTTTTGTGTTCAACTTGGATTGTCAGAGGAGTTTGTTGTTTGGAGAGGTCGAACTGTCGTACTGGTTGGGGTCATGGATCACCATCTTCTGCGAAAAGGCATGTAAAGGCCAACGGCTGCCATTTCTTTTCTTGAAACACCATTTGGTACTTTTTAATAATCAAAACGACTTGGCGTTGTTTTGATTCCAGTTTCAAGCAATACTTTCGGAGGAAATCCCAGAAACATCACTTCCAATGTCTTCCGTGCCTTTGCAGTTGTCCGGATTTCTCAATGGAAACACCATTGAAGTTGAGGGTGACACTGGGAATTTGCAGTTCTCTTTCAAATTCAATATCCTGCATAACAAATACTCGCCCCATAATCAAACTCACTCCCACTTTCCGAGTTTGAATTCCATGGAGAATAACATGTCTTGCCGGAATTCAAGTTCCTCTTCCTATCAAACTCCCAAAAGAGGACAACAAATAGAAAATCAGACTCTAGAGAATGAGAACCATGGGGTTGAAATTGAAAATAACGTAGAGTCAGAGACAAGTAAGAGAGGGAGTATAATGACAAGGCTAAGGAGTGGGGCGATATCTCAGGTGAAGTACAGTTTCCCTCGGATTTCTGGGGAGAAACCTAGTTGGACAATGAAAGAGAGGAGGAAAAAGAAGGAAAGGGCAGACATTGTGCTCGACAAATTGCTTCAAAGGCGTACTTGTCCTGTTAAGCCATGCAATTCCTATGTATTCTTTGTAATGGCCAGTTGGGATTCGGTTCAATCTTCTTCTTTTGGTGACGCAAGCAAAAGACTAAGCCAGATATGGTGCAAACTTCCCCGTAAGCAGAAGAAGGTTCTGCTTTGGAAATCTCTCTCAACACGTATGCTAACAATCATAATGTTGTTTTGCAACTATCATTTAACTCTCCGCTCTCAATCGTATGTTTGCAGATATACGAGGACATAGCTCTAAAAGATAGCGCAAGGTATAAGAGGCAGTGCATGCTTTTGAATTGCAATGACCAGGACGTGCTCAAGGCATAAATCCCACAAGACAAGGACACAGTACCAAACAGGATATTTGAGATGAGTAGTTGTATTGATTTCTGACATTTTTATGTATGGGAAGACATTTAAATTCCCAAAATTTAGGTTAACATGTTTTTTTTTTTTTAATTTATTATCGCTTTCACTATATGACTATCTAGATTTATTATTTTCATCTTTGTAATAAATCGATCTACCATGCTTTAAGCAGGATTACTTTCATTTATTCTAATAGATTATCTTAATGAGACTTTAATTTAAATCAAAATATTAATTGGTATATAATATTTGGTTATTCTCATTAGGTCAGTAAATGCATCTAATAGTTAACTTGCAATAAAATGAGTTATTTTTTGAACTTCTAGTTCTAATTACTTTCTATGATGATCTAGAAAATAATAATTCATTCCAAGCAATTCATCCAATTATTATGTTTCTCCCCCTAATGTTGGAAAAGTTGTCAAAATAAAATAGTAATCGCCAACTCATATCATAATTAGATCCCCAATTTGTTCAAAATATCTAATAATAAAAGGAGATTCATGACTAATGTATATTCGCAACTTTCTTTGAATACCCATTTTGTGCATTATGGTGGAGTAACATGAACATATATCACACATTTAAAAATTATAAAATGGGAATTGTTTGGCTTTGACAAAAAACCAATTGTAATGGGGAGTATTCATCATATAACTTAATGACATAATGTGTACAAGTGCTGATACATGTGGACAAAAAAGTTTTGTTCTCAATAGTAACGATTTAGCTGCTAACTAGAGTCATTTAATCATTAATTCTATTAAACTATTTTATATGTATAAATAACAAGCTTTGTGATAGTTATTCGTATCGACAATCTAACATATATTAACCATTGAAAGCCTCAGTAATAAATGAAAGTTTTCAAGAGAGCATTTAATAAAACTGTTCTGTATTTATTAACTAAAGAACTGAACTTAAATAGAGAAAAGAGTCCTAACCTAATTGGGAAAATAATTCCCTTATTCTAATAAACTACTAAAAGATAAAATAAAATATTCCCAGAATATCTCTAAGATTTATCTACCTAAATAAGGTTTATCTATCTAAATAAATTTAAAATATATCCCCAAAATATATGGGTTTACATATTTCAACACCCTCCCTCAAGTTGGTGCATATATATCAATCATGCCCAACTTACTTGCAAGGAAATCAAAACTTGTCTTAGAGAGCCCTTTGGTGAGTATGTCAGCAATCTGTTGTTTTGAAGGAACAAAAGGCATGCACACTTGGCCTTCTTCAATCTTCTCCTTGATAAAGTGTTTATCAATCTCAACATGTTTAGTTCTGTCATGCTGGACTGGGTTGTGAGCAATACTAATGGCAGTTTTGTTATCATAGTACAACTCCATTGGTGAAGTTATTGGTTTCCTCGGCTCTTCCATTATTCTCTTTAACCACATCATTTCACAAATTCCTTGAGCCATTGATCTAAACTCAGCCTCTGCACTACTTCTTGCTACAACACTTTGTTTTTTGCTTCGCCAAGTCACAAGGTTTCCCCAAACAAATGTACAGTATCCTGATGTAGATCTTCTATCTATTATTGAACCTGCCCAATCTGCATCTGTATAAGCTTCAATTCCTCTTTGTTCGAATTTCTTAAAGAATAAGCCATTTCCAGGTGAACTTTTCAAGTATCTCAGAATCCGAAACACTGCTTCTTCATGTTCCTCCATTGGGAGTGCATAAATTGACTCACTAAGCTCACTGCAAAAGCTATATCTGGCCTTGTATGTGATAAGTAAATTAACTTACCAACTAATCTTTGGTACTGCCCTTTATCAACTAATTGACCTTCTTTATTTTTGAATTTTACATTTGGATCAATTGGTGTGTCAGCTAGGCGGCAACCACTCATCCTAGCCTCTTTTAAAAGATCAATCACATATTTTTTCTAAGAGACCACAAGACCCTTCTTTGACCGAGCAACTTCCATTCCAAGAAAGTATTTCAAAGGACCCAAGTCTTTGATATCAAACTCCAATGTTAAATGCTCCTTGAGACGCCTTATTTCATCCACATCATCTCCTATAAGAATGGTATCATCGACATAAATTATAATAACTGTTATTTTACCTCTTTGTGAGTGTCAATAGAACATTGTATGATCAGCTTGCCCTTGTAAGTAACCTTGTTTTATAACAACTTGAGTGAACCGTTCAAACCAACTCGAGGAGACTACTTTAGACCATACAAAGATTTCTTGAGCTTACATACTCTAGTTCTAATTTTTTCTTCAAAACTTGAAGGAGGATCCATGTAAACTTCTTCTTCAAGTTTCCTATTTAGGAAAGCATTCTTCACATCTATCTGTTGTAAAGACCAATCAAGATTAACATCATCTGATAAAAGAACTCTAACGGAATTTAATTGGCTACTGGAGTAAATGTTTCAAGATAATTTATCCCGTATGTTTGAGTGTACCCTTTAGCCACCAGCCGAGCTTTGTATCTATCTAAAGATCCATCCGGTTTGAATTTGGTTGTGAACACCCATTTTCAGCCCATTGTTTTTTCCCTACAGGTAATTTCACTATTTCCCATGTACTTATTTTTTCAAGAGCGTGCATCTCCTCTAAAATAGCCTCCTTCCACTTAGGAACCTGTAAAGCATCTTTCACATTTTTAGGTATTTTCACAGTATTAAGACACGAAACAAAGGCTAAGTATGTTGAAGACAAGGCTTTATAGGATACAAAGTTAGACATGGGATATTTGACAACATTTCTAACACATTTTCTTTCAGCAATTGGAATATCTAAACCAGAAAATTCATTGGCTGGATTATGAAATTTACCTAGACTTTTGACAAGATCTTGTGGGTCGGATTCTTGGTGATGAATATGGTGGATTCCACTTTCTTAATTTCGATTTCTTCTTGAGTAAACAATTAACTCCTTTGTTTGTTCTTTATTCTCATTATCAAACTTTACACCTTCATACTCCTTTTTATTAACAACATTAACTTGTAATCATAAATTCGCCTTCCCCATTATTGGAATCCCTATGTTCTATATTCCTAATATTTTCTTGATCAATTATAGAATCTTCCTTACTATAATTCCCTCCCTGAAGATTAGAATCAAAATAAGATTGCATTTCAACAAATGTGACATCCATGGTAACAATAATCTTCCTATCAATTGGATCATAACATTTGTAACCCTTTTTATTAGAACCATAGTCAATAAAGACGCATTTTTTTGCTCTAGGATCTATTTTACCTTGGTTGTGAAAATGAACAAAAACACTACACCCAAAAACTCGGAGGAATAAATCTGTGATAAATTTAGAGTTAGGAAAGTTATCTTTAAAGAGACGAAAAGGAGTTCTATAGTTTAGAGTTTTATTGGGCATTCTATTAATGAGATATGTAGCTATTAACAAGGCTTCGCCCCAAAGATAATGTGGTACCTGACTAGTGAACATCAAGGCTCTAGTTACTTCCAAAAGATGTCGGTTTTTTCTTTCTGCAATCTCATTTTGTTGTGGTGTATTTGTACAAGAGCTTTGGTGGACTATTCCATGTTTGGTTAAGAAAACACCTAATTGGTCACTAAAATTCCCCACCATTGTCACTTCGAAATACTTCTATTTTCACACCAAATTGTGTTTTCACCATAGCATAAAAAGACTGAAATACATTTTTAACTTCAGACTTATCTTTTAATAAAAAACACCCAACAAATACGAGTATGATCATTAATAAATGTGACAAACCAACATTTTTTTGAAAAAGTTGAGACTCTTGAAGGTCCCCAAACATCACTATGAATTAACGAAAAAGGTTTGGAAGCTTTATATTTTTCAGGTGAAAAGAATGACCGATGATGTTTAGCCAATTCACAAAATTCACAGTGATATGAAGAAAGACTTTTATTTTTAAATAGATCAAGTAACAAATATTTTAAATAGTAAAAATTAGGATGTCTAAGCCTATAATGCCAAATCATAACCTTATCAAAACCAGAATCAGAATTTAAACATAAAGTAGTTGTTGGTTGACTTACATGGTCGTCATCAAGAAAGTAAATTCCACTAGATTCTTTAGCATTTCCAATCATCCTCCACGAGACCATATCTGTAACACCCCAAACCCGGCCTAGACGTTATGGCTGAATCTGGCGAAGTCACATGATAGCGTATTGAAAACTAAGTTTCTACGATAAAACCATTTCCATTTACTTACTTTTCTTATCTCTTTTTAATTCCAAAATCCTTACTCGTTTAGTCGGTTGTTTTAAACATAATTCGTTGCGGAAGCTTTTAAAACCGTTTTGAGTAAATCGTGTGTTTAAAGAAAACTTTGCCTTTTTGAAAACCGAGTTTTCCTACGTCTAGCAGTTATAAATCCATAAAAATAAATAAAAACCAAATTTAAGCAAAAGTCCCCAAATTACATCCAAATAAACTACAAATCATAAATTATAAATCATAAAAGTCCAAAAACTGTGGTCACCATCAAGTCCTCTATCGCACCGATCCGTCTAAGACTTGGGATTACCTGTGCACATTAAATAGAGAGGGGTGAGTTTACGTAAACTCAGTGTGTAATCCCACAGAAAACAAACAACGATAAACACACGATTGCACAGTCAAAAATAGACTTGGGCCTAAGCCCCTTTCGATGCTCGATGACGGTATGTACAAGGGTCTTAGCCCATCATAGTATCGATAATGATATACAATGATTCGATAACAAAGTCCTACCCAACCAGCCTCTACACACCATCTCCGTCTAACCCTGCACTCCATGTGGGGATTAAATCAACCCACCCATCCCTATACTCTAGGTAGTACCGAATGCGGCACAAATAGTAGTTTACAGCTGAGTTGTCAGTATATTAGGCTTGTGAGCCTTTCAGTACACTTCCTCCAAATAAAATCAACCCAACCCCGTGCAATGCATGACATGCTATCTCATGATATCGGTACATATAATCAGTAAATGTATACATGCATAATATCATCATGCTCAATATATATCCATCAGTCTGTTAGTTCACACAATTAGGGGTCTAAGTAATGCTTACCGACCCTACAGTAGGTTCACAGTCGACTTGGGCGACCCGTGCAACCTTAGTAATCAATTCAGAGAAAATGGGCTCACACGCCTATGTGGCCTGCCCGTGTGGCCCACACGCCCTAAATTTTCCTTGGCCGTGTAGATCACACAGCCTGGCTCAGAATCCCACACGCTCGTGTGGACTACTCGTGTGGGCCCACACACCCGTGTGGCCCACATGGCCTAAATCAGTCTAGCCTGTGTGTCTTATACGGCCGTGTCTTGTGCGCACGGCCTGGCCTAGTCGTTCACACACCTGTGTTATGGCACACGGCCTACCACACGGGCAACCACACGCCCGTGTGGCGTCGATAGTGGGGGTTTTGGCTCTCACCGAAACCCCGGTTTTTGAGTAATCGGGTACACACCTGGTACGATTTCGATATAGAAACACTTCTGAGCACTCCAGAACCTATAATCGACCGATAAAGCACTGAATTAAACACTTAGAAATTGAACTAAAATCGAACCCAAATCGAGATACTCATCCTTAAAGCGACGAAACTTACCCCAACCACCTCGAGTCAGTTGATCACGAAACCGCACGAGGAGAACCTTGATTCTCGCAGTATGCTGCTGCCAAAGCGACAATAACCCCAATCAAAAACTTAATATTCACAACTTACAAACCACGAGAACCCACTTACCGAAATGTGTGACAAAAATCGAACTAGCGAAGGTGACGGTGAAAGTCAACAAAAAGAAACGAAATCAAAGAGAAGATGGAAGAAAGAAGAGGAAAAAGCCGAATATGGGAGAAGGGAGGAAATGAAGAAAATGTCAGGACTTTTCCCCAAGAGTCATCGAAATTTTGAAAAAGAAAGAAAGATTATCAGAAAACTAACATTCTGATCACAAATCCCTAAATTCTCTCCTACTTTCACTCCCACAATCCACACTACTCACAACCACATCAGTATTTCGGCTCAACTGAAACTCCTACAATCCACCGAGCAAAAATCAACCCTCTTGCTCTTGCAGAGATTCAAACACAAGTCCTCCAACATCCCAACACTCAAATCAACCACCAGACCATCAGGCCCATTCTGTTATATACTTACAAACAATTAATTAAAAGCCTACTGAGCAAGGTTAAGGCTTTATTCAGAAAAATACCAAAATTTAACCCAAGTAAGGCTTGAGCTTGAGACCTCCCACACACACCCAGAACACATAACTACTGAAGCAGATACACAGTTGTGACATATTTTAACAGAATAGAAATAGGAAATTTTGGGGCGTTACAACTCTACCCCCTAAAGAATATTTCGGCCTCAAAATTTACCTGATCAGAACAGATGAGGATACTGCTGACGCATAGCATCCTCAGGCTCCCACGTGGCCTCCTCAGTGATATTATTTCACCACAGCACCTTCACTAATGGAATAGACTTCCTCCGAAGAACCTTTACATCGTGATCCATAATCTGAAACGGCTCCTCCTCGAAGGTCAAGTCTGACATAACCTCAATCTCCTCCACAGGGACAATGTGCGTGGGATCAGAGCGGTAGCGCCTCAACATCGAGACGTGGAACACATCGTGAATACGGTCTAGCTCTGGAGGTAACTCCAACTGATAAGCGACCGGTCCCACTCGCTTTAGAATACGGTAAGGTCTAATAAACCTAGGGCTCAACTTGCCCCTACGACCAAACCTCAGAACCTTCTTCCATAGCGAGACCTTGAGAAATACAAAGTCCCCCACAGAATACTCAATCTCGCGTCTCTTCATAAGATTTCTGTCTGTCTGGTGCCGCTTTCAGTTGATCCTGAATCAATCTAACCTTATCCTCAGTCTTAAAAACTAACTCAGGACCCAGAACAAGTTGTTCACCCAACTCAGTCCAGCACAAGGGAGTGTGACACTTACGACCATACAAAGCCTCGTAAGGTGCCATCTGAATGCTAGACTAGAAACTGTTATTATAAGTAAACTCCGCTAGCGGCAGATACTCCTCCCAACTGCCTAAAAAATCAATAGCACAACTCCTCAACATATCCTCTAGTATCTGAATCACCCTCTCCGATTGACCATCTGTCTGAGGATGGAACGCAGTACTGAAGTCCAATCTTGAACCCAGAGCCTCATGTAGCTTTTTCTAGAACCGAGACATGAAGCGAGGATTCCTATCAGAGATGATCGAAACTGATACCCCATACAGTCTCACTATCTCAGAAATATAAAGCTTCGCCAGCTTCTGCAGAGAATAATCTGTCCTAACCGGTATGAAGTGCACAGACTTGGTCAATCGATCCACGATGACCCACACTAAATCCTTCTTAGTGGGTGTTAAAGGCAATCCACTAACGAAATCTATCGTTACTCGCTCCCATTTCCATAACGGAATCTTAACCGGCTGTAGCAAACCCAAAGGCAACTGATGCTCAGCCTTAACCTGATGGCATGTCAGACATTTAGCCACAAAATCAGTAACCTCTCGCTTCAACCCTGGCCGCCAATACAACTCTCAAAAATCTCGGTACATCTTATTTCCACCAGGGTACATAGCGTAAGGGCTACTATGCGCCTCTCTCAGTATAGACTGTCTCAAATCAGAATTATTTAGCATACATATCTGGCCTCGGAAACACAACATCCCCTCAGAGTTCAACCCAAAGTCTGTAGCGCTACCACTCTCAATCTGCCGGAACCGAAGACCCAAAGATTCATCTTTCAACTGCTTAACCTTAATCTGCTCGATCCAAGTCGGTTTAACTTGTAGCTCACCCAACAACTCCCATCGTCGAACAGGCTAAGTCGAGCGAACATCGCTCTCAGATCAGTCATAGCCCTACAGCTCAATGCATCGGCCACCACATTGGCCTTGCCTGGATGGTACTCAATGGTACAGTCGTAATCCTTAAGAAGCTCAAACCATCTACGCTGTCTAAGATTTAACTCATTCTAAGTAAGGAGATACTTGAGGCTCTTGTGATCAGTGTAGATGATACACTTCTCACCGTACAGATAATGCCTCCAGATTTTCAGTGCAAATACCACGGCGGCCAACTCCAAGTCATGCGTTGGGTAGTTCGCCTCATGCATCTTAAGCTGACGAGACACATATGCTACCACCTTACCATCCTACATCAACATACATCCCAAACCGACATGTGATGTGTAACACCCCTTACCCGTGTTCAAAGCCAGAACCGGATACGAGGCATTACCTAACTTACTTGCTTAAACCTAACACAACGGGCTATAAAATTTTGGTATAGCTTAAAAAATTTCCATTTAAACTCATAACTTGCACATCCTGAGCCTACGAGTCCTTAAACATACTCCCGGAAGGTTTCAGAATTAAACCGGGAACTTTTATGCACTTGGGAAAATTTTTGTCTAAACAGGGGCCACACACCTGTGTTGCCTAAGGAACACACCCGTGCGCCCCTGAGACATGCCTGTGCTCCTTGCCTGTGTCTCTCACACGGCCTCGACACGCCCGTGTCTTAGCCCGTGTACCAAAACCTTGGCATTCTATTTATGACGTCATCACTTCACTATGGTCACACGGCCAAGGCACACGCCCGTGTCCTTAGACCGTGTGTCGAATTAAATTTTAAATTTTAGGTGTAGACTTCACACGGCCTGGGCACACGCCCATGCCCATGGTCGTGTCTCTCACACGGCTGAGACACAAGGCTGTGTCTCTTCCCGTGTGTTTACTACTGAGCATACTGACTTGTAAACCTAGCATGGAAAGGGGTCACACGGCCAATTAACACGCCCATGGGGCTGATCGTGTGTCACACACGGCCTAGACATACGCCCGTGTGTCTACCCGTGTGGACATTAAAAAGGATATATTCCAAGACAAATGCCACCCTACATAGCAACCATACTTATACCAACTCAAATCAAACATCCCACACAAGCATAAACTTCATGATTCATCATCAATGAATATATATATAAACTTGTCAAATATTGGCCCAACTTCAATGACCATATACAAAATGAATTTGCTAACATAAATAGCCAACACTTTTGGCTTGCCAATATAACATAACAAAATACCCAAGTCCTATACATGCCATACTCAAAATAAATCTAATTTGGCTATACCAAAAAGTGGTCGATAGTGTGATCTCTAAACTCCGATGTCCGCCAATTTCTCAAGCTAACTTGGCAATACTACAAGGAAAAGGGAAATGAGAGGGTAAGCATAAAGCTTAGTAAGTTTGCATGGAAATAATAGCAACAATACATTCATAATAACATCAATTCATGGCATTAGATAACCACACAAAGTCATAAGCACTTTGCCATAACTTACTCGTGCTTATTTTTATCTAGCATATACCATGCTACATATCGTAAACATTCCTCGTGAATTATTCACGGGTATCTGTATATACTCAATCACATGAATTTAGTACTAATCTTCTTTCTATTTCCAAGATTATCTATTCATCCCACAAATTCACTAGCAATACTCAAAGACGCATATTCATCGTCATTAACATAAACACGAAGCTAATGCCACATCTCAGATGTGGTCTTATATGGAGTCACCTCTGAGTACCGATGCCATATCCCGGATATGGTCTTATATGGAATCTCACTTCAAGTATCGATGCCATATCCCGGATATGATCTTATACGATTCTCATATTCAATACCGAAGCCATATCCCAGATATGGTCTTATACGGAATCTCAATTCGGTGCTGAGGCCATGTCCCCGACATGATCTTACACGGGACCTTATCCATCTCAGGTCTCAATGATAGTATTCTCACATTTATTATAGTCCAACCGGGACTTCAACATCTCAACTTTTATCATCTTTCTCATTCAACACCAATACTCAATTTCATAGAATATCATGTATCATTATAATATTAAACATTCTCAAACATACTAGCATAAATGTTGAATTTATCACATACAAACTTACCTCGATTTCAAAATAGGCTAGATTATCGATTTAGTCCGCTATTTTGTTCTTTCCCCGATCGAGGTTGATTCTTGGTTCTTCTTGCTCTATAATAGCAATTTAGCTCATTTTAATATCACAATAATAAATGCATTTCAATAATCATGCTTTGGCAAAATTACTATTTTGCCCTTAAACTTTGACAAAATGACCATTTTACCCCTAGGCTCGAAAATTAATTCTAATCAAGTTTCTACCTTCAATAAGCCTAGGTGGACATTTATTTCTCTTATGGCTATCATCAAAACTCAACATTTCACACACTTACAACAAATTTTATAACATTTACAAAAAGGTCCATTTAGGTGTTTTCATGGTAACACATTTCACAAAAGTTGTTCATCTAACAACTAAGACTCATTTTCTTCCATAAAAATGCAACAAATAACATAAAATCTCTCATGGCAAAACCCTAAGCTTTTCACCATCTTGCAAAATAGTCCCCTCATTAGAAAGCTTAAGCTTTAGGGGTCCCAAAAGTACAAATACCATCAAGAAAAACCATTAAAATCACTTACTTGTAAGGTGAAGAGCTTGCTGAAATTTTAAGCTTCAAGAACCCCTATTCTTGCTTGAATATTCGGTGGAAGAAGAAAGGAAAATGAAAAGATGATAGCCTTTTTATTCATTTAGCCAACTAATGTCACAAACCCTTGACAATTTTAATTTTCTTGTCCCCTTGGCCGGCTATCATCTTCATTTAAGGGATAATTGCCCTTTAAAGACCTCAAATTACTATTTTATAACTATTAGGCACATTTAGATTATAAACTAGAACTTTCGTGCTTTATGCGATTTAGTCTATTTTTCGCGATTAAGCATGAAATCGCTAAAATTAAAGCACCAAAATTTTCATACACATATACAATCATGCTCTAACTTATAGAATAACATAAAAATAATTTTATCTAACCTCGAATTAGTGGTTCCAAACCACTGTTTTGACTAGCCCCTAAATTGGGCTGTTACATGATGCATCACTATAAACCGTGAACTCCTTTCCAAGGTCAGGCTGTATTAGAACAGGAGCCTCAGTCAGTACAGTCTTGAGCTTCTCGAAGCTCTCTTTCTACGCATCAGTCCAGAAAAATGGTACACCCTTACGTAGCAGCTTAGTTAAGTGCGCTGCAATCAGTGAGAAACTTTCCACAAACCGTCGATAATAACCCGCCAGTCTAAAAAACTACAGATCTTAGATACATTCTTAGGCTGTTTCAAATCCAGTACAGCCTTAATCTTTCGAGGATCGACTCGAATCCCCTCAGCAGACACCACATGACCAAAAATGTTACTTCACGTAACCAGAACTCGCACTTGCTGAATTTAGCATAAAGCTGTTTTTCCCTCAAAATCTGAAGAACAATCCTAAGGTGCTCATCATGCTCATCCTCAGTTCTCGAGTAAACCAATATGTCGTCGATGAACAACACCACAAACCGATCCAGGTAGGGCTGAAATATTCGGTTCATCAGATCCATGAAAGCTGCCGGTGTATTAGTCAATCCAAATGGCATCACTAGGAACTCGTAGTGACCATAACGAGTCCTAAATGCCGTCTTATGCACATCAGCCTCCTTAACCCTCAACTGATGGTACCTAGACAGGAGGTCAATCTTAGAGAATACCGAAGCTCCTCGAAACTGATCAAACAGGTCATCGATCCTTAGTAACGGATACTTGTTCTTGATAGTCAGCTTATTCAGTTACCGATAGTCAATACACATCCTTATGGATCCATCTTTTTTCTTAACAAATAGTATCGGTGCTCCCCACGGAGACACACTAGAGCAGATGAACCCACGATCCAACAACTTCTGAATCTGAGCCTTAAGCACCGTAAGCTCCTTCAGTGCCATTCGATAGAGAGCGATAGACACCGGAGCTGTACCAGGGAAAAGCTCAATCCCAAACTCCACTTCCCGATTCGAAGGTAAACCCGGTAGCTCCTCAGGAAAGACGTCTGGAAAATCCCTTACAGTGCGGATATCCTTTACAGTAGAGTCCCTAGAAGCGGAAACACTAACATAGGCTAAGAATGCCTCACATCCCTTACGAACTAGTTTCTCAGCCATCAGTGTAGAAATCACATTCGACAGATAATCCCAACACTCTCCAATCATGACCACCTCATTATCCTCCTAAATTCTCAAGATGACCCTCTTAGTCGCACAGTCTAGACTGACACGGTGCTTGACCAACCAGTCTATACCCAGAATCAGGTTGAACTTCCCAAACGGAAGCTCCATTAAGTCAGCCAAGAAGGTCGCCCCTTGAACCTCTAACGGTACATCTGTGAATAGCTTATTAACCCTTATAGACTATCCCAACAGACTCAGTACAGTAACCTCACTCGTAGTGCTCTCAACCGAAATCCCCAAGTTTTCAGATATGTTGCTAGCTATGTATGAGTGAGTAGACCCTATGCCTATCAATGCAAGATATGGTACCTCAAGAATTAGAAACGTACCCGTAATAACGTCTGGAGCATCTCTCTCCTCTCGGCGACGTGCAACATAAACTAAAGCAGGCTGCCTCGCCTTGATCTATTCAGCACCTCTGTTCGGTGCTTTCTGTCCACAACCCATGCCATTACCACCCCTAGCCTAACCACAGCCTCTCGGTGGGTCTGCCAGACTACCCCCGTGGTCAGACGATGCACGATGCATTCTGAGCTTGCATCTGATCGGCCCTCAACGGACACTCCCTTATACGGTGATCCAATGATCCACACCTCAGACACGCCTCAGTCCTCCTCCAACACTCGTCCTGATGGCGTCTACCATAATCAACATATGGCTGCAGTCTAGTAGCAGTAACAGAGGGTCCAGCTCTTACTATCCCATCAGGTCTGGCCTTTTTCATAGGCCTCTATACAGAACTCGAGGGCTCCGAATCCCTCTTGTTCCTACCTCTCTCACTGTCACGGTTTTGGTGCTCAGCGCACTTAACCTCCCCGGCGATCTTCACCTTCTCAACCAGTGAAGAAAAATCACGCTCTCTCTGCGGAGCTATCAGGACTCTCAAATTATCCCTGAGGCCATCCTCAAAGCGGACACATCGCTCATACTCAGTCGCCACCATACCTTGCGCATAGCAGCTCAGTCGTAGGAATTCGGCCTCATACTCGACCACAGATCGATCTCCTTGAGTAAAGTTTAGGAACTCCCTCCTACGGGCATCCACGTAGCTCACCCCCACATATTTCCCCTGGAAGGCAGTCTTAAAGAACTCTCGTGTCGACGCGTTGGGCCGAGTGCCCTCATAACGCTTAGCCACCACTGGTAGGCCTCATCCCGCAGCAGTAAGACTGCACCCTTTAATTTCTGCTTGGGGGTGCAATCTAGATCATCCATGATCCTTTCCGTGGCCTTAATCCAATATTCGGCCACATTTGGGGTGACCCCAGTGACACCCTTGAAAAGATCAGCTCCATTAGACCGGAGTCATTCCATAATCGACCCTCGACCCCCAGATCCAGTATTAGGTCCAGCGACCATCTCCAATATCCTTAACATAGCTTGGGACAATGCGTCATCCCCAGCCATGCGATCTTGAGACCCGATCCTCGAGAGAGCGACATCAAGCGCCTCATTCGTGTCCAAATTAGGCATGCTGTCAGATGACAAGGACTCAGCTCGAGCCCCTCTACAGCCTCTTCCACGGCCTCTAGTACCCCATCCACGGATACCTTCTGCACTCATGTCTAGTCGAATTTTATCTGTATTACGAATTTTATGAATCAATTACGATTTCAGTATATATTAACAGATGTTTTATGTAAATTGATGAATTGAGTAATTTTCAGAAATCGCAGCTTTCTACCGGGCTTTACTACGATCTCGATTTACTACGATTTGAGATACACACTAAACTAGAGTGTTTCAGAATAGACTATTGATAACGGTTTATCAGAATACTTACAGGACCGGCGCCGGAGACTCGGTGTACCACATTCTCAGTCAAATCACTTCAAATCATTTGAAAACCAGTTCTTAAAATCTAAATTTTAAAACCCAAATCCACAGCCGAGTTTTACAACCTGGCTCTGATACCACTAAATGTAACATCCCAAACCCGGCCTAGACGTTATGGCCGAATCTGGCAAAGTCACATGATAGCGTGTTGAAAACTAAGTTTCTACGATAAAACCATTTCCATTTACTTACTTTTCTTATCTCTTATTAATTCCAAAATCCTTACTCGTTTAGTCGGTTGTTTTAAACATAGTTCGTTGCGGAAGCTTTTAAAACCGTTTTGAGTAAATCGTGTGTTTAGAGAAAACTTTGCCTTTTTAAAAACTGAGTTTTCCTACGTCTAGCAATTATAAATCCATAAAAAATAAATAAAAACCAAATTTAAGCAAAAGTCCTCAAATTACATCTGTCGAAACCATTTTTTTGACAAAGGGGTTGACTTTGATTTTGAAAATGAAAACAAAAAAATGGGAGCCACCACCGATCTTTTTTATAAGGTGTGATCGGGTCACCTCGTAGTTTGATTGTTTTAACAAAACGTTTGATTTATCAAAGCAATATTTTTCGGTCTACAAAAATCCAGAAAATAGGTTCGGGAGTCGGTTACGCACGAGGAAGGATTAGCACCCTCGTGACGCCCAAAATTGGTACCTAATTGATTATTTGATGTCTTTATGTCGAAAGTTGAAGACTCGGAAAGAATTTAAAATACGATCCCTTTTTTGCATTAAGGTTATTTTTTAGAAATCACTTGAATAGATCAAAACGTGTGTTAAGGGTTCTTCTTATCTCGAAGTAACAAGAGATTATATCCCGTAAGTTAGGATATGACACCTTGAGAACTCTAATAATAAACTTACTATTTAATATTTAATTAAATCTCATTTTATTTTAAAAAGATATTTGGTCGTTTAGGTTCAACGAGAAAATCGAAACCCTGTAAGTTAGGGTACGACATTCTCAGATTTCCAAATACGAAACGTTGCCTTAATTTTGGAAAATTTTAAATAATAACAAGTGTAATATTTAAACGATGTGTATTTCTTTTATTCGGGGTATAATAAAAAACAACCAATTACCTAACGCATAATATAATGGTAACGATGGAATGTGAAGTAGCTATGCGAACAAAACATCTATTAAATAACGAATAAATAAATAAATATTAGAGTAATAATGATATGAATATAATAATAATTTAAGGAATTAATCAACAAAAATAAATAGAGTAATTCTAAATAGAAAGTGAAAATGAAAAGTGTTTAATGAAAATGAGGTACAAATAATATCCAATTTAAATATTTAAAATGGGAGAATAATAAATAAATAGATGGAATAAATAATAAATAACATCAAATTTAAATAATTAAGAGTAAAAGAAAAAACGTATATATATATATATAAATAAATAAGTAAAACGAGTATAAATAATGTAATGTCTAACTTAAGCGTTTAAAAGGTAATAGAATGATAAATAAAATAAATATACATAATATTAGATTTGCATGCTTCAAGTGTAAAAGAAAGATGAATAAATAGATAAACTGAAAAAACAATTATAATTAATAACAAATTTAAATGTTTAAAGGAATAATGAACAAATAAGTCGATAAATTCAATAGATATGAGTAGTACTAAGTTTAGGTATTTAAAAAAAATATTAACTTAAAGTATTAAAAAAAGAATAATAAATAAATGAATATGTGAAACAAATATAGGTGATATAGATTTTAAATAAAAATACAAGGCAATAACAATAAGCAAGTAAATAAAGAATAATGAAATAAAGAATAAAATAAAATCCTTAAAAGGCTGAAATTGAATAAATAAAGGATTAATTTGGAATTAAAATAAAATTTAGAGTCTAAATTAAAAAAATGAAAAGGATATAAAAGGACTAAATTTAAACGTAAATAAAATTTTAGGGGAAAAATTTAAATAATAAAAGGGAATGATGGACTAAATCGTAACGCGCTAAAAGTACTGTGGGGCAAAAGGGAAAACATCCCTTCCCCTTTTATGCGCAGCGTTTTGATGTAGACCAAAATGCAATAAAAATAGAATTTTGCGGCCAGATTAAAAGAATAAAAATAATAAAAAGGCAATAAGGGACCAAATCGCAATGTGTTGCAAAAGCGGAGGGGTTGCGCGCGTAAATATCCCACTCTCAGGCAAAACATGCAGATCCTCAGGGTAAGCGGGTCGGGTCGCGGGTTGGCCCCCAAAACGACGCTGTTTTGGGCGTCTGAGGGGCCTAATGAAACGACGCCGTTTTGCTATTCTATTTAAACCCAAATTTTTCTAAAACTTTCATTTTTTTCTTCTTCCTAAAAAAAAAACCATCAAAACTCTCTCAACTCCTTTCTTTCTCCCTTTAGTCCGGTCAAATGCCGATCAATGTCCGGTAGTGGGCCGCCGTGATGGCCGTCGATCGATGGCGACGGCGCTACCGTCCACGGTGGCCGGAAAACTCAAAAGCCTCCATTTTAAGCGCTCTGGCGCTTAAAGCCTGAATCTGGGGCTATTTTCCACAAAAACTCGACCAAAAAGGGGAAATAAAAGAAGACCTTTCGAGTTCTCCTTCGTTTTGCCGAAGAGAACCGTCCATCATCGGGGACGGTGACCTCTCCCACTTGCGGCGGTGGGGCTCAAAATATACAGGTAAGCTTTCGTTTTTTTTATCATTTTTAAAAAAGGAAACCAAAGCAAGATCAAAAATAAAAACAGAATAAAAATGCAACCTTGAATGTTTAAAATATGCTCTCTTGTATTTCGATATTTTTTGTGTCCCTTTTACAAAGGTTTTCTTCGGTTTTATAACCGAAATTGAAGAAAATACAAAATACAATATTTTTTTTTTGCTTTTTGCTACTGTTGTGCTATTTGTCTGCAGGTACGGAGATGTTAGACGGCCATGGCAGAAGGGAGCGCGGCGCGCCTAGGGCATTAGGGTTTCTTCTTCTTCTTTTTTTCTGAAAATGTTAAAGTTGTGGGCTAGGGTTTGGTTTGGGCCCATTGGATTTTGTAATTGGACTGTTTAATATTTTTATTTTTTATCTGATTTGAGTGTATTGGGCCAGGGCGAAAATGGGCTATTACAACATCCAAATAAACCACAAATCATAAATTATAAATCGTAAAAGTCCAAAAATTGTGGTCACCATCGAGTCCACTGCCGCACCGATCCGTCTAAGACTGGGGATTACCTGTGCACATTAAACAGAGAGGGGTGAGTTTACGTAAACTCAGTGTGTAATCCCACAGAAAACAAACAACAGTAAACACAGTGCACAATCAAAAACAGTCTTGGGCCTTTGCCCCTTTCAGTATCAGTATCAATATGCACAGGGGTCTTAGCCCATCACTGTATCAGTAACAGATATATAGTATTCAGTAACAAAGTCCTACGCAACCAGCCTCTATACACCATCTCCGTCCAACCCTGCACTCTATGTGGGGATTAAATAAACCCACCCATCCCTACACTTCAGGTAGTACCGAATGCGGCACAAACAGTAGTTTGCAGCTGAGCTGCTAGTATATTAGGCTTGTGTGTAACACCCCTAACCCGTATCCGTCGCCGGATTAGGGTTAAAGGCGTTACCGAACAGATCGAAAACATTTTCAGAAGTTCATACATTCATCCATCAATCTCAAACATAATGTCCCTTAATACGGTCAACGAGACCTAAAACATGCTTATAAACCGGTTCGGGACTAAACTGGAACACATACGAAATTTCACGGAAATTTAAAACTTTTCTAAGTTTCGGGGTTACACGCCCGCGTGTAGGCAAGCCGCAGGCCTCCCACTCCATCGGACACCCCTGTGGGTCCTCCCCGTGGTCAAATCTGACCTCACATCCACGGCCACCAAGCATACCCGTGTGCCTTGGCCGTGGTCGAATCTGACTTCACATCCACAGCCACCAAGCACGCCCGTGTGCCTTGGCCGTGGTCGAATCTGGCTTTACACCCACGACCACCCAGCACCCCGTGTGCTAAGGCCGTGTACTCTTACGCCATATACTGGCTTTCTCACACGGCTACTAGACACGCCCGTGTGTCTTGGCCGTGTGCTATTAAGCTAGCTACTAACTTAGCCCCACGGTCATTAGGCACGCCCGTGTGCCACAACCGTGTGACATTATAGGCCATTTGCAAGGCCAAAATGTTACCCAATGGGTCATACCTACAAGTAAAATCATCAAGACATCTCATGCCTATTTGACAACCAAAATCATACCAAAATAACCATCCAAATCACAAGGCTAAAACTCATCCCATCACAAGCATAATTCATATATACTTACCCAAAAACTTGACCATTATCATTGTCATCTAACCATACCAAAACATATATCACATATCATAGACATTAATGCATATTACCAACTCATATCTAGCCAATTCACATGGCCAAGCTCAAATAGCAAACTCATATCAAATACTAGCCTATACATGCCATATTTAGCTATATACGTATCCAAAGTGTACCAAAATGAGTTTAGTAGTATGATGACGATCCTTGACGGTCCCGAGCCTTCAGTAGCTTTAACGACCTATAGAAACAGAGAAAACACACACACAAAGTAAGCTTTCCAAAAGCTTAGTAAGTCATAAATACAAACAAACTTAGCAACTATCACATATATACTTTGGTCCATGTACTTGACCATATTTATCACATTAATCAATTCAAAGTCTTATATAAACATAGCTCATTCATGCTTACTCTCACATATCATATTGTTATTCCAATATACATAATCATCATAGTATGATCACATAGGTACTTACCTTATATACACACTTAGTGTATAAATCAACGTGCCTAAAACGGATTTACAATTCACTTAGCCATTCATATCACAGACTTGCCCGTTGAACCGTTAGGAACTAATAAGATACTCAGAAAGCTCGGAATAATAGTACAATGCCAACGCCCCGCATTTGCAGGTCTTACATGTATTCAAATATCGATGCCACTATCCCAGACAGGGTCTTACACGAATCAAAACGATGCCGATGTCCCAGACATGGTCTTACACGTAAAGATAATATCGATGCCAACGTCCCAGACGTGGTCTTACACGAAGAGATCATATCGATGCCAACGTCCCAGATATGGTCTTACACGAAATATCAAATCAATGCCGACGTCCCAGACGTGGTCTTACATGATAAACAGAACAGGTACCTATGTATTCTTGGGTTCGTACGGGACTTTTCAGACATTGTCGCTCAATCGATCTTATCTCAGAATTCATTTGCATAACATTTAATAAGCATTCATTTTCAACTACAAGCATATGAATATGCTCAACTCAATACGATTACACTTATTTGTAATATGACTTACCTCGGATTCGATTTATCGGAAATAGAAATGGCTACTCGGTTACTTTCGCTTACCCGCGATCTAAGTCCGTTTTCCTCGGTTCTTGATCTATACATATTCAGAATTAACTCTTTTATTCACTAACTTATTCAATTAAATCCAAGGACACACATTTAGGGCTATTTGCAATTTAACCCTCACATTTGCACAATTTATCAATTTAGTCTATTTTTCTCAAAACATCAAATTCACAAAATCATATTTTAACCATGCTTAGCCGAATGTTCATACATATCATACAAGCCCATATTTTCCATCAAATTTGCAATTTAGTCCTTCAAGTTACTATTTTCTTAATTTAGCCCTAATTAGCTAAATCCATCAAAAATTCAAGAACAAAGTATGTTCATCTAGCTCAAATCTTCCATTTAACACCATAAGTCATCACAAAGCTCAACATAACATCAATGACATTTCTCATGAACAACATCAATTCATCAAATTGAGACATGGGCTTGATAGTAAACTAAGCAACAATCTCAAAAACATAAAAATCATCAAAATCCAACTCAAAATCATACCTTAATTTGCAATAGAAAGGCCGAATACCCTAGCTAGATTTCTTTCCTTTCTTTCCTTGCTTGTTTCGGTCAAATGAAAAGAAATAAAAGATGAACACTTCATCTTTTTGTTTCATTAATTTAATGTTAACAATTCATTTACTAAAATAGCCTTCATTCATATATTTATAACATACAATTACAAGGTCATTCATGACCTTAGCCGTCAACTAACCATGATAATGGCGTAATTTCCATATAAGTCCTCACACTTATAAAGACATAACAAATAAGAATCTTTTCATAAAACATACAAATTTGCATTTCAATGCAATTCAATCCTTTTCATCAAATTAAACACACAAACGAGCAATTTAACTTACGAAAATTTAGCACATGCTTAATCACTTATCAACGGCACAGAAAATAATATTAAAATATTATACGGACTCAAATTTGTGGTCTCAAAACCACTATTCCGACTAGGGTACAAACCGGACTGTTAAATTGTGAGCCTTTCAGTACACTTCCTCCAAATCAAATCAACCCAACCCCATGCAATGCATGACATTTTATCTCATGATATCAGTACATATAATCAGTAAATGTATACATGCATACTATCATCATGCACAATATATATCCATCAGTCCGCCAGTTCACACAATTAAGGGTCTAAGTAATGTTTACCGACCCTACAGTAGGTTCACAGTCGACTTGGGCGACCCGTGCAACCTTAGCAATCAATTCAGTGAAAATGGGCTCACACGCCCATGTGGCCTACCCGTGTGGGCCCACACGCCCGTGTTGCCCACACGGCCCAAATTTACCTTGGCCGTGTAGATCACACGGCCTGGCCCAGAATCCCACATGCTTGTGTGGACTATCTGTGTGGGCCCACACACCAATGTGGCCCACACGGCCCAAATCAGTCTAGCCCGTGTGTCGCACACAGCCTACCTGGCCATCACACGGCCGTGTCTTGTGCGCACGACCTGGCCTAATCCTTCACACGCCCGTGTTATGGCACATGGCCTACCACATGGGCAACTACACGCCCGTGTGGCATCGACAGTGAGGTTTTCGACTCTCATCGAAACCCCGGTTTCTGCATAATCGGGTACACACCTGGTACGATTTCGATGTAGAAACACTTTCGAGCACTTCAGAACCTATAATCGACCGATAAAGTACTGAATTAAACACTTAGAAATCGAACTAAAACTGAACCCAAATCGAGGTACTCATCCTTAAAGCAACGAAGCTTACCCCAACCACCTCGAGTCAGTCGATCACGAAATCGCACGAGGAGAACCTTGATCCTTACAGTATGCTGCTGCCAAAGCGATAATAACCCCAATCCAAAACTTAATATTCACAACTTACAAACCACGAGAACCCACTTACAGAAACGTGTGATGAAAATCGAACTAGCGAAGGTGACGGTGAAAGTCAACAAAAAGAAACGAAATCAAAGAGAAGATGGAAGAAAGAATAGCAAAAGCCGAATATGGGAGAAGGGAGGAAAGGAAGAAAACGTCAGGACTTTTCCCCAAGAGTCCCTGAAATTTTGAAAAAGAAAGAAAGAATATCAGAAAACTAACATTCTGATAACAAATCTATAAATTCTCTCATACTTTCACTCCCACAATCCCCACTACTCACAACCACCTCAGTATTTCGGCTCAGCTGAAACTCCTACAGTCCAACGAGCAAAAATCAACCCCCTTGCTCTTGCAGGGATTCAAACACAAGTCCTCAAACATCCCAACACTCAACTCAACCACCAGTCCAGCAGGCCCATTCTGTTATATACTTACAAACAATTAATTAAAAGCCTACTGAGCAAGGTTAAGGCTTTATTTAGAAAAATACCAAAATTTAACCCAAGTAAGACTTGAGCTTGAGACCTCCCACACACACCCAGAACACATAACCACTGAAGCAGATACACAGTTGTGACATATTTTAACAGAAAAGAAATAGGAAATTTTGGGGCATTACAATATCCTGAAATTTACACATAAAGGAGTCAAATATAACATGACAATTCGAGGACTGGGATAATTTACTGGCCGATATGAGATTACAAGCTAGATTTGGCACATGTAAAACATCATGTAAAACCAAAGAAGACGAAATTTGAACAGTGCCTTTCTCGGCTATTACCGAGAACGACCCATCTGCTACTTTGATCTTTTTGTTTCCTACACAAGGTGTGTAAGTTGAAAAACGAAAATCACTACTAGTCATGAGATCTCTAGCTCCAGAATCAACGATCCATGTATTTGTTTTACAAGGCTAAACACTGAAAAAAATAGAAAAATCAGTACCTGATTGGGCAAAGGAGGAAGAAGGATTATTGGATGAGTTAGGAACAGAAGAATTCATCCGAAACTATGGTGATTGAAAAAGCTTGTGTAGATGCTCTAATTGTTCCTTAGTGAATGGGGACCCTTCTAGAGAACTTTGGCCCTCATAATTTTCATTAGTTGTTTGGAAAGCTCTGCTATCCCCTAATTGTAAACCATGACCATTGCCACTATTTTTTTCTTCCATTCGTCGATTTTCCATGGAGCTTTCAACACGTTTCTTGAGTGTGCCAATATTTTTTGCAGTGATCGCACCAAGGTTTTTTCCTTTTTTCACTATCATCATTATTTTTAATAGTTACAAGAGCAAAATTATCATCATTAGCTTCAAAACCTGGCCTTAACATTACTTTTCTTCTTGTCTCCTCTCTTCTAACCTCAGAAAAAATCTCACAGAGTTTTGGAAGCGGTTTTTTTCCTAAGATCCGAGATCTCACTTCATCAAATTCTTTATTTAAACCAGCCAGAAACAAATAAGCTCGTTCATTCTCTTCTTTTTTTCATATCTTTTACACCATCTCCGGGACACTCCCATTCATCATTATAACACTGATCTAGTTCTTGCCAAAGAGACATCATCTCGTTATAATAAAAAGTAACTTCCTTTTCCCCTTATCTAGCTTTCTAGAGTTTTATTTTTAACTCAAAGATCTGTGAGCGTTTTCTAAATCTGAATAGGTGTCTTTCACAGCGTCCCAAACATCTTTAACAGTCGGGAGAAAAAAAAAAGGTTTACCTATGGATGCTTCCATGGAATTAATAAGCCACTTAATTATCATAGAATTTTCTAACCTCCACTTGCTCATCTTTGGATCGCCCACCTGTGGTTGCTTGACTTCTCCAGTTAAATAACCTAGCTTGTCGTGCCCATCAATTGCTAATTTTACGGACTGCGACCATTCCGGATAATTCTTGCCATTCAGCTTGTGAAATGTTAGCTGAAAAGAAAGGTGAGACGCCTCTGTCCCTTGAGTAATTGTACTCTCGGTAGTTATTTCAACGATAGAACTTTCTTCCTCTGTTTGATTGCTGGATCTCTTATCTCCAGTGAAGGCTATTTTAACCATGATGTTACTAGAGATTTAACCTAGCTCAGATGCCATGAAAGTTTTCAAGAGAGCATTTAATAAAAATGTTATGTATTTATTAACTAAAGAACTAAAATTAAATAGAGAAAAGAGTCTAACCTAATTGGGAAAATAATTCCCTTATTCTAATAAACTACTAAAAGATAAAATAAAATATTCCTAGAATATCTCTAATATTTATCTACCTAAATAAGATTTATCTATCTAAATAAATTTAAAATATATCCACAAAATATATGGGTTTACATATTTCAACAATAAACTCACCATCAATAAGAATTGTCTCAATTGCATAATTTGAAACTTTTAAATTTTAAACTAATTATTAAACAAGTAATCTCCCAATAACAGGTTATGAGTTGATAACTTGCATATGATTATTTTGTAGATGAAGCATCTATCAAAATTATATCAAAACATCCACTTGTTGGGTAAATGAATTCATATTTCTTTCAAAAATTTAAAAGATCCAATCTCAATTTTTGATGATGAGGTTGTTGGTAAATCTTATTCTTTGAGAACAAGCAGCACTTGAAAAATATTTAGAATGGATAATTTTTAGGTTCTTTAATAAATATTCATGTAAACTTTAATATGTTGTGTCATTATTGATTGATATGGTCTGCTGGTAATGTCAAGTAACTTATTTTGACTAGTAAACTTCTAGTTTATCATCGCATGTGATTCAACCATACTATCGTATGCATAATACGAACTAGAGGAAAAGCGATAGTTTTCTAATACAAACTTTTAGCCAATTTAATAGTGTAATAAATAGAAATGAATCTTTCCCTCATTCATAGTCTCAATACGATATCCATTATAGTATATCTTTTTAAAGCAAAGTAATTTCTATAAGATTGATTAGAACATAATACATTAATTATCATTTTATTTCTTCGGATGACAATGTATTAGCTCATATGGATCCTTGAATTAATTTTGTAATACTAAAGATTAATATGTTTCATTACCACATTGAGTATAGGGCAATAATATATTAGCTCTTCTAGAGTCTTAAATTAAATTTGTACTACAAAAAATTAGTTTGAAAAAAATATTTTTTCTCTCTAAGAATAGTATGCGCTATTATATCCATTTCTAGTTGTGAGATGAATTATGTAATTTTTTTTTTGGAAAACCAAATAGCCCATAGGAATAAGTGTTAGCTAACGATTTGAATTGTTCATGATTTCGAACCAACTCATAAACTAAGACCTAAAGTCTTCATTGTCTCTCCCCACAGGTCTGTTCAACCCCAAAGTATCCTAGTTTTGATTTCTCCTGGGACAGTCATGGACAATATGCCCGTTTGTTTCAACATCGGCCTTGTATCTCGGGCAAATAGCTATATTCTCGAGCCTTTTAATTTGAAAATTATGATAGCTAGGAACATAGTCCAATTTATAGTCTTTACTTTTGGGGGAACTCCAGTGCCCCACAAAGCTTTGCAGAAATGCTTGTGGATAGGTCTATTAGGATTGTTACTTTCGAAGCGAAGTCTTTGTAATTTTTTGTAACCACTTCGAACTGAGTACTCCACTGTTAGCTTACCTAACCATGTCATCATGTCTTCAATCTCAATTCGAGGAATTGGGATGTTGACGATACACAAGGCATCAACATCACAAAAAATCTCCCAGATTAGAGGTACATTTCATTGCTTTCTATCTTGCACAAAGAGATCTTTTACCAGCATAATGTCTTGGTTAAGACGAGGAGTACTAACCATATTATGACCTTCACCAGGTAGCCAATTATCTTTCCAAATTTGAATTCGGTTGTCATTACAAATATGTCATTTTGTCACTGTAATAGCCCGTTTTCAGTGAAATTGGAATAGTAGTTTCGGGACCACAAATCCGAGTCAGAAAGAAAATTTATTTTAATATTATTGCATGGTCTACATGATTATAAAAAAGACGTATGAAAATTTTGATAAGAAAATTTTACCGATTACATGTTTAATTACATAAATGACTAAATTGCATAAAATGCAAAAGTTGAGTTCTAGTAGCTATAAGTATCAAATAGCTATGGAATTCAAAACTTGAGGTCCTTATATGGTAATTAGACCATTAAGAGAAGTTAGTAGATATTTTTGATGATTCGTCCATGGAAATTTAGAAAAAGAAAATGACTAAATTGGAAATAAAAATAAATAAAAATGACAATAACTTAATATCATCTTATATCATCATCTTCCCCAAATATTTTCTATGGAAATTGTAACACCCCTCGCCCGTATTCACGGTCAGAATAGGGTTACGAGGTATTACCGACCAATACATATCATTTAACATACATAACTCATACATTTATGTATCCATTCTCAAATACCATTCAATCATAATCACATTGTCCCTTATAAGGGCCTACGAGACCTTAAACATGCTTTAGAAGTGGTTCGTGACTAAACCGATAACATACAAAAATTTTGGAAAACTTAAAATTTTTTCAATCATACAAGGGTCACACGCCCATGTGAACAAGCCGTGTGCCTCACATGGCTCCAGACACGCCCGTGTCCCAGGCCGTGTGAAAACAGGGCATACATACTGACTTGGGTCACACGGCCGACCACACGCCCGTGTGTTTAGCCCGTGTGCCCTTCGAAGTGGCCACACATGCCCGTGTGCCAGACCATGTGCTAGGCCGTGCCAATCCTGTAGGGTATATTGACTTATACAACACAGCCAAATCACACACCCGTGTGCTAGGCCGTGTGCCATTTAGGGGGGTATACTGACTTGTGCCACACGGCCGGTCACACGCCTGTGTGTGAGGCCGTGTGAAGCATACTGACTTTAGTTCAATTTCAACACCAGGGGACACACGGCCATATAGCATGACCGTGTGTCGCACACGGCTGAGACACACGCCCATGTGAACAAAATAGGCCATTTGCAAGGCCAATTTTCCACCCTTATTCATGCTCACCTAAACAACCAAAATGGTACCATTTCATCATACAATAGGCATCCCAAAATCATCAGCCAAGTGCACAATTCATACCATATCCATTTCAATCAAATACAATATCCAAATCAATGTCAATTACCTATTCAACACTTATATTATCAAGCAATAATTCATAAGCACATAACTTCTCAAATTATCAACTTCAATCACACCATATAGATTATTTACCAAACTCAAAATATAACCATTTGAGCAATTATGAAACCATAACCACGTTTATACCAAAACATACTAAAATAAGCCATCACTCATGGCTATATATACAAAACAAAACATATACATTTACAAGCCACATCTTATGGCTATATTCACAACCAAAGCACCATAACTAGCCTATACATGACATATACCATATATACACAACTCAAAAGTACCAATTAGACGTTTGATAGTGCGATGATATTCCTGACGACTCCCGGATCTGAGCTAGCCTTGATTCTCTATAAAACATAGGAAAATAACACAAAGTAAGCTTCATAGCTTAGTAAGCTCGTATGTGAATAACTTAATTCATCAAATAAATACAAATCAACCAATTGTACATAACATTACCATATACACATTAACTACAAACCTTTCTCATGTATCAAAACATGATCAAATACCATTTCATCGAACTTTTTCTATTTAATACTCGAATAGGTTCCATATGTACCTATATAACCTCGTACTAACCTCTTTCTCAACCACATCATTTGTTTACCCGTTAAACCATTCGGAATAGAAGTCGGATACTCAAGGATCTCAATCGATAAGTACATATACCATGGCCCGTAGCCAAATCAAGGTAACTTATCCCGGAGTACCTATACCATGGCCCGTAGCCAAATCAAGGTAACTCTTCTCCGAAATACCTATACCATGGCCCGTAGCCAAATCAAGGTATCACTCGCACCCGAAGTGCCGATGTTGTGGCCCGAAGCCAACGTAATAACCTAATGACATGTCACTAGCATCCTAAACTATTCCTAAGGTTCAACCGAGAAGTTTCACTTGTCGATTTCTTTGTTGAACACATCCGTAAAGTCGTTTTCACAATTCAAACATTATCCGTAATCTCATAATCAAAATTTATGCAATATCAAAGCATTTAACATACATTTGTAATGAAATTACCACATACGAACTTACCTCATACTCGAAATTGACGAATCGGATCGATTACTCGATAACTTTACTTTTCCCCGATCTAAATCTGAATTCCTTCTTTCTTGATCTACATGTATTAAAAAATAACTCATTTAATCACTTACTCATTCAAATTAGTCCAAAAATACACATTTGGGCATTTTTACATATTAGCCCATAAACCTTCGCATTTAATCAATTTAGTCCCTATTTCACAAATATACAAAATTCACACAATTCAACTTAACCCATGCTTGGCCGAATTACATATAGGTCCCTAGCAGCCCAAAACTTTCATTTATTTCACATTTCAACCACACAATTTGCATATTTTTCAATTTAATCCCTATTATGCATTTTCATCAAAAATCACTTTATAGAACATGAAAATCTATCATCCAAATTTCATATTTCATCCTCAAACATCAAAGAACACATAAACTCATCAATGGAAACTCTCAAATCTTTAACCGTTTCGAAATTAAAGGTACGGGCTAGCTAGATTGAGCTGCAACGATTACAAAAACATAAAAATCATTAGAAACGGATCAAAACCGTACCTTAATTGCTTGAATTACTAGGCCGGATGAAGAACCCTAGTTCTTCTTGTTCTTCCTTTAAAATTCGGCTATAAGGTGATAATGAAACCATATTTTGATTTTGTTTTACTTAATAATTCATTATTAACTAATTTACCAATTTAACCTTACTTAAAACATTATTATTTCACATAAACCATGTCCATTAATGTCCACTCATACTATTAATAGTCTAATTACAACATAAGGACCTTAAAATTTATAAACCATAGCAATTAAACACCTTTAACAAGTAGAATGCAACTTTTGCATTTTACGCGATTAAGTCCTTTTTCTCAAATTGAACAATTAAACGATAAAATTAGCTCACGAAATTTTCACACATACATGCTGTCATGCTGTAAACACATAAAATAATATTAAAATAATTTTCTGACATCAGATTTGTGGTTCCGAAACCACTGTTCTAATTTAGCTAAAACCGAGCTGTTACAGAAACACTAGGAAAGAGAAAGAAAATAAAGCAAGCCTAATTGGGTAAGTAATCTTATCCCATTTTTAGTAATTTTTTTATATTTTCGAGATCGGAATAACTTAATCTAGTTATTTTGGGGATCAATTTGTAAAGTTATCAAGGTAATAAAATTTTGCCATGGATGTATATGCTGAAATTTTGAAATTTATGGTAGAAATTGAAAGGTTGTTGATAGATAAACAACTTTTGTAAAGTGAATTTTTATGAAATTGTGATTTAGGGACTAAATTGTAAAGATGTAAAATTCATGGAAAATTTTTTATTTTTGTGAAATACATGAGCTGTAAATGTTATATGAAAAATTCATTTAGGCTTGGAATAAGGATTAAATTGCATGAATTTCATTTTTCGAGCCTAGGGATGAAATTGGAATTAATGAAAAGTATAGGGGCAAAATGCTACTCTTGCCTAAGTGTGAATTGGATTGATTTGAATGTGGAATGTAATAAATTGATGATTAAATTCATTTATATAGATCCGGAAATACCAAATAAGGAGTTAGATCGAGGAAAAGAAAAAGTTTCAGATTAGTAGATTCTCATATACGAACAAGTATCAAGGTAAGTTCGTGTAACTAAATTGTATACATTTATTTGCGTGGAATAAATGTTATATATGTGAATTATGAATTGGTTATGCATATGAAAATAATTTTATATCCGATATGCCCGAGAAATGTTAAGTCCCGTTTGAATAATGAAATTCGATGGATATAAGTTTTCCGATTGGTTGTGATCTAGCATATGTTGCAGACACACCACAGCTCGAAAGAGCATCTCGTTATTAGCTCTCATGAGCATCCTGTTATTAGCCTTCTCGAGCTTTATGTTAAATGGTTCTTGCGAGCTTCCCGTTAATAGCTCTTTGGAGCGTCCCTATAGGTTGTGATCCTACATGTGTTGTGGACACACCTTAGCTCTTATGAGCTTCCCGATATAGGCTCTTCATGAGCTTACTGTTAAATTGGCTCTTTGTGAGCTTCCCGATAGTGCTCGCTTGAACTTCCCGATGTATGGCTATCCGGAGCTCCCGTTATATGGCACTTTGTGAGCTTCCCGATATGGTTCTTTGTGAGCTTCCCGATATGGTTCTTTGTGAACTTCCTGATTATGGCTCTTATGAACTTCCCGTTATATAGTCCAGATAAGCTTCCCGATAGACTCTATATGAGCTTTCCGATATGGCTCTTTGTGAGCTTCCTGATATAAGGCTCGAGAGTGTGCTTCTCGGTTATGTGCTCTAATGAGCACCCCCGTATATGAATTGATGGATCATTGATAAGTATACCTTGTGTGTACTACCTGAGTATCCATCGATATTTCAATAATTCAACAGACAAAACTCTTGATGTGAGAAAATATGATAATTAAATGAATTATATTTCAAATATCCTTGAAATACCTGGAAATGGCTGCGTGATGAGCTCATCTCTATTTCCTTGATATTCATGTAAATTTTATGACTAACTTGTTTGATGAGAGCATGTGTTTAGGCAATTGGCCACAATGTTTTGGATGCATGTTTGTGTGCTTACTTTAAATGAATATGATTGGTAAGTTAAATTCTTATTATACGAACTTACTAAGTATAATATGCTTACTCTGTTTTACTTCATTTGTTTTATAGTGCTCGGAAGCTCGTGAAGTTGGAACTGGTTAGAGACACAACACACTATCCCTTGGACTTCTCGGTATATAAAACAAGAAAATTTTTGGTATTGGTATAATGGCATGTATAAGCTAAGTAGGCATAATGATAAAATGTTTTGGTTATAACTAGCCATTGGAATGGCTAGTGTTAATCATATTTTGATGTAATTATATAAGGCCTTATCATGCTTGATGTGTGTATTGAAATGGTTGAATGATGGAAGATACATAAATATATTAATGGTTGTATGAATGGGTAAAGTATACTCATATGTTTATATGGTCAATTAGGTAAGATCAAATATTTGGTTAAATGGGATGTTGTGACATGTATTGAACTTGAAATTGGCTTGAATTGAATGTTCTATTATGACTTGTAATGGTACAAAAACCGGTTGGATATGTTGATTTCAGGTTGGGTGAGAAATAAGGCTTGGAAATGGCCTTACACAGACAGAGACACGGGCGTGTGCCTCAGCCGTGTGTGACATACGGCTATGCGTACGGGCGTGTGGTTTGGCCCTATGTCCTCTATATCTTAAAAATTGAGAAACAGAATGCTCAGAATTGGTTACACGGGCTTGTGTCTTGGCCGTGTGAATCCTGCACCTAATTTTCAAAAATTAAATTATTCACACGGCCTAGCACACGGGTGTGTGGTTGGCCGTGTGACCCAAGTCAGAGAGTTACACGGGTATGAACATGGGCTGGGATACGGCCGTGTGCCTTACATCGAATGCCCACACGACCTAGGACACGGGTGTGTCATTTGGCCGTGTGAGCCACATGGCCTACCCACACGGGCGTGTGACCTCTGTATTTAAGAAAAAAAAATTGAAATTTTGCGAAAAATTTTCTAAGTTTTCGATATAGTCCCGATTTGTTTATAATGCATATATTGGGCTTTGAGAGTCCATTTAATGGACGATATGATTAATTTCGGATATGAATCGTAAATGATATGAATTAATAGTATTCGATATGTAAACTCTGGTAATGCTCTGTAACCCTATTCTGGCGACGGATATGGGTTAGAGGTGTTACAGTCCCGCTTTCCAACAGCCCTCTCGCGCTCCAGATACTACACCAAGGTAATGAAGGCTAATAACCCAATCTAGCTTCCATAAAAGTGGTGTTAGGATAATACTTGGCCTCTAAAACACACGAAAGTAATAAATCCGGATTAGCAAATAATCGCCATCCTTGACAAACTAATAAAACAATATTGAATCGAGCCAAGCTTCTAAATTCCAAGCCCCCTAAGGTCACAAAGGGTATTCCAAGAACACCAATGAATTCCCTTTTTATCATGTCCTTTTTGCCATCAATATTTTGCAATAATAGCCTCCATCTTTTAAACTTATTCTTAACTATTGCATTCATTGAACTATTACATTTCCTTAAGAGAATAAAGTAAAATAAATAAAATGAGCTTTTATATGTGTTGATAAATTCTTTATTTAAAAAAATATCACAAAAATACATGCTTAAGCCCAGGCATAAAGTATATATAAACAACAACAACAATAATAATAGTTTTCCTAGGTCAAACAAGGTTTAAAAACCCAAATTTTATATCAACTAGTATGGTTTGTACCATGCTTTGAGTTAATTATAGAGTAAATATTTTAATATTAAAATATACTCCAAGTCTCTGGACTCTTTGTGGATTCTTTGTAAGTTTGAAATTTAGTTTTCGTATTTTTACTTTTAAGAATTTAGTCTTTCTATTTTTCAAATTTAAAAATTCAGATTAATTGTTAACACCATTAAATTCTTTTGTTAAATTCATTGGTTTAATATTTTGAAATTAAAAAAAAAATACCCATTCAGTGGTCATGTAACAAAAATGGTATTGCAATGGACTTTGAATTTAGAAAATAATTTTAACAATATTTACAACTCTTAAAAGTTAAATAATCATTTTAATCAAATTAAAGTGTTTAGACTAATCAATGGCATTGTAAAAGTTGAGGTATCGAATTTTTTGAAAAATTTGAAGCATTAAAATTAAATTTTAAGTTTAGGTGTAGCACAAAGACTAAAATTGAAATTTGACCGCTGTTATATATTCTTAAAATTGAGTATAGCATTGTGACCAAAATTAAAATTTTACCATTAAAATAACACGTGTGTTTTATAACATAGGGACTAAAATAGTTGGGTTGCCAAGCACCAAGAACTTTCTTTTCAGTGACTAAAATGAAAGTGCTCTAAGAGTTGAGTGACCAACCAGTTAATTTACCCATAAAAGAATTGGTAAGGACAAAAAGTAGGAATATATCATTTTGAGGCACCAACTCAACTCACAGTGTCTTCAGCTCAACTCTGTTCTTTCTTCACTTCATTTATTTCACTTTCTCTCAATCCAAACACTAAACCTCTCTTTCTTCTCCTTCTACTTTTCCTTCCACACAATCTTCACAAATAAAACAAAATTGAGAGGTGAAGTAAAATAAACATGGCGGACATACAGCAAGCAGACGGAGTGGAAGGGCCATTGCCGGTAGCTTCATCTGAGACGGTTGGGTCGAAACGCCAGAGACGTCCAAGCGTTCGGTTAGGCGACATCGGCGGTGAGCAACCTTACGATTCTCATGTAAGAAGACCCTCCTCTTCTTCCAAGCAATGGAAACACCACTCCAACAACCTTTCCTTAAATCCCTCACTCGCCTCTCCCAATTTTAAATCTTCCAAAACTCGCGCCCTTACCAATCTCACTACTGATTTCAACGCCACCAACGACACCCTCGATGACCATACTGAAGCTCAAAACAATTTAGATGGCGTTTCAATTGGTAGGTGGGGAGTCAAAGATTCCACGAAACGAGGCCCCGCCACGAAACGGCCTCGGTCCAATTGGGTTCCCAAAATCGATGATTCCAATGGCAACAATAACAACAGTCATGTGGAAACAGAGGAAAAATACAGTGGCAGCAAAGATAACGAAAATTTCGACATGGAGAACTCGGAAAGTCCCATGAAAGAGCAGAGTCCAATTCATTCATTGGATAATTTGGGTATCGACGGCAACGAAAGGGAAGTTCTTTACCCTGGAAATAACCAAAGACGTCCGATTCGGACCCGGGTTTTCGATGGGGTCGATTTATCTGCTCCGTCTTGTGAGGAAGATGGGGTTAGTATATGGTTGAATAGTTTGGGTTTAGGAAGGTATGCCCCGGTTTTTGAGATCCATGAAGTGGATGATGAAGTTTTGCCATTGTTGACATTGGAAGATTTGAAGGATATGGGAATAAATGCAGTTGGTTCAAGAAGGAAACTGTTCTGCGCAATCCAGAAACTCAGTAAAGGCTTTTCATGACATTTATCACCCATTGGAATGTAAGAGTTTTGAGCCTCATTAACCTTTTCATGTTTTAACTTTTTTTTTTTTTTAATGTAGTGGAAGTAGGAGAATATATAGGGCTTTTTTGTTGTTGTTGTACCATATGAATCTTATATCTGGTGCAATTTTTGCAGTGCATTGTTCTTATATGGTACTTTTGTTAAGGTAATACTAACTATTTGTTGAGAACTTTAATGGAAGACATGATACAATATCAACTTTTCTTTTGGTTACATGAAAGTGCTTGACAAAATTAAGCAATTTCAATCATATTCTTATGGTTTTCTCATTTCTTTTCTTGTTGTATAGTGAAGTACTTGATTATGGCGTGTTTGTATGGAAAGTTGATATCAAGGAATAAAGCATTATGTCCAAGGTGTTTATTTACTCTGGCTGTCTTTCCTATGAAACTGTTTTTTTGAATCAACAATAGACTGGCTATTGATATTTGAGCTCCCTTGGTAGAAATTTTTGCTACTTGAGCATCTTTTTTTTAACATATGTATTTCCATATCATCTCGACTTACCTCTCACCATGTTCTTAGGATCAACAATGATGTTTTGAGTTGCCTTGTTTTATCATGGTGTTATGTAAATCTTTAGTTGGCATACATTCACAACTTTATACGGCCTAAATTCTACATGGATATCTGAATCTAATTTAACCTTCATAATTTCCTTTTTCTTCTCTCTGCCTGGCACAACTTGGTAATTAGCATACTTCTGAAACAGTGATAGTATGAACAAGACTGGAGTCATTTCAGGCTTCAGCATTTCATATACTACTTAACATATTGTTTGCAGTTCTTAGAGTCCGATACATTACTTAAGGTAGGATATGGTTTTATCAATCACGAAGAAAGAAACAAACGAAATACGAGTTGGTGCTAGAAGGATTAGATGTGTTTTTGTTTATTCTTGAATTGTGGATAGGTATTACTGAAAAGAATCCTTGGGGTGAGAAGAAACGTAGAAACTCTTTAAGGAAAACCCATTTTTGTTTTCTGAAATTTCTTTCCTGTTAGATTCTTGTTTGATTTGTGTGAATGGACTTATCCATTTCCTGTCAAGTAAACCAGTCAGGTTTATTTGACCTTCATTCAAAGGCAAAGCCAGTTTTGGTGCCTCTGTTTTAGGAGCTTACGCATGATGCATGAATGGTTTTTCAATTATATTGCTTTTATGATGTTTCATCTATGTTACTCATATTTGGGCCTGCATGTGTGTCTGATACAAATATATACTATTTTTTCATGTATACGAAGGATCTTTAGTCATATATGCACTGGACATGACATGAGTACTTCAACAAAAAATGAAAAATGGGAGTAACATAGTATTTCATATCTTCTTAATATCCAATTGCTCATCTAGAACTGGGAATGAGATATAGATATGAATAAGATGGAATATGTTTAAAACATTAATATCCAATTGTTCATAAATCTCTAACCTGTTAATGAGCTAACATTGGTACAATTCTTTTCATGTCTTTTATCCCAGCCCAACAATTTATATGATTATATATATATATAAATATATAAATATATATTATAATGAAATTTAAGTAAAATTAATTTTATTTAGGCTAAGTAAGATGAACCTGAATTACTTACAAAATCTTTTAATCAAATTGGATCGAATATGAGATCAATTGTGAAAAATCTCCATCCAAATCTGGTGAATGAAATGAGCTGAAAGGGTAATTCAACTTATGGACGTTGGAACAATAATGTTTTCATAAAATTGGTGTTCATGTTGGCCCATTTGGGCAATTTACTTTGTTTAAAACTACGTTTTAATCACTTAATTTTTAAAAATTACATAATAGCTATTGATATTATTAAATTATTACATTTTAATCCCTCGTTCATTAATTTTCTTTACTCCCTTAATGAAATGATGACATGACACGTGAATTCAAAGAGTTAATAATGAATTTGAAGAAGCTTTTGAACCGACTTATATATCTTTTATTGTTCATTATATTATTGAATTTTCTATTTAAACATTTTTCTTTATTTTTTATAAGTTTTATCACATTTTATAAACAAAAAATTTGATTTTACTAAAACATTTGGTTAAATAAAAAATTTATCATAAATAAATAATAATTCTGATTCAATTAAAATACTTTTATTAAATGAATTTAGATAATAAATAAATTAAATTTTATATTGAATTAATTTATATTTAAATTATTATGTTTCCATTAACAAAAAAAAAGAAGGAAAAGAAAAAAAATGTTACTTTAGTTTTAAATAAAAAATTTCAGTTCTTTATACAATAAATAACTTTATATTTCATAAATAAAATTTTATAAATAATAAATTTAACCTAATATATTATAATTATATTAATTATATATTACCTACAAACTTTTATGATCAATTTATTGACTATTAAGAAATAAAAATAAAAATTAAATAGTAAAGAGTTTAATTACAATATATCAATTTGTACAAATTCTTTAATGATGAACGGGAATTTTTTTATTAGTACTATATTTGAATTATCAAAATAATTTTTTTTATATTATATATATGAGTAATATTACTTTGTATGAAGTAAAAGTAGTTTTATTGGTTTAATTATTATTATATAAAGTTGCAAATAGTAGCCCATAGTTTGTATAGAAATCAGTATTCATGGCCCTACTCATAAAAAGCTCCGAATTTGATTCCATCATCTCAATTGCACTATTCATGGCTGAAAGTCAAAGCTTTAATTTGGATGCATGTTTTGAGAAGAGTAAAATGATGATGATGAATAAATGGAATAGTTTGATTATTGATTCATTATGTACAAATCAATGGCCACTTTTAAGGGCTAAACGAAACAGACTATATTCACAGATATGTACAGAAATCTTAACACAGCCAATACTTGTGAAGCTTGGCCATGTTTTAGCTGCTGATGTCAAAGTACTTTGGATTCGACGGAAAATCGTACTCCACATGTAGCTGCAATGTCAATGTATGGGATTAGAGACAAAGAAATATAAAAAACCGTTAGGGTTCCTCAACTCTCTTCACTGCATACACAAGATATGGATGTTTTCGCAAATACGAAAAAGAAGACACAATTTACCTGACCCTCATCAGCATCTGACTGGCGCTGCGGGAAAACCACTCTCATATCATTGTACAAGTAGAAGCGTCGCTCCCCTTCCGTGTTCATGTTTCCTGCAGGTGCAGACAGAGGATCGGATTTGCACCTTCGGACAGCCTTTGAACATTTCTTGGTGGAAGAGCATAAAAAACGGAGGTGAAGTGCATAGCGAAGAACACCAGAACCAACACTACTCTCATTGACCCTTGATGAGCTATGTACAAGTTTGTTTAAATTTACATTGCTATTGTCTGATGAACTGCTTTCTTTGTTACGGATGTTAAAAACTCCGGAACCACTGTCTAAGTCACTTTCTATATCTTTCATATCCCGTTCAGGATATCTAGGAGTATGTAATATTCCGGTATTAGGATCTGTTTTTGTCTTGGAGCATTTGCGGTTTTCTTTTCCTGGCATGTTAGTTGCAGCAGCAGGTGCCAAAGTAATCCTTTGGCGCATAAATGTCTGTTGTTGAAACACGGATATAAAGTGCCAGAAACAGAGAAGGGTGATTATACAGTATTGGTTCATAATAGTAAAGTTTTTAAGTAATTCAAAGGTTATTTATCTCTACAACGTACCTTCGTACCAGCAGGCATGTCGGTCAGATCGTAGTTACAAAGGAAAGTGTGAATAGGTGTCTTTTCTGGATTGCTCAACACCTGTGAACACCAAATTGCAAGTTACTCATGACTGTCAAGCTATACTACCAGCTGGTATAATAAGCCTATATAATAACCTTTAATCAACACCTAGGAAGCCTGTAAAATGTTATAGATCAAATAATTGATGCATCATCAAACGGCCATTAACCGACAGTATTTGAAAATAAGATAATAGATTGATCGGGAAGGTTCTCAATGCTAAGTAACATTACCAATTGTATCCGCCCCTTCATAGGTACACGAAGGCGACTCTTTTCAGCTTGTGAATTGTCAATGCTCAGGCTCCGTTTCATTTGTGGGCCTCTAGACTTGTTTGTGGAGGTATGCCTAGCAAGATTAATTGATGAATAATAGAGCAAGTAGTTATCTCCTTCAACACTAGTTACTGCAAATGGAAGTTTCTGTGATTGCGGAGAGAAATTCCCGCCCGCGATACTGAGAATAGCAAGGAAACCATCAATTCTCTGCATACAAGTAACCAAAAAAATGAAGTAAAAATACATCGTGAGTTTAGGCAGAGTCTTTGGATGACACACGCACAGCACCTTGCACTACAACAATTTTGCTAACCTGACTAACTTTTCCGGATAACAGCCGACCAGACAGCAGTGACTCCTCAAATGAACCAACCAAGGACCTTCTAGCAGATGGTCCACTACTAAGACTTCTAACCAATTTGCCGCTTTTAGGAGCATGATTCAAGTTCTGGCCCCATTTTAAAGCGGTTTCCGAGGTAAGATCAGAAGAACATGGATCAGACTTATTCTGCAAATCATCAAAATGATGAAATGATTTACTATACAACCTGAAATCTTCATCTGTCTGAACAGATACTGTCCCATTAAGAGATTGCTCCAGCTCCTTGAATGTCATATAATCATCATCTAACTGTTCCGCCATATCCTTGCATCCTTCAGAATATTTTGTTCTTTCAATAGATTTCGGACCAAGAGGAGACAAAGATAAGGGAGGTGAGCCTGCCTTCTTAATAGGAATTGTGATAGCCGGTGTCTGGTTCCTTCTTTTATTTATTTCTCCAAAATAACTTAGCCCTCCGGAAGAAGGTACAAGATGACTGCCATATTGCAGCTCCTTATTCTTAATTAGAGGAACACCAGAGAGGACCACTGAATTTGCTTGAGAATTATCAACAAGTGAATTCTTCCATTCCCGAAAACAAGATGTAGAACAGATTGCAAGGTCTAAAGAACTAGAGTTGCTAACATGAGCCTTTTTATGCTCTTGTGACACATAAATACTGCAGCTTTTAGTTCCGCTGTCGAAACCACTTTGGCTGATACCACCACCGATATCCAGAGCATCATGGTTAAATTGATCAGGGCCGAGCATTCCACTCAAAGGAGACAATAAGCGCTTCCTTGCAACTGAGCCATTAGACTCAGCTACATTACTGTTTATGCTAACAACAGTGGAAGTTTGGACTCCATTGAACACATCGACTGGAGAATGCAATGCCCTTGCTTCAAAACCGAGAATTCTAGGAACAGGTGCCTGAATATTCTTCCCATTTTTATGAGTGAGCCAGCCATTTTGTTCCACAGTACCCATTTTCAGCTTATAAATGTTGGATCTACCATCTTTATTCACATTCAATGTTTCATGTTCCTTTTGAAGCTCCCCAGTGGTTTTTATTTGCAGATCTCCAAAAGCTGAACGAGGCAAATCCACCTGAATTTGATTTCCTCCAGGCATCCTTATTAAATCACAGTTGCTCACGCCAACAATCCTGTGTGGGGTCTGCACAAATGTGCACAGCGATGCAGCCACTTCCTCGGCAACACCACTAGAGGAGACTTGAGGCAACCCCATTTTTAACTATCCGTCTCCAAAATTCAAAGACCTTCGCAGTTACTTTGTTATCGACTCTAGAGCACTTTATTCTTTATGGACATACATGAATGCTTGACTTACTAAAGCAACAATGGAATTCAAGTTGCCCTATGTTATCATAAAACTAATAAAATTAATAGATGAAAATAAAAAAAGGATAAAAAAACAAGGTCAACTACTGCATTTTTGTGTATATGGCACAGGTATCATTAACTATCAACTAAACCCACCCCTATTCCAGCAGCTATTTCACCAAATTGTGCACCTGAATTCAGAATCGGAGCAGAAAGGTTGAACACAATATCTAACTCCATCCTAGCAGCCTGGCAAGGAAAGATAAATAGGTAGCCCATGCTTTGCCAGACTCTAATATATCATCCTGCACACAGTGCCAAGAATCAGCCAATGATGGAAGAAAAAGTGAAAGAATAGAGACATTATGTATATATATATAATTGGAAAACACCAGAATTTCTACGTATTATGGCCACCAATCCTGTTCCCAAGCATTTCCACAGACAAGAAGCTAAGAACAAAATGGAAATTCTCAGAATAAATTCTTTGCATATAGGAATATTTCCAAATAATATATACTATTGCCAATCTACCAACAGAACAAACAATCCAACAACAATCAATCAGATCAAAGCAATGGTAATTGGAAAAAAGAACTAAACCCCAAGTACAAACAATCATAAATCTTTATTTTAAACCACAACAAAACCCCAATCATAATATTGGTTTGGGTTTTTGTTGATTTCTACATTCAGATGAAGAGATTTTGAGAAAACTTTCAGCTCTTTTCTCTTCATCTTCTAAACCAATCAAATAAAATATATTAAGAAAACTACACAACTTCAAAAAAAAAAAAAAATCCAGCTTTGAAGGATACAGGATTCAAAAAACAATAAAAGCAAATAAATTTGACCATTCCTATATAAAAAAAAAATGAAAAACACAAAGCAGAAATAACATACCAGTAAAATTCCTGATGATCAAACACAGCTCAAAAACTCAAACCCAAACCCAACAATCTAAAACACAAAGAAAGAGCAAAAGAATAAAAAACCCATATCTTATTCCATGAAACTTTTCTTCTTCCTTCTTCTTTTTCTACTGTCTTCAGCTCTCTTTGCGGTTCTTTGCATTTCCATATAAACTCTCTCTATCTCTATCTCTATCTTTTTACCTATGTTACCGATATGTTTCTAATATATTATCTATCTATATATTTTAACCTTTTCTCTTTTCCCTATGTACAGTGTTGCTGAATTATTGTCAGCCTCCCAAAATCAAATGAAAGAAAAAGAAAAGAAATGTGTGTCAAGAGTTAGCTGAAAATTTCTTGGTTGGCTGTAAATTTTCATTTTTATTTCATCAAAAACCAAACTCACATGCTCCTCTCCTTTTTTAAGTTTTAATTTTAAGAGCCGTCTTTAGTTCAAGTTGCAAGGTAGCGGCTGTCCTTTGTCTTGCCCTTACATTACATGTCGTTGTGTACGTTGTTTTCTTGGTGTTAGTTTAATGTATTGAATGGCCCCAGTTAGCCATTGCCACCCTTTCTAGACCTATCTACTTTCATCTCCCTAACCACTACGTGTTGGTTTATTCGCCTACTTGTGTCTATCACCTTCCCACCTCTCTTAGGAATATATATATATATATATATATATATATTTCATTCCTTTGTATCTTATATATAAAAAAATTTTTAGTTTTTAGGCTTCATTTAGGATTGATAAATGTTGTATAAAAGTATAGTAAAATATTAAAAAATATATGATAATTTTTAAAAATTATTTGTGCTTGTGTAATATAAAAAATATATTGTCAATCTACTAAATTCTAACCGTATAAAAAATAACATAATACTATATTGAAGGAAAGAAACTACACATATTATATGACATCATAAAATACTTTTAAGGAAAAAATAGTTAAAAATTTGGTTTTTTAAATTTAGGCTATTTTTTTATTGTTGAGGAAAATAGGTTGATTTTGCACAATTAACTAGGAGTGCAAATAAAACACTAGTACTTGTAAGCTATTTGAGCTCGACTAAAAAAAATTCGAACTAGGTTCAATAATTATTGAGCCAAGCTCGAGTTTGAGTAGCTCAAACTATCAATTGAGCCAAATTTGAGTTCAAAAATACTTGACTCGAACGGCTCGCGAGCTTTATTGAGCTTTTCATATTTTCATATTATTAACCTTAAACTTAATTATTGAACTGAGCTTGAGCTCGAGTTCAAGCTTGAGTACAAGAATTAGTAAATGAGCTTAATCGAATTCGAATAGCTTGATTATATCACGAGTTAAGCTTGAGTTTAAAAATAGATATTTGATCGATATCAAGTTGAGTATCGAGTTTTAAATTTCGAGTTAAGCTCAACTCAGCTTAATTACACCTTTACAATCAAGTGTCATGTAAGCAAAAAGCGTGCTCTACTATAAAGATAAAGAAACATTTGTTAGAGTGATGAATAGATAATACTTTTTGCTTGCGTGGCAGCATCCCTGCAAAATCATCGACCATCCACAAAATTGTTGGATCCCAACAGTTACAAAATCAGGACTGTTGGTGTTTTAATAGTTGGGACCAACTGTAACGGCCCGAAAATTTCGATTTTGAATTTTGCACTTAATTTCAGTTAAAATTTTTGAATAAATTATTTCTAAAATTTTGGATGAAAGGATTAAAATTTATATTTTCAGTAATTTTTTTGGAATATGGGTTTAGTTGAATTTTTAACTTAATTTTTTATTTTGCTATAAAGTTTAAATTGAATTTAAATTTTATTTTAAGGACTAAAATGAAAATTTATCTTTTTTACGATTATTGGTTTGCGCATGTGTTTGTGTGTTGTTATTATTATTATTCAATACTATATATAGCTTTGCGTTATTATTAACTAAGAATTTTGGATATTATTAATTTAAGTGTAGGTTTGGATGAGCAACGCGATACATTTAGTTTATTTTTTGTCTTAAGCTATAATATTATTTTTGTGTCTAATTTCATCGTCACAATTATTTTTATATTAACCGCGAATAAACGCACCGTCCATCAAATTCCACATTAAAACTTTTACATAAAACAGAAAAATTTTGGTAAAGTTAAAATTTTGATGGGATAAGGGAATTAGAATTTTGAAAGTTGACTCAACTTTTCAACCAGTCAAAACCCACCGATTCCTTTTACCAAAAATAAGAGAGCTCTTCCCACCCTCTTATCACGCCCTTGTTTTGTACCAAGTTATCACCACCTCTTGCTTTGCTCCCAACAACCTAACCATACCACCATGCCACTGCCAACTATCATCCACACTAATTGGTCGTTCCCTTCTCGCCGCTGCCTTGCTCTTCCTTAACCTGTCAAGCCACGACCATGTACCACAAAGGTCGTATACTACTTGCTTTAGTTTGTTGCTTCAAACAAAGCTGCCCTTCCAAAGTTGTTGACACGTTTTGAATTGAGGTGACTAGTTGCTTTAAACTATTGGCATTTGAGTTAGTTTTTCATGGTAGTTAATTTGGCTTGAACGGTGATTACACTAATTTGCATATATCTACGTTGATTTGCTACATTTTAATATTAATGGGTAATTTTAATTGTGTGAGATTAAATCAATTTTATGTGAAATTGAATTTTATAATTTAATAACTAGACTTATTAGTATTAGATTAAATTAGAAATTGACTTAATTTAAAATAAATGAAGTTCGCTAGATTAAAATCAGATTAATTAATTGCATGGGATTCATCACTTAGTTTAGTTTTAATAAGATATCTATTTTTTTATAATATGCATGCCGTAGTGTGTAGGGTCCCATCATCTCTTATTGTTTATTGTGCGAATTACCTTAAGCGTTTGAGAGTATTGTTATTGTTGCATTTTGCTCATTTAGTGTGATGGTTAGTCATTGATTAAATCGTGTTTATCACGCAACGGAGTATTTCATCGATTGTTTGGTCTTCAGTTGGACACTCGTGTGTCCGAATGTCTTTCCTTCTTGTGTTACTTGAGCAAAATGGTTAAATAAACTTGAACATTGAATCAAAACCTTATTGTTATTTATTGAATGTCTTGATATTGTTTCATTGTTATTTATGATTGTATTGTGTGTTTGGAAACTTCTATTGAATGTGATTTTCATTAGAAATATTACATGAATAAATATGTTGTATATGATTGGAATGATTTTATTTTAACTATAAGATTTGTAGTTTAAAATGTATTGGATCTCTACTGAGTTGTAAAAAGCTCAACACTTGGGTTTTTAATTTCGTGCGTAGGTAATAGGTAGTTCATGAGCTCGTGATCGTGTAATATCGCCAAAGAGTCTCCGCAATCTATATTCTATAAAGACAATTTTCACTTAGTTTAGCATTGGCGTGTACTTAAGTTCACCAAATTAGTTAGTCATTTTTTATATCGATTAATTAATAAGTTTTTTATTGGGCTATGTTAATTAATTTTAATATTTTTTATAATCATGATTTTTGTTAAATGATTTATTATGTGTCATAAATTGTTAAACTATATGTTTTAGTTTATAATGATTGAACGATTGGCTAAGCTAGTCACTTTGGCGACCATCATAATGCTTTAGATCCAATCAAGTTTTCGAGCCGAGTTTGGAGTGTTACATCAATGACAAAATTAATTTTTAAAAAATAGAAATATTATCGTTTGGACCTCCCCTACAAAATCTTCCAATTTCTTTTCATTCTCTCTCAATTTTATCAATTCAAATCTCTAAATTTTATTCTCAAATTCATTTTCTCTCAATTTTCAATCCCAATCTCTAAATAAATTTCAAAATATTGCATAATGTAATCTAATACACGTTGCAGGTTTTAAAAATGTCAATGTCACTAATTCATCTGGATCATAAACACATTTCTTGCATCTAATTATAGATGGTAAGAAAATATTGTTATATATTTTTATTTTGTTAATATCGTTATTGTAACAGCCTGATTTTCAGTGGTGCCGGAAACAGTGATTCGGGATCACTAAATCCGACAAGTGAGTTCAAAAATTTAATAAATTAATATATTAGTCAAGTGTGATTTTAGAAGTATTTTTGAATTAGTGAATTTTGTGATTTAAAAGAATTTATTAGGTAAATTGGGTCGAAAACGAGGTATCGAGACCTCAAATTTATAAACCGAGCCATAAATATTTTTAGAAATATTTATGGAGTGTCATTGAGTTAGAATTAAAGTTTCGTTAGAAAATTTTAACCTTTTGATAGTTAATTAATTAAAAAGGACTAAATTGTAAAAACTGTAAAATTTGGGATAAAAGTGTAATTTCGAAAATTGAAAGGGTATAAATTGTAAAGTGAATTAGAAATGGAATAGATGCTAATGAATGAGTAATTTTATATTATAGATCAAGAAACCGAAGATAAACTAGGAAAAGAGAAATTAACAGATTAGTCTCCGAATTTCTACAAATTCTACAAATAGGCCCAGGTAAGTTCGTATGATCGAAATTTGATATTTGTATTGAATTGATGTATGATATTATTTATTTATTTATATTATAAGTTAAAAACATGGAAAATTTATAAATATGAATGGTTAACAAAATAAATACATACGAAATTCATGAGAATAACGATACAGGGAATATTGATTGTTATTGAATTGAATGTATGTGGAATAGTGATATTTGAATATTGGATATATTGAAACGGATATATTTAATAAGTGATGAATTTATTGAAATTATATTGATTGAGTTGGTATATATATTGATTATATTGACTGACTGAATTGAAATAAATATTGATTGTTATTGAAAAATGAATTGAATTGTATAGAATTATGAATATATTTGATTAATTGAAATGTGTACTGATTGGAAATTGAAAAGTGATTTGGAAACCCTATTAACTAGTCGGGCTAAGTCGGATATAATTGGCATGCCATAGGATTGGAAGTGTTCAGGGTTACTTCGACTTCGAGTCGATGAGACACTGGGTGTCATTATAGTACTTCGGATAGATTCGATGAGGTACTGGGTACCAACTTACTTCGGCATGGCCGATGAGACACTGGGTGTCAACTTACTGTTTCGAACTATCTGATGAGGCACTGAGTGCCGTACTGGTGTGTTTTGGTTGGATCTATGTATCCGTCCGAGTCCGAGTCGGGTCAATAGGGGTAAACAAATGATTTGGCCAATTGATTGATATTGAGTGATATTGAATATGGATTGGAATGGGCAACGAAATGAAATATGCAATTGAAATGCATGAAATTGCATGAATCGTGGATTCATGAAATGGATATTGATATTGAAATTGAATTGTGTAACCTAATGAGAAAAGCTATCGAATAGCAATTATGAGATTGAAATAGTACGATATGAGAATTAAAAGTGTTATGAATGGTATATTTATGAAATTATATCTAAAATACTCGGTATTGATATATAACTCATATATATTGAAAAGTGTCTTGGAAAATGATATTTACTTGATATATATATTGAAATGTGACATGTGAATGATATTTATTTAATATATATTGAAAAGTGACATATAAATATGTGTTTAACTTTAATATGTTGATATAAGAAGATTATGTATATGATGATGAGTATTAAACCCAAGTGTGATATGTCGAGAAAATAAGTTTATCAATATTGAATTTATATGTAAGATTGTAAGTACGCTAACTATTGTTGTTGCTTGATGATTAGGCAAGTGCCAAGCTATTGATTGAATAGTAGTATATTTATTTATTTGAAGCACTGAAAAGGTAAGTATTTAAGTGAAAGTAAGTTAGTGCTCATGAAAGAATGGTAAGGCTTAATTTATGGAATTTCTTATGAAATGACTTATTATGTGTACAATATGAAAAAGGCTTGGTTAAATGCAATAACTTGTAACTATGGCTGGATGACATGCATATGAAATAAGTGTAGAAGAATAAAAGTTAATACAAAGAATCATGAAAAAGTAAAATTAGCATTAAAATAGTTTCTAGACAGCAGCAATGGTTCAACTTTGAAAAATCACCAAAATTTTTAAAAAAATAATTAGAGGTTTAAATTTATATATTTAAATTCTTAATGAGTCTATTTTCAATATAAACAAACGGAAACATCATCCAAATCTCGTACTAAGAGATAATTAATTTTTAGTGAAGAAAGGGCGAAGCTGTCAAACAGCAGAATAGGGATAAATTTGAAGATTTTACTGTACTTATTGGCTAAATTATAAATTCTAAAATTTTTATGGTAGAAAGGTATTTGAGTCTAGTTTCAAAAACATTATGCGAATCTTAATTTAGAATTTTGTAGCTCTAGATATAAATAATTTAGTAACTACGACTCAAGTGGACAACTTTGATATGAACATAAATAAATAGTGGAATTATCTGTAATTTTTCTGTAAACCCTGGTAACATCTCGTAACCCTGTTCCAGCGACGGATGTGGGTTAGGGGTGTTACAGCTATAAATTTGTTGAAATATGTATTTAGTATTTTAATTGTGCCTTTTATTTACATAATTAGGATGAAGATCAAATTATTCAGACATACATATACAATTTAAGTGCAAGAGCAACACATTATATAGAGTGGTACTTGAATGAGGCGAGATTCTTACACTCGTCCTGCATACTTGGTGGGATTAAATTCTAGCCTACTCTTATCAATGCTTTGTTGGAGAGATGGAGACCTAAAACTCACGTTCCATCTTTAATGTGGTGAGTGTACAATTATATTTGAAGATTTGACACATCGATTGATGAAACAATCAATTAAAGTTCCAACGCAGGTTTTGCAATTTTGAACAACAAAAAAGGGGGAGTGGAGTATGGATTTAATGGAAGAGCTATGTGGATTTGATATATTTTCTTGCTAATGAAACTTTTAGGGATAGTTTTTGCTAAAAATCTCGGTTTATTGCTATGGATAATTCATACTACTTGCTTGAGTATAGATGATTTCTATGAATTTTCTTTTATTAATGTTAAGTTTCTTACTACATTAATGATTGATTTCATAATTTATGTTTTTGGAGGATTAATTAAGGGGAACTTTGTTATGAAGATTATTTTTAAGAGATTGTTGCTATGCTTTTGGTAAAAAAATAAAAATCGGTGGGGAGATTTTTAGTGCCATTTGCACATCCAATGCAATGCCAATAACAACTTCTCTTGCAAGCAAGTTGTGCCATTTTTATTTATTTATTTTACATATTTTTACCCAAATGATTTTAGATTTTTCTTATATCACCTTGAGGATTTTAAGCAACAATTTAATAGATTGGATCGTGAAGAAAATTAGTCAAGAAAAGATTTCTTTGAAGACTTTTGGTGTAATTAAATTTCCTTAAATAAATGTATCTTATTTTTTAAAGAAGGTTATTCCCAAAAGATCTCTAGATATTTGATTCCTTATTAAAGACCTACCGGAACACAATTCAAGAGGATTGAAGTTCACATTGATTGAAGTTCTTTAAGCTAATGAACGCCTATTTAAAGAAGACTTATTTATTTCATTATGTATGTGAGATTGAGAGCATTTATTTGTTCGTAAGGAATTTGTATTAGTGCATATTTATTGTAAACAAACTTTTTTTTTTGTTCAATTCAAAACTAAGCTTCCAAGGGAAAGTCTTAGTAAGAAGAATGGTTTAATTAATGTATTGAAATGAGATTATAACTTGGTGAGTGAGTTGAACTTAAATCACATTTTATATTATAGATTGATAGTGAGTTACTCTTTGAGTAAGGCCTTGCACAAGTAAAATGTTCTTCCGAACTGCATAACCAACTTCTACGTTCATCTCTAATTTTACTCTTCTAGTGATTAAAGTCAATCGTCACTGAATGTGCAATTGATAGACCTCTTTGATATAATCTAATACATAATTAAGGGGGTAATGAAATTAGTTAGCAACAAATTTTTCAGAAACGGACCAATGGTCGAATCAATCAAGTCAACTATTTGTCGGTCCAATCAATTCAATTGGTTCGACCAAATCATCTGGTTTAATTAAATAAATTATTAAAAAATAAACAAATTCGATTTAATTACCTATTCACAGGTTAACTTGATAAACCATAATTTATACATATTTTGACCCCATGCTTGGCTTACTTTTGGATGAATTTTCATTAGATTTGTTGAATGTGATGCCCCTAATCCTTTAATTTCATGTTAGTTAGAGACACATCAAGTTTTTGGCGCCATTGCCGGGGACTAAGATATTAGGAACACTAAATTTTTATTACTTTAGCCATTATTTTTTTTATTTACTAACTTTTCTTTTATTTGCTTCTGGCAGGTGTTTCTAGTTTATGACTAGAAGAAACCCGTCAGGACCTTTACTTTTTGACAGTGAGATAGAAAGTACCGCTCGCAAAAATCGAAGAGAGATAAGGTGAGGCCTACAATACATACAAGAAGAGCAAGAGGACGATATCACTAATACCGAGGAGATGGCTGATCCCCAGAATAATCCACTACCTCCTGTGGTCGCTGCAAATCCAGTAAATCAGAACCCTGCTCCTCGAACTATGTATGATTATGCTAAGCCTACTTTAAAAGGAACTGAATCAAGTATTGTTGACCTGCTGTTGCTGCAAATAATTTTGAACTGAAACCTAACACTATTCAGATGATTTAGCAGTTTGTTCAGTTTGATGGTTTGCAAGATGAGGATCCAAACAATCACTTGGCAAATTTTCTGGAATTCTGCGACACTTTCAAGATTAATGGCATTTCTGATGATGCCATTCGCCTTCGGTTATTTTCCTTTTTATTAAGGAATAAAGCTAAACAGTGGTTGAACTTGTTACCACGAGGTTCAATCACTACATGGGAACAGATGACCGAGAAATCTTTACTCAAATATTTTCCGCTGGCTAAAACGGCTAAGTTGAGGAATGATATCTCTTCTTTTGTGCAGATGGATTTAGAAACACTTTACGATGCATGGGAGAGATACAAGGATCTACTGAGAAGATGCCCTCACCACGGGTTACCATTATGGCTACAGGTTCAAACCTTTTACAATGGTGTGAACCCCTCAACTAGGCAATTGATTGATGCAGCTGCCGGCGATACACTAAACAAAAAAACACCTGAGGCTGCTTATGAGTTTATAGAGGAAATGTCACTGAATAACTATCAGTGGCAAGTTATAAGGATGAAGCCAACAAAGGCAGCCGGTGTTTTCAACCTCGACGCATTCACCATGCTATCAAACCAGGTAGAGCTTTTAAATAAAAAGATTGATGGTTTGTGTGGTTCTTCGCAGGTACACTCAGTGATGCAGTACGATACGAATGGAGGAGAAATGGGCAATACAAAATATCCATCCTATAACCCAGGCATAGAAAGCGAACAGATGAACTATATGGGTAATAATTCTAGACCTCAGAATAACCCTTATAGTAACACTTACAATCCAGGTTGGAGGAACCACCCAAACTTCTCATGGGGTGGTCAAGGAAATCAAAGACAACAACCCCCTCCAGGGTTTCAACAACAACCCTACCCATAGGAGAAGAAGCTGAACCTTGAGGAGATGCTTACTAAATTCATCTCGGTGTCAGAAACGCGCTTTCAGAACACCGAGACCGCACTTAAAAACCAACAGGCATCGATTCAAGGGCTCGAAAATCAAATAGGTCAGCTTGCTAAGTTGATCTCTGAACGACCACAAGTCAGCCTGCCAAGCAACACTGAAACTAACCCAAAGGAGCATCTTCATGCCATTACTACTCATGATAGTGAATGGTTAGACGAACCAAACCCGAGGCAAGAAAACGTGGTAGACAAAGGTAAGGTTGAGGTGAGCCATAATAAACCAAAACTAGTAAGTACAGAATACAAACCTCGTGTGCCATACCCCAATGCGACGAAGAAAGACCGCATAGATGAACAATTCGGTAAATTTCTTAAACTTCTAAAAAAATTACATATTAACTTACCGTTTATTGAAGCTCTTTCACAGATACCCAATTCAGCAAAATTTTTAAAAGAGTTTTTGGCAAACAAACGGAAGTTAGACGATGCGTCACATGTGGAGCTGAATGCAGTTTGCTCAGTAATTTTACAGAATAAACTACCCCCAAATTAAAAGATCCAGGGAGTTTTATGATTCCTTGCTTAATTGGTGGTTTATCTGTTAATAATGCTTTAGCTGCTTCAGGGGCAAGTATCAATGTTATGCCTTATAAAATGTTTAAACAGCTAGGTCTTGGGAAACCCAAACAAACTAGAATGAGCATTCAATTGGCTGATAAAACCATTAGAATGCCTAGGGGTATAATTGAAGATGTGCTAGTCAAAATCGATAAATTCATATTCCCAGTAGACTTTATTGTTTTAGACATGGATGAGGATAGTGACGTTCCTTTAATTTTAGGACGACCCTTTTTAACAACTGCTAGGACCATTATTGATGTCGATACAGGGGAATTAATACTTCGTGTAGGTGATGACATGATTAAACTCCAAGCACGTGATTCTGTCAGAATATCTAGTAATCAAGATGATACAAGTCCTGATAATGTAGGTGAACTTACTGTTCAATCTTCATTGAAGGAAATTCCTCGGAAAAAGATGACAGAGCCATGGCCCAGCTCTTATATCGAGAACAGAACTGTTCATGAGAAACGAAGGCTCCAGATCGAGGAGTTAGATGAATGGCGAACACAGTCTAAGGAGAAATTGAAAGTACACGATGAACCAAAGCAGAGCCATGACGAGCCTAAGAATAAAACGAGTCGAATTAAAGTTGGAGACCGAGTTCTAATGGATAATGAAAATCCTCGTGTTTCCACTTCTGAACCTAATGGAACAACCCATTTCACGGTACTTAATATTTTCCCATACGGTACAATCGAGGTAACTCATTCCAAATTCGGCACCTTCAAGGTAAATATTACTCGTCTAAAACCTTATTTTAACAAAACTGATAGCAGGAATGAGGAGTTTCAACTCCTCAAACCACCATGATCATGCGAATAAAAGGTAAGTCTAGCTTAGGACTTTAAACAAGCGCTTCTCGGGAGGCAACCCGAGCACTGACCTCATTAATATCCAGATTTTTGATTTTTAGCACCTAACTAAAAACTAACCATATTAATAGGCGCAAGTTTTCCTACCCACACGGCCTTGCACACGGGCGTGGCCGTGGCCGTGGCCGTGTGGTGACCACGAGTAGGCACAAGGGCGTAGCGGCGACCGTGCGGGTCAAGGATAATTTTTTTCCCAAAACACGGGCTGCGATAAAATACCACGGCCGTGCTATGCGGCCGTTGTCAAACCTGCCTAAAGAACACGGACGTGCGACACGCCCGTGCCCAGAAGCCGTGGTTGAAACTGAATGAGTCACACGGGCGTGCGACACGCCCGTGCCTATAAGCCGTGGTCGATACTGATCAATCAACATGGGTGTCAAAACCTTTACACAGGCGTGGGAGAAATGAAAGAAGCATCACACGGCCATGTGATTCGGTCGTGTGACCTAACACGCTCGCGACCATGTGTCCTAATCTCTATTTAAACCCTCTTCTTCTGTTTACTTTCTTCCCCAAATCTCCTTCCCCCAAACCCTAGCCACCGCACCCCTTTCCTACCACCGCTCTCCTCCTCCACTTTCTTCCCTCCTCCCTTCTTCCCCAGCCTGAAAACCCCCTTTTCCCTTTTCTTTTCCCGTTGTCTTTCTTCCTTCTTTTTCCTTTCCCCCTTTCTCTTATTCCTTCTTTGCACCGCCACCACACCAACCACCATCATTGCCACCGTTGGTTACTCTTTTTCCCCTTCAGATTCATATCTATTTTTTATTATGTATATATATTTTTATTTTTTTATTTTCTATTTTGTTCTTATTCTTCATGCCATTTAGATTTAGCTCAGGGTACTATAAGCTCATGTCGGCTGCTTCATCAAACTCGATTTCAAAAGGTTCAAGGTGCTACTGGAGTATCCTCCCCCACCTTCACCTCTGCTACATTCAGCAGGTTTCTTTTCATTGACTCCATCCAAAATTCAGGAAGTTTCACTTTTATCCCTATCTTGTGATTTTATTACTATATTGCTATTATCTATCTTTGTACATTGAGGACAATGTACATCTTAAGTGTGGGGAGGTTTATTATATCATTATCAGAAAATCCCTGAATCATGTATTGTTCTTAAGTAAGTTTCTCATATTACTATTAGAATGAAACTTCTATTAACTTATGATTTTCATTGACGTGTTTTGGATTCAATCATAGGTAATTATGCAGTGATGGCTTAAACTTTAAGACATTAGGGAATCAAGCATGATAATTCTATTTTCAGAATTAAAAATATTAATAGGTTGTTTCCCTAAATTTAAATATTACTTTGAAGTTTGAAATTTGCAAGGTTGACATCAAAAACCAAAATTTTTGTGAGATTTTGAGCCTTTTAGAGCATATTCTTTTCTTGCTCACTTTATTGATTATGAATGTGTCAATATTGATTTGTTATTCTAGAACTTGCTTCGATTATGCATGTCAAGACCACACTTTTGATTTGATATACTGAGATGATAAAGGCACCTAGGTTTTAACCCACTTAATCCACTAAAAGCCTACCTTTATAATTAACCCCTAGTGAACCCATTTGAGCCTAATAAACCGTTTCTTGATACACCCTTAATATTAACCCAAAACTCATTTTTTTTTATTCATTAAGAATTTTCCCTATTGAATTAACCCTTTTTTGTCGAGATTTGATTTGAGCAGTTGCCTAACTATATTCTTTATTTCGGTTGTTAAATTCTCTTATTATTGTAAATTCTTATTCTTAAAAAAAAATTTGGAAATCTATTCATTATTAGTTCTATGTTATTTGAGCTTAAGCGATTAATTTCACATTCTGAAAAGAAGCTCGTGTTATTAGTAATAAGTTTGCAATTGATGTAATTATTCAGTGTTAGTCCATTTTTCTAGTTAGGTGAATTGTCAATTCGATCTTGATTCTAACCCTCTAATTCAGCCTTTATCCACACCTTTAACCCAAGCCCCGTTACAACCCTTTTTAAGACCTTTTGATTTGTGTATCATCTCATTCTACAGTGGTGGATATTTGATTTTCATGCAAGCCTATGGGATTAACTTTTCATGTTTGACTTTTGAGTGCTTAATTTGAACCTTAAACACTTTAAGTGATTTGAGTGAATCTTTAGCGAGGATGTCAATTATTGTCGGTTTTGAATCAAAGCTAATTGTTTAGATAAGGGGAAAACACCTATGTTTTCGTGCTATAAAAATTTACAACTTAGATTGTCTGAATAAAAAAGACTCTTTTAGTTAAATTATCAATGTATGAATTACCTGTGAATTATGATGAGACATTATTGATAAGAATTATGAATTAAGGAAGTTATTTTTAATTGTGAGTTGAGGATTTTGCTTGAGGACAAGCAAAGGTTTAAGTGTGGGGATATTTGATAAACCATAATTTATACATATTTTGACCCCATGCTTGGCTTACTTTTGGATGAATTTTCATTAGAATTGTTGAATGCGATGCCCATAATCCTTTAATTTCATGTTTTATACTCAAGAGAGCTTAAGGAGTCGAAAAGAACGAGAAACGGGCCAAAAATAGACAAAATGGGCCTACCTCGGAAATTAACACGGCCTGGACTACCTCACACGGGCAGACCACACGGCCGTGTGTGACGAGCAAAATCGAGCACGGCCTAAGTTGTAGACCACACGGCCGTGTGTGGAGAGCAGAATCAAGCACGGCCTAAGGCTATCGAGCACGGGCGTGTCACACAGCGTGTCCCTGCCGAACCTAAGTTTAATTCTATTCGGAATAGGTTACTTGTGGGCTAAGAAAAGCGTTCCAAAGCCTATATAAACACCCTAGGGAGTAACCTAAAGGGAGACGCAGAGTAGAAGGCAGAAAAGACTCGAAGACAGCCATCGGAAGCAGCTTGGAGGAAGGATCTCCATCAAGACTGAAGATCTCCCATCAAGTTCTTTAGAAGTTTTTGGGTTTTCTTATGTTTTGTTGTTTTCCTTATTTTAAGATGTTTCCTTCTATCAGTATGAACTAAACTCCCTAAATACCTAGGGAGGATGAAACCTAAGACGGATATTATTATTATTTGATTTATAAGATAAATACTTGTTCTTATTCTTAATTGTGGGTTCTTATTCTTGTTTTGATAATTCAGGTTATTGATTCAAGTTGAATGTGCTTATTCAGAGGAGCAAAAGTCCCTGTTTAAGAGTAGATCAACATAATTAAGCGGACTTGATTGCAACCCTAGAAATAGGGCGACGAAAATCATTTGATTAGAGTCAAATCTAATAAGGAATCCATAGATCGAGTTAATGCGACAATAGGGGTTTTAATTAGAAAGAGATTTCAATTAATCAACCTAGAGTCAGTTGTTTTTAGTCTTGAAAGAGATATTAACATAAATCAGGGATTTCTACGGATTAAGTCAAGTGAATAAATCGTATGAATCAAAAGTAATAAGTGAAGTCTAGGTGGATTCTTCCTTGGGTATTGCCTGTATCATAAAGTTGTCTAAAAAGTATTTTCCCAATTCGTTCTCTGTCGTGCTTTTAATTTTAGTTTAAAAGAAATCACTCCAATTCTTAGGCTAGATAATAGAAAGAGAGTAATTACTAGTACTCTTGGTCCTTGTGGATACGATATTTCCGGTCTTACCATAACTATACTACTGTTCGATAGGCGCGCTTGCCTTTATTGTGGTCATAGTTAGTTAGAGACACATCATAACTCATCTAATGACATTTTCTGTATTAATACATTAATAAATTTTCGATTCAATTAATCTGACCGATTGATTTGATCCAGATAAAACATAATTGGTTACAGTTTGAAGTCTTTCTCTTTCACCAACCAAAGCAAAAATTAGTTAAAAGATAATAGATCAACATGTTGGACTCTTGCTCTTTGAAAGGGACCGCTTGAACGAGAAAATGATTAATGTTAATAAAAATTAAGGATATAGCAGCAAAGACCAAGGTTTTCACTATAGATCGAGGTAATTATCAATTAATTTTTAAGTCTTATTTACGCTTGTATTATATAGAGTCTTTGTGTGTCTTTAAGGTGAGGAGAATTGAGTATTTATAAGACATGGTTATTATTTGTCGAGGTGATGTTCTAGGTAGATTCCATGCATGTCAACATGTATACTGTCCTAGACTTAACACGTATTCACTGGTCCACTCGTTTAACTTCACACCCTCTACCTACAAACACTTAGGGACATGTGAGCTAAGCTCGCGAGCCCTCCCCACGAACCTTTAATGTACAGGTCGCAGATTGATAATCTGAGTTATAATCGGGTTTCGGGTCGATAACGAAAAACATCATAACAATACTAATGGACACAAAAGTCTTGGAGAGTAGCCAAACCCTTCACCAAGAGAAGACTTATTTTTCTTATGTAATTATTATTAACCTAAATATCTTTTACGATTTTTTTATTATAAAATTTTCCGTCAAAATAATCAATTTATTTTCCACAAATTTTTTATTCCTTCTTAATTGAACAATGAATCATCAATATCTTCAATGGCACCGCTAAATACTTTTCAGTTCATACTAATCACTTTTGCCAATGTCCCAAAGATTTGAGAATTTCTCATTCTTTTGGTAAAATTCCCATGTAGCCTCTTGTACTAAGGGTTGGCTTGTATTTTGCTCTTCTACTAAAAAAATTGTTAAATTAGTTCGTCTACATTAGATCAAGGAGTAAATTGATTCTTCTGTTAAAAATTCATTCATTCCTACTATTAAAAACTAGTCACTGTACGTCAACATGAGGTGCATGTGGCACATCACATGTCACTGGCTGGCTATTTCGTTAGTCACGTCAGTTTTTTTAATAGCACAAATAAATGAAACTTTTAACAGGAAGGAACGGTATGCTCTTTGATCTAATATATAAATACTTATTTATTTATTTTTTAATAGAATGAGCAAAATACAATCTAACTTAAAATATAAGAGTCTCTATAATACTTTTACCCCTCTCTCTCTCTCTCTCTCTTTTTTCTTACCATGCATTTTCTAACATCTATAACAAATAATGCGAAGGGTAGGATATAACACATTTTCTGAAAGTAAATAAAATATCTTTGTAATTTAAAAAAAAAAGGCTTCAAATGATCAGATTGATTAATATTTGAACTGAATTACCATTAATCGAAATTTTAATATTTTTAATTATTAATTGAATCGATTTTTTTTTGAAACCTATTAACCAATTGAATTAATTGCGGTTAATCGAATTAAACTAAATTTGAACATATTTCTTCTTTTGCGTTCAAACAAGTTTAAAACATAAAAAAAATCCATGACAATTTTTCTTTGTTTTTAATTTAGAGAAATTTAAAAGAAATAAAAAAAAAACAATAAATAACACAACAATGCTAAATAAAAAACATACTAACAAACATTACATTAGAAACATAATTTTTAGTTTTTAGTTTAATTTTAGTTATGTAATATATTTTTAATTTTTATAATAAGCACAACACCCTTCTAGCATGCAAATCATATCCTAATATTTTATTAAGTTCACACGGGTATCTTTTTACACATTTAAGCATTACATATCCATGTAATTATCCATATTTCATACCGTACCCTGTACATGATTATATAATTTATTTACATGTTTGTATTCAATTAAACTTTAGCATTTGTATCTTGTATTATTACATAATAATCAATTATCACATAACATTTTGATTCTTACATGCCAATTCACTAATACTCAAATTATATTCAAACATACAAACATATGAAATCAAACGTAAACCCATTGCAAGAATATTTATGAATTCATTAATTTTTATATATTGGGTTTATATAATGTATTGGACCTATCTATAATATATTGTTAATAATTTTAGTTAATTCGATTAATTATCCGTTTTTGAATCGAATTAATCAATAATTAAATTTTTCAAAAACCTTTAACCAACTTTAAATTGAATAAATTCGGTAAACCGATTAATCAAATTAATTCAGTTAAAACCAAATTGTCTCTTTCTCCTTAGTTCATCAAATTGGTACGTTTACATTTGTTTTTTGTTTTGAACTTTCTGATTGTTCTATTACAATATTGCAACAAAATGTGGAATATAGTTTACTTCCCTTCAAATAGGAACACTCAAACACCAAAGATGTTTACGTAGAAGAAATGGGAAGCGATTAGGGTTTTATAGTGTGGAAGTAAACAATTATGAGAGTAGGCTCGGGTCGGGTTCATACAAGGTATCTATATTAATTTTTAAATTCGGGTTCAATTCGGTTCGAAAAGGATTTATTTTTTGCTCAAGCCTGGCTCAGTTTTAAGAAAGGTAAATCCAGGTCCGACCTGGCCGCCCATATTTAACTTTTTTAAGATGAGTCTTTATTTAAAATTAATTTTTAAAAAAAATATAATATACTAAATGTACTAAAAAAAATTAAAATAAAAGTTCTCTAACACATTAAAAATACATTAAAAAGTACTTATTTTAAAAAACACTACTATGAATATAATAAATATTTTATTAGATTAAAAACCACAAATAAATATAATAAATAATTTATTGTATGAAATATAATAAAAGTAACACATGTGGATGTCAATGTATTTAATATTCTAAAAAATAATTTCCCCCTACACATAATAAATAATAAATTTTATAGTATAAAAGTAAAAAAATAAAAAAACAACTTTCACTCTTTTCATCTTAAGAATAATGTGGTAAGTAAATTTATATTTGCGTAATGTTATTGGAAAAATAATTTTTTAAAATTAAGTGGTGAAAAATTAAATTCAACTTTCCAACTTACAAAAGTGTGTTTTTTTCCTTAGAATGATGTAGTGTAATAATTAATAATTTGAACTCAAAAGGTTTCATCTTTTGTGGAGTTTACTTTGACTTTTGAATCTCGTGACGTCACCCTTTCTTACCTGTCCGTGGCAATTCCGTAGTTGTTGTTATAGTCAGCGCCCTGTTTCAAAACCCATAATAATTTATTCAAAATTAAACCAAAAAAACAACTAAAAATCAAATCACTTTCACAGTCGCCTTACTCGTCTCTCATCTTAAGCTTACCTTTACCTACTCCGCTCTTCTCTCTCTCTCTCTCTCTCTCTCCTCTGAAACTTCAACCCGCGAAAACGCCATTCTTTTTTTCTTCTCACTCCGCCAAACGGTGTCGTTTAACCGTCAGGGCCTGTCGTTTAGCTGAAAACCTCTCTACTGGGTTTCCGTTTATCTGAATACATTGTCCCCATGCATTTGTTTTGAGAGAATGGGTTGCGTCTTAGGAAAGCAATCGCAATCGTCTTCATCGGATCGCCGGCGGCGGAGAAACAGCGAAGCTCCACCAAATCCTTCACGTGCTCGTCTTCGCCGGAGCTCTGACGAGTCATCATCAGTTGTTTCAGTCATCGATGCTGTTGACGGAGCCATGGATGTCAAAGGAATGGAGGGGAGAAGACAACAGCAGCGAAAACCTAGACATACCAGTGATTTCCCGGTGAGCGTTCCGGCGCCGGAGACATGGTGGATGACACTGGACTTGAACCAGAAAGGGTGGCCTTCGTGGTTGATGGCCGTCGCTGGTGAAGCCATCCGCGACTGGACCCCGAGACGTGCCAACACCTTTCAAAAGCTTGACAAGGTATCAACTTTTTTTTCTTTTCAAGCTTCCGTTTTTATAATCATGTTCAATTTAACAATTTTGAGCTTTTTTCTTTCATGGGTTTTAAAGATTGGGCAAGGGACTTATAGCAATGTGTACAAAGCCAGGGATCTACTAACAGGGAAAATAGTGGCATTAAAGAAGGTTAGGTTTGACAATTTGGAGCCAGAAAGTCTAAAGTTCATGGCTAGAGAGATTCTTGTTTTAAGAAAGCTTGACCATCCCAATGTAATCAAGCTTGAAGGTTTAGTTACTTCAAGAATGTCTTCTGGTCTTTACTTGGTTTTTGAATACATGGAGCATGATCTTGCTGGCTTAGCTGCCTGCCAAGGAATCAAGTTCACTGAGCCTCAGGTAACATTCTTTCTTCAAATGGATTCTTACTTGTTCTGTTTTTTTTTTTACTGCTACTATTGCTTTTGGTTGGGTTTTTTGGCGCTTGGGTTCATTCCTTATTTTGTTCTTGCTTACCTAACTGAGATTTTGGGATTATATGATTCTTGCACTTCTTTTGCTCTAGTTGTTGTGGGCTTTTGATGTCACTCTTATGTATTTCTTTAGCTACTTGGGTCCCATACCTAGTGGTTTCTAATCCAAATTTCTCTTTTTGAGTTTTTTCATATCTTTGTTTTTGTACTATTTTTTTGGTATGCAAATTCATGGAAATTTCGTGCTTCATGTAAATTTCTGGCGTTGGAAGTTCAAATTCTGTCATATCTTTATTTGAACAGTTTCTAGATGGAATGAACGAGAAATGACAAGAAAAGGAAAAAAAGAAGCTACTTTTTAGATGCCTAAGGAAACTAAAACCTCTACGCATTTTTCTTTTTTAAAGTTGGCTGACAGTATAGCTGCTTAGCTATCTTCTGGTTAATTCTTTGAAACTGAACAAGGTGGTAGACTTGTAAACAGATGATTAACCACCAGTTTGCTCATATCATTCTCCATTGGCGGCAAATGGGAAATGATAATTATTTGCCATAATTGATTCTATGGGAGAATATCTAGGCTTTTCTGATAATTATGGTAAAGATCAGTGATCACTTCATGCAAGGCTATAATTATGTCTGTTGTTCCTTTGTGATAATTTGCCACCATTTTGAAACCAAATTCCTTTGAAATAAATATTTCCAATCAGAGAAATTTAGAAGCATATAAACGTTTCGTGTTTTTCTTTTTTTCTTTTTTGCTTTAGAAGGTTGATTAATCATGAAGTCAGATTTTTGTTGCATGATGTAGAAAAGTCCAGAGAATGACATTAGTTTATATTTATGGTGATATATATGAAGGTATTCTAGGAGTGAATTAGAAATAGTTTAGCCTTGGAATGATCATCTCAAATTAAAAGCTTAACTTAAAGACAGAATTGAGTTTAGAAAGGAAGATAGGAATTCTAATGCAAGGCCGGCTATGGATTGTGGCATGATGCACCTGTCATTGTCTGTGTTTCATGATGAGGTTTACGTGGCTGAAAATTTTAAATTTGGATGATCCATTTATTTGGATGTATCTTCCCTCTGGCAGGTGAAATGCTATATGAAGCAGTTACTATCAGGGTTAGAGCATTGCCACAAACAAGGTGTTTTGCATCGTGATATCAAGGGTTCTAATCTGCTTATTGACAGTGAAGGCATTTTAAAAATTGCGGATTTTGGGTTGGCTACTTCTTATGACCCTGAGCAGAAGAAACCCCTGACTAGTCGAGTAGTCACTCTCTGGTACCGTCCACCTGAACTACTTCTTGGGGCAACTCATTATGGTGTTGGGGTTGACCTCTGGAGTGCTGGCTGCATTCTGGCAGAACTGCTTTCAGGGAAGCCTATAATGCCAGGAAGGACAGAGGTATTAATTTTTCTCTTTTCCTTTTCTTCTTCGCTGAGTTTTTGAATTCTTCCTATCTTTTCTTTTCTGTGAATCTGATGGAATGCAAGTGGTATCGGTCATGTAATTACGATTAGAAATATTTGGTCTTCCTGTTTGTTGCTTATTGTATTTGTTGTGGAGCCGCCAGTGTCAAGTCAGATGAATATATTACGTGGTTATGATGTCTAAAATCTAACTATCAGGTGTTTGTTCCATAATTAGAGCTTCTTCTAATTGGTTTAGTTATGTAATGTAATAATTTAAATTTGTTGATAAAAATTTTCTTTCCTTTTATTGGGCTAACATCCTATTTATAGGTTGAACAACTGCATAAGATATTCAAGTTATGTGGATCCCCTTCTGAGGAATATTGGAAGAAATCCAAATTGCCAAATGAAACACTCTTTAAGCCGCAGCAGCCATACAAACGCTGTATAGCAGAAACCTTCAAGGATTTTCCATCTTCTTCTTTACGTTTAATTGAATCTCTGCTTTCGGTAGACCCTGAAGAGCGGAATACTGCTACTGCAGCTCTTAATAGTGAAGTGAGTTGTATCACCTTAGTTAATGCATCTCTCAAGAAAATCAGTATTTTGCTGTACCTGTAATCTCTATTTATAGTATTTGAAAATAGCTTTTGTGGATTTACTTTGCTAGATAGCCAGACCAAGAACATGTTGTGCATGCCAGGGACTTCCATGATGTTTATCGTTTGCGTTATCATATATCCACTATGGAATACTTGATATTCTGTTCTCACCATTGGCTTGCTGCCTTATCTTTAAACCAGTTTGTGAAATATTTGGTTTCTGTGTTTGCAGTTCTTTATGACTGAACCATATGCTTGTAATCCATCAAGTTTACCAAAATATCCTCCCAGTAAAGAAATTGATGTAAAATTGAGAGACGAAGAAGCAAGACGGTTGGCCAGCTTTCCCTTTTCACCTTTTGTTTTCTTTGCCTCATTTGGCTACATGTTGATTGCTGATATACATTTTTCCTGTACAGACAAAGAAATATAGCCGGCAAAGTTAATGCAGTTGATGGTACCAGGAGAAGTAAGGGTCACGAACGCCCTACTCGAGCAGTTCCAGCCCCTGAAGCAAATGCAGAGATTCAAGCAAACTTAGATGTGAGTGTGAGACTTTGCTCTACTTCCAATTGTCAATTGCACCTTATTAGGTTCAAGTTGATAAAGTTTCCAAGCTGCATATTTCTTGTGATGTAAGTTAGTTCAGTTATGAATATTAGCGTTATACTTAGTTCTCAGGTGTCGAGCTTTAGATGTATTGCTAGTCACTAGTAACTTTTTAAGCATAGTTGCTTAGCATTAAACCTACAGTCATCAGTTAAAGGCTTTGGTAGGCTATGTTGCTGTGGCTCTTTGTTTCTTGATGGTACTCGTGTCTGATGCATATTTGGACAAAGATATTGGATACGATCCTTGAAATACATGGAAAAAATTGAAAAAAACTTAAACAAACCCATGCCGGACCTACTCGTATCTGAAATTTGCACCTAAGTTTGAGTAACGTAATTGGTATATAAGGCTGAACTCTGAACGTTGAAGTACCTTTCTCAAATATTATGTCTGATTGCATCTGTCATTTATTTATTTTTCTCGTGGTTTTTGTATGATGTCCTTTTCAAATATGATGCGGATACTTGTGTTTTTACTGTTTTCTAGAAATGGAGAGTGTTGACGCAAAGAAATGCTAAGTGCAAGAGTGAGAAATTCCCGCCTCCTCATCAAGATGGAGCTGTTGGGCATCCAGTTGATGCATCAAACAAAGGGCCTGTATCTTTTGGTGCAAGTGACTCTTCTTTCAACTCATCAATTTTCAACTCTAAATCATCCGGATCCTCCAAATGTTCCAGACAGGCAGGTGGTCCTTCAAGAAGGAAAACAAATAGAGACCCCCGAAGTGCTGTCACAAAAGTTCATCCGCGGTTTCAAACCATCCTCAATAGGTATATTCATGGATATGCTATTTAGAGGTAAATCTGAGGTTTTCTGGAGCCAAACTTGATTTTAGTATTACAAGTTTATATTCTTTTTTTCCTTTTCCAGGAGGCATTCATTCTCTCCCTGAAACTTAATACGCAATTTTCCTATATATTTTCCCACATTTGTCTGTATCTGATCATATAGGTCTGTGTATAATCCACCCCACAATCCAATGATTTGGTGTATAAATCTGCCAATGCAATTCCACTTTTTGTTGTACAGTTTTATTAAATGAAAGTGCTTGTCCTAAGCTCTTCTGTGTGAAAGTCGCCTTCTCAAACTTCAATTGTGGATTTAGTACTTAGTTGATTTGTTTTTATTTTTCATATATACCAAATACAAAAGAAATTTATAAGAATAGGTGATGTACTAAATTATTTAGCGAAATATATCAAATTTTACTGGTGAAGTTGGGAACTTTGAGAACAGAGACATAAATGGATTTAATGTTAAACCCCCTTCCTAGAAGATTTTTAATTCAATACTGGACATTCTTGTTAAGAAAGGCAAGAAGATGATGCCAAGTGCTGTAAGTTGTTTGCTGTCAGATAGAATTGCTGATGTCTTTAAGCTTCTGCAACTTACCAAGTCTAGCAGTGTAAAGCCAATGCTGTGCTTTCTAACACTTTGATCCATGCTCTCTGACTGGCAAAGTTGGGAGAAGCAGAAGCTTGATACATTGTTATCTTTAATATCTTGATATCTGCCTATTGTAAAGAAGAAAATTTAGTTCAACTTCTGTGCTGTTCTTCACCATGGGATGTCATTACCCTGACTATGGTTGTAGCTGAAGCCTTATAGATTTTAGAGAAAGTTGAGTAGCTGAAGCCTTATGGCGGTCATCCATTTTCCTCTTCTAACACCTTAATTTTATGAATTTAATAATAAGATAATGTCTTTGTCTGATTTTGGAATTTTGTTTCTTTTTCTACCTTGACAGTCTTTTCTTTTCCCTATAAAATTAGGCAATTTAATATTTAAGAATTATTCTTTAAAATCCTACAAAATGCATCCTTATCAAGAATGGAAACATTGTTTGTAAATGACAAAGATCAATGTCCAACATTAAAGCCCATTGATGATTGCTAAAGATGCGACCCCAAGTACTTGAACAACCGCCAACCCTTAGTTTACAGCTCCATCTGTTTCAAGGCACCCTCGATGATAAAGGCTGTTGGATCTACTACACCGTCACCGATTCCTCCGACCATGACACTCTTAACTGAAAATTGAGCACGCTCTGGCATGCCGTCATCCAAAAGGAACCCCTTCGGATCGTCTTCCCAACCAACATCATCATCAACCTCAAACAAGAACTCATTTTCGACTTCTACAAAACCAGCAACGGTCGAGGGGACAACGTTCATATAGCCGGAAAATGGGTGTTTATCGTTGTAGTCTGTGTCGCATATTATCATCCTTAACATCCATGTCCGCCATTATAGACCTTCGGGGGAACACTGACTTTGCTTCATCTCCAACATGTGCGGGAAGGAGAGGGAGATTCGATGGTGATAGAATCTCCAGTTTTGGGTCTCAGAAGAAGATTGGAGTTGATCATTGCTTGTTGAGTTATTGCATTGATGGGTTGGTTGATGCTGTCACTGGGTCCACTGGGATTACCATTAGTAATAGCTAGTTGACAGACAAGTCTACAACCCACTGATCTGTCAAGTCTCTAGCGTTAAGGGTCGCCGTGTGAAAACGCCTGAGATAATCTCATAAATGATCACCAGATCTCTATTTGATGGACAAAAGACTTATAGGTGTACTCATAATGGTTTTGTATGCTTGGATTTCTCTTAAGAACTGGCGATGTAACTGATCGAATTTATGATTAGGGCCTTCAGTACGAGACAATACCAATTCTTCGCAGTGTCTCTCGGAATAGTTATAAATAGGGTGAAGGTCAGAAATTTTTTTTTTGGGCTAGAATTAAATTGTATATTTCTATGATAGTAAAAATGTAATTTTATTATTTTAATAACATATATCTTGATTTAATCATTTTTGGAGGATAAAAATGTAATTTTACCATTATTAATTTAAAATTTTATAAATTATAAAAAAGTCTAAATGAAAACATTTTTAATCTAGGGGGACACCTGAAAAGTGTTACACTTGCAAGTATTAGAAGCTCCCAATATGTACATGTAATCATTATATTGTACTAAATGAGTAGTCGAGTCTTTATTCCTCTTTCTTGGGGAACTTAAAAAGTGGTAAGGAGGTCGACCCTATAATCTCAAGCACTAGAGGATTATTCAAACAATAGACTCAGTCTATATTTTCAGTATCAGGTCTCAAAGCCTAAAATGTGATGCCTCAAAACTTTTCTTTCATCTTGTCAATACTGCTGGCGTTGAACTTGTCTTGGTTGGTATTCTAGGTGAGGATTACGCCTTTGAACTTGGGCATTAAGGGATGAAGTGGTTTTATTTTACTTGTTTGGAAACCGAGGCGGAGAAGAAGGTGTAAGACCTTGATTTTTAAAAAATTCGATTTTAAGCTGGTTTTCTTAAATCAAAAAAATTCATGAAGTTAAATTGGGAAATTTTCGAGAATGAGTAAAGTATTGGTTTAGAAGTTGATTAATTAGATGTGTTAATTAGTTGAAAATGATAATTTAGAATTTTAAGCTTATGGACTAGATTGTAAGAATAGTAAAATTGTTGGGATCAAGGTATGAAAGTTAGGAAATAAAGTTTAGAAGTGGAGAGGTCTTTTAAGTGGTAAATTTCCCAATTTGAAAATTTAGTTGGAGGGAACCGTTAGTTCTCTCCCTTTGCACGGTTTGTGTTTCAAAAATCATAAAAAAAAAAATCCTCCCAATTTTCTCTCATGCATTTTCTATTCAAATATTGGTTAAAATTATTTTATTAAACAAGGTTGGGATAAAAAAAATTCATTTTCTTTTCTTTTTAGCTCAAAGCAAGAGAGTGTAATGCTTCCAAATTATTTTATATTGAATTTTACGAAATTCTAAAATATTATCGTAAAGTTTAATAATATAACGTATAAATTTTTTTGACTAAATAGATATTGATGTGGGATGAAGACAAATTAAACGATGTCCTATATGTGGGTCATGTAAGGAAGAACTCAACACTTGTCTTTAGTAAAATAAATCAAAGGAGTTCTACGTGCTATGTATACGAATGTCGAAAAAAAAGCTGACCTTGACAAAATGATTGACAAAATTGTAGCACTAGGAGGCGAAACTTGGATGAATAGCTATAATATGGCAACAAGCAGGAGTGGCGATCAACGTGGGTGAAATATTGAATAAGATCATCGAGTCTAAAAACTTTGAAACTTAATTATATTAGCATTCATTTATGGACCCTGACCGTCCACATTCTTTTGGGTAGAAACCGAAGAGCACCGGCTTTTGGATGAAACAATTTCTATAACTCGATTGGCAGCCATTGTTGGGGCAAACAAACTGCTTTTCACCATGTCAGAAAACTTCAAGTATCTGAATAATCAAGGAGATGGTGGTAATTTAAGTTTCAGTGTTGAACATAATCAAACCCCTACATGTTTCTTCTACTGCCTTCAACTTTTATACTTGTTTTTAATTTGCAGGGTTGAAGGAATTATTGAAGATTGTTGAACAACCAAAAGAACAGTGGATTCTTTGGAACACAAACCTTCTTATTCCAATATTTTCCAGGCAAGACCTTCATACATATTCTTTCACAATTCTATTCTTTGCAACCTGCCATTAATGCCTACAGATGCAACTTTGTGTAGGCTCCTTAGATTAGAGAAACAAAACTATTGCTATAAAGTATTAAACTTCCTTATTACAACATGAAGCTTAACACAATTGATCAATGCAGTGATCCTTCAAACATACATTAAATAATCTTAAATTCGTACTCTAATATCATGATTGGATTCTTCATCGTTTTAATCCTGTATAATCATGGGTATTTGATGAGAAGTCCATCTGTATCTTTACAGTGATAAATAAGAAATTCATCCTACTTGTAAATACATTCAAATCTTAAGTCAGCAATATTTCAGCTCTTTTGGGCCAAGTTAATGGCCCAAAAGAAAAAAACAGCAATCAATTCCGAATCACAAACTCGCATTAGCGCTGAGTCAAACAGAGAAAGAATGAAAGGTTGACCCTTTTTCTTAAAAGTAGCCTCTTTTCATGTTCTTGACACTGCAAAAAACTTGGGTTTGCTCTGAAGGCTCTAATTCTAGTAGTTCTTATTTAATTTAGGGTTTTAGGGTTCTCACTTCTCTTATTGTTCTTAGTTTTTTTTCTTTTTGTAATTCTTTTTGCCTTTGGGATTAAAAGTTTAAAGCTTGAAATGGATGGGGAGGAGTTGACAGAGCAGGAGACTGCTCTTTATGATAGGCAAATTAGGGTTTGGGGTGCTGATGCTCAATGAAGGTAATTTTATTTATTATTTTTACCGTGCCTTTATTTTTCTTTATTCTTTGAATTTCTTTTAACCTTCATGAGTTTTTTTTTTTTTTTTTTTGTTTTCCATTTATGTTTTAGACTAAGCAAATCTCACATTCTAGTCTGTGGAATGAAAGGAACTGTTGCTGAGGTATAACATTTTATGGCATTTTACACAATGGGTCTTACTTGCTTTATTACTACAAGTCTTATGTTATTTTTTAGTCAATGTCTTATATTTAAATTTGTGGTTATGGGTAGTTTTGCAAGAACATTGTACTGGCAGGAGTTGGTAGTGTGACATTGGTGGATGATCGTGTCGTTACCGATGAGTCTTTATCTTCGAATTTTTTGATATTGCCTCATGAAAATCACTACAACGGGAAAACTCTGGCTGAGGTTTGCTGTGATTCTTTGAAAGAATTCAACCCCATGGTTCATGTTGCTGTGGAAACAGGTTAGCCGCTTAATTCATTGGTGTTTTTTTTTTTGCATATGCTTCGTAGTTTCATGTAGTGTTCAGTGAAAAAAAATAGTAGCAGTGCTTGTAAATTTTGTGTTTTTGGATTTCAGTCCCTTTACAAGTAGTAAATCTATTTCTTTTGGGAGGACTGCAGGCGATATATCAACATTTGTTGTCGAGTTCTTTGAAAAGTTTGATGCTGTGATCATCAGTTGTTGCTCTCTTGGAAAAAAGGGTACTTAGATAATGATTCTCAGTAGATCTTTCAAATTATTTGATGCCTTGATGTGTTTGCACTTCAAATTTGCTACTGAAACTTCAGTTTTATTTCAGAAATTGATCAATCAAAAGTGTCGGAAATTATCAAAGCGTGTAGCATTTTATACAGTTGAGTGTAGAGGCTCTTGTGGTGAAATGTTTGTCGAATTACAGGACTATAAATATTCAAAGGTGATAATATTAAACATTTAACTAATTTTAGTAAATTTTTATGCTTTCTGGACAAGCTAGTAAGCCACTTTTATTCTATGTTAATCGGACTCCGGTTTATAAGTATTTATTTCCCCTTTTTCCCTTTTTAATTTTTTCAGAAAAAGCTCGAGGAAACCATTGAATGCCAGATAGAATACTCGAGCTTTGAGGTATGAAATGTTTTATGCTTGTTGCGAGCAATGATTTGTGTTGATAACTACACCTAAAGGCATTTTCTTATAATCAACCTTAGTACATGTTTTGCCATGCTGCCTCATATGCTATGATTTTATCATGTAATGATGTGCCATCTGAACCGTGTACATTCTTTTTCACTGCAGGAAGCCATTTCGGTACCTTAGAGAGCACTTCCGAGAAGAGTGTCAAAGCTTTACTTTGCTATGAGAGGTATGCTAAATCCGTTCTTGCTTTTTTCTCGAGTAAATGGCAGAGTTGAAATCAAGCAACTAAAATTTGAATCTGTTGATTTTAGGCAAAACATAGTATCCTTTTTTTGCATTCATGCTGGCATGCCTCTTGATGAACCATTTTACTGTACCGATTTTCCGTTTTTGTTAAACTTGGCCAATTTTACATGAGGCCTTGTTTACTTATTATTAGCTTTGTTTTGAACTTGTCTTGGTAGTGCAACTGATTACATGATTTCTCTATGTTCTTTCTGTGATAGAGCAATTTGAAGATGTTGAAGGTCGTAATCCCGGAGAAACCTCCATTGCTGACCTTCTAGGTGTTTTGAAGCTCAGAAAGGAACTTTGTGAAACAAATGTACAGTATTGAGCAGTTTAATCTACACTTGTATAGTAATGTGTTGCATTTTCATACATATGCTATATTGATTTAATGCAGTCACTGGACGAGTCTCAAATACCCGATGCACTTCTAGAAAGACTTCTAACAGATACAAGGGAGTTCCCTCCAGTTTGTGCCATCATTGGAGGAATACTTGGACAGGTTCGATTTTTTCCTTGTCCCTCTTTTGAAACAATTAAATGCCTATGTTGCTTTGATTCTTCATCTTTCTTGTGGTATCCATATTTGACTCAGGTACAGGGTTATTAGTATATTAGTTTAATGTGATTGAGTGTTGAGTGATGTAGGAGGTGATCAAAGCAATATCAGGCAAAGGGGATCCACTCAAGAATTTCTTCTTCTTTGATGCCATGGATGGGAAGGGCTTGATAAAGGATATATCAGGGCCCAGCACTAGAAGCTGAGTAGGCTTTGATGCTGTTAAAGCTTTTTATAGGATCATCTAATGTTATTGTTGCCTAAAACTGAAATTCTGGAAAAACAAAACTTGAGAACTTGTAATCATTTTTGAAGAATTGGGAGCCAACACTGTTGCTAATGAATCATAATTTGTGATTCTCAAGAAATCCTTCGATTAGAACCCCTCGGAGTGCTTGATTGAATGGACCTTGTAGGATTCTGTAGAGTTTTAAGAAGTTACCATATGATATTTAAATATTAAGGAATGAAATAATAACCCCTCAAATAATCTTGATAGATTATGTATGGCAAAGTTTAAATAAGGTGAATTAAAAGTAGTGGTTTTCAGTTTATGGTGGGTAAAGTTGCATTGAAAAAGATGAATAGACTTTATGAGAAATTGTTATCATCAAATTAAAAGCATCATTGTTCAGATTCAGCTAATTGTTTAAGTGATCATCATATAACACATCTGCTTAGTCAGGAGCTACTCCTTTTTATTGAAGATCCAAACATGGCACTTTATCTTTTATCAAGTATGACCCACTCTCCAATGTCCTACACCACCTGTAGTGGACTAATACAATTATTGAAGGAAAAAAAGCTAAAGATCACCTAGCCAAAACCACTGATAATATAAAGGAAAACATGAATGCTTTTTCTAAGTGGGGGTTTCTTTGTTGTGGCACTCAATATTAAAATGAAATAAGAAACTATGGCAAATGTGCCTTTGGTGCTACTATTCAAACACCAACTTATTCCTTTAAACTAACTAATCAACTTCAAATATAGCTTTTAATAGTATATAAGATTTCCTTCTATTCTAAGAATTTAGAAGCGTTAGAAAGACTCAAAATGATTATGGGATCTCCCATGGCTTTTCACAAAGCAATCTACCATTATGATAAAATAGAAAATGAAAGCAAGATGTGGAAATCTTGCCGAAATTTACCACCTTTTCCACAACTATATAATCATATGATTGTAATGCTTTAGGGGGTCAGTCTCATATGGAAATCCACTTCATATGAACTCTTTCTTCCTTTGGAGTGAGCTCTGTAATGCTCTCCCATGGATCCAAAGCTGAAGCAAAAGTTTGAGGGCATCAAAAAATCAAAGAAAGCCAAGAAACAGGACAAGGTTTTCATATACACGTTCATAGCATTTAGTTGCACTGTAATATGTTTTCTGTTCATGTATGAGCTCCCCAATCTTTTGTTTATTGCAGGCAACCTTATTGTAGTTGTTTTGATTGGAGAATCCAAGTTTTTTGCCTCAGCCTTTGGTGATATGAACATGTACTACGATGAATACGTTGATCGGAGTCGTCAAAGACTCGGCAATCGTTCCACTCTGGAAGTGGAGAAAGAGAAGAAAATGAAAGGTGATGAAGAAAAGGTAAAGAAGGGATCCAGAAAGAAAGAAAAAAATGAGGATGTTTTGGCTAGTGAGGAATTGAAGAAAAGAGCTGATGATTTCATAGCCAGGGTCAATAGGCAAAGGAGGTTTGAAGATGGATTACCACTTTAAAAGAACCTACTGGATTGTTGCTGCTATTTCTCTCCTCACTTGGCCTCTGATTATAAAATGTAGTTCAATGAAGTATAATATCTGCTATATATGTGTGTATGTTGAAGCATCTAAGACACAATATAGTTTGGTTCCAATTAATCCCAGGTTTCAAAGTATATAGATGAGGTAATTTCATCTCAGCATGTATTGCAGCAATAGCAACAGCATGCCCTTCTTTTCATATGGAATGCCCAATACTGAGCTACCATTTCCTAATCATATCCTTACTGTAAGTACCATGTCCTCCCTATACTAAAAGTCAGATTGCATTTTACCTTTTCTACTTAAAAATTGAGTAAATTTGTCATTATATGTTAAATCAAAGAGCAAATCAATCATTTCTGTTAAAAAACTCATCCATTTCTACTGCTAAAAACTGATCTGACTAATGGAATAATCAGACTGTGACATGTGATGTGCCACATATACCTCATGTTGATATACAATAATCAATTTTTAACAGGACTAATTTGCTCTTTGATCTAATGTAAAGGGACTAATTTGCTATTTCTTTTAATAGAGGAGAAAAAATGCAATCCAACTATTAGTATAAGAGCTTCCATGATACTTTTACCTACCTTTATTTAACTTATGTATTGTAAATGAAACCAATTCTTATTGATTTTTAACTTTATTCGCAGGGCCGGAGCTAGAAATATTGATGAAAAGGATAGGATACTTGTATAAATTAGATATTTTTTAAATTTGGGATAATGAGAGCCACTCAAATTAATATTTAGATATTTTTTTACCAAATTATTTTTATCATAGAAAAATAATATTTAGATATTACTTTATAACATTTTACTAAATTTTATTAAAAATATTACTAAATTTATAGTGAAATTTTGTAAATTATATTAAAGAAAATTAAAAATAAACATAATTTATTATATTAATTATAAGATTAAAAAAAAGCTTAAAAAGAGTTTTTATGAAATCTAAGTAAGTTCACCTCTGGTGACTCAAAAACATTTGGAAATGAAGCCATTAAAAATTCAGGGGTCTGAAATAGAGATGAGAATGGGATAAGATGGGAGTTGTTAGGATTCTAGAAATAACTCCCATTGTATACAATAGGATTTTAAAGGTGACACACACACCATATACCAATACCACTTAGCTCTACAATATTATGATAAGATGTGATACATGTAGTTGAGGGTTTACAATAACCATTTGCTGGGGTGTTCATCATCTGCAGTTAGCTTCTTACAATTTAAACAGAATATTGGGGTTTTTCATATGTTATGTATCCACTTTTCTCACATGGAATGCAACTTCTTTGAGTTCTTTGGATACTTGAAATCTAATTCAAGAGATGAAAATGATGAGTATCGTGAGATAGACCTGCCATTGGTAAGGGAGGAGCACGAAGACCAAGTTCCAGTGGCTTGGGAAGACAAACAGTTACATTTAATCCAAATGAGACAACTAAATATGATACATGTTATATATATACATATAAGCAATTCATACCATTCATCTCTAACTAAATCATCTGTTATTATCATGGGTCATGGATCAAAATCCGTGACAAATGCACATAATCTATTTCATGGAGGTTCATTTAACACTCTTAAATTGATTTGATTTGTGGAATATTTGATTTGTAGCTCAATGAAACATTCTAGTAAAATTAGAGTTATCATGGTAATTATTGTAAATTTTAAGAGATAAAAATGCATAGAACTTAAATCTCTTATACTCTCATTTTGTAGAAATAATTTAATTTGTACCGCTAAATTTGGAGGAGCTCAACTATGAATAAAACCCTCTCCTTCATTTATAATCATCTCATTAATAATAATTAAATATTATTAAGAGCGAAAACTCGAAAATTGATAATGGAAATTGAATGCTTCCATAAAGCATTTCTTCTTTTCTAAGTATTTTATGCATTTACATTTTAAAAGTTGAATGTCCCAAACATAAAAGCAGGACTAAGATTCCATTGATTCTCTATCCACATAACACTTATATAATCTCAAAGTAGCATGGCTCTATCCTGTCATCGCGGAGCTATAATCTGTGAGGGTCACGAGGGAAAAGTGAAGTTTTTTCGAATGTTACCCAGACCGCAGAAGAGCATCACCACTCGCTCCAGTCCTACTCTAAACCCACCATATCTGTACAATTGTAAAGATTTAACTGTAAGCAATTCAATCCTGTTAACACCAAGAAATGCCTCGCCAGCAGTAGATACTATTTGCACAAACATTGATAAACAAATATTCTGATACCCTAGTCTTTAAGTTCAGGATCAAGCCATTGGTCATCGTTACAGGCTCCCGCGGCCACTAGATCAAATGGAGGAGTGAAAGCGGAATCACAACTAACAACTGTCCAAGTATGTGATCTTTTACTAACTAAAAGAATTAATATAGGTTGAGATTGTATGGCCATCAATTCCACATGCTTGTGCACCTTCTGTCAAAATTTCTGGTACATGGACACGTTGGCCTTCTGAAATTATCTCCTCGCCTAAACGTAAGGAAACAATCAAACAAGTTCAAAACATGAACTTTGGGAGAAAGTGAACTAGAATCAAGATCAGTTAAAAGATGACAAAACAATTTCATAGGACAAAGTGTGGATCTATGAGAAATCCTTCCAAGCATAACTTAAGCAAGCTACTTCCTTTGCCTCTTTATATTCTTTCCTACTCACCTCATTTATTTGACCTATTTCCTCTTTAACATGATTAGAAAAGAAAAGAGAAAAGTGGAAAAATACAGCAACATGTGACTTAGATATAAATAAGAAAAAAGCTTTAAGATTAGCTTCAGCATCTGAACTCCTTCCTCAAATGTAAGCCGTAGGGTATATGGATTGAGAAAAAATAATGATAACCATAACTATTCCAAATTGGCATATTTCTTTCTATTCCAGCAAGATTTAACAGGCTAATACAAGTGTAACAACCCGATTTTCAGTGGTATCGAAAACAGTGGTTCAGGACCACTAAATCCGACAAGTAAGCTCGTAAATTTTATTATTTAGTATTTACAAGTCAAATATGGTTTTAGGAAGATTTTTGAATTAGTAATTTGTGTTTGATAAGGATTCATTAGGTTAAGTGGTTTAGAAAACGAGGTATCGAGACCTCGATTTTATAAACTGAGCCTTAAATATTTTTATAAATATTTACGGAGTGCCATTAAGATAGTATTAAAGTTTCGTTAGAAAATTTTAACGTTTTGATAATTAATCAATCAAAAAGGACTAAATTGAAAAAAGTGCAAAACTTGCTAATTAAAGAAATAGTGATTAAATAGCCCAAATGATAAATAAAGGAGGACTAAAAGGGAAAATAGACACACATGGGATAGCTGGGGCGGCATTAGCAGAAAAAAAATAATGAAATTAGGTGATTTAAGGGTAAAATTGGAAATAAAATAAAATTAAAATAGCTAAAATGAGATTTTAAGAGTTTCTAGACCATTTCTTCTCCAATTTTCTGTCCAAAAACACTATTGAAGAGCTTTTAAGGCTGGTTTTCATATTTTAGCTTCGTTTAAGTTTAATTCATGCATTTTTCTTGTAATTCTTATATTTTTAAGACTTTTACAATTAGGTCCAACTAGCTATTTCATTAGTTTTTTTATTTTATTGGAAATTTTGAATGTTACCATTAATGAATAATGGATGTTTTTGATGAAATATCATGGATTTAGAGCTTTAATTTTATTGTATGATGATTTTATAAAGTGATTTTGATAGATATTGATTTTAGGACTAAATTGTGAAAAGACTAAATATTAGGGTATGGTATTAAATATCTGTTTATCAAGGGTTGTATGATAGCTAGAATATTTAGATAAATTTTCAATTGAGAAAAATTAGTTCATTTGATAGACTAATTAATAAGGGACTAAATTGCAAAAGTTGTTAAAGTTGGGGTAATGGTGTAAATTCAAAAAATTGAGGGGTATTAATTGTGAAGTGAATTGGAACTGAAATATATGCTAATGAATGAGTAATTTTATATTTTAGATCAAGAGCCCGTAGATACTCGTAAAAAAGGGAAATTAGCAGAATAGTCCCTGAACTTCTACAGATCTTACAATTTAACCTAGGTAAGTTCGCATGGCTAAACTTTAATATTTCTATTAAATTGATGAATGGTATTATGTATTTAGCATATTGTTGAAAATGGAATTATTGTTAAGTTATAAATTTGAAGTGAATATCCGAGTTAAATGGAACGCGGGATTTGAGTACAATCCTTGTGTGGCGCAAGATAGCAAAGGAGGAATTGACGAAAAATTACCCAAGTAAACCGAGGTTCAGCATTTGTTGCGAACTTTCGTGTTTACTTTCCGTTTAGCTCTCACGAGCTTCTGTTCAACTCATATGAGTTTCCGTTCAGCTTTTTTAAGCTTCTATTTAACCATTATAGGTTTCCGTTCAGCTCTTATGAGTTTCCGTTCAACCCTCATGGGTTTCTGTTTAGCACTTATGTGCTTCTGTTCATCCTTCGGGATTTTGAAAACGATGTACTCTTATCCGTAAGTCGTTCTCTGATTTGGTAAGTGACTTATGTAATTGAAATCGAAAGACTTATTGTTTATTATTGATATTGATTTGAAATAAGTGTGTTCATCGATTAAGGTTGTGATTGACAAGGAGGTTGCATGAATAATTTACTTATTTGATTTGTTATATTAGGTTCGATAAGATTTATGTTTAACCCATTGGACTTACTAAGTTTCATTAAGCTTACTTGTGTTGTTTAATGTCCTTGTAGATTATGTAAGGTCGGGAAATCAGATCAGCACATCAATTCACACTATCCAGCTCATCCCGGTAGTCTTTGAAATGTATACTATGGTTTATATGGCATGTATAGGGTTGGTATGGATTTGACTAAAACTTGGTTTATATAAATGTTAGGAGTGAAGTTTTGTCTAAATAATCAACTTAAATATATATATATATATGTTGGTTTGGAAATGAAGTAAATTGAATGTGGATGTGAATGATATATGCTTGTATGTATGTAATTAGTAATAAATTTTAATAAATTAATGAGATGGATTAAATAGGTAAGTTTAAGTATTTGAGTATATGTGATGTTATGTTATGCTTAAAACATGTTTTTGGCTTGTTTTGATTGCTTGTTTGGGATGTATTGATGTATCAAAATGTTGTGTATAGGTTGAAATAAAAAATGGGTGAGAAATGTGGCCTTAAAATGGCCTATTTTCGTCCACACGGGTAGAGACACGGGCATGTGTCTCAGCCGTGTGTCACACACGGCCTAGCACATGGGCGTGTGGTCTGGCCGGTGTCCCCTACATCTTTAAAATTGAGAAACAGAATGCTCAGGTATTTGCACACGGCCTAGCACACGGGCGTGTGGCTTGGTCGTGTGACCCCTACACCTTAATTTCATAAAATTTGTTTGCTCACACGGCCTAGCACACGGACATGTGGCTTGACCGTGTGACCCAAGTCAGAGAGTTACACGGGCATGGACACGGGCTGGGACATGGCCGTGTGCCTCATTTCGAATGCCCAGACGGCCTAAGACACGGGCGTATCTCTTGGCTGCGTGAGCCACACAGCCTGGCCACATGGGCATGTGTCCCCTGCATCTAGGAAAATTTTGAAATTTTGTGAAAAATTCTTTGAGTGTCCGGTTTAGTCCCGATGCATTTCTAACGTGCATTTTGGGCCTCGAGGGCTCATATAAGGGACAATATGAGTAATTATGATTAATTTATGATATGTATGCTAAATGACATGTAATGTTTGAATTTAATCGGAAAAAGTCTGGTAATGCTCCGTAACCCTGTTCCGGCGACAGATAAGGGTTATGGGTGTTACAACAAGAGTACTTAATGGTCTAAGATAATACAGAAGCTTAATAGCCATATAAGTATTGCAGAACTGAAAAATGGATAAAGACTTTCAAAGTTTCAAAGGGATACTGCCTCCCTACAGCTTCAAGTTCCTTCCCACACCTCTCATTCAAACTTTCAAACATTGTAACAAATAGTCGGTCTGTTGAACTTTGGCCTGCAATGCAACAACAGAGAAGTTTTTTGAAGCTCAACCAATGCATCAGTTCTGTTTTGTTCAACTTGTAACTAGTTTAGTTCATTTTGTAATTAGTCTATTTGAAACACCAAGACTAGTTTGCTGATTGGTGTGATGTTTAGGTGATGATATTGGCTGATAAGTCAGCTTCACTATGTGTGCAAGATAACTTATGTAATTTCCAATGTAATTAGTGGGAGTAGTTATACATTAGGTAACTGCTTTGTAACTCATATATTTGGCTTAATGAAATCAGTTATGTAGATAAATTTTTGATCAATTTTTGCATCCGTTTTCATTGCTTCATTTCTTTCTTACTTTGGCTGATATACTTAACAAATGGTATCAAGAGCCTGTCATCTTTGAGGGCCTCTATTGTTGGTTGTTTGCTTTTGTTAAGTGTTTTGAAAAGGAAGAAACTGAAGTTGTTTTTGCTGCTGCAACATGAGTTTTTCACCACCACCACCACCTATCTTTGCTGATGAAAACTACCACATATAGGTAGTAAAAATGAAGACTTACCTACAAGCTCACGACCTGTGGAATGTGGTGGAAACTGACACAGAACCACCTCCATTGAGAGCCAACCCCACCATAGCACAAATCAGACAACACAGTAAAGACTGTGCTAAGAAACACAAAGCAATGTCATGTTTGCAGAATGGAGTTTTTGATGTGATCTTCACTCAAATAATGGCCCGTAACACTTCAAAACAGGCCTGAGAGAGGCTGAAGGAAGAGTGTAACACCCCTTCCCCGTGTACGTCGCCGGATTAGGGTTACGGGCATTACCAGATAAATCAAAACTTTTATTCAATCAATTAAATCTTAGTTAAACCTTCTTATAAAATGATTCAATTATAAACAGACAATCCCATAAGCGTAATATATACAAGCTCATTTCAATATCATGCACACACTTATTTACCTGGCCGAATATACAAGGACATGTATATAAAATTTCATGCACATTACATAGCTTGTACTAAATTTAGATAGATACAAACACTCAATCAAATCAAGGAATCACATATAAAGCGAAATACATATATATACTAAACCAACACAACTAAATCAAATTGTTCATTATACCATTAATTATAAATTCATCATTTATATCATTTCAAAACCAATCACTAGATCATCCACGTATGCAAATTGTACCTTATACCAAACCTATTTATTTCATTTTCGTTTTATAACATTCAAAACATATACTTTCATGCATTTATAAACCGAACCTAATTGTTCAAATAGCATAGCCGAACATACAATACATACACATATATATATACTAATTTTCCCGATTCATAACAAAGATACCCCATAGTTCATAGATTCATGGAATATAAATCTAAGACTTGTCCATCTGATATCATATTATTCAAGCTGAGACATAAGTTCATCCTCACACTCAAATTATATCATAAAATGCACTTCCGAATACGTTAATTTCATGACCAAATAACCTTATTACCATTCACTACTCAATACCTAATTATAAACCAATCATTTCAAGCATATAATTCATAAAACATACCTTAAAACAATATAAGTCATAATCGAATACACATAAATATTAACTAGCACATAAAACTCATTTATTAAACATACCTAATTATCTTGAGTCAAATTATATCAAACCACCATGACAAATCATTTTAAACATATCACACACACATATATATATATATATCATGATCAAATTTCATAAACCTTAACATCATCTTTAGCCATTTTCGCATGGCTTAATAGTTACAAAATATCATTTGAAAATTTAACTAGCCTATACATGCCTTAAGAACAAAAGTCAAACATTATAGGTACCAACGTGAGCCGATAGTGTGAGTGACTTCATGTGATCCCATCCCTAAACTCGTAGCTTGATCAAAATCTATAAAACGAAACAATGAACACACACAAGGTAAGCTTACTAGCTTAGTAAGTCTTAAGCAAGTACATTATAACTTCAATCATCCAAGCATTTAATCAAACAATTCAAGACATTAGTTATACATAGTTTAACTTATAAATTCACCATAGCCGAATACCATTATTTCATTTAACCTAACAACTTTCATTTTCTTACCAAAGTACACCATTCACCGAATATACCAACACATATATAAGTATAGATATACTTACATAAACATTTTCAATCATTCTCATGCTTTCAAGTAATCAATCTCCACATGGCATAATATATATATAATTTCCAACAACCAATGTATAACACATTTGCTCCCTCATATTATTTGCTCATTAACATCATATGCAACATATAAGTATGAAAAACACATACCTCAAAGCCGAATTAACATGATTCATTTTCAAAAAAAGCTTAGACTTTCTCGATTTGTTTTATAACTTTGTTGTTACATAATCTGAGCTCAGAATTTCAGTTCACCGGTATAGAACCTGCTAGGCATTAGCCCGAATCACACACATCGGCACTAGGCCTGCTAGACTCAAGGTCCGAGATTTAAACACCGGCATTTAGCCTGCTAGGCAATAAGCCCGATATGGTTTACTGCAAGACAAGGCTCTGAGGCATTTAGCCCGATATAGATCACCTAAGACAAGGCACGCTGGCTCGAAGCCCGAGTATCAACATAATTAACCATTCCATACACCTTTCTTAATACCAAGATCACATATATCCCATACATTTCATAATAATATCACATATCAAATTCGAATAAGCTTAATCACATCACATTAAATAAATAACATCAATCCAATATTACACCACCAACATTCGAAAATCTCATATATATATCCTCAAAATATTTAAATTTCATCATTCATTAAGTTACATAAATAATTTTTGACATATATTTGCTTAAAGACTTACCTCGACTATCGACGGACGACGAAGACCGGCTATTCGTGAACTTTCGCTTTTCCCCGATCCAAATCCGATTTTCTTTGTTCTTGATCTAAACATATTTAAAATAAGCTCATTCAAGTACATTTCATTTCAATTTAATCCAAAAACACCTAAATAGGCAAATTACCATTTTGCCCCTAATATTTCACATTTTTACAATTTAGTCCTATTTGCACAAAACACAAAATACACAAAATTTCATTACACAACCTAAGGGCCGAATATTTCATAGGGACTATACAAGTCCATTTCTTTCATTTATTTTGCAATTGAACCCCTCCTAAAATTTACTTTTACAAATTAGCCCTAAATACTCAATTTCACCAAAATTTTCAATTCAAAACATGTTAATTTCTATCATACTTTTAATATTTTTCCATCAAACATTATATAACACAAACATCTAACCATGGCCGAATATGCTATTTCAATATACCCGTGTTTCCATATACATATATATAATATATAACTAAACAATTAAGTTAAAATAACCCTCATACATACTTACTTCAACATTCGGCCGAATGTGAAGAGCATCACTATGCTCCATTTAGAAAAATTTCCATAACATTCATTCAAATTCAACTCACTATTCTCCAATTCATTTAGATTTCTATCTCAAATTATCTTATATCCATCAACACAACAAATTACAATTACTCCTTTCCCCCCCATCGCCGAACCTATACATGCTTAACTCCAACAATTTTAACATGATTTCGGTAATGTCCAAGGTAACCAATTCAATTATGTGAATATTTATTAAAACAAAGCTCAATCACTTACCTTAGCTCCACATGCAATGGCCGAAAATGGGGGGTTTCAAATTCTTTTCTTTCTTTGAAGAAGAATTCGGTGGAGAAGATGATAAAAGGGAGAGAAAATAAGTTTTTACATGTTTATTTTATTTTCACCATATAATACATATTATAATAATAATAAAATATAATACTTTAAGATTATAAAATGCTTAAAAATTCTCCCCATCATCATTACCGTCCACTACATGAGAAGTGGAAAATTTGACATGCAAATCCTCAATTAAATAGAACAATTCAATTAACCTTCCTAATTTCATGCACACTACTTTTCTCACTTTAGCTATTTGATCCTTTTATTTAATTAAACATCCAAACAATTAAATTATCCTACGATATTTTTACTCATGCACAAACACTTAACATAGACATCAAATAAATAAATAAAATATTTTTCTAATTCGGATTCGTGGTCCCGAAACCACCATTCCGATTAGGGTCGAATTCGGACTGTTACAACTCTCCCCCCTTAGGGATTTTCGTCCGCGAAAATCTTACCGGAAAAGAGGTTCGGATAGCATTCTTTCATCACATCCTCCGATTCCCAAGTTGCTTCTTCGACTCCGTGTTTTTTCCATAGTACTTTAACTAAGGGAATTTTATTATTTCTCAATTCTTTTATCTCACGACTCAGGATACGAATCGGTTCTTCTTCGTAGGTCATATCAGATTGAATCTCCACCTCAGTCGGGCAAATCACATGCGATGGATCAGATCGGTATTTACGAAGCATCGAAACATGGAAGACGTTATGAATCTTTTCTAACTCAGGTGGTAACTGTAATCTATAAGCAATCGATCCGATTCGTTCAGTGATTTCATACGGTCCAATGAATCTCGGGCTTAGTTTCCCTTTTCGACCAAATCGAATCACTTTCTTCTACGGAGACACTTTCAAAAATACCCGATCTCCAACCTGAAACTCAATGTCTTTACGTTTCAAATCCGCGTATGACTTTTGGTGATCAGATGCAGCTTTCAAACTATCTCAAATTACAGCCACTTTATGTTCAGTCTCTTTAATCAAATCAACCCCGTGTATCTTGTTTTCACTGAGCTCTGTCTAGTACAACGGTGTATGACACTTGCGGCCATACAGAGCTTCGAAAGGTGCCATTTTGATACTAGATTGAAAGCTATTATTGTAAGCAAATTCAATAAAGGGTAAGTATCGTTCCCACGTACCTTCAAACTCGAGGACGCAACATCTCAACATATCCTCGAGTATCTGAATGGTTCGTTCAGACTGACCATCTGTCTGCGGGTGAAAAGATGTGCTAAAGTGTAGTTTGGTACCTAAAGCATCTTGTAATTTCTTCCAAAACCGCGACGTGAATCTCGGGTCTCTGTCTGAAACAATGGAAATCGGCACACCATGTAATCTCACAATTTGAGCTACATACAACTCAGCAAGCTTATCGAGCGAATAGTCCGTACGAACTGGAATAAAATGAGCTGATTTGGTTAGTCTATCCACTATAACCCAGATTGCGTCTTTCTTGCTCGGTGTCGTAGGCAAACTGGATAAAAATCCATAGCAATTCTATCCCATTTCCATTCAGGTATCATGATCTATCAAGTAACCTGAAGGCATCCGATGTTCGGCTTTTACTTGCCGACAAATTAAGCACTTTGAGACAAATTCGGATATATCCTGTTTCATACCGTGCCACGATAGAGAATCGTTTTCAAATCGTTATACATTTTCGTACTACCGGATGTACCAAAATCGACTATTATGAGCCTCATTCAATAACATCCGAATCAAATCCACATTCCTCGGAACACATATTCGGCCTTTGAAGTGCAAATAAATCACTTTCATCAATTCGAGTTCGGACTGCGATTACTTTCACACCCGAATTCGTCTTGCCATCGTATCTTTGTCTACTCTCTGAGCATCACAAATTTGTTGCATAAACAACGGTCTTGCTTTTAACTCGGCTACTATCGAACCATTTCCAGACATAGCCATATGTGCGTTCAACGCACGAAGAGCAAATAATGACTTCCGACTTAAAGCATCTGCAACAACGTTAGCCTTTCCCGGATGATAGTCAATCACTAGCTCATAATCTTTCAACAGCTCTAACCATCTGCGTTGTCTCAGGTTCAGATCTTTCTGAGTCATCAGATACTTCAAACTTTTGTGATCTGAATAGACATGACATTTCTCCCCAAATAAGTAATGACGCCAAATCTTCAACGCGAATACAATAGCTGCTAGCTCCAAATCAAGTGTCGGGTAATTTCTTTCATGGGGCTTCAATTGTCTCGAAGCGTAGGCTACGACTTTGCCTTCCTGCATCAATACGCAACCCAAACCATTCAAAGAAGTATCACTATAAACAACAAATTCTTTACCCGATTCAGGCTGAACTAACACTGGAGCTTCGGTCAAAAGGGCTTTCAACTGATCGAAACTTTTCTAACACTTTTCTGACCATTCAAATTTAGTGTCTTTCTGTAATAGCTTTGTCAACGGGTTAGCTGTTATAGAAAAACCTTTCACAAATCGTCTGTAGTAACCAGCAAGTCCCAAAAAGCTTCAAATTTTGGAAATATTCTTTGGGGGTTTCCAATCGAGTATAGCCGATATTTTATTCGGATCAACCCGAATGCCTGATGCTGAAACGACGTGACCCAGAAAACTGACCTCATTCAACCAAAACTCACACTTACTGAACTTTGCGTACAACTCGTTTATCTCGCAAAGTTTGTAGCACCATCTCGGATGCTCAAAGATGCTCGGTTTCATTTCTCGAGTAGATCGAAATATCATCTATAAACACTACTACAAATCGATCCAAATCATGCCCTCAAAATCCGATTCATCGATCCATAAAACCGCAGTGCATTAGTAAGCCCAAAAGGCATAACCGAAACTCATAATGTCCGCACTCGTTCGAAAAGTAGTCTTTGGCACATCAAAATCTCTGACTCGCAACTGATAATAGCCCGATCTCAAATCTATATTTGAAAACACTGAAGCCCCTTTCAACTGATCGAACTAATCATCAATCCGTGACAACGGGTATTTATTCTTTATAGTTACCTTGTTGAGTTGTCGATAATCGATGCACATTCGCATAGTCCCGTCTTTCTTTTTCACAAATAGAACTGGTGCACCCCAAGGAGAGAAACTCGATCGTGCAAAGCCCCTATCTGTCAACTCTTGCAAATCGTATTTTCAACTCTTTCAATTTCAGAGGTGCCATCCGATACGGAGCTATCAAAATCGGAGTCGTCCCCGGTACTAATTCAATACCAAACTCTATTTCTCGAACTGGTGGTAAACCCGATAATTCTTCAGGAAACACATCTGGGTATTCACACACAACTGGTACGGATTCAATTTGCTTTTCAGTCACCTTACCATCCAACACATACGCTAAGTAAGCTTCACACCCTTTTCTCACATACTTTCGAGCTAACATCGATGATATTGCTGGTAACCCATTCAGATCATTAGATTCGATCCGAATAATTTCACCGCTCTGACATCTCAAATCAATGGTCTTTCTCTTGCAATTAACAAAAGCGTCGTTCAAAGTTAACCAGTCCATTCCCAAAATTATATCGAACTCGTCGAAAGGCAACAACATTAAATCAGCTGGGAAGCATGAATCCCGAATCATCAACGGGCAACCTTTACATACTTTGTCGACTAGAACACACCGACCCAAGGGGTTTGATACTCTAATTACAAACTCAGTAGACTCAACAGGCAGAGTCTTACTGGATACTAATGTTTCACACAGGTAAGAATGAGTCGAACCCGGATCAATCAATGCAATCACGAGAGTATCATAAAGTGTGAAAGTACCGGTAATAACATCCGAGAAGCGAATCCTTCCGAAAGCGCGAATAGCATATGCCCTAGCAGTGCTCGAGCCTCGATCGAATCTGCAGATCCTTTGTTCCTCTCTCGATCGCCACCTACATTCCCGGATGTCCGGGTGGTTCGCTTCGTCTTGACGCTGCGTTGCTCGGTCTTGTAATCTGAGCCGTATTTTGCTCAGCTAACATCGGGCACTCTCGAATAAAATGATCCGACGATCCACATTTAAAACAGGACCGATCACGAAATCTACAACTCCCAGAATGCCATTTTCCACAATGCTTGCACTCAGCCTGACTCGGCTGAACATTACCAACACTAGCCATCGAAGTGGCTCGGGAACCCGCAGGAGGTCGATCTCGTCTAGAGAAGTCTGAAGTAGCCTTATGTCGACTGGATTCATCTTTAAACTTCGTTGATGCGGAATGAAAGGTCTTACTCGATGATCTTTTTCGAATGTCTCTAGCTTCAAACTCAGCTTTTCTTTTCTCTTTTCCAAGCTCTTCGGCTTTGCAAGCTCGTTCGACAAGTACCACGAACTCTTTAATCTCGAGTATGCCGACTAGTAACTTAATATCTTCATTCAGACCGTCTTCAAATCTTTTACACATAATGGCTTCAGTTAACACACATTCGCGGGCATATCGGCTCAGTCTGACAAATTTCTGTTCATACTCTGTCACGGTCATTCGACCCTGTTTCAATTCTAGAAATTCTTTTCGTTTCTGATCAACGAATCTCTGACTGATATACTTTTTACGGAATTCTATCTGAAAGAATTCCCAGGTCACTTTCTCCCTCGGAACCACCGATACTAGTGTATTCCACAAGTGATATGCGGTGTCCCGTAATAAGGATATAGCACACTTCAAGCATTCGTCTGGAGTACATGACAACTCATCAAGCACCCGGATGGTATTATCAAGCCACATCTCAGCTCGTTCCGCGTCGTCATCATCATTAGATTTAAATTCTTCAGCCTCATATTTTCTGATTTTATCAACGGGAGGCCTACTAGATCTCATCGGATCTATCATCGGAGGTGCTGGAGGTATCGGAGTTGGATTATTCGGGGGTGAAGGTTGTTGTACAGTCGGATTAGTCCGAATAAATTGGGTAAACCAGTTGTTCATCACTTGGTAGAAGGCTTGTCTAGCCTCCCCCTCTGGATTACTCAAAGTAGGTTGAGATTCTATCGGCGCTGTCCCTTACGCGGGATTAGGCACTACGCTCTCAACATCATCTGCTACGGCTCTATCGGGATCCATTTACTATATAAAACACAATTCAGATGTTAGAAGTCATCACACTATCGCATAATAATTTAAGCCATGTATAGCTAGACTCACACGCGCTACGGTAGTCCTAGAATCGACTAAACCGTAAGCTCTGATACCAATCAAATGTAACACCCCTTCTCCGTGTACGTCGCCGGATTAGGGTTACGGACATTACCAGATAAATCAAAACTTTTATTCAATCAATTAAATCTTAGTTAAACCTTCTTATAAAATGATTCAATTATAAACAGACAATCCCATAAGCGTAATATATACAAGCTCATTTCAATATCATGCACACACTTATTTACCTGGCCGAATATACAAGGACATGTATATAAAATTTCATGCACATTACATAGCTTGTACTAAATTTAGATAGATACAAACACTCAATCAAATCAAGGAATCACATATAAAGCGAAATACATATATATACTAAACCAACACAACTAAATCAAATTGTTCATTATACCATTAATTATAAATTCATCATTTATATCATTTCAAAACCAATCACTAGATCATCCACGTATGCAAATTGTACCTTATACCAAACCTATTTATTTCATTTTTGTTTTATAACATTCAAAACATATACTTTCATGCATTTATAAACCGAACCTAATTGTTCAAATAGCATAGCCGAACATACAATACATACACATATATATATACTAATTTTCCGATTCATAACAAAGATACCCCATAGTTCATAGATTCATGGAATATAAATCTAAGACTTGTCCATCTGATATCATATTATTCAAGCTGAGACATAAGTTCATCATCACACTCAAATTATATCATAAAATGCACTTCCGAATACGTTAATTTCATGACCAAATAACCTTATTACCATTCACTACTCAATACCTAATTATAAACCAATCATTTCAAGCATATAATTCATAAAACATACCTTAAAACAATATAAGTCATAATCGAATACACATAAATATTAACTAGCACATAAAACTCATTTATTAAACATACCTAATTCTCTTGAGTCAAATTATATCAAACCACCATGAAAAATCATTTTAAACATATCACACACACACATATATATATATCATGATCAAATTTCATAAACCTTAACATCATCTTTAGCCATTTTCGCATGGCTTAATAGTTACAAAATATCATTTAAAAATTTAACTAGCCTATACATGCCTTAAGAACAAAAGTCAAACATTATAGGTACCAACGTGAGTCGATAGTGTGAGTGACTTCAGTGACGATCCCCAGAACTCGTAGCTTGATCAAAATCTATAAAACGAAACAATGAACACACACAAGGTAAGCTTACTAGCTTAATAAGTCTTAAGCAAGTACATTATAACTTCAATCATCCAAACATTTAATCAAACAATTCAAGACATTAGTTATACATAGTTTAACTTATAAATTCACCATAGCCGAATACCATTATTTCATTTAACCTAACAACTTTCATTTTCTTACCAAAGTACACCATTCACCGAATATACCAACACATATATAAGTATAGATATACTTACATAAACATTTTCAATCACTCTCATGCTTTCAAGTAATCAATCTCCACATGGCATAATATATATATAATTTCCAACAACCAATGTATAACACATTTGCTCCCTCATATTATTTGCTCATTAACATCATATGCAACATATAAGTATGAAAAACACATACCTCAAAGCCGAATTAACATGATTCATTTTTAAAAAAAGCTTAGACTTTCTCGATTTGTTTTATAACTTTGTTGTTACATAATCTGAGCTCGAAATTTCAGTTCACCGGTATAGAACCTGCTAGGCATTAGCCCGAATCACACACACCGGCACTAGGCCTGCTAGACTCAAGGTCCGAGATTTAAACACCGACATTTAGCCTGCTAGGCAATAAGCCTGATATGATTCACGGCACAAGGCCTGCTAGGCATTTAGCCCGATATAGATCACCGGCACAAGGCCTGCTAGGCTCGAAGCCCGAGTATCAACATAATTAACTATTCCATACACCTTTCTTAATACCAAGATCACATATATCCCATACATTTCATAATAATATCACATATCAAATTCAAATAAGCTTAATCACATCACATTAAATAAATACATCAATCCAATATTACACCACCAACATTCGGAAATCTCATATATATATCCTCAAAATATTTAAATTTCATCATTCATTAAGTTACATAAATAATTTTCGACATATATTTGCTTAAAGACTTACCTCGACTATCGACTTTACTGACGAAGACCTAGGCTATTCGTGAACTTTCGCTTTCCCGATCCAAATCCAATTTTCTTTGTTCTTGATCTAAATATATTTAAAATAAGCTCATTCAAGTACATTTCATTTCAATTTAATCCAAAAACACCTAAATAGGCAAATTACCATTTTGCCCCTAATATTTCACATTTTTACAATTTAGTCCTATTTGCACAAAACACAAAATACACAAAATTTCATTACACAACCTAAGGGCCGAATATTTCATAGGGACTATACAAGTCCATTTCTTTCATTTATTTTTCAATTGAACCCCTCCTAAAATTTACTTTTACAAATTAGCCCTAAATACTCAATTTCACCAAAATTTTCAATTCAAAACATGTTAATTTCTATCATACTTTTAATATTTTTCCATCAAACATTATATAACACAAACATCTAACCATGGCCGAATATGCTATTTCAATATACCCGTGTTTCCATATACATATATATAATATATAACTAAACAATTAAGTTAAAATAACCCTCATACATACTTACTTCAACATTCTACTAAATGTGAAGAGCATCACTATGCTCCAATTAGAAAAATTTCCATAACATTCATTCAAATTCAACTCACTATTCTCCAATTCATTTAGATTTCTATCTCAAATTATCTTATATCCATCAACACAACAAATTACAATTACTCCTTTCCCCATCGCCGAACCTATACATGCTTAACTCCAACAATTTTAACATGATTTCGGTAATGTCCAAGGTAACCAATTCAATTATGTGAATATTTATTAAAACAAACCTCAATCACTTACCTTAGCTCCACATGCAATGGCCGAAAATGGGGGGTTTCAAATTCTTTTCTTTCTTTGAAGAAGAATTCGGTGGAGAAGATGATAAAAGGGAGAGAAAATAAGTTTTTACATGTTTATTTTATTTTTACCATATAATACATATTATAATAATCATAAAATATAATACTTTAAGATTATAAAATGCTTAAAAATTCTCCCCATCATCATTACCGTCCACTACATGAGAAGTGGAAAATTTGACATGCAAATCCTCAATTAAATAGAACAATTCAATTAACCTTCCTAATTTCATGCACACTACTTTTCCCACTTTATCTATTTGATCCTTTTATTTAATTAAACATCCAAACAATTAAATTATCCTACGATATTTTTACTCATGCACAAACACTTAACATAGACATCAAATAAATAAATAAAATATTTTTCTAATTCGAATTCGTGGTCCCGAAACCACCATTCTGATTAGGGTCGAATTCGGACTGTTACAAAGAGTTTCTGGGGTCTGATAAAACTAGGCTGCAACAATTGATCAACTTGATAAGGGACTTTGAAAATTTAAAGATGAGAGAGTTTGAAACCATTAAGCAATACTCTGATAGAATAATGGCCATAGTCAACAACATCAGGCTCCTTGGAGATGATTTCAGTGACAGGAGAATTGTTGAGACGGTCATTACAACCCTTCTTGAAAAATATGAGTCAAAGATCTCCTTATTGGAGGACTCAAGAGATTTATCAACTATTTCACTATCAGAGTTGATAAATTCTCTTTATGCACAAGAACAGAGGAGGGCCAATAGGCTGGAGGAGTATCCTGAAGGAGCCTTCCAAGCAAGAAGCAAAGAAAGTTTAGGCTCGAGCTACAAGGGAAAGAAACCTTGGCTTGATAAAAGGGAAAAACCAAATAGGGATGTTGGAAAAAAAAGGTTCTCACCATGCATTCACTGCAAGAAATCCACACACTTGGAGAGTTACTGCATGTACAAACCTAACATCCAGTGTAGGAGCTGCAAGCAGTGTGGTCACATTGAAAAGGTCTGCAAAAACAAAGGAAGGGCATAACCTCAGTAGCAAAACCAAGCTCAAGCTGCTGAGGACATTCAAGCTCAGGAGGAGCATGTTTTCACTGCATCCTGTTTTGCAACCTCAAGTAAGGTCAGAAGAGACTAGTTAATAAACAGTGGTTGCATTCATCATATGGCATCTGATGAAGGTTCATTTAGAGAACTTCATAGCAGTTTTGTCTCGAAATTAAAAATAGGGAATGGAAACTTCATTGAGGCCAAAGGCAGAGACAATGTTGTAATCAGTACACACTCAGGTAACAAGACAATTTCAGATGTCCTCTTTGTACCTGATATAGACCAAAATCTGCTTAGCGTTGGTCAATTAATAGAGAAGGGTTATTCTCTTACTTTTAAGAATAAATCTTGTGTGATTGAGGACTCACTTGGTCAAGAACTAGTGACAGTAGCTATAACTGAGAGATGTTTTATGTTGGATGTGAATCAGTTAGAAATGAAGGCTTATGCTAGTCTGGCTGATAAATCCTATTTGTGGCACAAAAGGTTAGGCCATGTTAACTATAGGTCACTTGGTTTGCTGCACAAGTTGGACCTAGTTGAAGATATGTCCAGGGTTGAAGTCAAGGATAGAGTTTGTGAGGTTTTTTCAGCTTGGGAAGCAAGTGAGATTGCCATTTCCAGTTAACAAGGCATGGAGAGCTCGAAAAAGGCTTCAATTGGTCCATACTGACATTTGTGGACTAATGAAGACCTCTTCTATAAGTGACAACATGTACTTTGTGCTGTTTATAGATGATTGCACAAGGTTCTGCTCAGTGAATTTTTTGAAACAAAAATCAGAAATACCTAAAGTATTTAGCAAGTTCAAAGCATTAGCTGAGAATCAAGCAAGTTGCAAGCTAAAGGACTTGAGATCAGACAATGGCATTGAGTATTTGTCAGAAAGGTTTCAGAAGCTATGTGAGCAAGCTGGAATTCAACATTAGCTGACAATAATCTATACACCTCAGCAGAATGGTGTTTGTGAAAGGAAGAATTGAACAGTACTTGACATGGCTAGATGCCTATTGTTTGAAAGCAAATTGCCAAGAAATTTTTAGGCTGAGGCTATGAACACCTCAGTGTACTTACTCATCAGACTACCAATAAATGCAGTCAAAGACAAGACTCTTTTTGAAGCATGGTTTGGACACAAGCCGACTATTCTCACCTAAAAATGTTTGGTTGTGTCTTCTATACACTTATTCCAGTTGAGAAGAGAATCAAACTGGAAAGAAGGTCTGTGCCAGGGATCTTTTTTGGTTATAGCATCATAAAGAAAGGGTACATGGTCTTTGATCCCACCACAAAAAGGGTTCTGGTAAGTAGGGATGTAAAGCTTGATGAGGGCAGTGTATGGAATTGGAATGGTACAGATGCAAGCTTGGGTAAGCAAGACCAACAAGACAATGATTTATAACCTGTTGCCAGATTGAGGATGGATTTGATGATGTGCCTGTGAGAGGTACAAGAACCATCACTGATATTTATCAAAGATGTGACGTGGTTATACTGGATCCTTCAAGCGTTGATGAAGCTGCTAAAGAAGATTGTTGGAGAAGGGCAATGCAAACAGAAATGGAAATGATACATAAGAATGACACATGGGAGCTGGTTGATAAACCAGTCAAGAAAAGAATCATTGGTGTGAATTGGGTGTTCAGGGTCAAGTACAATGTCATGGGTCTTTGAACAAGCACAAGGCAAGACTTGTAGTGAAGGGATACAGCCAACAGTATGGTATTGAATTCTCAAAGACCTTTGCACCAATTACAAGGTTAGATACTTTAAGGCTTTTGTTTTTCTTGGCTGCTTAAAAGAAATGGAGAGTGCACCAATTACATCAGTGAGGCTACTCTCTATGTGAAGAAATCAGAGAATAAAACCTTGCTGATTGTGTCATTATATGTAGATGACTTGCTGGTAACTGGTAGCAAGAGGAAGCTGATTGAAGAGTTCAAAAGGAAGATGCAAGATGTGTTCGAGATGATTGACTTAGGGGAGATGACTTACTTTCTTGGTATGGAACTAAACCAGAGTAAACATGCTATCTTCATAAGTCAGCAAGCCTTTACGTTGAAGATTTTTAACAAATTTTTCATGACAAACTGTAAAATTATTAGCACACCAGTGGCTCAAGGTGAAAAGCTAACCAACAATGGCAACTATGAAAAGGTTGATGAGAAAGGGTATAGAAGCCTTGTAGGTTGTCTGCTCTATTTGACAGCTACAAGGCCTGATATCATGTTTGTTGTTAGCCTTCTGTCTAGATTCATGCATTGCTGCAATGTTGTTCACTTTAAGGCAACTAAAAGAGTCCTAAGATATGTGAAAGGAACTTTGGACTATGGGGTAAATTTTGAGAAAACTGAAGAGCTCAAGCTGATAGGCTACTCTGATAGTGACTGGGCAGGGTCCATTGATGATATGAAGAGCACATCGGGCTACTTTTCACTCTAGGGTCAGGGGTCTTCTGTTGGAGCTCAAAGAATCAACAAACCGTGGTCAATCAACAACAGAAGCAAAGTACATTGCAGCTGCTGCTGTCAATCAAGCTATTTGACTAAAGAAGCTCTTATGTGATTTAAATGAGAGCCAAGATAAAGCTACTGAAATTAAAGTTGACAATCAGTCAGCTGTTTCCATAGCAAAAAAATCTGTATTTCATGGAAAAACAAAGCACTTTAAGATTAAATATCACTTTGTTAGGGAGGCTGAACAATCAAAGGAAGTTAATTTGATCCATTGCAGCTCAAAAAATCAACTTGCTGATATTTTAACTAAGTCTCTTAGTGCTACAAGGTTTGATAACTTAAGAAGAAGTATTGTTGTTTGTTGCATACAGTCCAAGGAGGAGTGCTGAATTTTGGCTTGCAATGCAATAGCAGAGAAGTTGTAATGGCCCGTTTTCAGTGAAATCAGAATGGTGGTTCGGGACCACAAATCCAAAGTCAAAAAATTTAATTTAATATTATTTTAATATCTACAGCATGATAAGATGATAGTATAAAAATTTCGTTAAGAAATTTTACCGTTTGTATGCTCAATGAGTGAAAAAGGACTAAATCGCATAAAGTGCGAAAGTCGTGTTCTATTAGTTAAAAGTGTTAAATAGCTATATAACTTTAAAGTGGAGGACCTTATATGGTAATTAGACCATTAAAAGTGATAGTGGATGAGCATGGCTTGGTAACTTTGTTATTTTTAAAGTTAGGTAAGGTTAAAATGGTAAATAGGTAATAAATGAGTAAATTAAATAAAACAAAATACCAACTCCTTGCTTCATCTTCTCCACTTAAAAACACAAAGAAAATAAGGGTTTTTGGAGCTTCAATATTCGGCCACTTCTTCTCTTGCATGTAGGTGCATTTTTGTTCCGTTTTTAATGATTTTTATGTTTTCGGGATCATTGTAGCTTAACCTAGCTAACTCGGGGACTAATTTGCAATATGGTTGAAAGTATAGGGTTTTTCCATGAGAGCGTGTTATTTTTTTGTGAAATTTAATAGAATAAAATGAATCATTGTTGTGAGTTAAACACTTTTTGTTAAGTGATTTTTTGTTGAAATTGTCAATTAGGGGTTAAATTGTAAAATATGAAAATTGTGTCTAATGTGTGAAATTGTGAAATGTTTGGGCTGCTAAAAGCATATATAGGATTCGACTAGGCTTTGATGTGGATAAAATTGCATGAATTTCATTTTACGAGCCTAGGGACTAAATTGTAAAGAAGACAAATGTTTAGGGGCAAAATGGTAATTTTGCCATAACATGAAATTTGGATTGAATTTATTAGAATAATGATTAAATGAATTAAATTTGATTATATAGATCAAGAAAAGCAACATTCGGAACTAAATTGGGGAAACGATAAAGTCGTGGACTAAACGATCGTATTCTCCGTTTGAGGTTGAGGTAAATTCGTGTAAATAAATTGCGTATTTATACGTTTTGGTTGAAATATATGTATGTGATTAGTTTAATTATTATGTATAATTGCCGAGCGCATAGCCGACGATGCACGAAGAATATCGAGCCCCGTTTGAACCTTAGGAATTCGTAGGATACAAATGACATGTCATTAGGGTTACCGTTTTGGTTGAGGTCCTGCATGTGTTGCGGACTCACCTCAGCTCGTATGAGCTTACCAATATTTAGCTCAGAAGAGCTTACCGTTTATCGCTCGTATGAGCCTACACGTACAGGAATTGACAGATTACAGTTCAGTACACCTCGTTTGTACTACCCGTGTATCTAACGAGATTCTAAGTGGTTCAACGGGAATAATGTTATTACGAGATTATACAAGTTCGATACGAACTAGTACAGGTATTTACATGGATATGGTTTATATATATAATATACAAATATACGGTAGAGATGTTACATGTATATGGAATTTTAATAATTGTTGAAATCATACATAATTCTCGGTTTTTATGTGTATACATGTCTAACTTGGTGAACGGTTATGTGATAGGCTTTGGCCAAATTGAATTGAGTTATGCTTTGAGTTACTTACCTAAATTTGTTGTTATATGGTAAGTTTAATTCTATGTTTTACGAACTTACTAAGCTTAATTGCTTACTCCGTTTATTTTTCGTATTTTATAGTGTCTCGGAAGCTCGTTCGGATTGGAAGTCGTCAAGAATCGCATCACACTATCAAACACTCATTTTGGTACTTTGAAATTTGGATATTTTGGTTCAATGGCATGTATAGGTGTTTTGGCTAATATGGCCTATATGTCTTGTTGTGTTTTGGCCATTTGAATTGGCTTATATGGTGAACATATATTTTGATATGTAAATATGTATAAATAACCTTATGGCATGTGGTGTATAGTTGCGATGCGAATGCCTTGGTTATGAATTGGTATTTTGAGTATCAAATGGTTGAAATTGAGATATGGTATGCATGTTAAGTTTTAGGCACAATATCTCATATATGAGTTTGACCATTTAGGTATATCTTGGAAGTATAATTGGTATGTTTTAAAGTGGTCAATAGATGTGCTTGGATATCATGTTGTATTGGTGGGTATTACTTGTTTTAAACTTGATATTGGTTGGTTTTGATTGCATATTTATGTCATGGTTGCATGTAAATTGTTGAACTTAGGTTGGTATCAATTTGGGTGAGAAATATGGCTTGGAAAATGGCCTATTTTTGTCTACACGGGCAGAGACACGGGCGTGTGTCTTAGCCGTGTGTGACACACGGCCAGGTGACACGGCCGTGTGTCCCTTGATACTTCTTTAAAAATCAAGTCAGTAGCTTCACACGGCCTACCACACGGGCTTGTGGCTTGGCCGTGTGGCACAAGTCAGTATACCCTCCAGTTTTCACACGTCCTAGCACACGGCCTGGCACACGGGTGTGTGAGGCCATTTCAAAGGGTACACGGCCTGACACACAGGCGTGTTGATTGGCCGTGCGACCTAAGTCAGTGAGTTACACGGGGTCAGACACAGGCTGGGACACTACCGTGTGTCCCCATTTCGAATGCCCACAAGGCCTGAGACACGGGCGTGTCTCTTGGCCGTGTGAGACACACGGCCTAGCCACACGAGCATGTGTCCCCTGCACTTTGAAAAATTTCAATGTTTTTTCTGTAACACCCATTACCCGTGTCCAACGCCGGGACAGGATTCGAGGCATTACCGGACTTAACTTGCTTAAACATACTACATCAGGCTATAAAACTTCATTTCAACTTAAAGCTTCTCATTCGTATTCATAACATCCTTATTATGGGCCTACGAGGCCCTAAACATACATACGGAAGGTTTTGGAATTAAACCAGAAACTTTTGCGCACTTAGAAAATTTTTGCCTAAACAGGGCCACACGCCCGTGGAGAATGGAACAAGCCCGTATGGGCAGGCCGTGTGGTCGCACACGCCCATGTTCCTAGCCCGTGTGGAATTTATTTTTTATTTCGAACCTACGGGGGTTTTCACACGGCCGGACACACGCCCGTGTCTGTGGCCCGTGTCCCTCACACGGCCTAGACACGCCTGTGTCCTCACCCGTGTGTGAAAAACCTGGGTATTATGTTTATGACGTCAGCAAGCTCTTAAGGGTACACGGCCTAGGCACACGCCCATGTGCTGGCCCGTGTGACGAATTGAATTTTTCACAAATTTGATGCAGGGGACACTCAGCCTAACAACACACACATGGGGCTAGTCGTGTGTTACACACGGCCTAGACACACGCTCGTGTGTCTACCCGTGTGGACAATTAGAAGGCTATTTACCAAGCCAATTGCCACCTGAAAAATAAACACACTTATACCACTACAAGCAACACATAACATATCAATCATACACTATGATTAATCACTAATTTATCATACATGCACTTCACACTTTACTCAATCATTTGCACGAACGTACACTTCATGAATATCTTCATCATTGGATATATATATATATATATAAAACTTATCAAACATCAACCAATTTCCAATGGCCATTTACAAAATGAATGAATGACCATAATGACCAAGTTTTCTATACATGCCATACCCAAAATAAAACAACTTTACTATACCAAGAGAATGATTGATAGTATGATCCGAGCTCCGACGTTCTACGATCCCCGAGCTAGCTTGGCGATACTACAAGGAAAAGGGAAATGAGAGGGGTAAGCATATAGCTTAGTAAGTTTGCATGAATTAAAATAGCAACATAAGTACTCATGGTAAAATTCATTCATCTCATAGAACAATAACAACACAAGTTCTCAAGTACTTTGACATACTTACTCATACTTACGCTTACCCATCACATATCACATTACGGTTTCATAACTCGTGTTTTACTCATGGTACCTGTGTCACTTCATCACATAATTTAGCACTTATGCTATCTTGAACATAAACTTAAATCATTACTCATCCTTAACTTAAATGTAACTCTTTGTCATCTTTGTATAGATTAGCTCTTTGTCATCTTTGCATACTTAGCTCTTTTGTCCGTTGATCTACTCGGAATATCAGAGGATACTCAATCTCATCATACATGTATCACGATGCCAATGCCATATCCCAGATATGGTCTTACATGGAATCACCTCTTGATTGCCGATGCCATATCCCAGATATGGTCTTACACGGGATCTCTTAACTCGATGTCGATGCCATGTCCCAGACACGGTCTTATACGAGATCGTACATAGATGTCGATGCCATGCTCCAGACATGGTCTTACACGAGATTTTCCTTTTGTGCCGAGGCCATGTCCCAGACATGGTCTTATACGGGACCTTCCTTATTCAGTGCCGATGCCATGTCCCAGACATGGTCTTATACGGGACCTATATTCGGTGCTGATGCCATGTCCCAGACATGGTCTTATACGGGACCTACATTCGGTGCCGATGCCATGTCCCAGACATGGTCTTATACGAGACCTTTCTTATCTCATGTCGCGACATAGGTATCCTCATTATTTTGAATCTTCAACCGAGACTTCAACTTAATATAATCTCATCATTTTCTCATCGAAGCTTCATTAGTCAGTTTTCATGAAATGATATTCATTATCATAAGATCAAGCAATTTAAAATATAAAAACATTATGAAACTTTAATTTCACACAAACTTACCTCGGTACTCAAAATGTGTGTAGATGTTCGATTTAGTCCAACACTTTGTTCTTGCCTCAGTTTCGGTCCGGGCTTCGTGTTTCTTGATTATCAAGCTTGGAAGTTGAAGAAACCCTAGCTATGTCTCCTTGCAAATTTCGGCACTTAGAGGAAGAAGATGGAGAAGATTTTGACTTATTTTTCCCTTTTTAATTCATTAATTAACCAAATGACTAAAATGCCCTTAAGGCCCTTTCTTGAGATTTTTCCTTCCCATCTCCATTTTTGTCCATCTTGACATTTAATGGTCTAATTGCTAAATAAGGACCTCTAGTAATTTTTATAATTCTATTTCGTACTTAAATCTTCTAGAATCTCATATTTTCTAATCATTGCAATTTAGTCCTAATGGACAAATTGATCACTAATAAATAAAACTTCCTCATGAAATTTTCACACAATCATGCAACCACATCATAAGCCTCATAAAAATCATAAAAACACATATTTCTACTTCAGATTTGTGGTCTCACAACCACTATTCCGACTAGGCCCTAAATCGGGCTGTTACAATTCTCCCCCTTAGGGATTTTTGTCCCCGAAAATCTTACCGGTAAAAAGGTTTGGGTACTGGTTTCTCATAGCCTCATTGGGCTCCCATGTAGCCTCTTCTACCCCATGTATTTGCCAAAATACTTTCACGAGAGTTATACTTTTATTCCTTAGCTGTTTAACTTCCCGTGCTAGAATCTTAACCGGTTCTTCGCCATATGTTATGTCGGGTTGAATTTCAACCTTTATCGGTGTAATCACATGCGAAGGATCTGATCGGTAACGTCGCAACATAGACACGTGGAACACATCATGTATCTTTTCCAACTCAGATGGCAAAGCCAATCGATAAGCTACCGACCCTATCCTCTCGGTAATCTCATATGGTCCGATAAAACGCGGACTCAATTTGCCTTTCCGGCCAAATCTAAGAACTTTCTTCCACGGTGATACTTTCAAAAATACCTTATCACCAACTTGAAACTCAATCTCTTTTCGTTTCAAGTCCGAGTAGGATTTTTGTCTATCAGAAGTAGCTTTTAAACAATCACGGATTATTTTTACCTTCTCTTCAGTTTCTCTAACCAGATCGACCCCGTGAATTTGATTTTCCTTGAGTTCAGTCCAATACAAAGGCGTTCGGCACTTACGCCCATACAAAGCCTCATAAGGCGCCATTTTCAAGCTCGATCAAAATCATTATTGTATGCAAACTCTACCAACGGCAAATACTTTTCCCGGTTGCCCCTGAAACTCAAAAACACAACACCGAGCATATCCTCAAGTATATCAGATTAATCTCTCCGATCGTCCGTCAGTTTGTGGGTGAAAAGCCGTACTAAAACTTAGCTTTGTGCCCAAAGCTTCTTGCAACTTTTTCCAAAATCGGGATGTGAATCTCGGATCTCGGTCCGATATAATCGACAAAGGCACTCCATGAAGCCTTACAATCTCAAAAACATACAAGTCTGCCAACTTATCAAGCGAATAATCAACACGTACCTGTATGAAGTGGGCCGACTTCGTAAGTATATCTACCACTACCCATATGGCATCTTTCTTGCTCGATGTCAACGGCAAACCCGTTACAAAGTCTATAGTAACACGGTCCCATTTCCACTCAAGAACCATAATAGGCTGAAGCAAACCCGAAGGTACTTGGTGTTCAGCTTTCACTTGTTGACAAATCAAGCATCTTGATACAAACTCAGAAATATCTTTCTTCATACTCGGCCACCAATACCATTTCTTCAAATCATTATACATTTTTGTATTGCCTGATGTGTGCAGATAGACATCCGCTATGTGCCTCGTGTAAAATCTTCCGAATAAGCTCATCATTCCTCGGTACGCAGACTCTGTCTCTGAACATTAAACATCCATCAGAGTTAATCCGAAAGTCGAACTCAACACCTGACTCGCACTGAACTCTTTTGGCTTGTAAGTCACTGTCATCTTTCTGAGCCTCATAAATCTCTTGAAGGAACATCGGTCTAGCCCTCAACTCAGCTAGAATGGAACCATCGTCTGACAAGGTCACCCATGTGTTCATAGCCCTCAATGCAAATAGGGATTTTCTACTCAAAGCATCGACGACTACATTCGCCTTTCCCGGGTGGTAGTCAATGACTAGCTCATAATCCTTTATCAGCTCTAACCATCTTCACTGCCTTAAATTCAATTCCTTCTAAGTCATCAAGTACTTTAGGCTCTTATGATCGGTGAATATCCGACATCTTTCACCATACAAATGATGTCTCCATATCTTCAAAGCGAACAAAATGGCAACCAACTCTAAATCATGTGTCGGGTAATTCTTCTCATGCAGCTTTAACTGTCTAGAGGCATATGCTATCACCTTGCCTTCCTGCATAAGCACACAGCCCAATCCATTCAAGGATGCATCGCTGTAGATCACAAATTCTTTTCTCGGTTCAGGTTGCACTAGAACTGGAGCCTCCGTCTGTAATAGCCTTTAGTTTCTCAAAACTCTGTTGGCACTTTTCTGTCCATTCAAACTTCACCTCTTTTTGTAACAACCTCGTCATCGGTGTAGCTATCATAGAAAACCCCTTGACAAACCGTCTGTAATAGCCAGCTGGGCCTAGAAAACTTTTAATCTCTGATACGTTTCTCGGTGGCTTCTAATCAATAATAGCTGAAATCTTGCTTGGGTCTACTCAGATTCCATCTCCCGAGATAATGTGCCCTAAAAATCCAACCTCTTTAAGCCAAAATTCACTTTTGCTAAACTTGGAATACAACTGATTATCTCTTAAAATTTGCAAGACCGTCCTCAAGTGCCCGACATGCTCATGCTCATCACGTGAATATATCAATATGTCATCAATAAAAACCACAACAAACTTATCCAAATATGGCCAAAATATACGGTTCATTAAATCCATAAACACAGCAGGGGCATTTGTTAAGCCAAAAGGCATGACTAAAAATTCATAGTGCCCATACCTTGTTCGAAATGCTATTTTCGGCACATCTGAGTCTTTGACCCTCAACTGATAATAACCAGACCTCAAGTCTATCTTGGAGAACACAGTGGCTCCCTTCAATTGATCAAATAAATCATCGATCCTTGGCAATGGGTACTTATTCTTCATAGTAACCTTATTAAGCTGCCGGTAATCTATACATAATCTCATGGAACCATCTTTCTTTTTCACAAATAACACTGGAGCACCCCACGGAGAATAACTCGGTCTAGCAAAACCTTTGTCCGTCAACTCTTGCAACTATGCCTTCAATTCCTTCAACTCAGTTGGGGCCATTTTGTATGGAGCAATCGATATAGGTGCAGTACCAGGAGCTAGCTCAATGCCAAATTCAAACTCTCTAACCGGAGGCAACCCTGACAATTCTTCTGGGAATACATCCGGATACTCACATACTATCGACACTGATTCAATTCTTAACTCAGTCTCTTTAGCATTCATCACAAAGGCAAGATATGCTTCATATCCTTTTCTTACATATTTTTGGGCAGACATATGAGAGATCACTACAGGCGACCTGTCTTGTTCATTTGATTCAACATGAAGAGTGTCCCCGTTTTCACATATCAATTCAATGTATTTCTTTCCACAATTTACTGTCACATCATGAGCGGTTAACCAGTCCATACCAAGAATTATATCGAATTCATCAAATGGCAATAGCATGAGATTTGCCTTAAAATAATGACCTCTAATCATCAATGGACAATCATTGCATACCTTATCAACTAATACACTTTTGCCTAAAGAATTGGACACTTTTATCACAAACTCTGTAGACTCTACAAGCATGCTCATACTAGATATTAATTTCATGCAAATATATGAGTGGGTAGATCCCAGATCAACTAAAGCAACCACATTAGTATCATGGAGAGAAAATGTACCCGTAATTACATCAGGGGATGACGCCTCTTCGCGAGCGCGAATGGCATAAGTCCACGCAGGCGCTCTACCCTCAGATCTTGCAGCCTGCTCTCTGGGTGTACTCTTACTACTCATTCCACTTCCCGGGTTTCTCTGTTGTCTCCCTCTAGTAGTGCTTCCCGATCTGGCACTCTGAATTTTCTCTTTTTCAACCATCTCAGGGCATTCTCTAATAAAATGATCTTGGGAACCACACTTAAAACAGGCTTTCTCATGGGCTCGGCACTCACCGGGATGACGTCTGCCACACTATGGACATTCCGGTCTATTAGGTCGAGTGTTCCCAACACTAGCAACTGAGGTAGTCTGAGCTTTAATCCCCGAGTATTGTTTACTCTTACTTCTATTGAAAACCCGGTTGAAGTAGCTGATCGGGTAGAGAAGTCTCTTGACTTCTTTGATGAAGATTGAAATGACTTGTTCATTTGTCTCTTTTTTGAGTCACGAGACTCCATCTCATCTTTTCTTTTCTCTTTAACCAACTCCTCAGCTTTACAAGCCCTGTCCACTAGCACAACAAATTCCTTCAATTCTAGGACACCAACAAATAATCGGATATCTTCATTTAATCCGTCCTCAAACCTCTTACACATGATGGCTTAAGAGGACACACACTCCCGATCGTACTTACTGAGCCTTACAAATTCATGCTCATATTCAGTTACTGTCATTCTACCTTGTTTCAGTTCAAGGAATTCTTTTCTTTTCTAATCAATAAATCTTTGGCTAATGTACCTCTTCCGGAATTCTTCTTGGAAAAACTCCCATGTAATCATTTCCCTTGGTACAACCGACACAAGGGTGTTCCACTACTGATAAGCGGAGTCTCTTAAGAGAGACACCACACATTTCATGCACTCTTTAGGTGTGTAAGATAATTCATCAAATACCCTGATGGTATTTTCAAGCCAAAATTATGCTCTTTCCGGATCATCATCTTTACTAGCTCGAAATTCCTCGGCTTCTTGTTTCCAGATTCTATCGACCGGAGGCTTTTCTCTTCTTACCACTTCCACCACTTTGGGAGCTACAGGGGTAGGCTGAGGAATAGGTGGGGGTGGAGGGGGTTGCGCATTCGGGTTCGTGCGAACGAACTCCGTATACCATGCATTCATCATGTGGAGAAAGGCTTCCCTAGCCTCTTCCCATCCTCCCTGACTTACAGTCATTGGTCTATTCTCATTTTCATTCGACACCGTCCCTTCAGCGGGAGCCGGCGTGTTACTTTCTACATCATCCGCCACAGCTCTATCGGGATCCATTTACTATAAGAAAACATAATTTAAATTGTCAGGAGCCGTCACACTATCATAATGTAAATACTCATGTGTATGGCATGTATAGCTAGACTCATGCTTACGCTACGTTAGCCCGAGAACCGACTAAACCGACTAAATGTAACACCCATTACTCGTGTCCAACGCCGGGACAGGATTCGAGGTATTACCAGACTTAACTTGCTTAAACATACTACATCGGGCTATAAAATTTCATTTCAACTTAAAGCTTCTTATTCGTATTCACAACATCCTTATTATGGGCCTACGAGGCCCTAAACATGCATACGGAAGGTTTTGGAATTAAACTGGAAACTTTTGCGCACTTAGAAAATTTTTGCCTAAACAGGGCCACACGCCCGTGGAGATTGGAACACGCCCGTATGGGCAGGCCGTGTGGTCACACACGCCCATGTTCCTAGCCCGTGTGGAATTTATTTTTCATTTCAAACCTACAGAGGTTTTCACACGGCCGGACACACGCCCGTGTCTGTGGCCTGTGTCCCTCACACGGCCTAGACACGCCCGTGTCCTCACCCATGTGAAAAACTTGGGTATTCTATTTATGACGTCAGCAAGCTCTTAAGGGCACATGGCCTAGGCACACGCCCGTGTGCTGGCCCATGTGACAAATTGAATTTTTTGCAAATTTGATGCAGGGGACACACGGCCTAACAACACACCTATGGGGCTGGCCGTGTGTCACACACGGCCTAGACACATGCCCGTGTGTCTACCCGTGTGGACAATTAGAAGGCTATTTACCAAGCCAATTGCCACCCTGAAAAATAAACACACTTATACCACCACAAGCAACACATAACATATTAATCATACACTATGATCAATCACTAATTTATCATACATGCACTTCACACTTTACTCAATCATTTGCACGAACGTACACTTCATGAATATCTTCATCATTGGATATATATATATATAACTTATCAAACATCAACCAATTTCCAATGGCCATTTACAAATTGAATGAATGACCATAATAGCCAACACTTTGGCTAACTAATATGACATAACAAAATGACCAAGTTTCCTATACATGCCATACCCAAAATAAAACAACTTTACTATACCAAGAGAATGATTGATAGTGTGATCCAAGCTCCGACGTTCTACGATCCCCCCGAGCTAGCTTGGCGATACCAAGGAAAATGGAAATGAGAGGGGTAAGCATATAGCTTAGTAAGTTTGCATGAATTAAAATAGCAACATAAGTACTCATGGTAAAATTCATTCATCTCATAGAACAATAACAACACAAGTTCTCAAGTACTTTGACATACTTACTCATATTTACGCTTACCCATCACATATCACATTACGGTTTCATAACTCGTGTTTTACTCATGGTACCTGTGTCACTTCATCACATAATTTAGCACTTATGCTATCTTGAACATAAACTTAAATCATTATCATCCTTAACTTAAATGTAACTCTTTGTCATCTTTGTATAGATTAGCTCTTTGTCATCTTTACATACTTAGCTCTTTTGCCCGTTGATCTACTCAAAATATCAGAGGATACTCAATCTTGTCATACATGTATCACGATGCCAATGCTATATCCCAGATATGGTCTTACATGGTATCACCTCTTGATTGCCGATGCCATATACCAGATATGGTCTTACACGGGATCTCTTAACTCGATGTCGATGCCATGTCCCAAACATGGTCTTATACGAGATCGTACATAGATGTCGATGCCATGTCCCAAACATGGTCTTACACAAGATCTTCCTTTGGTGCCGAGGCCATGTCCCAGACGTGGTCTTATACGGGACCTTCCTTATTCGGTGCCGATGCCATGTCTAAGACATGGTCTTATACGCGACCTACATTCGGTGTCGATGCCATGTCCCAAACATGGTCTTATACGGGACCTTCCTTATCTCATGTCGTGACATAGGCATCCTCGTTATTCCGAATCTTCAACCGGGACTTCAACTTAATATAATCTCATCATTTTATCATCAAAGCTTCATTAGTCGATTTTCATGAAATGATATTCATTATCATAAGATCAAGCAAGTTAAAATATAAAAACACTATAAAACTTTAATTTCACACAAACTTACCTCGGTACTTAAAATGTGTATAGATGTTCAATTTAGTCCAACACTTTGTTCTTGCCTCGGTTTCGGTCCGGGCTTCGTGTTTCTTGATTATCAAGCTTGGAAGATGAAGAAACCCTAGCTATGTCTCCTTGCAAATTTTGGCACTTAGAGGAAGAAGATGGACAAGATTTTGACTTATTTTTCCCTTTTTAATTCATTAATTAACCAAATGACTAAATGCCCTTAAGGCCATTTCTTGATATTTTTCCTTCCCATGTCCATTTTTGTCAATCTTGACATTTAATGGTCTAATTGCTAAATAAGGACCTCTAGTAATTTTTATAATTCTATTTCATACTTAAATCTTCTAGAATCTCATATTTTCTAATCATTGCAGTTTAGTCCTAATGGACAAATTGATCAGTAATAAATAAAATTTCCTCATGAAATTTTCACACAATCATGCAACCACATCATAAGCCTCATAAAAATCATAAAACATGTATTTCTACTTCAGATTTGTGGTCTCGCAACCACTATTCTGACTATGCCCTAAATCGGGCTGTTACATTTTCTAAAAATTTTTTGAGTACTCGGTTTAGTCCTGAACCATCTTTAATGTCTATTTGGGGCCTCGAGGGCTCGTATTAGAGATTATATGACTGTTTATGAATGGATTTTAATTTGTTAGGGAATTGGTCATGAAATGTATGATTGTTTGATTTTTAAGTCTGGTAATGCTTTGTAACCCTGTTCTGACGTCGGATAAGGGTTAGAGGTGTTATAGAAGTTTTTTGAAGCTCAACCAATGCAACAGTTCCGTTTTGTTCAACTTGTAACTAGCTTAGTTCATTTTGTAATTAGTCTATTTGAAACACCAAGACTAGTTTGCTTATTGGTGTGATGTTTAGGTGATGATATTGGCTGATAAGTCAGCTTCACTATGTATGCAAGATAAGTTATGTAATTAATGGGAGTAGTTATACATTAGGTAACTGCTTTGTAACTCATATATTTGTCTTAATGAAATCAGTTATGTAGATCAATTTTTGATCAATTTTTGCATATGTTTTCTTTGCTTCATTTCTTTCTTACTTTGGCTGATATCCTCAACACGGTCCACAATTTCCATCACCTGTATATAGAGGCTGAAATAACTATTGAACCATAATGAAAATTCAGGAGTCATGACTCAAAAGAACAAAGTAGTGCTTCTTGATCTCCATTTCAACATCAAGACCCGTAAATTCACACAAATGCCTTGTAGGAATTCTCAACTCTAACAAGGCCAATCTCGAAAACCCATCCAAAATCCCTATAGATAGCCATCTGCTTGGCAAGTTGAGGTTGCCCTTTGTAGTCAAGCTTAAAAACAGCAGAACCACCCTCACTAGAGCCTGTGTAACATCCTAAATTTACGGGCCTATACATTTAGTGTAGGGATAGGTTTACTATGTTAATTTAATTGATAGTGGTCTAAATTTGGGCTTAGAATTAGGCAAAAAGGCCCAGATTAAAGTGGCATCATTAACAGTTAAAAAGGAACAAGTTTTGGGTCGCAAAGAGCCCATGTTTTAGGCCAAATTTGACACTTTAAATGAAGAGAGGGTGACGCCACACACAAGGAATTAGGGGCCCAAGTATTAAGTTTAATGAGGCCCAAATCTTTTAATTTAAGTGAGCTAAATTTGGCATTAGGGATTAGTAGAGGTGGACGGCTACAAGGCTATAAAATAGGAGATTTTATGTGGATTTTTAAGTGATAATATCATAGATAAAAAGGAGAAAAGTTAGGAGCTTATCTTCGGGGAAGTGTTGGCCTAAAATCCACCACCTAGAGGAGTGTAAAATTCGCTCATCGCATGGCAAGGAGGGTGCCGAATTTCTCCTCTCTTTTAGCTTGAATTTTAAGGGTGTTTTCGGTTTTTAGCAAGAGGTGCCAAAATATCTATAAATAGGGGGCTAGCTCCTTGATTCTCGACACTCGAAAACCCTAAATTTCTCTCCCATTGTGCCGAAATTCCCTAGCCTCTCCCTCTCCAATTTCTTTTCTCCAATTTCTTTAAAAGCCGAAACTCTTCTCCACTTTTTCCTTCTTGTGCCGAAATTTTGAAGCCTCTCTTTTATTTTCTTTTCTCATCTTCTTCCACTCAAAAGCCGAAAATCACCATCTTCTTCACCCTTTCTTCCTCTCTAAAATTTCCTGGTTGGCCGAATCTTTTAACCTCTATTGTTATTCTTCTTTTAATCCCTAAAAGCCAAAATCACATCTCTATTATTCTATTCTTCTCCTTAATATTCATTGGCCGAATCTCTCTTAGCCATCTCTTCAATTCGTACATCTTCTAAAAGCCGAAATTCTTAGATCTCACTTCCTGAAGTTGCCGAATTCTCTTCAAAGGAGTTTGCTTGTGCCGAATCTTGAAGGAAAAAAATAGAAGGAGGCCAATCGCATAGATCTCTAAGTTATAGAATCGTGTTACTTTCAGGATTTCAAGGTAAGAGGATTTGTTTATTTATATATATAAAATTGGGTAGAACACTAACCATGGCCGAATATAGGAGAGGCCTATTTTCGCAATTGTTCCGGCTTTTAAGCAAGGCTATAGATTGGGGATAATAGATCCAGATAGCAAGGACATCGACTAAGAATATTGGATTTCGCAATATCAGGTGTGTAATTCTCCACACCATCTAGACCTGTTTGATTAATATATGAAAATAAGTATTACATGTTTTGTTAAATGCCGAAACCCCTAAGCATATTGACGGAACCCAAAGAGGGTAAAGCAAATCACCAGTTAGTAAATGATCCGATTAAATGTTATAAGTATACTAATTTTATGTGATTGCAAGGGTTGGGTTTGATGAAAGGAGAAAGTTATATGTTGTAGCGGTTTTTTACCGTGATCTCATTGTAGCGGTACCTTACCGTGATCTGCTGTAGCGCTTCCGTCGTGATTCATTGTAGTGGCTACGGCCATGATCTAATGATGAGCAAAGACGACTGCCATCAAGGCGCAGTAAGCGGTGTGGGTTGATTGTAGAAATCCCCAATGGTGTGAATGGTGAGTGCGGGGCGTGTAGCGGATAGACACCTAGGATATGGGTTGGGCTTTGCATATTATTTTTGTTACTTATATTTTGATTATTCTGTTTTATGGGGCTAAAGCCCAAATCTAATGGTGCATGAGGGTTGCACACTGAGTCTCGCGACTCACCCTTTAATTTTAACCATCTCAGGTGACACTTAGGCATCGGACCGGGCCGAGAAGAGAGCAAGGTGGCCATGCGATGTGAGCTTTGAGAATTCAAAAAAAGACTTAGTCTAATTTTTATTTTTATTTTTATTTAATTAATGGGTTCAAATTTCCTTGTAATAAGGCCGTGGGCCACTAGACTACCATTTATGTCTTGGGATTTTGTTGGGCTTTTATTACTGGGTTTTAAGTTTTACGTTTTCAATTAAGTTAAGACCTGCATGAAATTTCGGTTTTTATTTAAAATCTACCAAGATAATTGGTTACTTAATATTTTATACTTTAATGAATTATTAAGCTTTCGAAATAAAGGTGTAAACCTAGTAATTGTTTTCCAAAATGCGACATGTTATGTAAAATCTCTTAAGTGACATACCAGATCCGGTTGTAGCGTTTGGGCCGGGTTTGGGGTGTTACAAATTGGTATCAGAGCCCGGTTCAAAACTCACTCTGGGGGTTTTTTGGGCTCAAAACGTTTTCTAAAGTTGGGTTTTCGAAACATGCATATTTATACAGTGTCCATTAGCTCAAGCATGGCACTGCGTCTCCTACCAAGTCCGTCTGTAAGTATTCGAACCATTGTGTGATATAATATATGTGGGCTTGATGGGCTTTATGGGACGTAGATTAGTTAGATTAGAACTTGATGGACTTTAGGCCTAGTTGAAAACAACTCTTAAAATCTCATAAGACTTAACTTCACTAAACAAACCCGTGAACGAGCCGCAAGACTAGGGTGTGGTAACAGCATACGCATGTCTAGGATTAGATCCCAAGAGCACAGTATTTAAGCGGTCCTAGTAACTCACCTCCTCTTCGCTGAATCCTACCCGTGCGTAGTACTGCTCACCTTAGCCAAGTTAGGGTGTGGCAATGGGCATACACATGTCTAGGAGTGGATTCAGAGAGAGCTTGGTACTTAAGCAAATCTAGCGACTCACCTCCTCTTCACTAGAATCTTACAGTGCGTGGTGACTATTCACCCTAGTTACGAGGACTTATTGATGGGCTAAACCTTATAATTAAAACCCGAAAGGGACCAAATGCCCCTAGTTTGAAAAAAAGAAAATTTCTCAAGTTTTGCAAAATTTTCAAAATACGCTTGATTTGTGAAAACTACCAACCACCATGAATTTGTAAAATACCTATGTTTTGAAAATTTACCCAAAATCTCATGTTTATAAGAGTAACCCTGACCATGAAACTAGATTTTTCCCCAAAGTACCTCGCTTGAAAAAAAAAACAACAACAACATCGAAATATCCTGTGTTAGAAAAAATTCCCAACCTACCCTCGTTTTGTCAAATGACCAAAATACCCTGGTTTGTACAATTACCAAATTACCCACGATTTGCAAAATTACTAAATTGCCCCCGATTGCAAAATTACCGAAATACCCCCAGATTTCAAAATTATCGAAATACCCCTGGATTTCAAAATTACCAAAATACCCCTGAATTTCAAAATTACCAAAATACCCCCGGATTGTAAAATTACCAGATTACCCTTACTTCACGAAATCAACAAGGAACTTTATTATGAAAAATTACGAAAATACCCTATAGGATGAAATTACGAAAATACCCCTAGGTAGTGAATCAACGAAAACACCTTTACGTGAAGAATGTAAGTGCTTGGATGATTTTTGTATGATGTATGTGTTTTATTTTAGTTAGAGGTTACAAACTTGAGACTGTATTGTGAATGCGAATTCGAAAGAACCACTCTTAAAACTATTATTCATAAGACTGTTTATGGTTAACTAATGAAAGAAAACTAATAATCCATAAAAATTTTAATCAGATAAACGCCAATCGGAGGAATGAGTTAAGGGTTCTGATAGCACCGCAACGGGAGAGAGTTTTTGCTGTTTTGGTAGATAAGGTTAAAATAGCTGAGGAAGTGAAACGGGTCGAGAGACAAGAAAGGGATAAGGATAGGAGTAAGAGTAAGAGAAGTTTCGAGCAGTCAGGAGCATCTGGGAATTATCAGAAAATGCCTAGGACTGATGGGTCAGCTCGTGCTCCGACGGGTCAGAATCGAGCATGTCCTACATGTGGGAGGACGCATTATGGGGAGTGCAGAATGAAAACTGGTGGGTGCTTTAGGTGTGGATCCACAGGACATCTGATTAAGGACTGTCCTCAGATGGATCGGGTGCCATTTCGCGGGACGAGGTTCGATCAGCCGGGAGAGGTGATCAACAACCACCAAGAGGCCGCGAGACAAGCGGGAGAGCGATAATGGTAGTGAACGCGGTCGTGGAGCACCAGGTAGAGGTGCAGGTTATGCTGAGGCGAGGCAACCAGCGTTGGTCTATGCAGCACATCGCCAAGGGGACGAGGACGCTCTAGATGCTAACACTGGTGCGTACGCTACCATAGTATACTAAGTGTTTCTTTTGGCTTTAGAATCGGAGTGCGCAGCGAAAGCATAGTGGTGAGACTTGGGTAGTATGATTAATAGTTAGTTGGAAATTTCGAGGATGAAATTTCTTTAAGGGGGGTAGAACTGTAACATCTTAAATTTACGGGCCTATACATTTAGTGTAGGGATAGGTTTACTATGTTAATTTAATTGATAGGGGTCTAAATTTGGGCTTAGAATTAGGCAAAAAGGCCCAGATTAAAGTGGCATCATTAACAGGTTAAAAGGGAACAAGTTTTGGGTCGCAAAGAGCCCATGTTTTAGGCCAAATTCGCACTTTAAATGAAGAGAGGGTGACGCCACACACAAGGAATTAGGGGCCCAAGTATTAAGTTTAATGAGGCCCAAATCTTTTAATTTAAGTGAGTTAAATTTGGCATTATGGATTAGTAGAGGTGGACGGCTACAAGGCTATAAAATAGGAGATTTTATGTGGATTTTTAAGTGATAATATCATAGATAAAAAGGAGAAAAGTTAGGAGCTTATCTTCAGGGGAAGTGTTGGCCGAAAATCCACCACCTAGAGGAGTGTAAAATTCGACCATCTTGCATGGCAAGGAGGGTGCCGAATTTCTCCTCCCTTTAGCTTAAATTTTAAGGGCGTTTTGGTTTTTAGCAATGAGGTGCCAAAATATCTATAAATAGGGGGGGCTAGCTCCTTGATTCTGACACTGAAAACCCTAAATTTCTCTCCCATTGTGCCGAAATTCCCTAGCCTCTCCCTCTCCAATTTCTTTTCTCCAATTTCTTTAAAAGCCGAAACTCTTCTCCACTTTTTCCTTCTTGTGCCGAAATTTTGAAGCCTCTCTTTTATTTTCTTTTCTCATCTTCTCCCTCTCAAAAGCCGAAAAGCACCATCTTCTTCACCCTTTCTTCCTCTCTAAAATTTCCTGGTTGGCCGAATCTTTTAACCTCTATTGTTATTCTTCTTTTAATCCTTAAAAGCCAAAATCACATCTCTATTATTCTATTCTTCTCCTTAATATTCATTGGCCGAATCTCTCTTAGCCATCTCTTCAATTCGTACATCTTCTAAAAGCCGAAATTCTTAGATCTCACTTCTTGAAGTTGTCGAATTCTCTTCAAAGGAGTTTGCTTGTGCCGAATCTTGAAGGAAACAATAGAAGGAGGCCAATCGCATAGATCTCTAAGTTATAGAATCGTGTTACTTTTAGGATTTCAAGGTAAGAGGATTTGTTTATTTATATATATAAAATTGGGTAGAACACTAACCATGGCCGAATATTGGAGAGGCCTATTTTCGCAATTGTTCCGGCTTTTAAGCAAGGCTATAGATTGAGGATAATAGATCCAGATAGCAAGGACATCGACTAAGAATATTGGATTTAGCAATATCAGGTGTGTAATTCTCTACACCATCTAGATCTGTTTGATTAATATATGAAAATAAGTATTACATGTTTTGTTAAATGCCGAAACCCCGGCATATTGACGGGAACCCAAAGAGGGTAAAGCAAATCACCAGGTTAGTGAATGATCTGATTAAATGTTATAAGTATACTGATTTTATGTGATTGCATGGGTTGGGTTTGATGAAAGGAGGAAGTTATATGTTGTAGCGGTTTTTACGTGATCTATTGTAGCGGTACCTTCACCGTGATCTCGTTGTAGCGGCTTCATGCGTGATTCGTTGTGTAGTGGCTACGGCCATGATCGATGATGAGCGAAAGACGATCGCCATCAAGGCGTGTAGCGGTGTGGGTTGATTGTAGAAATCCCCAATGGTGTGAATGGTCGATGCGGGGCGTGTAGCGGATGGACACCTAGGATATGGGTTGGGCTTTGCATATTAATTTTGTTACTTATATTTTGATTATTCTGTTTTATGGGGCTAAAGCCCAAATCTAATGGTGCATGAGGGTTGCACATCGAGTCTCGCGACTCACCCTTTAATTTTAACCATCTCGTGTGACACTTAGGGCATCGGACCGGGCCGAGAGGAGAGCAAGGTGGCCATGCGACAGAGCTTTGAGAATTCAAAGAAAAAGACTTAGTCTAATTTTTTTATTTTCATTTAATTAATGGGTTCAAATTTCCTTGTAATAAGGCCATGGGCCACTAGACTACCATTTATGTCTTGGGATTTTGTTGGGCTTTTATTATCGGGTTTTAAGTTTTACGTTTTCAATTAAGTTAAGACCTGCATGAAATTTCGGTTTTTATTTAAAATCTACCAAGATAATTGGTTACTTAATATTTTATACTTTAATGAATTATTAAGCTTTCGAAATAAAGGTGTAAACCTAGTAATTGTTTTCCAAAATGCGACATGTTATGTAAAATCTCTTAAGTGACTAACCAGATCCGGTTGTAGCGTTTGGGCCGGGTTTGGGGTGTTACAGCCTGCTATCAGTTTAGGAGTGTGGATTTCAACAAAACCCTCAGACAACATGAATTGCCTAAATATCTGCGAAACTTGTGGACTTGTTTAAGAAACCATTGAACAGTTTAGATATAAGATGGAAATGAGAAAGTAAAAAAACAGTTAAATTCTTTGGCGATTAGAGACCTTATAATTATAAAACAATAGTGAAAGAAAACCAATTTTGTGATCTGATGTGAGAAATGTAATGCCAAGACACATCAATATGCATTAAGTTAGAAGTTTTAATAGACAAGCCAAAGGTGAAAGGCAAGGGCAAGCACATTAGCATGTGGTCATAAATTTTTATATTCTTTGGTGGAAATTAAATTGTATAGTTTTATTATAGTAAAGATGCAATTTCATTATTTTAATAGCTTATATCTTTATAATTTTTAAAGGATTAAATCAAATTTGTATCATTTTTTGGAAAGAATAAAGTGTAATTTTACCATTACTAATTTAAAATTTTACAAATTATAAATGGACTTAAATGAAAAAGTTTTCATTTTAGGGGTCTGCCAGCCCTCTCTAGCTTCATGCATCGGCAAAGGACAACCATAGTAAAAGAAAAAAAAAAAAAGAGAGCAACGGCAATAGAAAAGACTCAGAGACTTACAGTTCTAACTTAGCACTAGATGTGAAAAATCTCTCGATTAGCAGGGGTTCGAAGATCAAGAACTCTCAAGTTCAACTGTATATCTTAATTCACACAAGGAAGTTTATCTTTTCACTGCAGTAAATAAATGATAGACATATGAATGATAATAAATACATACGCACATACTTGCAAACTCATAATAAACATATACACACATACTTGCAAAGCAAGGCAATGGGTAGTTATTACATACTTGCAAAGCAGCTTCAATTTCAGCATCACTTCGAGCCGCATCCTCAATGTTAATGGGTAAGGTAGGCATGGCTTTATTCACACAATACAATTTTCTGACATGAATCTCGACCTTGAACATGAAAAAGGTAATCGCCATAGTTGGAGGAATGGGGATCTTCCCCCTCCTCGACGGAGAGAGAGGCTTCCTGGTGGCGACGCAGCTTCTCCAGTTTGGCAGATTCTCTTTTTGGCGGCTTTTTAGTCACTGACCTTTTCATGTGTTATGATAAAGTATAGTAGTAAAGTGAACACAGTTTTTCAATATAAGATTAAGACGTTACAATAATTAAACCTACTAATGATTAAACTAGTACTATAACATCGTATCAATAATACGTAAGTTTATAAAAATGATAATAAAAAAATATTATAATTCGATTTTACGATAATTAATTTGTTGTATATGAACAATTAAAAATGAAATTATTTTATATTAAATCTAAATAACTTTTTCATTATCAAACACTAATTCGAGTTCAGTCGGATTCATACGAATTAGACTACAAGTAATCATCAAGGAAAGATGGATTCCATAAATTAGACATATCCTTGGATAATCTAATAAATGTGATTGCCCTTAAATCATTACTAAGTCAACGTGAACAACTAAAAATTATTTCCAAAAGTAAATTGTTAATTAAATGAAATTTTGTTGTGATGTAAGTGTTCGTAACGGTGATTAATTCTTTCATTACCGGTGTTTTTGAAAGTAGGGGTGTTCATAGTTCGGTTAAAACCTAATTAACCGACCGAATTGATCTAATTCGGTTAATCGATCACTGGTCAAATTTAGTTTGGTCAGAAGTCGGTTAATAATTTTTTGAAATTTCAGTTATCGGTTAATTCAATTCGAAACCGGGTAATTAACCGAAATATTTGTTGTTTTCAATACCTATTTAGTGTTCGAAAGAGGTAAACAACTGGCCATGAAATGTACTCCATTCCCATGGGCGATGATCGAATCCTCGACCTCATGGTTAAGGGATAAGGTGAGCAACTATCACACCACGCCTAATGGTTAAAAATAATAATATTTTTTTTTGAGAAATCAGATTGGGCTTTTATTATAATAAAATAAACTACAAAGACTAAAAATAGAACAGAGCCCATAAGCTCAAGGCCCTAAAGAAAGGAAACTAAGCGAAAAAAAAAAAAAAAACCCAAAATCACGGCCCTAACACAGGAACACATCAGAAAAATCTAGAAAACTTTAAAAAATCAAAACCCACCGTTTACTATGCCCAATCAAATCCCACCATCGCCTGCAGACCTATCATGTCTGTCATTTCCGCAATTAAGGCGATTTATCTTTCCAAAGGGGTTTTTTTAAAAAATTTGTTGCCTTTTACAGTGCCCACAGGACGACCCTTCATCTGTTCTTCTTCTCCGTTCATCATACAATCTGGCAGCTTCCCACTTTTGACTCTTTCTTTCACTGATCTTCCCAGTCAATCCTTTCAGTCGTCCCATCGCCCCTCCAGATTAGCTTTTATCAGACGCTTCCCATTTCTACCGTCAGGTTCTAGTAACTCCTTGATATTACCGATTCATTTCCTTATCTATTTGTCTGTTACAATTCGAAATTTGCTCTCTCCAACGCCCTCCTTTTCTAGGCACACCTCCTCTCATCTCTATCAATAACCCCTGTCGGTAGAAACCCCCCCAAATCCTTCTCGATCTGCTGCTTGGCGAACATTGGAACATCACCTACCAGGTAAATTTCTTTCGATGATTTTAAAGTTTCTGTAGCCAAAACATGGGCTATGCTGTTTGATTCTATTGGTATATGCTCGAAACTACACTTCTCAAACTTTGTCTGTAACTGCTGAATGTCGTGAATAATAGCTCCTATCATTGATCTATCTTTCATTTGCTTTCTACATTTCTTTATTACTGTCAACGCATCCCCCTCAATAATTTTAATTACACATTGAAAGTACTATAAAATTAAATATATTTCACTTCTTTCATTAAAAAAATATTTTATTTCAACTAAAAATAAGTATTTTAAATCTATATTTAATTCAATTATATACTACTATTGAGATGAATTTATTAAATTATTTTTATAAAAATTAATTATTTATATTATTTAGACAGTTTTAATGGAAAAAAATTAATTATCATTGATAATAGTCTTACAAAAATAAATTTATAGCCAATGAGAATTTATTACTTTAATGACAAAGTTTAGGCCTTATTAACTTATAAGATCTTAGGTTCGAGACTCATTTTATGTAAGTAATGTATGAGTTTTAGCTCATATTTATTTTAATTTATGTTGCACGAGTCCTATATAGATCTATTTTAACTTAGGTCTAAATATATTCTTTCGAGCTTTTTAATAACTAGCTTAGGCCTGAATACATTGTGTTTAAGATATAACTATATTACAATATAGTATATTTTATATTTTAATTTAATAATACTTAAAAATTTATAACTAATTAATTTTTATGGTTTTAATTAAAAAGGATAAAAATAAATAGAATAATAATTAATTAATTAATGGTAAAATTTCCATTTTATTTAAAATTTATTTAATAAATAAATTAAGGGTTTCAATTGTACTTGTTCTTCTTCATATCGTCTAGTTAATATGATTGAAGTTTCATTTGGTGAGGATGGTAATGGACCTGTTTGGCAATTGGCTGATAGTTGATAGTTGATTGTAGTGGCTGGTTTAACCAACCGATTTTTTATTAACTGTTTATTTAAAAGTTTTTGGTAAAACTTAGCTGATAGTTGAAAGTTGATATGTGTAAAATGGCAAATAAAGGCACGACACATTTTATTGTTAAGTATTTACTTGTTTATAATACTTTAGTCTTTATTGAGTGAAATTATTGGAATAAAACACTATTACCAAGGAATTAAAATATCCATTATGGAAATTAATTAGTAAATATCTTTAAAATTTTAAATAAACAAATTTCTTAAGTTCCCTATTTGCAAATATTAACCTTGTAGAAATTGATAAATATTAATAGTGTATCAATGTAATTGTAAACTGTATTCTTAGTGATAATTATGTCATGTTCTTAGTATGTAAATTAGTGCTAATTATGTCACACTCTAAATAAATTTGTCAAGTAGCATATGTTACACCCCAAACCCGACCTAAACGTTACGGCTGAATCTGGAAATGTTACGAAGGAAGGTTATAAATCTAACCTTTTCTTTTTGAAAGCATTGTATATATTTGTTACTAAAGCGCCCACTTTATTTAAAAACATGTTGCCATACTTATTAGTTAAAAACCGTCAATTGTTTACATTTTCAAATAAACCAAATAATTTACAAAGGAAGTTCTTAAATCGTTGTATTTTAAAAAACCGAGTTTGTTTTCTCGAAAACGGTTGATTGTAGAAAAAAATGGTTGTTTTTGAATATCGTTTTATCAAACGTCATGCTATAAATCTCGAATTAAAATCCAAATCCAAAATAAAAACCCAAAAGTCCAGATAATCCCAAAACTACAAAACTCTCAAAACATAATTCTTAATAAGTAAATTAATCTAAAAACTGTTTTACGGAATCGTGGCATATCCGAGCTCCTGTCGCATCGACCCGCCTAAGTCTGAAGCTTACCTGAAAGTAACAGACAAACAAAAAGTGAGTTTTAAAATTCAGTGTGTAACTCAACAGAAATATAAATTCAGATTCAATCACATGGCAGAACAGATACAGACATAAAACTTTTATAAAATCAAAATTATAACAGAATTGTACAGATACAGATATGCATAATCCTACCCCCATCCTCTACACACTAACTCCGACCATCCCAACACACCACGTGGGGAATAAAACACCCACCCAGCCCTACACACCGCATAGTGTCCATACGACACTTTTTAGAATAATCGCAGCAGTGCTGCTAGTATATTGGCGAGATATCGCTTCACACAGAATACTTCCTCCACATAACACATATCCCGCCCCATAGTCAGATACAAACAGAATACCAAATATGACGGAATTAAAAGATACCAGAATCAATATATCAAGCATGCTCGTATAACAGATATTAAACATGCATATACATAGCAGATCAGACATTTCGCATTACATTACATGCATTTAGGTGTTGTTTACGTCAAATTCCATACAAACAGAATATCATATTACATACTTTAAGGCTTCTCTAAACACATGCCCAAAATGGCTTGCCGATGTGGGCCCACACGGCCCAAATTGGCCTTGCCCGTGTGGCCCACACGACCTAAATTAGCTAAGGTTGTGTGTCGCACACGGCCAGCCACACGGTCGTGCGGCATCGACAAGCCCCAATTTCAACTTTTGCCGATCATCATTTTTCGAGTTTCTAGTTACAGACTGATTCAATTTCGCTACAACTGCACCCCTGGAGTAAAAAGTGCCTAAAAATCGACAATAAAACGCCCAAAATCAATCTCAAACCCTCAATTTTTATCAAGTAACCACTTGACTACAATGAATCCATAAGCAATTTCAACAAAAAGGATTGTACTCGTAACTATCCAACACTTACCAACGTCCATGGCAGCCCCTAAACAACTTAACTCGCAACAGGAGAATCTCAGATTTTTTGAATATCACCTAGCAACGATAATACACGGAGTCAACTTACACTTCAAACCTAATAACAAAACATTTAACAAAGCTCCTACTAAAACAACAGAAACCATTACTTATGAATACTTAGAGAATTTCAGTTGCCCAAAAAAGAGTAGAACTAAATCCCAAGTGTTGATTCACGTGGAGCAATTTGGGTAGGAAATTAAGTGAAAATAAAAAACAAAGGAAAAGATGGAGAAAGAAAGAAGTAGGAAGCAGGAGAGAGGAACGTGCAAATTGGGAAGGAATTTTGGGAAAAAATAACAATTAACTAATCCCATATCCCCTCAACCCCTATAATTTAGCCACTAATTCAAATTTAAACCAACTCCAACAACCCACTAACCCCCAAAACCCATTCATATCCACACCCTTCAAAGAGTTACATTTTAACTCAACCTCCTCTATAAGCACAAAAATACCCAAAATACTCTCTCAATGACTCGAACCAACAACTCCAACCCCAACCTCCACACTGAAGCAATCATCCGCTAGGACAGATCACCTTACTTGAAACAATTTAACAAAATAAAATACATAAGCGAAAATTGGGGCACTACAGCTATTTCAATTAATATAAAGTTGCATAAGAAATCATTTTACACAAGGAAATTGAAAATAAATTAAGAGTACATAAATATTCAAGGATGAATGGGCTCAATTGAAAATTTCTCGTGGCAATGTTGATTTTTGTAGATTCACGGTGGAATTTTTTTTTTTAGATTTACTTTGCATTTTCGATGTGAAAGTAAAAAACGGGAGAATGTAAGCTACTGATATCTTGGCACCCCTATTAGGTTTGAGAGCATATGGCAAGGGGAGTAAATTTTGAGCAAGCATGGTTAAATATGTCATTCCACATATCTCATTCCCAACCAGCTGTTGAAAAAAGTTGTCCATCCTAAGGTTTTTTATTTGGAGGTTTTAGCTCAACAAGCTCTTGCAAATCTCCATTCACCAAACACTATAATTAAAGGGCTTGACTACCCAATCCTCCATCTATGCTCAAATCAACTAAAAAATCTCAAAACTCTATTTACCAAACACACCATTATATTGATGTTGATGACTCTTGATGAGAGTCGTAGAAATAGAATATCGGAGTTTAGTTCAGAAACATTATTTAAATCAAAATAAAAAACCTTTAGAAGTTTTGTTTGTAAAACATTATTCATTTATATATAATACAAAAGGTCAAAAACCATCAAAGTTTCATAAATTAATAATTTTGAATACTTGTAACTTCTAAATTAAAAGGTAGTAGAGTTGGTAAAAATAGAATAAAAAAGGTCAAAAACCATTATTTAAATAGAACAAAATTATGTCAGAAACTATTGGAGTTTTGTTCGTATAACATTATTAATTTAAATAGTATAAGTCTCTAGCTTCACCTGAAAAAATCAAAGGCAATTAATATCAATAATTAAATATAAATAATTTTTATGTTAGAATAATAAATGGTAGATATCTAGGTGTTTAGATACTTTTCCTTAGTGATTTTTGGATATTTATGTGGTTTGAGTATTTTTGGTATTCCTTGACATCTATTTGGGACATTTCATTAATGTTTGATGAATATTGATTTATAGTTTGTTAAACGACATGTATGGTTGTTAGTTAATTTACTTACCGTATGATATTCTGATGCAATAAGTTATTTGTTATGAATATTCATGTTTTAAGTTGATGTTAGCATGAGAAAATTGTGTATGAAAGTTTGGATGCGTGTTAGACTCTTTTAGGTGCTTTTTAGAGGTTTAAACCTAGTAATTGTTTTCCAAAATGCGACATGTTATGTAAAATCTCTTAAGTGACATACCAGATCCGGTTGTAGCGTTTGGGCGGGTTTGGGGTGTTACAAATTGGTATCGAGCCCGGTTCAAAACTCACTGGGGTTTTTTGGCTCAAAACGTTTTCTAAAGTTGGGTTTTGAAACATGCATATTTATACAGTCCATTAGCTCAAAGATGGCACTGCGTCTCCGCCCAAGTCCGCTGTAAGTATTCGAACCATTGTGTGATATAATATATGTGGGCTTGATGGGCTTTATGGGACGTAGATTAGTTAGATTAGAACTTGATGGACTTTAGGCCTAGCTGAAACAACTCTTAAAATCTCATAAGACTTAACTTCACTAAACAAACCCGTGAACGAGCCGCAAGACTAGGGTGTGGTAACAGGCATACGCATGTCTAGGATTGGATCCTAAGAGCACAGGTATTTAAGCGAGTCCTAGTGACTCACCTCCTCTTCGCTGGAATCCTACCTGCGCGTGTACAGACTGCTCACCTTAGCCAAGTTAGGGTGTGGCAATGGCCATACACATGTCTAGGAGTGGATTCAGGGAGAGCTTGGTACTTAAGCAGTCCTAGCGACTCACCTCCTCTTCACTAGAATCTTACCTGGTGCGTGGTGACTATTCACCCTAGTTACGAGGACTTATTGATGGGCTAAACCTTATAATTAAAACCCGAAAGGGACCAGCCACCCTAGTTTGAAAAAAAAAAGAAAATTTCTCAAGTTTTGCAAAATTTTCAAAATACGTTTGATTTGTGAAAACTACCAACCAACCATGAATTTGTAAAATACCTATGTTTTGAAAATTTACCCGAAAATCTCATGTTTATAAGAGTAACCCGGACCATGAAACTAGATTTTTCCCCAAAGTACCCTGTTTGAAAAAAGAAAAAACAACAACAACATCGAAATATCTCTGGTTAGAAAAAATTCCCAACCTACCCTCGTTTTGTCAAATGACCAAAATACCCCTGGTTTGTACAATTACCAAATTACCCCTGATTTGCAAAATTACTAAATTGCCCCTGATTGCAAAATTACCGAAATACCCCCAGATTTCAAAATTATCGAAATACCCCTGGATTTCAAAATTACCAAAATACCCCTGAATTTCAAAATTACCAAAATACCCCCGGATTGTAAAATTACCAGATTACCCTTACTTCACGAAATCAACAAGGAACTTTATTATGAAAAATTACGAAAATACCCTATAGGATGAAATTACGAAAATACCCCTGGGTAGTGAATCAACGAAAACACCTTTACGTGAAGAATGTAAGTGCTTGGATGATTTTTGTATGATGTATGTGTTTTATTTTAGTTAGAGGTTACAAACTTGAGATCAGTATTGTGAATGCGAATTGAAAGAACCACTCTTAAAACTATTATTCATAAGATCGCTTGTGGTTAACTAGTGAAAGAAAACTAATAATCCATAAAAATTTTAATCGGATAAACGCCAATCGGAGGAATGAGTTAAGGGTTCGATAGCACCGCAACGGAGAGAGTTTTTGGCTTTGTTTTGGTAGATAAGGTTAAAATAGTGAGGAAGTGAAACGGGTCGAGAGACAAGAAAGGGATAAGGATAGGAGTAAGAGTAAGAGAAGTTTCGAGCGATCGGGAGCATCCGGGAATTATCGAAAAATGCCTAGGGTGATGGGCGGCTCGTGTGCTCAAGTCGAATCGAGCATGTCCTACATGTGGGAGGACGCATTATGGGAGTGCGAATGAAAACTCGGTGGGTGCTTTAGGTGTGGATCCACAGGGACATCCGATTAAGGACTCGCCCTCGGATGGATCGGGTACGACCAGCGGACGAGGTTCTCGATCAGCCGGGAGAGGTGATCAACAACCACCAAGAGGCCGCAGACAAGCCGGGGCGATAATGGTAGTGAACGCGGTCGTGGAGCACCGTGTAGAGGTGCAGGTTATCTTTGGCGAGGCAACCAGCGCTGGTCTATGCAAGACATCGCCAAGGGGACGAGGACGCTCTAGATGCTAACACTCAAAAGCGTGCGCTACCATAGTATACTAAGTGTTTCTTTTGGCTTTAGAATCGGAGTGCTTGCGGCCGAAAGCATAGTGGTGAGACTTGGGTAGTACGATTAATAGTTAGTTGGAAATTTCGAGGATGAAATTTCTTTAAGAGAGGGTAGAAGCGTAAACATCTTAAATTTACGGGCCTATACATTTAGTGTAGGGATAGGTTTACTATGTTAATTTAATTGATAGGGTCTAAATTTGGGCTTAGAATTAGGCAAAAAGGCTCGATTAAAGTGGCATCATTAACAGCTAAAGGAACAAGTTTTGGGTCGCAAGGAGCCCATGTTTTAGGCCAAATTCGGCACTTTAAATGAAGAGAGGGTGACGCCACACACAAGGAATTAGGGGCCCAAGTATTAAGTTTAATGAGGCCCAAATCTTTTAATTTAAGTGAGTTAAATTTGGCATTATGGATTAGTAGAGGTGGACGGCTACAAGGCTATAAAATAGGAGATTTTATGTGGATTTTTAAGTGATAATATCATAGATAAAAAGGTGAAAAGTTAGGAGCTTATCTTCAAGGGAAGTGTTGGCCGAAAATCCACCACCTAGAGGAGTGTAAAATTCGGCTACTGCATGGCAAGGAGGGTGCCGAATTTCTCCTCCCTTTTAGCTTAAATTTTAAGGGCGTTTTTGGTTTTTAGCAGTAGGTGCCAAAATATCGATAAATAGGGGGGCTAGCTCCTTGATTCTGACACTGAAAACCCTAAATTTCTCTCCCATTGTGCCGAAATTCCCTAGCCTCTCCCTCTCCAATTTCTTTTCTCCAATTTCTTTAAAAGCCAAAACTCTTCTCCACTTTTTCCTTCTTGTGCCGAAATTTTGAAGCCTCTATTTTATTTTATTTTCTCATCTTCTCCCTCTCAAAAGCCGAAAATCACCATATTCTTCACCCTTTCTTCCTCTCTAAAATTTCCTGGTTGGCCGAATCCTTTAACCTCTATCGTTATTCTTCTTTTAATCCTTAAAAGCCAAAATCACATCTCTATTATTCTATTCTTCTCCTTAATATTCATTGGCCGAATCTCTCTTAGCCATCTCTTCAATTCGTACATCTTCTAAAAGCTGAAATTCTTAGATCTCACTTCTTGAAGTTGTCGAATTCTCTTCAAAGGAGTTTGCTTGTGCCGAATCTTGAAGGAAACAATAGAAGGAGGCCAATCGCATAGATCTCTAAGTTATAGAATCGTGTTACTTTCAGGATTTCAAGGTAAGAGGATTTGTTTATTTATATATATAAAATTGGGTAGAACACTAACCATGGCCGAATATTGGAGAGGCCTATTTTCGCAATTGTTCCGGCTTTTAAGCAAGGCTATAGATTGAGGATAATAGATCCAGATAGCAAGGACATCGACTAAGAATATTGGATTTCGCAATATCAGGTGTGTAATTCTCTACACCATCTAGATCTGTTTGATTAATATATGAAAATAAGTATTACATGTTTTGTTAAATGCACAAAACCCTAGGATATTGACGGAACCCAAAGAGGGTAAAGCAAATCACCGTGTTAGTGAATGATCCGATTAAATGTTATAAGTATACCGATTTTATGTGATTGCATGGGTTGGGTTTGATGAAAGGAGGAAGTTATATGTTGTAGCGGTTTTTACCGTGATCATTTGTAGCGGTACCTTCACCGTGATTCGCTTGTAGCGCCTCGCCGTGATTCGCATTGTAGTAGTGGCTACGGCCATGATCTCGATGATGAGCAGCACGATCGCCATCAAGGCGTGTAGCGGTGTGGGTTGATTGTAGAAATCCCCAATGGTGTGAATGGTCGTACGGGGCGTGTAGCGGATGGACACCTAGGATATGGGTTGGGCTTTGCATATTATTTTTGTTACTTATATTTTGATTATTCTGTTTTATGGGGCTAAAGCCCAAATCTAATGGTGCATGAGGGTTGCACACCGAGTCTCGCGACTCACCCTTTAATTTTAACCATCTCGGGTGACACTTAGGCATCGGACCGGCCGGAGAGGAGAGCAAGGTGGCCATGCGACAGAGCTTTGAGAATTCAAAGAAAAGACTTAGTCTAATTTTTTTATTTTCATTTAATTAATGGGTTCAAATTTCCTTGTAATAAGGCCATGGGCCACTAGACTACCATTTATGTCTTGGGATTTTGTTGGGCTTTTATTACTGGGTTTTAAGTTTTACGTTTTCAATTAAGTTAAGACCTGCATGAAATTTCGGTTTTTATTTAAAATCTACCAAGATAATTGGTTACTTAATATTTTATACTTTAATGAATTATTAAGCTTTCAAATAAAGGTGTAAACCTAGTAATTGTTTTCCAAAATGCGACATGTTATGTAAAATCTCTTAAGTGACTAACCAGATCCGGTTGTAGCGTTTGGGCCGGGTTTGGGGTGTTACAGCCTGCTATCAGTTTAGGAGTGTGGATTTCAACAAAACCCTCAGACAACATGAATTGCCTAAATATCTGCGAAACTTGTGGACTTGTTTAAGAAACCATTGAACAGTTTAGATATAAGATGGAAATGAGAAAGTAAAAAAACAGTTAAATTCTTTGGCGATTAGAGACCTTATAATTATAAAACAATAGTGAAAGAAAACCAATTTTATGATCTGATGTGAGAAATGTAATGCCAAGACACATCAATATGCATTAAGTTAGAAGTTTTAATAGACAAGCCAAAGGTGAAAGGCAAGGGCAAGCACATTAGCATGTGGTCATAAATTTTTATTGCTGGTGGAAATTAAATTGTATAGTTTTATTATAGTAAAGATGCAATTTCATTATTTTAATAGCTTATATCTTTATAATTTTTAAAGGATTAAATCAAATTTGTATCATTTTTTGGAAAGAATAAAGTGCAATTTTACCATTACTAATTTAAAATTTTACAAATTATAAATGGACTTAAATGAAAAAGTTTTCATTTTAGGGGGCTGCCAGCCCCTCTAGCTTCGCCACTGGCAGTGACAACCATAGTAAAAGAAAAAGAAAAAAAAAAGAAGAGCAACGGCAACAGAAAAGACTCAGAGACTTACAGTTCTAACTTAGCACTAGATGTGAAAAATCTCTCGATTAGCAGGGGTTCGAAGATCAAGAACTCTCAAGTTCAACTGTATATCTTAATTCACACAAGGAAGTTTATCTTTTCACTGCAGTAAATAAATGATAGGCATATGAATGATAATAAATACATACGCACATACTTGCAAACTCATAATAAACATATACACACATACTTGCAAAGCAAGGCAATGGGTAGTTATTACATACTTGCAAAGCAGCTTCAATTTCAGCATCACTTCGAGCCGCATCCTCAATGTTAATGGGTAAGGTAGGCATGGCTTTATTCACACAATACAATTTTCTGACATGAATCTCGACCTTGAACATGAAAAAGGTAATCGCCATAGTTGGAGGAATGGGGATCTTCCCCCTCCTCGACGGAGAGAGAGGCTTCCTGGTGGCGACGCAGCTTCTCCAGTTTGGCAGATTCTCTTTGTTGGCGGCTTTTTAGTCACTGACCTTTTCATGTGTTATGATAAAGTATAGTAGTAAAGTGAACACAGTTTTTCAATATAAGATTAAGACGTTACAATAATTAAACCTACTAATGATTAAACTAGTACTATAACATCGTATCAATAATACGTAAGTTTATAAAAATGATAATAAAAAAATATTATAATTCGATTTTACGATAATTAATTTGTTGTATATGAACAATTAAAAATGAAATTATTTTATATTAAATCTAAATAACTTTTTCATTATCAAACACTAATTCGAGTTCAGTCGGATTCATACGAATTAGACTACAAGTAATCATCAAGGAAAGATGGATTCCATAAATTAGACATATCCTTGGATAATCTAATAAATGTGATTGCCCTTAAATCATTACTAAGTCAACGTGAACAACTAAAAATTATTTCCAAAAGTAAATTGTTAATTAAATGAAATTTTGTTGTGATGTAAGTGTTCGTAACGGTGATTAATTCTTTCATTACCGGTGTTTTTGAAAGTAGGGGTGTTCATAGTTCGGTTAAAACCTAATTAACCGACCGAATTGATCTAATTCGGTTAATCGATCACTGGTCAAATTTAGTTTGGTCAGAAGTCGGTTAATAATTTTTTGAAATTTCAGTTATCGGTTAATTCAATTCGAAACCGGGTAATTAACCGAAATATTTGTTGTTTTCAATACCTATTTAGTGTTCGAAAGAGGTAAACAACTGGCCATGAAATGTACTCCATTCCCATGGGCGATGATCGAATCCTCGACCTCATGGTTAAGGGATAAGGTGAGCAACTATCACACCACGCCTAATGGTTAAAAATAATAATATTTTTTTTTGAGAAATCAGATTGGGCTTTTATTATAATAAAATAAACTACAAAGACTAAAAATAGAACAGAGCCCATAAGCTCAAGGCCCTAAAGAAAGGAAACTAAGCAGAAAAAAACAAAAACAGAAACCCGAAAATCACGGCCCTAACACAGGAACACATCAGAAAAATCTAGAAAACTTTAAAAAATCAAAACCCACCGTTTACTATGCCCAATCAAATCCCACCATCGTCTGCAGACCTATCATGTCTGTCATTTCCGCAATTAAGGCGATTTATCTTTCCAAAGGGGTTTTTTAAAAATTTGTTGCCTTTTACAAAGTGCACAGGATCTTACCTTCATCTCATTCTTCTTCTCCGCTTCATCATACAACTGGCAAATTTTCCCACTTTTGACTCTTTCTTTCACCGATCTTCCCAGTCAATCCTTTCAGTCGTCCCATCGCCCCTCCAGATTAGCTTTTATCAGACGCTTCCCATTTCTACCGTCAGGTTCTAGTAACTCCTTGATATTACCGATTCATTTCCTTATCTATTTGTCTGTTACAATTCGAAATTTGCTCTCTCCAACGCCCTCCTTTTCTAGGCACACCTCCTCTCATCTCTATCAATAACCCCTGTCGGTAGAAACCCCCCCAAATCCTTCTCGATCTGCTGCTTGGCGAACATTGGAACATCACCTACCAGGTAAATTTCTTTCGATGATTTTAAAGTTTCTGTAGCCAAAACATGGGCTATGCTGTTTGATTCTATTGGTATATGCTCGAAACTACACTTCTCAAACTTTGTCTGTAACTGCTGAATGTCGTGAATAATAGCTCTTATCATTGATCTATCTTTCATTTGCTTTCTACATTTCTTTATTACTGTCAACGCATCCCCCTCAATAATTTTAATTACACATTGAAAGTACTATAAAATTAAATATATTTCACTTCTTTCATTAAAAAAATATTTTATTTCAACTAAAAATAAGTATTTTAAATCTATATTTAATTCAATTATATACTACTATTGAGATGAATTTATTAAATTATTTTTATAAAAATTAATTATTTATATTATTTAGACAGTTTTAATGGAAAAAAATTAATTATCATTGATAATAGTCTTACAAAAATAAATTTATAGCCAATGAGAATTTATTACTTTAATGACAAAGTTTAGGCCTTATTAACTTATAAGATCTTAGGTTCGAGACTCATTTTATGTAAGTAATGTATGAGTTTTAGCTCATATTTATTTTAATTTATGTTGCACGAGTCCTATATAGATCTATTTTAACTTAGGTCTAAATATATTCTTTCGAGCTTTTTAATAACTAGCTTAGGCCTGAATACATTGTGTTTAAGATATAACTATATTACAATATAGTATATTTTATATTTTAATTTAATAATACTTAAAAAAAATTTATAACTAATTAATTTTTTATGGTTTTTAATTAAAAAAGGATAAAAAATAAATAGAATAATAATTAATTAATTAATGGTAAAATTTCCATTTTATTTAAAATTTATTTAATAAATAAATTAAGGGTTTCAATTGTACTTGTTCTTCTTCATATCGTCTAGTTAATATGATTGAAGTTTCATTTGGTGAGGATGGTAATGGACCTGTTTGGCAATTGGCTGATAGTTGATAGTTGATTGTAGTGACTGGTTTAACCAACCGATTTTATTAACTGTTTATTTAAAAGTTTTTGGTAAAACTTAGCTGATAGTTGAAAGTTGATATGTGTAAAATGGCAAATAAAGGCACGACACATTTTATTGTTAAGTATTTACTTGTTTATAATACTTTAGTCTTTATTGGGTGAAATTATTGGAATAAAACACTATTACCAAGGAATTAAAATATCCATTATGGAAATTAATTAGTAAATATCTTTAAAATTTTAAATAAACAAATTTCTTAAGTTCCCTATTTGCAAATATTAACCTTGTAGAAATTGATAAATATTAATAGTGTATCAATGTAATTGTAAACTGTATTCTTAGTGATAATTATGTCATGTTCTTAGTATGTAAATTAGTGCTAATTATGTCACACTCTAAATAAATTTGTCAAGTAGCATATGTAACACCCCAAACCCGACCTAAACGTTACGTACTGAATCTGAAATGTTACGAAGGAAGGTTATAAATCTAACCTTTTCTTTTTGAAAGCATCGTATATATTTGTTACTAAAGCGCCCACTTTATTTAAAAACATGTTGCCATACTTATTAGTTAAAAACCGTCAATTGTTTACATTTTCAAATAAACCAAATAATTTACAAAGGAAGTTCTTAAATCGTTGTATTTTAAAAACCGAGTTTGTTTTCTCGAAAACGGTTGATTGTAGAAAAAATGGTTGTTTTTGAATATCGTTTTATCAAACGTCATGCTATAAATCTCGAATTAAAATCCAAATCCAAAATAAAAACCCAAAAGTCCACATAATCCCAAAACTACAAAACTCTCAAAACATAATTCTTAATAAGTAAATTAATCTAAAAACTGTTTTACGTAATCGTGGCATATCCGAGCTCTGTCGCATCGACCCGCCTAAGTCCAAGCTTACCTCAAAGTAACAGACAAACAAAAGTGAGTTTTAAAATTCATGTGTAACTCAACGAAAATATAAATTCAGATTCAATCACATGGCAGAACAGATACAGACATAAAACTTTTATAAAATCAAAATTATAACAGAATTGTACAGATACAGATATGCATAATCCTACCCCCATCCTCTACACACTAACTCCGACCATCCCAACACACCACGTGGGGAATAAAACACCCACCCAAATTTACACACACCGCATAGTGTCCATACGACACTTTTTAGAATAATCGCAGCAGTGCTGCTAGTATATTGGCGAGATATCGCTTCACACAGAATACTTCCTCCACATAACACATATCCCGCCCCATAGTCAGATACAAACAGAATACCAAATATGACGGAATTAAAAGATACCAGAATCAATATATCAAGCATGCTCGTATAACAGATATTAAACATGCATATACATAGCAGATCAGACATTTCGCATTACATTACATGCATTTAGGTGTTGTTTACGTCAAATTCCATACAAACAGAATATCATATTACATACTTTAAGGCTTCTCTAAACACATGCCCAAAATGGCTTTGCCGATGTGGGCCCACACGCCCAAATTGGCCTTGCCCGTGTGGCCCACACGACCCAAATTAGCTAAGGTTGTGTGTCGCGACACGGCCACCACTACACTGGCCGCGCGGCATCGACAAGCCCCAATTTCAACTTTTTCCGATCATCATTTTTCGAGTTTCTAGTTACTGATTTGATTCAATTTACGCTACAACCGCACCCCTGGAGTAAATAGTACCTAAAAATCGACAATAAAACGCCCAAAATCAATCTCAAACCCTCAATTTTTATCAAGTAACCACTTGACTACAATGAATCCATAAGCAATTTCAACAAAAAGGATTGTACTCGTAACTATCCAACACTTACCAACGTCCATGGCAGCCCCTAAACAACTTAACTCGCAACAGGAGAATCTCAGATTTTTTGAATATCACCTAGCAACGATAATACACGGAGTCAACTTACACTTCAAACCTAATAACAAAACATTTAACAAAGCTCCTACTAAAACAACAGAAACCATTACTTATGAATACTTAGAGAATTTCAGTTGCCCAAAAAAGAGTAGAACTAAATCCCAAGTGTTGATTCACGTGGAGCAATTTGGGTAGGAAATTAAGTGAAAATAAAAAACAAAGGAAAAGATGGAGAAAGAAAGAAGTAGGAAGCAGGAGAGGAACGTGCAAATTGGGAAGGGAATTTTGGGAAAAAAATAACAATTAACTAATCCCATATCCCCTCAACCCCTATAATTTAGCCACTAATTCAAATTTAAACCAACTCCAACAACCCACTAACCCCCAAAACCCATTCATATCCACACCCTTCAAAGAGTTACATTTTAACTCAACCTCCTCTATAAGCACAAAAATACCCAAAATACTCTCTCAATGACTCGAACCAACAACTCCAACCCCAACCTCCACACTGAAGCAATCATCCGCTAGGACAGATCACCTTACTTGAAACAATTTAACAAAATAAAATACATAAGCGAAAATTGGGGCACTACAGCTATTTCAATTAATATAAAGTTGCATAAGAAATCATTTTACACAAGGAAATTGAAAATAAATTAAGAGTACATAAATATTCAAGGATGAATGGGCTCAATTGAAAATTTCTCGTGGCAATGTTGATTTTTGTAGATTCACGGTGGAATTTTTTTTTTTTAGATTTACTTTGCATTTTCGATGTGAAAGTAAAAACGGGAGAATGTAAGCTATTGATATCTTGGCACCCCTATTAGGTTTGAGAGCATATGGAAAAGGGAGTAAATTTTGAGCAAGCATGGTTAAATATGTCATTCCACATATCTCATTCCCAACCAGCTGTTGAAAAAAGTTGTCCATCCTAAGGTTTTTTATTTGGAGGTTTTAGCTCAACAAGCTCTTGCAAATCTCCATTCACCAAACACTATAATTAAAGGGCTTGACTACCCAATCCTCCATCTATGCTCAAATCAACTAAAAAATCTCAAAACTCTATTTACCAAACACACCATTATATTGATGTTGATGACTCTTGATGAGAGTCAGTAGAAATAGAATATCGGAGTTTAGTTCGTAAAACATTATTTAAATCAAAATAAAAAACCTTTAGAAGTTTTGTTTGTAAAACATTATTCATTTATATATAATACAAAAGGTCAAAAACCATCAAAGTTTCATAAATTAATAATTTTGAATACTTGTAACTTCTAAATTAAAAGGTAGTAGAGTTGGTAAAAATAGAATAAAAAAGGTCAAAAACCATTATTTAAATAGAACAAAATTATGTCAGAAACTATTGGAGTTTTGTTCGTATAACATTATTAATTTAAATAGTATAAGTCTCTAGCTTCACCTGAAAAAATCAAAGGCAATTAATATCAACAATTAAATATAAATAATTTTTATGTTAGAATAATAAATGGTAGATATCTAGGTGTTTAGATACTTTTCCTCAGTGATTTTTGGATATTTATGTAGTTTGAGTATTTTTGGTATTCCTTGACATCTATTTGGGACATTTCATTAATGTTTGATGAATATTGATTTATAGTTTGTTAAACGACATGTATGGTTGTTAGTTAATTTACTTACCGTATGATATTCTGATGCAATAAGTTATTTGTTATGAATATTCATGTTTTAAGTTGATGTTAGCATGATAAAATTGTGTATGAAAGTTTGGATGCGTGTTAGACTCTTTTAGGTACTTTTTAGAGGTTTGATTGCATGCTTTAAACTGTCAAATTCTACACTTCTGCTCTAATGCCTTGAGACATAAAAAATACTTTTAACCTTTTGGTACATTTCTAGGTAAAGATCTCAAGACATATCATGCTTGTATGAGACATTGAACACTTTGTCTCGAGACATTGTGACATTTTGCTCGAGACACAAAACATCGAACCTAAATTAGAAGAAAATAGCTCCAATGTCTCGAGACATGGGGTTCATTGTCTTGAGACAATCAAAAAATTATCTCGAGACACCAAACTTTAAAACTAAAATGGTTTTTCAGGGAAAGCATGTCTCGAGACATGGCTTCATTATTTTGAGACATGGTTGCACAACTTGACAATTTAGCCCAAGGTTCATACCTTGGCCTTGTTTTTAAGTACCTATAACCCCAAACTTTCCTAAGTGGGCCCTATTCATCATGTTTGCATACATTCACATTTCTTATTTGATTATGCTGAAAATTTGTAACTTGAGTGATTGTTTATTTGAGTTGCTCTAGCAACAAATGTAGCATCCTGTATTTGGATCCGTCATTTGGGTCGAGTGTAAGGTGTTACACTTCAAGCATTAGGGATATCTTGTTTGGCCTCTTCATGTCAAAAAGCAAACATCAACAAAGGAATGCCTAGCATCCCCCTCGAGCAACAGACAAGGAAAATGAGGATTTGACCTTACATGTGGAAAAAAAGGCCAAGGTGAGAGGTCTTGTGATCCTTGGAAGAATTAACCAAAGGCTAATGTGAGAATTTTCATCCCTTTTGGAAGAACCAACTGAAGGTTAAGGTGAGAGATCTTGTCCCTCATACGCTTATGAAGACCAAAGTAAAAGGTCTGTCATTGTAGAAGAATCTAAGAAGCAAGAGCCTTCACCCCCTTTGATGACAATGGCCATGGAAAAGGGACTCACACCATTTTTAAATCAAAGCAAGACATAGGCATCAAGGCTAGTCACCTTTTCCATAACAAAACTGCCTTTTTAATCCTAAGCAAGTTGTATGAACAAATGACTTGGGCTATTTAGGCTAAGAAGATGCTTGCTTAGGAAAAAAATGTACCTTCTTTTAATTTAATGCTTTATTTCCATCCAACAAGCACCAAAGTATGAACACACATACACAAAAAGAAAAAAAGTAATAAAGTTCGTAGATGACCTGCACATATCAGAAAACAAAGTCAGCAGATTGTTGGAAAAATTGGTTTAGAAAATAGTTTTTTTGGCATAGCGAAAGTTTAATTTTTTTTCTTAAAATACAGCAATGTGATATTTATAGTAATAAACCCTAAACTGAATTATTATCTATGCTTTGTGTATGGCAATCTAAGTCATTTCCTAGATTTTTGTAGAATAATATTCTCTTCTATCCTTAAACCCCAAATTGCTTTGAATGTGGGCTTAAACAACATGAACATAATGTACAAAATGAAAACTTTGATTAAATTTGTAACACCCCTTGCCCGACCCGATCGTCAGATCCGAGCTATAGGATGTCAAAACTGTTGTCAAAGTAACCACCGTCAAATAATTCATAATTAAATCACTTAAACATTCAAACATTCCATAAATGCAATCATTACATATCATACAAACTTTTCTGAGACTCAATCGAGCTTACGAAAGCTCAATTGCTATTTCGAACATGAAATAGGATCAAATTGCAAAGTTTTCAAAATTTCAAATCAAGTATCATTCCCCTGCCAGGTACCGATACTATTTTGAGCTTCGATGTTTTGAAAAATTAAATTAAATCCAAAGGTATCGATACCAATCATAAAGTATCGGTACTTTTTTCAAGGTATTGATACCTTACCTCTGTATCAATACATTTGAAGGTTTGATGTTTTGAAAAATTAAAGAAAAATTGCTAAAGTATCGAAACCATTTCCTAGGTATCAATACCTCAGAAGAAAAGTTTCAAAAACCTACATTTTGGTACCTATTTCAAACCAACTTAACCATATACCCAATTGGTGCTTAATTGCACACTTATACCTACATAACACCAACCCAAAGTCATACCTAAACATCCTATTTAACCAAATCCAAACATTCATCCCAAGAATCCACAATTTGGCATCAAAACTAAACAATTCCTCCTATTCAACTGATGTCCACGGAACTAACTAAAAATTTGAATAAGGCAAGTGCACATATCAATTAATAGTATAGCTACAATGAGTAAAGATATTGTTCCCACGAAGACTAAAAGTACTAGTAATTATTGTCTTTCTATTATTTAATCAAATAATTCGAGTGACTGATTAAAAACTAAATTTAACTAAATTAATTAACTAACAAACATGACAAAGAACAAATCACGTAAATAACCGACTAACAACCAAGAAACAAAACATTCACCTAGATTTCATCTGTCACTATCAATCTAAATTACGCAATTTCCTTACTTAGTAACTTAACCCATAGAAACCCCTAAATTATGCAAATATCTCTTTCGAGCATAAGATCAACTAACTCTAGGTTGATTAATTGAAGTTTCTTTCTTATTAAAACTCCTATTATCTCATTAACTCGTGCTATGGATTCCCCTATTAGATTTGACTCTAATCTAGTAGATTTATGTCGTCCTATTTCTAGGATTGCATGCAACTTTACTCAACTATGCAAGAGCTACTCTAAAACAGGGTCTATTCAACCACCGATTTAAGCACATCAAACATGTATTAATAATCTAGAAATATCAAACCAAGAATTAAGCACACATAATTGAGAAAAAGAAACTAAGTATTTATTACGTAAAATAAAAATCAAACAACAGAATCTATCATAGGGTTTATCTCCTTAGCTATTTAGAAAATTAGTTCATGCTTGAAAATAGAAACATCCAAGATATAGTATAACCGAAAGAAAAAAAGAAACTCATGATAATCTCCTAAGAAATCAACTGGGAATCTTCAATCTTGATGGAAATCTGCTTCAAAGTCGACTTCAATGGTGCTTTCCGAGTTGTTTTCTTGAATATTCTATGACAGCTCCCTCATATCTTCTTATTTTTATCATATATACGTCTTAGAATGCCCGAAAAACCTAAAAATCATGCTTTTCTGCAGCTCAGTGTGCAAACCCATGAAATCTACACGGTCTACCACACATCTGTGTGGGTCATATGGCCATGTGGAATGGTTTAGCTCGTGTGGCTCCTGCAGCTTGCTCCGACGCTCCAATTTTCACTCTTTTTTCACTCATTTTGCTCCCAAGTGCTCTATTAAGCATTAAAACATGAATTTAAAGGAGTGGAAGCATAAAATTCACAATTAACATAGGATAATCACCCAAAAATGCATTAAGAGTGAGGTCAAAACATGTTACTTTTAGCACTTATCATCAACCTTCACCTATTTAATCATACTTTTAAGCCATTCAAACCAACATTTAATCATGCCATATCAAGCTCAATTATGCTATTTAAATGTCACACACAGTAGCATACAAGCTACCAAAACTTACATCTATATATTTGAACATTAACATTCCATAATTCAAACATCTACAAAGTTTAAGCCAAACTATCAATTCAAAGTTGACACTTATGTTACCACCTATGTACATGCCATATAACCGAAATAAAACAATCAAAAGACTACTGAGTCTATGCTAGGATAATGTGAGCTTCAAGATGATCCGTTCAACACGTTCCGCAAGTCAGCAATTTACAAGAAAAGGGAAAACAACGGGGTAAGCATTTCGAATGCTTAGTAAGTTCATAGGTATTTAAATGAAAAACTTACCTCGATTTACAATTAAACATATCAAAATAAATACCTTGGAAAAGTTTTCCTAACATAGCAAATCACAACAACAAGGTGAGCTTTAATACACAAACAATCATGTAATGTACCATATTGACAATATATGAATACATTTGATTTAAGTAATCATATATGTATACCAAGGCCTCATATTTAATTCCTTCACTAATACCATATTGAACATTCAAATACATTTCGTGTCTTCTCATTTTCTCATTTCTTATTATCAGTATTACTTGATGAAACTCGGTAAATGAACATGAATACACTGGTACTAGTCATATCCGTTGTTCGTCTGACCAAAACATATAGTCGTGTCAAATTACCTATCCAGGCTAAACCTTTATACTGACAAATCAAAGAGCTTGGCTAAAGCTATAAATATATATGTCAGGTTACCTGTCCGGGTTAAACATTTACAACGACATCAGGTTACTCGTCCGAGCTAAACCTGTGTCACATGTATTTTCGAGTTTGTAACAAATGTTGGATCTTGGTAATCATCAGTAATCGATCAATATCCAAGTGTACAAAACATTTACTAATTTCATTAGGGTAATTTCAACATATATGTTCATATTCATTTTTTACAATTTAGTCCAAATCTCACATTTTGTACCAAATCGTAAATAATTCAAATTTCAACTAAACATATATATTTTTTCAAAATTTTAAATACATAACAATTTAAACACAATACAACATATGAACTTACCTGATTAGATCAACAGACAAGTTGAATTGTAAGGACAAATCCGTAATTTTTCTTTTTTCTCGATTATCCTCGGTTTGGTTCAATGCCCGATCTAAGCGATAATTCAATTCAATTTATCAATTCCAAACAGTTTATAATGTTATATTATATGCATGGAATAGTTTAATTTCATTATTCGAATGCTCCCTAATTTTTTTTCATTATATTCAATTTATCCCCTAAAATTGAAATTGCCATAACTTTCAAATTTGAGCTTTGATTTCAAAAATGATCTCAATTACATCCTTCTATAAGCCTCTATTATCAATAATTATAGAAATATTAAACCAATTTCAAAATTTATGCACCTTAGTGTAACACCCCTAACCCGAATCCGTCGCTGGAATAGAGTTACAGAGTATTACCGAAGTTTACAATTTAAACGGACAGAAAAATTCAAATTTTTCATACCATATAGCATTCATGTCAGAAACCAATCATAATCATGCATTTTGTTCCTAATACGAGCCCTCGTGACCCAAAATACACTTTAGAAACAAATCGGAACTAAATTAGAAACTCAGAAAATATTTCGGAAACATTTAAAATTTTCAAAGCTGCAGGGGTCACACGGCCGTGTTCTAGCCCGTGTCCGTGCCCATGTAACTCACTGATTTGTGCCATACGGCCAAGCCACATGCCCGTGTTTTAGGCCGTTTGAGCATACTGACTTACACTCTTTAAAAGATATAGGGGACACACGGCCAAGTGACACGACCGTGTGTCACACACAGCTGAGACACACGCCCGTGTCTCTGCCCGTGTGGACGAAAATAGGCTATTTTACAAGCCACATTTCTCACCCAATTTGGCATCCACCTACACTCAACATTTTTCATATACACAAGTCATAATTAGGCATCCAAAACAAGCCAAAATCAAGCCTTAAACATGTAAAATCATCACATACAACCAATATGCAAACATGTCAACCATGTATCCATATTTACCTAAGTGACCGAATACATATATGCATAATTGTACCAAAACCTATCATGTAGGTCATTTATCAAGCTCACCTATTTGATACCCAAAATACCAATTCACAAGGTAAATCATTTTACATCATTTCATGTCACTTAACTTACTTACCAAAACATACCAATATTTCCAAATGGTACCAAATATACCATTCTAACTAACATCAATATACCTATAAGTTTTCCATAACAAAGCACTAAATCCCACCAAGATATATAACATATCTTATATGCATATTCAAACCACATTTTTACTTTCCATCATTCTACCATATCAAACACACATCAAATATGATAAGGCCACATATATATACACATCAAAATATACCAAACACAAGCCATATAATTGGCTAATCTCAAACAAAACACTTATATGCCAATATTTGTCAAATTAACCTATACATGCCATTATAACCAAATTTAAATAACCAAAAGTACCAAAAGAGCTGATGGATAGTGTGATATAGCTTCTGAATCACTATAAAACACGGAAAATAACATAGAGTAAGCTTTTAAGCTTAGTAAGTTCGTATAACAGAGAATTTAACTTACCATTTTAATCACATTTAAGGTAAGTAAACCAAAGCATATCTCAACTCAGTTTGGCCAAAAGCCTAACACATATTCATCAACCAGGTTAGCCATGGAATTCACATAAAAACTGAGAATCATGTATGAGTTCAAAAACTATTCAAATTCCATATACATGTAACATATATACTATGTATCCATATATCATATACAAACCATTTCCATTTAATTCATGTAAATATCTGTACTAGTTCGTATCGAACTCATATAAACTCGTAACAGAATTATACCCGTTGAACCGTTTAGAATATCGTGGGATACGTGGGTAGTACACACGAGGTGTACTGAACTGTAATCCGTCAATTCCTGTACATGTATGCTCATATGAGCTGTAAACAGTAAGCTCCTCTGAGCTGAATAACGGTAAGCTCATACGAGCTGAGTACCAGTAAGCTCATAAGAGCTGAAATCGATAACCCTAATGACATGTCATTTGTATCCTACGAATTCCAAAGGTTCAAACGGGGCTCGATAGTCGTTGTATGTCATCGGATATGCGATAGGTAATTATACATAGCAATTATACAATCCACATACATATATTTCAATTAAGGCATATAAATACGCAATTTAATTACACGAAGAGTTTACGTAGATACGAAGGCGACTTATTCGATATTTTTCCTTTGCCTCGATCTAACTCCGTACGAGGTCTAACTAGATCTATACGAATGAATTTAACTCAATTCAATATAATTCATATTCAATTTAGTCCTTATCTCATAAAAATGGAAATTTGCACAATTTAATTACAACCCATCATAACCGAATTATGTACATGCTTATAAAAGCCCACATTTTTCACAAATTCATAATTTTACCACACAATTTATCACATTTTTCAATTTAATCCCTAATTGATAATTTCATCAAAAATTCCTTTACAAAAGTTGTTTATCTAACAACAACCATTCATTTTCTACCATTAAACTTCAAAACCTAACATGTTCATCAATGGAAAAACTCAAATACTTTAACATTTTCACCAATTAGTTCCCGGGCTAGCTAGATTAAGCTACAACGATCCCAGAAACATAAAAATCATTAAAAACGGGACGAAAATCGTACCTAATTGGACAATGGAAACTTGGCTGAATGTTGCTCAACAAAAATGGCTTTCTTTCCTCTTCAAAATCAGTTGAAGAAGGAAGAAAAGATGATACTTGGCTTTTATTTTACTTAATTTTGTCTTTATTTACTTAATTACCTATTTAACCTTTTAAAACATTAATAATTACAAAATTGCCAAGCCATTATCATCCACTAACACAGAAATGGTCTAATTATCATATAAGGACCTCCACTTTAAATTTACATAGCTATTAGACACCTTTAGCTATTAGAACACAACTTTTACACTTTACGCGATTTAGTCCTTTTTATCAAATTGAGCGTGTAAACGGTAAAATTTCTTAACGAAATTTTTATACGATACATGCTGTAGACCATTAAATAATAATAAATAAATTTTCTAACTTCGAATTTGTGGTCCCGAAGCCACTATTTCGATTTCACTGAAAACGGGTTGTTACATTTAGTCCCTATGTTCAAAAACTAGGGATTAAACTTTACAAACTAGTCCTTTTTCACTTCTAAGCTTAAAATCTAAAAATTTCATACCAAAAAATTTAAGAAATCAACAATGAAAAATTTTTAAAACTTTAACAATATTACAAATTGGTACAAACTAGCTAAATCAAGCTCTCGGGACCTTAAAAACATAAAAATTACAAGAAAAAAAACTAAATCAAACTTATCAATTGAAGGCCATATGGTTTGAAGCTAAAAAAATGGATGCCTAGCTTTTCTTTTTGTTTCCCACAGTGAAGAAGAAGAAAACTAAAGAATGATAATTCTTTATTTTGTTATTTATACCTAGGTTAGTTTATAATTAATTATAATTAACCTAATTAACTATTAATTAGCTTAATCTTAACATGTTTAACAAGAATTGGTGGAGTACAATTGTCATCCACCCGTTTAATTTAATTGTAAGGGTCCAATTACTTAATTGGTCCTTCGATTAATTAAAAATCCATAGTGATTAACTTTCACTACTTTTACAATTTAGTCCTTGTACCTTAATTAACTATCTACTTGACAAATTTAAGGGGCCAAACTTTAATTAATAATATTTACGGACTCGAACATCAAAAATGGGGTTTCAAAATCACCGTTTCTGACACCACTGAAGAATGGGCTTTTACAAACTTTTAGTGAGAAAGTTAATTTCTCTTTGTGAGAACTGAAAACTTTGAGCTTTTTAAAAAATAGAATTTATTCTACAAATATAGTACCACTATTTTCTGACAAAGTAACGACACTCAATAAGTGTGATAATTAGGTCATCTCATAGTTCTTATTTATAAGAAAAAGCTACAAGAGTTCTACTTGAATAAGGGTAATTTAGTAATAATATTTTAATAGAAAAAGTACAGTTTTCCTGTTAAAAAACCCTAGCGGGCGATGACACCTTATTGGAGCAAGGTTTTTTCTACCCCACATGTATTGGGAATGGGCTCTCAATCGTATATCATGTATTAAGTATAATTATATGTGTTAGCTAGATTTTTAACCAACACATATAATTTTAACTAACCCAATAACTATTTTGCTATTTTAAAAAAATATTAATTAATTAATTAATTTACTCAATTAAATTATTTTCTCAATCCAATTCTAATCCAGTTAAAGTTATAAAAGCTTTATCATATTAGAATCTATGAGGAAATACATTTAATTGTCTCATTCAATAGAACTGCGATGACTAATTAATTTAATTATCACTTTGAACTTCAATCATTTAATTGGAATCAATTAAATAATAATTCAAAGAAATTAATTTAATTTCTAAGTTATCTTTTATATTCAGTGAGAAAACACATTTAATGTGGATAGTGATACATGTAATATATTTATCTTAATTGTTGTTTTCATTCATTCCATAATATCTTTTTTACATGCAATTCGTTTTGGGTTATATCGAGCTAGTGGAATGACCGATTAGACATATATAATTAGAATTAGAGCTCAAACAATTTGTAATTAAGTTTCAACTCTTCGCCTATTAGTTACAACATTATTTAATCATGGGGCATTCCATTAAAGTACCATGATTGAACTCTCCCATATTATATACCGATTCATACGTAGATGTGGTGAAATTTATTAAATTCCATTCACCAAAGGTTCCAATTTTCAATTTTGGAAAATCAATCAACTTGTGACGACTTTTTGGATGAGATCCTGGCATTTCTAGGTTGAGATATCTTCATAGCGTTCAAAGATCTATCTCTTAGCTTCGAAGCACACTTTGAATAACTTGATTTCAAGTTCGGGAGCTCAAGTTATGACCATTTTAGTGAAAATTGCGCGAGTAAAATTTTTGGACGAGATTAATAAGAAAATTACGAGTTTCGGACTTTTAATTCGAGTTTAAATCATATTGAGTTTATTTTTAGGCTTGATTTTTATTACATATGAGCCCAAGATTGTATTTATTAGGTATTATTATTTTTTCCGAATTTTGAATATTTTTTTAAGTATTTTAAGTTATTTAGGAGTTTTTTGTTTCTTAGTCAAATAAGAAATTCTAGTTTAAAACTACTTATTATTTAGATTAATTAAAGTTTCAGTATAGTTGAGAGTTTTATTTGGATGTACTTAGCTAGCCTATATAAGGGCCTCTTCATTATTCATTGAGGATACAATTAGTTTTCTTCTCAGTTTTCTTTAAAGATTCATAGGAATTCATTCTTCATCCTTTAATTTGTCAATGATTATTTCTTGAAGGGTTGATTAGAGCCATTAATTGAGTTTGTTGGGGTTTATATCTCAAAAAGTTCAATTGGACAGTTATCCATCTATCCATCACATCCATCAGTTAATTCGATTCATTTTTCACTTTTAAATTTTGTTTATTTATTTTTTATTTTGAATATTTATTCTTTGTTCTTAAATTTTTTATTTTTGTTATTTTTGTTTTCATTGTTTTCCTAAATTTATTTGGTGTCTTCTTTTCAGGTTAAATCCAAATCTTTCTTTTTCGAGTTGAATAGCTTGAATATGATCTTCTTCGGCTCTATTCTTATTATATACCATTATGAAAATAACTTAACAATTGTTTGTCTAGTGACCTTGTCTTAAGTGTGTTACCCTCATAAAAAGCCTTAATTTTTTGGGGTTAAATCCGTTCATCTAGTTTGGTCTTATTTTATCTCATTGTAACCATTACATTTGCTAATGAAAAATTCAAATACTAACAAATAGTAATTAAATCATTTGTTCTAGAGAAATGACCCATGGTCACATTACTTTTTCATTTTTCATGTAATGCCATTAAGAGGATATCATTCACCTTTTATTGTGCTATAAATTCCAATATTATAACTGAAGTTATGTCATGTGGAAGTCAGATACTCAACATACCAGCTTTCAGCTCTTTAGTTATTTGAACTCAAACTTTTAATACATTAAAGTATACAATTCAGGCACATAGTCAGTTGGTTACTCAAGATTGTGGTAAGTTACACTATAAACTTCACAAGTGAATTAATCATAAATAAATCTAGGATTAATTCAACTTGAGTCTTATATGACGTATTATTAATCCAGACAATTACATTTATTTCTCTATTTTTTAGGAGTTAAATGCTCCAATACCCAAGATAAGGTATCTCCCTTATTGGATTGATAGATATAATATTAGTCTTTTAATCAATTTGCTCAAATTCAATTAATTAGACTATGAACCTTTTAGATTACCTACTAAGAGAGGTTACCTTCTTGCATTACGATCTGATCACGTAATGCAACTTAATTAGTATTAGTTAAACATTGAGTAATCAATAAGCCAATATTTACTTATATTTTGCTTTGCAAGCAAAAAAATATTGAGAACTAATACAAACAATATTAATATGAATAATAAAATTTTATTTAAACCAATCTATTGAAAATTTTACATATACAAATAATGAATAAACTATACATAGAATATTAAACCTTACAGAAAGAATTGTATGAAACAGAGATATAAAGTGATACAGATGACGTGGCCTTACTATTTCATTCAATCATTTCCCCTGAAGTTGGTAGCAAAAAGAACCTGTAATAGGCCAATTTAGCCCGGGCCCATACAAAAAATAATAAACCCAAAATAATAAAATAAAGTCCAAGTCCAGTCCAAAATAAATCATTTGGCCCGATCGGAATGGCCCATTACTTAAAAAGATTGAAGGTCTATCTCCAAGCTTGACGTATATGGAAGTACAATCTTCAAGGATATGCAATCTTAGATATGATATGCAAATCTTAGATATGATATGTAATCCTAGAAGATATGGTATGCAATCTTAGATATGATATGCAAATCTTAGATATGATATGCAAATCTTAGATATGATATGCAATCCTAGAAGTTATGGTATGCAATCTTAGATATGATATGCAATCTTAGAAGATATGGTATGTAATATTAAAAGATATGATTTTGTAATCTTAGAGATTTAATTTGTAGATACCTTTTAATCTTAGCCGTTGATGTAATTGATCTGTACCGTTGGATTTGGGGAGGCTCAACTATAAATAGAGGCCTCTCCCTTCATTGTAAACACACTTGAATGACACTGGAATGGGACTTGAGTTTTGAGTAATAAAAATTCTTGAGAACATTCACTCAAATTTCTCTCTTTTGCGTTCTTATTTTCTGTGGCTTGTTCTTATTTTGTTCTTCGCTCATCTTCGTTTCTTTTTGAGTTGCTTCTGTTCGAGTTAGTTTTTGGTGGAGGAATTTCGTCGAATCCTCATATTGCGGGAGTTAGGTTGACTTATGTGTTTTTTTATCCATTTAATTGCTTAATCATTATTTATTCATTTATTTTAATTATTTTAAATTTATTTTAATTGCCATTTTAACCCCTGTGATTTAACGCGTGTTTTAATTTAATCATTTTATTTGTTTTAATTGCTATTCAACCTGTTTTCTTTGTTTTAATTTTATTTTTATCCTTTTACTTTATTTTATTATTTTACATTATTTTAAATTATTTTATTAAATAGTTTATATTGTTGTCTTTATTATAATTTATTAAAATTTATATATATTTTTATATGTAATATCCTTATATATATTATTATTATTTATTATTTTATTTAGCTTAATATTATTTTTATGATTTATATATTAAGTACTATATTATGTTTTTTAATTTGTATATTATATAATAGTACATTATATCATATATTATTTTTGGAATTTTTGTTTTATAAAATTTATTTATGTTTTATAACCTATTTTATTACATATGTAATTTTTATGACTATTGAATTATATATATGTTTTATATAGAAGTATTATATATCGTTTACTAATTATTATTTTTATATATATGTATTAAATTATTAACTTATATTTATTTATCATAAATACTCTTTTATTTTTTTTGTTATTATGTATATACATTCAATCATTTTAAAAATCATCATATTCTTTTTTTTTCTCGATGTTTAAATATGTTGTTCTTTTTTTCATTTAATTTTGTTATTTCGTGAAGATGTCAATTATTGCTATATTATATGTTTATTTATATTCTTTAGATTGTTTATTATTGTTTAGCATATTCTATTGTATATTCATGTTATATTATCCTTTAATTATTTATTGTTAGTATAATTTGTACTTTTGTAAAATTGTTATTTGTATACTCAAACTAAAAATACCTTTCAAATTAAAATATTTATTTCAAATAGTTTTCAAAATACGGTGATATGTGATATTTGAAGGATTTCGAGAAGAATTTTGCCCTAACTTATTGGGTTCGATTTTTCTCGTGAAACTTTAGGTATTACCTATCCCTTAAAAAAATGAGATTTACCAATTTCAAATTAAAAAAAAAAAAAACTATTCTTGGGAATTCGGATCGTTGTGTCTTAACTTATTGGGTTCGACGTTTTGCTTCTCGAGGTAGGAATTTTCTAAAATAAAGACGTACTTAGTTTCAAGGTCATAAGATGTTATATCCTAACTTACTGGGTATGGTGTTTTATTTCTTTAAAGATAGGTAAGTCTGGGTTTTTCTTTTCAACTAAAAAGGATTATTTTCTAATTTTTTCAAAATTTCAATATTAGGACATAATGTTATCGATTGGGTACCAATTTTGGGCGTTATGAGGGTGCTAACCCTTCCTCATATGTAATCGACTCCCGAACCCATTTTTCTTGTTTTTGGTGGGCCAAAATAAGTATTTTAAAATAAACGATTTTCAAGGTGATCCAATCACACCTAAGTAAAAAAGATTGGTGGCGACTCCATTTTCGCTTTTGAAAGTCGATTCCGCTTTTTTAAAACCAAATTTTAAAATGGTTTCAACAAATTTGGCGACTCACTGGGACAAATAAGAGAGTCAAGCCGTAAAGTCGATAAATTCATGTCCTATTGTTGCAAATTTGAAATTCTGATTTGAAAAATCATCCTTTTTATTGCATGTGTTTTTTCTATAAAATATCTTTGCATTGCATTCGCATGACCGTTGTGGCCGCACCCTTAAGTGGGAGCGAGAAGCTACTCCTTCGTGAGGTTTTCACCTCCGTGCAGGATAGTGAATCGATTTCGGGATACATCCGTACCTATATCTTCATGAGATTTTCATCTCCGTGCAGCCATAGGGAAATGTATTCCCCTGAACTGAACTCGGTCCACATGAGCCTATAATGGGTGAGGATCGAGGAATCTGCTGGTTCGGGTACCTTAACTTTAGAACTAAACCGGATATAGTGAACCCTAAGAGTTTACCTTAGATAGAACTATGTCAAACCCCAGTGGTCACCCTGATAGGTGTTCTATGTTATTTATTTTTTTCTTGTGCTAACGTTTTTTTTATTTTGTTTTGATTTCATTGCATCCATATCATAGAAAATGGGTGTTGATTCAAATTTGATTGCTAAATAGAAAATTTTATCATAAGGAAATGGATTTTTTGATAAAGTGGATTATAATACGGTTGTCTGAATATGTTTCAAGCAAAAACAACGAGAGAAGACTGATAGTCCGTGAAGGAATACAAGAGTTTATTGCCCAAGGATTCAAGCTGACAAAGATTATTCGATAATCGTCATGGCAAGGCTTTCTTGAAGAGGCTAATAAGCATTGCAAAGATAAGTGAGCAGTGAGTCGCGGCCCAGATCAAGCAAAAAGGAGCTCATAGGAGGCATCTATTAGAAGTTTGCAAGACTTGACCTATGCGAAGATGAGGATTGATGTTTTTGCTTGGAATATGAGGGCATGGTTGTATATGTGATCCATTTTATGTAAAGAAATTTACTTTCTAGAAAAGTTTTTCTAATGGAATTGAATTCAGAATCAATGTCTCTCTTTCTTTGCATTCATGCATTTGCATTACATAACATCATTTGCATTTAAGTCCATAGAGAGAGTCTAATTAGTTGAAATTATAACAGAAAGAGAGAAGAGAAAAAAAAGGGAAGGGAAATCTGGAAGCTGAACATCCTTACGGTACGCGTGCTAAATCTAAGAAAATGGACCAAAGGATGGAACAATTCCAAAAAGATATGCAAGACCAGATGCAAGAGCAAATGGCAAAACTCCAACAAGAGATGAGGGACCAGATGTTGGAGGCTCAAAAGAGCATGATGGCTCAAATAGCCCAGATGATGAGTGGGATAATGGATAAAGGAAAGGGTCCCCTAGTTAATGCTGAAGACAATGAGGACTTTCCTAGGGGTTTCACCCCACCGTATGTACAACCTGAGGAGTATCCCCAAAGGCCACCTGTCACAATTAGGCCTCAACAAGGGCAAGCTGATACTAGACCACCTATGAACTTCCAGGTCGGCTCAGGATCTAATCCAGGAGATAACCCTGCCAACCCAGTTATCCCTGACCTAGACATGGCAGAGAGAGAGGGGATCAGAACTGAATCTTCAAAACAGTTGGAAGATCGTTGTAAGTGGTTGGAAGAAAAATTCAAAGCTTTGGAGAATGTCGAAAATTACCATGGCATTGATGCAAAGGATTTGAGTTTGGTCCCAGATCTGGTACTTCCTCATAAATTCAAGATGCCGGAATTTGAGAAGTACAACGGGACTAGCTGCCCTGAAGCCTACATTACCATGTTTTGCAGACGCATGACTGGCTATGTTAACAATGATCAACTCTTAATTCATTGTTTCCAAGACAGTTTGGTGGGGGCAGCGTCTAAGTGGTACAATCAACTCAGCCGCGCTAACATTGGCTCCTAGAGAGACTTGGCCCAAGCCTTCATGAGGCAGTACAATCATGTCACAGATATGTCGCCTGACAGAATCACTTTGCAAAACATGGAGAAGAAGTCAAATGAAAGCTTCAGCAAAGATGCAAAGATTGAGGAGGTCGCCATGCAAGTTCAGCCACCACTCCTAGAAAAAGAGACTACAATGCTCTTCATCAATACCTTGAAGGCTCCCTTCATCACTCATATGATAGGAAGTACCACCAAGAGCTTTACGGATATAGTGATGGCAGGAGAGATGATTGAAAATGCCATAAGAGGTGGCAAAATTGAAGCAGGGGAAGCCACTAAAAGGTCTGCTCCTAGGAAAAAGGACGACGATGTGAATAATACGAGTACATACAACAAAGGGTACTCAAAAGCAATTACTGTTAATCAGCCAAAGGTAATCACTGCCGGGCAACAAGGGTCGACAAGACGAGAATCAGGCTCCAGACAAAATGCTGAAAAGATCCAATTTACGCCAATCCCAATGACGTATAAGGAGATGTATCATATTTTATTAGATGCACGCGTGGTGTCCCCATTTTATTCGAAACCGTTGCAACCTCCGTTCCCAAAATGGTATAACGAAAATGCCCAATGCGATTACCACGCGGGAATAAAATGTCATTCAATTGAAAACTGCACTACATTTAAAAAGCTGGTTGAAAAGTTCATTAAAATGGGAATCGTGAAGATTGACGATTCATCAAAACCTGATCACTTTGATGAGGCAGTGAATGCGATAATTGAAGGAGGAGACAAGAAAGTTGTGATCCCTTGAAGAAATCGAAAGCGAAGATGAAATCAAGGAACAATGTTTCCAAACCCTTGGATATTTGGGAGTGTTTTGAATAATGGGACTGTGGAGGAGATCCCTATATTCTTAGAGCTGATCTAGAGTAATATTTGAAACATGCTTGTTGCCTTAAGCCTAAAGGCAATAAGAACTCTTTTGTGAAATAGGCTTGTGTCCTAAATTTTTATTTTAATAAAATGCATTTTTTTTAGCAAATATTCTTTTATTCTTTCCATTTCATATTGTACATCCTTTTGTTTTACAATATTCATTCTTTATTCATGATCATACAAATAACTATTCTTTAAATCATTTATTCTTTTGAAATATTCTTTCGAGCCTATACTAGGTCCCCAGATATCAACGACATGAACGACGTTGTTACTGACTCCCTTTTTGAATGAGATATGGGTTTAGGGGATCTCAGGACTTTGAAGATGATAGAGATTGTGACATGTCTTCTGACTTGTTAAGAATGGTTTAACAAGATGAAAAATCGACCTTACTCTACAAAGGGTCATTGGATATTATGAGCCTAGGAAAGGAGTGAAGATTGTAGCCTAGCTCATTACAGAAATAAGGCGAGACATTATTGAATTATCTTCGAGAATTCAAAGATGTTTTCGCACGATCATAGCAGGACATGCCTGGACTAATAAGACGCAGGCTAAACAAGAGGATGGGGCACTGTTGGTCTACCATGGAAGGGGATTGCATCAGTCATACCACAAATACTGAATTGAAGAAGACGAGATTTATGTGACTCATCTATTTTCTTCACAGACTTTTCTATATGCGGGGTATGGATATTATGTGGCCAATCTCGCCAAACGCTTCTAGTTGACATCAATTTGTCGTCATGGTCGAGGGTGAATGTTGCTTCATATGCCAATATTACAAGGTCGAAGTCATCAAATTCGCCAAAAAAAAAAGGGATCAAGATACTAGCAGAATGCCATAAAGGATCGCGTTTAAATAATTGTACAAAGACAAAGTTTATAGTTTGTCCAAAAGATCGAAGCGAAGATATCACAAAGCAACAAAAGTTGCCAAAAAAAAATGAATGAAAGGTGGCTAAGACTTGTAAAAATTGGCATAAGAAATTATCACTACCCTCTATCTTATTGAACGTCGGCCAGAACCTTCACTGGGGCAACATCTTACCCATTATGGAATTGAAGCATTTTTGTCGATTGAACTTAATTGAAGAAAGGGTTAAAAGTTATTTGTCACGGCCAGATGATATGAGCTTAGAGAAGTTCATCTTAGGGAATTTCATGAAGGAACCTGATGTTGAAAATGATTTTTTTTTCTGCAAAAGGATTTCAGAGAAAAGAAGATGCCAAACTGGGAAGGACCTTATGTTGTAAAGAAGGCATGTTCCAGAAGAGCATTGACATTGACCGAAACGGATGGCAAAGACTTGCCCAATCCGGTGAATTCAAGTTCAGTCAAGAAATATTTTACCTGAAAGGGGAAAGGTGAAAACCCGTAAAGGGCGCCTTGAGTCCAAATTCAAAAAAAAAAAGAAAAAAGAAAAAGAAGGAGAGGCCAAGGCGAAAACCCGCAAAGGGCACTTTGAGACCAAAGGGGATTTGAGTTGAAAACCCAAAAAGGGTGGCTAAAATTTTGAACAAAAACGGGGCATACAGTAGTCTTACTAAGTCCGAATTAGCAATGAGGAAGTATATTACGTCTTGGGGTATCGACAAAGTACTCCGGATCCCCTAAACACATATTGAGTTTAAAATGGTCCTCAAGAAGTTTGAACAAAAGAAGCTCAGGCTGCGATATCTGGGGCACCTAGCTTCTATTTTACCCATTTTTGAATTTGTTATTCTTTTCAATATGCACCCCAATCAATTTTCTTGGTTATCTTTTATAACTTATTTGTTTCGAGCTATGCTCTTGATTAATTTCTTTCTTGTCCATTGATCTTTTTCAAGCATTTTATATTGAAATAATGATTATTGGATTAATGCTTTCATAAAAGGAGTTTCGCATATTACTTTGGAAGCTTTTAAATAATATGAGAATCTGAAACAGGACTATTGTTCAGAACTCACCAAGCCTAAGGGGATTGGAAACATTGAAAATGATTATCTTTTCAAATTCTCATTGGATAAGACAATTTCGTTGGTAACACCATATTGACAAATGACGAACAAGGTCAATCCAAGTATAAAGGGGGATTATTGTCTAATACCACAGCATACATACATCTGGTCATTATACTCGGGGATGATATAATAGACCAAGTTGATTGAAAATTCCATACCTCTAAGTGATAATCGGATGGATGAAAAAACCAAATGTTATTCCCGTGGTTGCAAAGAGGAGGTATAAATTTTTATGTCCTAAGGTTTAAGGAAAGGGACTCGAATTACAATGGGGCAAGCTTGCTGAAAGCGTAATGATTGTTTCTTTGGGTTTTTGTCCAAGAGATCAAACCAACGAGAAAACATGGTAGCGCATCGCTGATAGAACCTTGATGAACTATGAGCAATGACAACCCATAGGGATCATTCTCTCATTTCCAATTAGGAGTATTTGATTTATGACAATCATTGCGTCCTAATCGTTTTACAAAAAAAAAATCATTTTCATGACATCCTATATTCATGCAAATGTCATCCCTAATATCATTTAGTTAGGAGCATTAGATTCATTCCGATCATGCGTCCTAATCATCATTCTCATGACATTCTGCATTCATGCAAAAGTCATCCATAATACATTCAAATATACAGGACAGGTCCCTCAGAGGACGGTGTAGCAAAATCAAAAATTCCAGATTTTGTTCCCTAATGGAGCAAACTGAAGAATGAAGTCTTCCTGAAGATAGTAAGGAAGCAAATTAAAAATTTCAGATTTTGTTCCTTAGTAGAGCAGACTGAAGAATGAAGTCTTCCTGAAGATAGTAAGGAAGCAAACCATGAAATTTCAGATTTTGTTCCTTAGTGGAACAAACTGAAGAATGAAATTTCAGATTTTGTTCCCTAGAAATGGTAGTGGAGCAAACTGAAGAATGAAGTCTTCCTGAAAATAGTAAGGAAGCAAATTAAAAATTTCAGATTTTGTTTCTTAGTAGAGCAGACTGAAGAATGAAGTCTTCCTGAAGATAGTAAGGAAGAAAACCATGAAATTTCAGATTTTGTTCCTTAGTGGAGCAAAATGAAGAATGAAATCTTCCTGAAGATAGTAAGGAAGTAAATTAAAAATTTCAGATTTTGTTCCTTAGTAGAGCAGACTGAAGAATGAAGTCTTCCTAAAGATAGTAAGGAAGCAAACCATGAAATTTCAGATTTTGTTCCTTAGTGGAGCAAACTGAAGAATGAAATTTCAGATTTTGTTCCCTAGAAATTGTAGTGGAGCAAACTGAAGAATGAAGTCTTCCTGAAGATAGTAAGGAAGCAAATTGGAAATTTCAGATTTTGTTCCCTAGTGGAACAAACTGAAGAATGAAGTTTTCCTGAAGATAGCAAAGGAGCAGACTGAAGACATCAAATCCTGTCTCCCCGAGTTTGCAGTGGAGTAGATCGAAGATAGCGGATATTGCCTTCCTGAAGTTTGCAGTGGAGCAGATTGAAGTTATCAGACTTATTGAAATCAAGATGAATTTCCAAATACCGTTGAAGTTGCAAAGGAGTTGGAAACCATTTGAAGAAGATGAGGACCAAGAAATCAAGGCTTAGCAAAGAACGGGCAAATTTGGGCCTTTTATAGTCTTTGCTCTATTCTCGTTACACGACAATGAGCAAAGAGGGGCAGCTGTAATAGGCCAATTTAGCCCGGGCCCATACAAAAAATAATAAACCCAAAATAATAAAATAAAGTCCAAGTCCAGTCCAAAATATATCATTTGGCCCGATCGGAATGGCCCATTACTTAAAAAGATTGAAGGTCTATCTACAAGCTTGACGTGTATGGAAGTACATTCTTCAAGGATATGCAATCTTAGATATGATATGCAAATCTTAGATATGATATGTAATCCTAGAAGATATGGTATGCAATCTTAGATATGATATGCAAATCTTAGATATGATATGCAATCCTAGAAGTTATGGTATGCAATCTTCGATATGATATGCAAATCTTAGATATGATATGCAATCCTAGAAGTTATGGTATGCAATCTTATATATGATATGCAATCTTAGAAGATATGGTATGTAATATTAAAAGATATAATTTTGTAATCTTAAAGATTTAATTTGTAGATACCTTTTAATCTTATCCGTTGATGTAATTGATCTGTACCGTTAGATTTGGGGAGGCTCAACTATAAATAGAGGCATCTCCCTTCATTGTAAACACACTTGAATGACACTGAAATGGGACTTGAGTTTTGAGTAATAAAAATTCTTGAGAGCATTCACTCAAATTTCTCTCTCTTTTGTGTTCTTATTTTCTCTCGTGGCTTGTTCTTATTTTGTTCTTCGCTCATCTTCGTTTCTTTTGAGTTGCTTCATTCGAGTTAGTTTTTGGTGGAGGAATGTCGTCGAATCCTCATATTATGGAGTTAGGTTGACTTATGTGTTTTTTTATCCATTTAATTGCTTAATCATTATTTATTCATTTATTTTAATTATTTTAAATTTATTTTAATTGTCATTTTAACCCCGTGATTTAACGCGTGTTTTAATTTAATCATTTTATTTATTTTAATTGCTATTCAACCCTGTTTTCTTTGTTTTAATTTTATTTTTATCCTTTTACTTTATTTTATTATTTTACATTATTTTAAATTATTTTATTAAATAGTTTAAATTGTTGTCTTTATTATAATTTATTAAAATTTATATATATATTTATATGTAATATCCTTATATATATTATTATTTATTATTTTATTTAGCTTAATATTATTTTTATGATTTATATATTAAGTACTATATTATGTTTTTTAATTTGTATATTATATAATAGTACATTATATCATATATTATTTTTAGAATTTTTGTTTTATAAAATTTATTTATGTTTTATAACCTATTTTATTACATATGTAATTTTTATGACTATTGAATTATATATATGTTTTATATAGAAGTATTATATATCGTTTACTAATTATTATTTTTATATATATGTATTAAATTATTAACTTATATTTATTTATCATAAATACTCTTTTATTTTTTTTGTTATTATGTATATACATTAAATCATTTTAAAAATCATCATATTCTTTTTTTTCCTCGATGTTTAAATATGTTATTCTTTTTTTCATTTAATTTTGTTATTTCGTGAAGATGTCAATTATTGATATATTATATGTTTATTTATATTCTTTAGATTGTTTATTATTGTTTAGCATATTCTATTGTATATTCATGTTATATTATCCTTTAATTATTTATTGTTAGTATAATTTGTACTTTTGTAAAATTGTTATTTGTATACTCAAACCATTGTTTTATAAAAAATACCTTTCAAATTAAAATATTTATTTCAAATAGTTTTCAAAATACGGTGATATGTGATATTTGAAAGATTTCGAGAAGAATTTTGCCCTAACTTATTGGGTTCTATTTTTCTCGTGAAACTTTAGGTATTACCTATCCCTTAAAAAAATGAGATTTACCAATTTCAAATTAAAAAAAAAAAAACCTATTCTTGGGAATTCGGATCGTTGTGCCTTAACTTATTGGGTTCGACGTTTTGCTTCTCGATGTAGGAATTTTCTAAAATAAAGACGTACTTAGTTTCAAGGTCATAAGATGTTATATCCTAACTTACTGGGTATGGTGTTTTATTTCTTTGAACATAGGTAAGTCTGAGTTTTTCTTTTCAACTAAAAAGGACTATTTTCTAAATTTTTCAAAAATTCAATATTAGGACATGATGTTATCGATTGGGTACCAATTTTGGGCGTTATGAGGGTGCTAACTCTTCCTCATACGTAACCAACTCTCGAACCCATTTTTCTTGTTTTTGGTGGGCCAAAATAAGTATTTTAAAATAAACGATTTTCAAGGTGATCCAATCACACCTAAGTAAAAAAAATTGGTGACGACTTCATTTTCGTTTTTAAAAGTCGATTCTCGTTCTTTTAAAACCAAATTTTAAAATGGTTTCGACAGAACCTATCGAAGTTTCCTGCAATCTAAGTACAACGCTATCAGGTGTAATATATCCCTGATAACTACCCAAGTACAGTCGAAGTATCCTCGCAAACCAAGGATGAAAGGGCAAATAACAACCTACCTCAAGCAAATGTAAGAGAAGATAAAAGCCTCCCTTATCGACTTTAATCTCACTTATCTAATGAAGAGCTATAAAGTCATATCTATAGTCATATGGTTTCAAACACCACAATTCCAGCATGGCTGTTATTTCCTCCGCGGTGGTGATCTATAACAATTCTTCACCCTCTACTGATACACGGAATGCCATCGATATACGGTTCAACGATGGGATGGCAACTCGTACCGTTGATAACTCTCTTCACGTCTACAAAACCAATTCATCCCAGTAACTAGGAATATCCCTCGCTAGGTTCATCAATCCCTATACCAAATCCTTGGAAACTCGATTAATCAAAGAACAGCTGGGGAAATGATGGTGAGAAGAACCAGTGAAACGATGGCGATTGATTAGCGTACCTTCAGAATGTCATGTATGCAAGCAGCACAACGAAACAGTGGAACATTTATTCAAAAAATGTAATTTCACCAGAACAGTTGGGTTTGGATTATGCATTACATTACACGACGCTCCTTCAAAATCTACAACATTGGTCAGATACAGTTGATAATAAAAGTGACCAAGGATAGGAATTCTTCACTTACCTTCTTGTCGGTTTTTAGACCATTTGGAAAGTTCAAAATGAAAAGGTATTTAACAACACCTTGTTAATAAACTCTCGGTAACCATTCTTAATGCGTTCCACAGTAACAAAATCCACTCCTTCGTCCCGCTTGTGATCCACAGCTGAACAATGCAAGTCACACTACTCAAGAGGTGTCATCTTATGGATGGGAATTTTCCATTGTCAATCGGACCACTGGGTACCATGGTGTGGTTGTGTTGGGTACTGCTAGAAATGGGAATCAGATAATACTGTTGCATACTATGGAGTGTAACTCTAAAACTCCATAGTTGGCTACTATTCCTAAAAGTGTTACTATGTAGCATCGTTGGAGTTGAAGGACAAATCATAGAAATGGATTAACATCCTCATGTACAAGGTGCCTATCAATTGGAAGCTCAAGCCCATTGTCCAAGATCTCCGTCACCTACTACAGAAAATGAACGTTCAATACTGAGCGGTTCTTGACTCATGTCAAACGACAAGTTGATTGTATGGCGAGAGCTGCTGATAAGTATAGAATACATTGTTCTTGGCCTTAGTTGTAATGCGTTATTATGTTGTACTGTTTGCAATGGTATAAAAAAATATTATAGATTATATACCCGGATTCCATCTATCTAAATATCAGAATTACGAAATAATCCAAAAGAGGTGAACCATCACAGCTTTGCAACATCTGCCAAGTCATAAGGCAAAGGGTGGCATGGCAATCACCCAGCAAGCTAGACAAAGGAATCAGATGACAAATGTAAAATACATCATGTACGTGTCAACCTCTTGCCATGCAACCTTTGCATGCTTAATTTGGCAGCCTCACACTTTAATTTGGTTTTTATATATCAAATCTTTTACATTTATTTCATCCAATTCTCCATTCTCTCTAGATTTTTAGACCAAACCATGGATCTTATTCACAAGTTCCTCAACCTCGTAGCTCCTTCATTCACCTTATTTTCGTTTGTCTTTTTATTACCACCCTTTTATTTCTTCAACTTCTTCCTTTCCATCTTACGCTCCGTTTTCAGTGAGAATGTTGCTGGGAAAGTCGTCGTCATCACAGGCGCTTCTTCCGGTATAGGAGAGGTAATTAACTTTACATCACCAGTTCTCAATTTTCACGAGACGAAAACCTAAAAACAAAAATGTTGTGTGTGCAGCATTTGGCATACGAATATGGTAGAAGAGGAGCAAGGTTAGCTCTGACAGCAAGAAGAGAGAAATCACTGCAAGAAATTGCTGATAGAGCTCGTGATTTGGGGTCTCCCGATGTTATTGTAATTCGTGCTGATGTTTCTAAAGTTGATGACTGTAGACGACTTGTTGAGGAAACCGTGAATCATTTCGGAAGATGTAAGTCTATAACTTATGTATGTGCATGTATAAATAACAGCGGACAGTTCCGGAACCGGGACCACTCCTAATTTATAAAATTTTAATTTAAATTAATAAGAGTAAAATTAGACTTTGACAAAATAATAATAATAATAATTTAATTTAATTTACATTTTTACTATAGTTTGCCATAAAAAGAATTTTGGCTCCGCGACTGACAACTGATACTGTTCGTTAATATGTCATGGTCTGGTTATGGATACAGTGGACCATCTGGTAAATAATGCTGGAATCAATACAGTCTGCATGTTTGAAGATGCACCTCCAGACATGTCTCTTTTCAGAGCTATAATGGTACATGATTTTCTAATTAGCTATATCTAGATTCAGGTCAGTGTTTTTTTCTTTATGTTTCTAAAACTGTCACTGCAGGACACAAATTTCTGGGGTTCGATTTATACAACCCGATTTGCAGTTCCACACCTTAAAAACAGCAAAGGCAAGATCGTTGTCATGTCTTCAGCAGCTTCATGGATGAATGATCCAAGAACAAGCGTCTACAATGTAATTTCAGCTAGCCAATTAATTTTGCTGTTCATTTTATATGATGATGATGATGATGAGTAGTAGTAGTTCATAATTCTTCAAGGGCTTAATTCATGTCAGGCAAGCAAAGCAGCATTGACAGCCTTTTTCGATACATTAAGGATTGAACTTGGATCCGAGGTTAAGATAACAATTGTAACACCTGGTTTTATCGAGTCTGAAATCACCCAAGGCAAATTCCTTCAAAGAGATGGTAACATGGAAGTTCAGCAAGACATGAGAGATGTAAGTAAACTAGTGTTACTTTGTGTTGTAAATTGTAATAATAAATCTGACCATTTCAAAAATTGAAAAGGTACAAGTGAGTTCTATCCCAGTAGGGTCAGCCAGTGGGTGCGCCCAGGCAATAGTGAACAGTGCAAGCAAAGGAGATCGGTACTTGACTCAGCCATCATGGTTCAGGGTGACTTACCTGTGGAAGATGTTTTTCCCGGAACTGGTGGAATGGGGTTACAGATTATCCCATTTCTCGAGGCCAGGAGCTCCACACCAGCAAGCACCAAGCAAGAAGATATTGGATTTCACTGGTCTCAAGAATGTTCTTTATCCATCATCCATCCAATCACCTGAGATTAAGACTGATTAATTAATCTGCACCAACCCCAATCTGTTTCAGTACTCTAGTCATATGTTTGAAAGTTCTATCCATGTATGTATGTCAATATTGGAAAAGCTCTAATGATAAACTAGTGTGTTGTAATAATGAACTTTCAACTTTCTCACCGGTTGAACCTTAACAAATCCGAGACAAAATAAACATAATAGGGTCCTCGTCAAAGATCGACTCCTGCTCTTTGCCATTAATTTTACTGGTTTATAATTAATATAAATAACTAACAAAAGAATGAAGTTTTTAAAAACTAAAAAAGCATATGTATTTTTTTTTTATATATAAAATGATAAAAACACCTCCAATGTTGGTACTCAATTAACATATAATAAATAAACCTTAAGAAAAAGAGTTGCTTTTTAGTCAAGAGGACGAAACTGATTATATATATCATACACAACTATTTAAGTAAGATGGCTCAGCATAAATGATAGTTTGGGCATAATTTTCATTAAGAAAAGGCACAAAATTACATCACAAACAGCAGCTACTCGGTGTTTTGAAAGCTATATTAGAAAATATATAAGTAATCCTCGGGCAAAGGAGTAAATTTGACTTGGTAACCAAAGGGAACCTCTGGAAGGGAACAATGGTTGGCTTAAGTCATCCTTTGTGCGGCTTCCTTCGCAAGAAGCTTCTCCTTTGCCTTGGTTCTGGCTTCTGATTTCGAGCCCATGATACCACCTCCCCACTTCTTCCTGTACTCATCGTACTTGTCGTTGAAGTTGGCCTGTACCACATATGTTACTTATTATTCAGTATGTTGAAATCAATTTGAATAATATTCGAGGATATAATCTTACCTTGATTGCCTCGAGGATTTTGCTGAACTCCATCTTATCCTCGTTCTTAACTGTAGTCAAGCACAAGACAGATGCAGTTTTCTTGTGGACAATCTGTGGTTAGCACAAACACATAAGTTGCCTACTTGACAATTGGCAGAAAAGCACATAAGTCTGAAAGACAATTACCGATCCCAATCGTGCTTTCCCCTTGACAATGCAGTAGGGGACCTCCATCTTTCTACACAAAGCAGGAAGCCAGACTACAAGCTCTATGGGATCCACATCGTGAGCGATGACAACCAATTGTGCCTTGTTCTACATAGGTGATGGTAAAATTTATAAGAACTTCACAGTAAAAGAAAATGCAGGGTACCATACTAGCTGAACTGACGAATATAAAGAAACAAGAGGGCAACCTGTTCAATAAGGTAGGTAACATGGTTAAGTCCATATTTCACAACAATTGGTTTCTTAGACTCAGGAGCTTTGCCTTCAGCCTCAGCCTGAGCCTTTTTCAGTAGACGTTCCTTCTTGGCTGCCTTGTCCTCCGGTCTGTACTTGAGAAGCAGCTTGAATAGACTCGTAGCTGAAATAAGACATAAAATAACAGAGAATCCTGATCATTATAAACGGGAAAAAATTCTCCAGGAAAAGATGTGGCACATAATAAAACAGGGAATTAGGGGCTAAAAAATGAAGAATGAAGGATATACCGCAAAGCACAGCAGAATAAGCAAGCTTATGATAGCATCCATTTGATAGGCTATGATTTAATATTTTGAGTTGACAATAGACCTTAAACTATTTCCTTACTACCAGCTCCCGCAACCAATTACCATCTTCAACATTCACCAGTTTCCATATTTCCATCTATTATTTTTACACTAGACTAATTTTCAGGAAAAATGTTATACATCTACAAGAGTATACAGCGACAAAAGTTTACTCCATCAAAGTTTTATTACATACACCTATGCTATGTTAACAATTAAAAAGAGAAAACAGAAACCTGGGGAAAATAGAGGCGCTAATGGAAGCCATTATCTCTCCCAATGTAATATTTGACCAAAACAATAAAATAATAAAAGGTACATTAAATTTCTGAATCTAACACACAAAGTAGAAACAAGTGAAAATTCTACCACATACCAAGGTTCTTATCAAGAGTCTTGGTAAACTGGTTCAATGCTGGTGGGACCTTCAACCTCTGCTTAAGGATCCTCTTTTTCCTTTGAATGCGGACAACCTTAGGCCACTTTACAAATCGATGTAGATCCTTCTTTGGACGTAGTGCCCCGCCAATACCAAACTGCTTTGGACGCTTCTCGAACAGTGGATTCACAACCTTCTCCTAATTCCCAAATCAAAAGAATAATCAGATATGAAACCATCAAACCACAATCTGGTTATTTTAAGAATTCAGATGATGCAAAAGTAGAGAAAACTACTTGTTTCTTCTTGGCCGGGGCAGCAACCTTTACACCTCTCTTTGGGGCCTGCATTTAACAGCATAAAATTAAAAAACAGAAAAACGAAACCTTTTAAACAAGTACATCAATTCAAAACTATCTTCAAACTTCAAACCATTGAACTTTCATCACTAAACTCACAATGAAGTTCTTTACGCAATTGATGAATTTCACTAAGGGGAAAACCGATATCTAGGGACAATTTCCTGTAAAGGACTTACAGTCCCAAAACTCAAACATTACTTCTTTTAGTTGAGCTAAGACTAATGCTAAGCTTTCAACTTAATCACTGCTAGCTACACGCCACTAAATCATAAAACTTGCCGCCATTAAATGTTTCATTTCTGATAAAATGATAGTTCTTTTTTCCTAAAAATCTATAAAAACCATCCGAAAACGAAGAATTCAGTAAAAAAATCTCAAGTTCTAATCGTCTAACTTGATTCCGTATAACATTCAATCTAGAGAACAACAGAATTAAAAACTCAGGGAACTGCATCTAAAGTGTTTATAGCAACAAATTGAAAAGAAATAATACTGAATAGTTACATAAGGTGAGAGACAACAACTGAAATGTGGCTGTCGGATTTACCATTTCTGCACTTCCTTAAGCTTGTTCCAAGCTTTTGTGGTTTACGAAGAACGGCTAACGAAACCCTAAAAGAAGGAAGAAGCCGAAGGGAAACAAGTAGGGTTTTATACAAGAACAAGGCCAATGTTTGGGCTAGTTTGTAAAAACAACATGGGCCTAACGGTGCTCAGACATCAAAGCCTATGGTCCCAAATGCTACATCATATTTATAGGTACTAGCTTCTAATGTTATGTGATTTTACGTTTAGTATTTAATTAATTTTTTAACATATCCAACAAAGTAATTTTCTTTAAAATAATAATTAATATTATTAATTTTAATATTAATTAAGTGATAATTAATATGCTTATAATTAATATGTTTAGAATTCTATTCAAATAATAATTCTATTTGGCATCAATAAAATTAGGACAACTATTTTATGTCCAAAAAAAATTTAACTAATAATTGTAATTTAAATTATAATTATAGTTATCAAATTTTTTTTCTATATTTTATACTTGGTTTTGGGGATCAACCTGTATAGACAACGAAATAGAAAATGTAGAGAAGATCAAACACAAATTTTACATGGAAAACTCCTCTGAAGAGGATAAAAATCACAGAAAAATGAGGATTTGGCTTTTCACTAAATGAGTAAACAAACAAAAGTACAATATGGAGAAAATAAACCTAAATGTACTAGATGTACAAACCCTAAACCTGGAAACAAAGCCCCAACTCTCATAGAGCAAACCCAAAAATAAAACTCTAACTCTCATAAAGTTTTCTCAAAATGGGTATAGAATTCTCTCCACAGTTACCATGAAATCTCTCACCAAAATTCATTTGCGACTACATCTTGTCACTCCCAAAAGAAAAGCCTTGTAGTACTACATCTTTAATTGCCTTCTCGAAACAGGAATACAAGACCCCTTTAAATAGGCTAAGTTTAAAGAGCTAAAACAACTAAAATATCCATGAAATTATCAAAGTTCGAATGGAAAAAGATAATAAAGTTTAACTAGGAGAAGAAACCCGATTTTTGTGGGAAATATGTCACCATGTTGCAACATCCCTATTTGTGTCATCACGACTTCGTCTGTCGTCGCAATGTTGGGAAACTTTTTGTCCTGACGTCATCGGCTGACTTTGGTGTTGCGATACTGAAGTCCTTGTGTCGTGATACGATGTAACACCCCTCACCCGTATTCATCGCCTGAATAGGGTTACGGAGCATTACTGAACTTATTTCATAAATAAATATACATTTCACATACAATTTCCATTTCCAAACAAACATCATTCATAATGAATCACACTGTCCCTAATACGAGCCTACGAGGCCCGAAACATGCATTAGGAGTGGTTCGGGACTAAACTGATAACTTAGGAAACTTTTCAAAAACTTATGAATTTTTTCAAAATACAGGGGACACACGCCCGTGTGGCCAGGTCGTGTGTCTCACACGGCCAAAGACACGCCCGTGTCACAGGCCGTGTAGACATTCGAAATGGGATCACATGGTAATATCCCAGCCCGTGTCCGACCCCGTGTAACTCCCTAACTTGGGTCACACGACCAACCACACGCCCGTGTGACCAGCCCGTGTGCTAGCCCGTGCCAAACCTGTAGGGTATACTGACTTATGCCACACGGCCAAGTCACACGCCCATGTGCTGGGCCTTGTGGAGCATACTGATTGATTTCTAATTAAACACCAGGGGACACACGGCCATGTCACTTGACCGTGTGTCACACACGGCTGAGACACACGCCCGTGTCTCTTCCTGTATGGACAAAAATAGGCTATTTTCCAAGCCATCTTTCTCACCCAAATTATATACACCTACACCAAACCAATTGGCACATAACATGGCATAAATAGGCATTCAATCATTCTCAACAAAGTATAATTTATACCATTTCAATACCAAAAACAACAAGGCCCACATGTACAACAAGGCACACATGTACCACAATATGCTATTCCATTCATGCCAATTTCACATTCTTCTATCACTTAAATATTCACTTTACCTAAATCACAAACATACCAATTCTCAATTATAACTATATGATACTCAAATTACCATTTCACAACAACCATTCACCATAAGCATTCACATAGCAATTACTAAATGCATAACAAAGGCCATTTGCACACATAAATATATACACAACCAAATCAACCAAAATAAGCCAAGTCACATGGCCAAACATATAACAAACCATTCATCGTTTACAAGCCAACTCAAATGGCTAAATCCATTACCAAACTATACCAAAATGACCATAACTCCTATACATGCCATATACCAAATACATAAGTTCAAAAGTACCAAAGTGATAGCTTGATAGTGTGATGAGATCTCCGACGACTCCCAAAATTCGAGCTAGCTTCGATAATCATTATAAAACACGGAAAAGTAAACAGAGTAAGCTATAAAGCTTAGTAAGCTCGTATAATTAATAAGTAAAACTCACCATTCATTTACCATTCAAGTAATATGAACAAAATGTACTACAAATTCATTAAATCATAAGGTTAACTTATATTTAATCAAATAAATAGTCATGAACTCACAACTTTCATAAGTTTCAATGCTCAATTAGTTTTTGTACATACCTGTACTGATACGTATCTATATCTCACCATTTCATATCTTCGATATACCCGTTGAACCATTTAGAATACTATCGGATACTCGGGAATCTCGCACCCTAAGTGCCAATACATAGCCGAAGCTATCTCAATCTCATATCACATATAATGTTCACTCTCGAGTCACAATGTGTCCGCTCACACAAGTCGTAGCGGGTCATGACATAGCTACACAGTGTTACTCACACAAGCTGACGAGAATCCGCAACACATGCCGGATAACTCAGCCACTGGTAGGACGTATGGACTAGCACCCAAATCACATAACCCCTAATGACATGTCATTCGTATCCTAATATATTCCTAAGGTTCAACCGGGATTTCTCATTTACTGAATCATCGTCGAACATATCCGCAAGGTTTTATTTCACAAGTAATTCAATAATAAAGCATTTAAAACACAATTATATTAATGCTTATTAACATATGAACTTACCTCGAATGCAAAAACGATGAAATAGATCGACTAGTCTGAAACTTTGTTTTTCCCCCGATTTAGATCCGAACTTCACTTTTCTTGATCTATATGTAATCAATTTTAGCTTATTTAATTTTCATTCTATTCAATTTAACCCAAAAATTACATTATGGCAACTTTATACTTTTGCCCCTAATATTTCAACATTTTTACAATTTAGTCCTTAGCTTATAAAAACACAAATTCATGCAATTGGATCCCTACCCATGCTAGCCGAATTTCATGTAACCCCACATCAGCCCATATTTTTCATTTATTTCATAATTTAACCATAAAATTTACACATTTCACAATTTAATCCCTAATTGGAAATTTTACTAAAAATCACTTAACAAATGTTGTTTATCTAACAACAATCATACATTTTCTACCATTAAACTTCAAAATACACACATATTCATCAATGGTAAAACCCTAAACCTTTAACAGTCTTGCAAATTAGTCCCTGGGCTAGCTAGATTAAGCTGCAACGATCTCAAAAATATAGAAATCATTAAAAACGGGACAAAAATCACTAACCTAATAGCAAGATGAAGTTGCCAAAAGTTGGAGCATAAAAATGGCTTTCTCAACCCTAAATTTTGATTGTAAAATGGAGAAGAAAGATGGTATATTTCTTTTGTTTTATTTATTCATATTGTTTTATTCATTTACCAATTTAACCTTTATTATAAACCATTAAAAACACTTAAAAGATGTCCATATTTGTCCACTAACATTAAAAATGGTCTAATTACCACATAAGGACCTCCACTTTAAAGTTCTATAGCTATTAGACACCTTTAGCTAATAGAACGCATGTTTTACACTTTACGTGATTTAATCCTTTTTATCAAATTAAGCACTCAAACGATAAAATTTCTTAACGAAATTTTCAAACAATCATATTATCATGCTGTAGACATTATAATAATAAAATAATTATTTTGACCTCGGATTTGTGGTCCCGAAACCACTGTTCCGATTTGACTAAAAACGGTCTGTTACATACGAGATGTGTTAAGTGCCTGCAAATTGTCCTATAAATGTGAGGCACAACCCACACTTAGAGTTTTATTCAAGTAAAAACTTTATTTTAAAATTATCACAACTTTTTTAACTAAAAATTATTTTTAAATGTGTAATTATTTCAACTTTTATTAAATTATAATTATTTTTAAATGTGAATTTAGTAATATTATGGAAAATAAAAGTTATTCTCGTCAGTTCAAAATTTTTCTAATTTGAAGAGATTATTTTATGGATCTTTCCCACCACGTCATCCATGGTCCCTTTCCAATTATTTAATGACATTTCAACAATTATTTCCATCTCATTGACACATAATTTTGATAATTTTTTTACCCAAAGCCCTTAACTTCGAATCTCGAACCTTCAACCCAGAATTCTAAATCCTAAATCTTGAACCTTGAACCCCGACCCCAAAATCTAAATCCCAAACCCTAAACTTTACACCATGAACCTTAAACCACGAATATCAAAACACGAGCATTGAACCCTAAACTCAAACCCTAAACTATTCAAGGTTTGGGTTTGGATTCAGGGTTCGAGGTTTAGATTTAGGGTTTAATGTTTGAGGTTCGAGTTCGGGTTTAATGTTTAGAGTTTGGATTTTGTGGTTTAAGGTTTATGATCCAAGACTTATAGTTTAGGGTTTTGTATTGAGGATTTGAGGTTTAGGGTAAAAAATTACCAAAATTATGTGTCAATGACATGAAAAAAATTGCTGAAATATTATTAAATAGTTGGAAAAAACTATATATAATGTGGTAAGAAGGGTCCATAAAATAATTTCTCCTAAACTTGTGCTTATATATATTATACATATATTATAATTGTATTTCGATGGTATTTATATGTACTAGTTCTTGAAATCACGTGCATTTCTCATAAATATAATGATTTATATTTTTATATTGTAATCATTATAAAATTAATATTTAATATACAATATTAAAAAAAATTAAAGATTTTGAAATCATAATTAAGTAATTGTAAAATATTAAAAATAAGTACATATGTAAAATATTTAAAGATAGACATACTACATATTTATACTTTTTTATTTATTTATTTTAATCTTAATGTTTTTTATCTCTACAAAATCGATGTAATTGCATTTTCTATGTATGTCTCTTATGTGTATTTTTATCGTTTAATAATATAATAAAAATAATAAAATATTACTTATTGATTAAATTGTATAGTTTAAATTATAATGAAAATGCAATTGAAATGATAGATTATTTTAATATTTATTACGAGTTTAAAGAAAAGTAAAACTATTAAAAGTATTTTGAAAACTGATATTAGATTTTGATTTAATTTGGACCTGTACACTAATAATAGATAAAAGGGATAATGACAGAGATTACCCATATACTTTATCAAATTACCTATACTTTTATTTCGTCTGACGTATTTGACATATCAACCTGTAACGAAGCCATACATAACAACGTGGTGGGCACAAAAGGCTTCCCTTCTCTTTTTTATAGTAAAAAATCAATTTAAAATGAAATAAATATATTTAATATATAACGCTTGGAGAAATGTGAAGTCTCTTTTAATAATTTGATGTAATTTTAAATGTTGCAAAGTGAAAGAAAAAGCTGATGCAAAAACCAAATAAACCACTTCAGTTCCGTAGGAAGAAAATTTCATTCCTCTTCCACTATTCATTCTCTGTTCCACAAAAAAAATTCAATCTTGATTTCTTTATAACAATATCAGTTTCATTGTTCATCCGAGAAAACGAGTTACTTTGATACACCTACATAGTTCAAAAATAATCGAAAGTCTATTTCTATGTTTTCTAGCATTACTTTTTTAGAAAAAAATTTTAAAAGTGTTTTGGAAACGTGATTTTAAAAAGTTTAGTTTAAGATTTAAGTGTTTAGTATTACTATATAAAAAGTGTTTTTGAGATATAAAATATTCATTTTAGACATGGTGTTATAAAGTAACAAATAAGCCTTTAAATAATATTCAAATTAGTTAATATTATGATATTTTAATAAGAATATATAAAATAATTTATTATAATTTGTTGTTAATATTTTAATATATGAAAAATAAATTTTAAATATTTTTTAAGCAAATAACTAGTGAAGGGAAAGTATCATGTGTTGAAGGGGTAAAAACGTAATTAAGCTATTAAAAGTGCTTTTGGGAGAAAAAAAAATCAAAAATTTTCTTCAAAAATTGTTTGTTTAGCATTCCTTTTTTTTTTTTCAAAAGTGCGTCTAAAAAGCACTACTAAACACATCTTTAGTATCAAGTGTATTAATGAGTTAGTTTTTTTTAATTTTTTTAAATGTATTTGTTTTGAAAACTATTTTTTGAGTTTGTAGGGGGTTTAGGATTTTTTTTTAAATTCTTTTTTTTATGTTAGCAAATTGGTTTTTGTTTATAGAGGATCAATATCCATTATTTTTATATATGATAATAACCATCTTTTAAAAAAAATCTAATGGTATACTTCTTTTATATATTTAAAAAGTGTTATAAAGAATGTTAAAGTTTGATATAAATAGAAAATTATTATTTTTTTAGATTAAAATGTTAATAGTTGTGTAAAATTAATTAAAATATGTTCTGATAATGTTAAAAAGACATATAGGGAATACTTTTAAAATATGTTATTTGTTTTGTTTACGTTATTTAGTATGTTTTAACATTGAAATGTCATATATATATATATATATATATATAATAAGTAATGTCCTTCATGAAGCTCCCCTATTCACATGCATTTAAGTGGTAATTTTGTAGACAATCCTAAGTTAGATTATGTGAGTGGGGAGGTTTTTGTTTGGGATATTGTCTTTGACTTTATCTAACATGAAGTGTTAATTGAGATGGTTGTAGAAGTAGGGTTGTAACTCCCCATATCCGACTGGTCGCCAGTTTGAGCTACGGAATGTCACATTCGTTGCTAAAGCAATTACGATCAACTATATACATAATGAATCTATTTATACATGCAAATACATATATTACACATTCAAAATATGTTACATAATCATTTCTGGGTCTTATATGAACTTACAAAATCTCTTAAGGTGACTCGGGGTCGAATAAGTATCAAACTGTAAAATTTACAAAATATTGGGTTGGCGTCGCGACTTCAGGGGTTCCTCGTCACGACACAACTCACTAACGATTTATTGTCGCAATGTAGCCGTCTGTTTCTAAAAAAAAAAAAAATCCATTTAGTACCTATTCAAATCACCTAAACACATAATCAATTCTTTCATTCAATCATTTAACCAAAAATGCCACATTCATATGTTCAAATTTAATCATTAATCAACATTTATACATGCACATTACAAAAAAAAACTTCATTCAATAATTGATACTGTTAGAATTGAATGACCTGAATCCTTATTTAAATAAAATACAGTGGTAAAATAAAATAAAAGTAAAATCCATATAGAACTACACTTCTTTTATTTTATTTTAGAATAAGATTTTTTAAACCTTATTAAACTCCATTTATTTTATATTGATTAGAATAAGGTGTTTCAATCCTACTACACTCCTATTAGAATATGGTTTTACAAGCCTATAAATAGACATAGTCTATTCCTCTTGTAATCATTCGAATTCGACATAGTGAATTTTCTTCTCCTCTACCCGTGGTTTTTTCCCGAAAGGGTTTCCACGTAAAAATCTGTGTGTTCTTTATTTTTATTTCTCTTTTCTTTACGATATATTGTCATTACCGACATTCTATTTTTTACAAATTGGTATAAGAGCTTCCGAGTTGTTCATCTCGATCATAGTAATGGCATCTTTGAAGTATGAAATTCCGCTGTTGGATCGCAACACCAGATTTTTATTGTGGCGGATTAAGATGCAAATAGTTCTTGTGCATATGGATCTGGAGGATGCCCTGCTAGGGATAGATAAGATGCCTTCGACATTAACGGATGAAGAGAAGAAGCATAAGGATTGAAATGCGTTAACACAATTACATCTGCATTTGTCTAACAAAATTTTGCAGGATATGATGAAGGAGAAGATCGCCGCTGCATTATGGAAAAGGCTGAAACAAATATGTATGTTGAAAACTCTAACCAGCAAGTTGCATATGAAAGAGCATCTTTATGCTCATCGTTTGGAGGAAGGTGCGTCTGTGTATGAACACTTAACAGTGTTTAAAGAAATTCTCTCAAACTTGGAGGCCATGGAGGTTCAGTATGATAAGGAAGATCTAGGGTTGATTCTACTTTGTTCGTTGCCCTCGTCTTATTCAACCTTTAGAGACACGATTTATATAGCCGCGAGTCTCTCACAATTGATGAGGTTTATGATTCATTGACCTCATATGATAAGATGAAGCATCTTGTGGTTAAACCCGACTCTCAAGGAGAGGGTCTCATTGTTCGTGAGAGACAAGATCGAAATGCTGATGATGATCGTGGAAGGACACAGGAACGAAATCCTCGCGGTAAATCTAAAGGTAGATCAAAGTCTTCAAACAGAGGTAAAACTTGTAACTTCTACAAGAAAAAATGGTACATTAAATCTGAGTGTTATAAGTTGCAAAACAAGATCAAAAGGGAGGCTGAGAATCAAAAGGGAGACTGCGAATCAAAAGGGAAAACAACCAGAAAAATCTGGTGAAGCTGATGTTGTAGAAGACTACAGCGATAGTGAATTTCTAGTCGCTTCTATCAACAATTCTAAAGTGAGCGAGAAGTGGATCTTTGATTCGGGCTGCACCTTCCACATGAGTCCCAATCGGGATTGGTTTACAACTTACGAAATAATGTCTGAAAGTGTTATTTTGATGGGAAATAATGCTTCGTGTAAAATTGCAGGTGTTGGAACGATTAAAGTTAAGATGTTTGACGGAGTTGTTAGAACACTTAGTGACATGCGACATGTTCCAGAATTGAAGAGAAATTTAATTTCATTGAGTACTCTTGATTCAAAAGGGTACAGATACATAGCTGAAAGTGGGGTTTTAAAGATTTCCAAAGTTTCTCTCGTTGTGATGAAAGGGCAGAGAAAGACTGCCAAGTTATATGTTTTTTGGGTTCTCTTCATTCGTGGTACAACATTGTCGTTTCCTCTTCCTTGTCAGATGATGATATTACTAAACTTTGGCATATGCGCCTAGGGCATATAAGTGAGAATGGCATGGCAGAATTGAGCAAAAGATGACTTCCTGATGGGTAAGGAATTTGCAAACTAAAGTTCTGTGAGCATTGCATTTTTGGGAAGCGAAAGAGAGTTCGATTCACCAGAGGAATCTATAACACGAAGAGAATATTGGAGTATATTCATTTTGATCTGTGGGGGCCATTTAGAGTGCCTTCGAGAGGTGGAGCTAATTATATGCTAACTTTTATTGATGATTTTTCCAGAAAAATTTGGGCGTTCTTCCTGAAGCAGAAAAGTGATATGTTTTTCGCATTTAATTCTTGGAAAATTATGATTGAAAAATAGACGGGAAAATAAATAAAACACATCCGCACAGACAATGGCCTAGAGTTCTGTTCTGATGAGTTTAATGAACTATGCAAGTCAGAAGAGATCGTGAGACACTTAACAGTTCGTCATACTCCACAACAAAATGGCCTTGCGGAATGAATAAACAGAACGATCATAGAGAAAGTTCGATGTATGTTTTCGAATGTTAACTTACCGAAGTCATTTTGAGCCGAAGCAGCCTCTACTGCATATTTTTTAATCAATCGATCTCCATCCATTTCCATTGAGAAAAAGACTCCACAAGAGGTATGGTCTGGTAATCCTGCTAACTATTCTGATTTAAAAATCTTTGGGTGTCCTGCATATGCTCATGTTGATAATAGAAAATTGGAACCGAGATCCATTAAAAGTGTTTTTCTTAGTTATAAAGCTGGTGTAAAAGGGTATAAGTTATGATGTCCTGAAAATAGAAAAGTTGTGATTAGCAGATATGTTGTTTTTGATGAAACTGCTATGCTACCTAACTTATCTCTTAAAGACTCTTCCAATAAAGAAAATCAAAAGTAGGTGGAGCATCAGATTAATCCAGAATTTACAACAGAGTCGACTCCTCAAGCCAGTACAAAAGTTCAAAATAGAGTTGCTTCTTCACCACAATACTCTATCGCAAAAAATAGAACTAGAAGAGAAATTAAACCTCCAAAGAAGTATGCCGAGGCTGATCTAGTTGCTTATGCTTTAAATGTGGCTGAAGATATAGATGAAAACCAATAGCCATCTAATTATTCTGAGATGGTTAGCTGTGAAGACTTAGAAAAGTGGATGTTTGCTATGCAAAAAGAGATGGAATCACTCCACAAAAACAGAATATAGGATCTTGTGAAACTTCCTAAAGGTAAAAAGGTTGTTGGTTGTAAATGGGTGTTTAAAAAGAAAGAAGGGACTCCAGGAGTTGAAGAACCCAGATATAAAGCAAGGCTTGTTGCAAAGGGTTACAGTCAAATTCCAGAAGTGGGCTTCACAGATGTGTTCTCCCTAGTTGTGAAGCATAGTTCGATTCAAGCTTTGCTTGGTATTGTGGCCATGCATGATTTAGAGCTTGAGTAGTTAGATGTAAAAATTGTATTTTTGCATGGAGAACTTGAGAAGGATATTTACATACAACAACCAGAGGGTTTTACAGTCTCAGAAAAGAGGACTATGTTTGTTTGCTGAAAAAGTCCCTTTACGGTTTGAAACACTCACCAAGACAGTGGTACAAGAGGTTTGATTCCTTTATGATTTCTCATGATTTCAAAAGAAGCAGCTTTGACAGTTATGTTTACTTTAAGAAAAACAGTATGGTTCTTTTGTGTATCTACTCCTTTATGTTGATGACATGTTGATAGCAGCGAAAGATAAAGGGGAGATAAGAAAGGTCAAAGCCCAACTAAGTGAATAATTTGAGATGAAAGATTTAGGACCAGCAAAGAAGATACTTGGTATGGAGATTCTCAGAGATAGAAAAGCAAGTGAATTGTACCTAAGTTAGAAAGGGTACATTGAGAAAGTTCTTTGCAGGTTTAATATGCAAAGTGCTAAGCCTGTTAGTACTCCTTTAGTAGACCATTTCAGACTTTAATCGGCTTTGTCTCCACAATTAGATGATGAGATTGAGTACATGTCACATGTTCCATACTCTAGTACAGTGAGATCTCTCATGTATACTATGGTTTGTTCATGTCCAGATTTATCATATGCAGTCAGTGCAGTTAGCAGATACATGGTGAATCCTGGTAAAGAACATTGGAAAACAGTTCAGTGGATTTTAAGATACTTTCGAGGTACTACTGATGTTTGCTTACAGTTTGGAAGAACTAGAGATAGAGTCATTGGGTATGTTGATGCTGATTTTACTGGAGACATTGATAGAAGAAGATCTCTTACAGGTTATGTCTTTACAATCAGAGGTTGTGTAATCAGTTGGAAAGCCACTTTGCAAACTACAGTCGCTTTATCTACCACTGAAGCTGAGTACATGGCAATTATTGAGGCTTGTAAAGAAGCCATTTGGTTGAAGGGACTCTTTAGTGAACTCAATGAGGACCTTCAAATCAGTACAGTATTTTGTGACAGTCAGAGTGCCATCTTCCTTACAAAAGATCAAATTTTTCATGAGAGAACAAAACACATTGATGTTCAGTATCATTTTGTTCGTGATATTATTGCTCATGGTGATATTGTTGTGAGCAAAATTAGTACTCATGAAAATCCAGCAGATATGATGACTAAGGGCTAGTTTGGCAATGCTTTTGAAAAGTGCTGTGGAAAAGTACTTTTGAGAAGTGTTATTGAAAAGTTTGTTTTAAAATTTGAGTGTTTAACATTGCTATCAAAAAGTGCTTTTGAGAAATAAAATGTCTATTTTAGACATGTTATTATCAAGTAACAAATATAAATTTAAATAAAATTTAAATTAGTTAATATTATTATATTTTAGTAAGAATATAAAAAATTACTATAACTTGTTAATATTTTAATATATGAAATATAAAATTTTAAATATTTTTAAGTAATAAATATTAATTACTTAAAAATTTTAATTAGAATATATAAACTACATTTTAAATATTTAAATGTAACCATTAAATATTTTTAATTAATATTTTAAAAAATATTTTTTTTATTTTTAATTAATGATTTTAACACATTTGTAATTAAGTACCACAAAAAAAAGACAAAGTACTATGTTATTAGAGAGGTGAAAAAGTAATTAAGCACTAAAAGTGCTTTTGGGAGGGGAAAAGCTAAAAATTTTAGCTTCTCCTTTTTAGAAGTGTTTTTCAAAAGCACTTCTGAAAAGCCAAAATTCTAGCCAAAAGCAGCTTGTTCTGCACAGCTTTTCCTCCAAAAGTGCTTTTGGAGCCAGAAGTGCTTTTGAAAAGCAATGAAGAACTGGCCCTAAGTCACTTCCTATAACCAAGTTTGAACATTGCTTAGACTTGGTTGGTGTTCATTGTTGAAATTAAACCCTTAAGGGGTTTTATGGAAGAGGTGGAGAACTTGTTCGTTGAGAGTTTGCGATGAAGAACTTGTTCATTGAGAATTTGTGTCAAGGTGGAAATTGTTATAATTGAGTGACCCGAATCCTTATTTAAATAAAATACAGTGGTAAAATAAAATAAAAGTAAAATCCATATAGAACTACACTTCTTTTATTTTATTTTAGAATGAGGTTTTTTAAACATTATTAAACTCCAACTATTTGATATTGATTAGAATAAGGTGTTTCAATCTTACTACACTCCTATTAGAATATGATTTTACAAGGCTATAAATAGACATAGTCTACTCCTTTTGTAATCATTTGAATTCGACATAGTGAATTTTCTTCTCCTCTGCCCGTGGTTTTTCCACGAAAGGGTTTCCATGTAAAAATCTGTGTGTTCTTTATTTTTATTTCTCTTTTCTTTGCAATATATTGTCAATATCGACATTCTATTTTTTATATATACTTATGACAAATACTACATTTTTAACCATTTGACCATTTGATACCAATTCACTTCATTTAACATAACATAACATATTCATACTAAGTTCATTTCAATCTCAACCATATCAAAACATGACATTACAAAGTCATTTCTACTTAAATACCAACTTATCCATTTATGATATACAAAATCGACTCAAACCTAGGTACATATCATATATTAAACGGAAAAGGGGCTATAGAAACATTGTTGAGTTGAGGATCGCTGGCTGGATGTTGGATCATGTCTCGAGATTTCAAGATTTACCTAAACCTGCGCACGAAATAAACAAAATATACGTCGAGTAATAAAACTCAGTGGTACTTCCATGATTCAAGTTAATTAAACATCAATAACATTATATATACAAAACAACTCATTGCTACAACTAGTTCCAACCAAAATAGTTTCAAATCATATATCAAAGTCGAGATTATGCATATTCACATTTCAATACAATTCCATGATCACTCACTTATAGAATTTCAATGTTATATCATACCATTCCATCTATTTATCAACAATACATTCAATATCAATTCAATGCCAATCACTATTTCGTTTCATTATTCAAATTCCGTACCGAATTCATTAATTTGTCATATTTCTCTATCGGCCCTCTGGGCTTGTATAACCGGTTCACATGGTCTTTCATATGCTATTGATATTCATATATAGTGTCGAAACCATTTTTAAAATCGGTTTAAAAACGGGGATCGACTTTAAAAAACGAAAATGGGAGTCGCCACCAATCCCTTTTTACTTAGGTGTGATTGGATCACCTTGTAAAATGTTTTATTTTAAAACATTTGATTTTGGTCTACGAAAAACAAGAAAACGGGTTCGGGAGTCGGTTACGTATGAGGAAGGGTTAGCACCCTCATAACGCCTAAAAATTGGTACCTAATCGATAAAATCATGTCCAAATGTTTGAAACTTAAAAGTATTTAAAAATATGATTTCTAAAAAACTTTGATTTAAAATTTGAGAGTTCTTCGATCCGAAAGAATATAAACATCACATCCAACACGATTGGACACGATATTTTTAAACCCTCGTAACTAAGATCATCTCATGATTTAGTAAACTTGTTAAAAGGATATTTAATTATTTAGCCAAACGGGGAATCGAAACCCAGCACCATTGGGCACTATTTCCCGAATTTCTAAATACCAAAACATTGCCTTATTTAAAAAAAAACCTTTAGATAAAAAAAAAACTTCAAGCAATTTGAGTTAAAATTTGAGAGTTCTTCGATCCGAAAGAATATAAACATCACATCCAGCACGATTGGACACGATATTCTTAAACCCTCGTAACTAAGATCATCTCACGATTTACAAAACTTGTTAAAAGGATATTTAGTTATTTAGCCAAACGGGAAATCGAAACCCGGCACGATTGGGCACTATTTCTCGAATTTCTAAATACCAAAACATTGCCTTTATTTTAAAACCTTTTGATAAAATTCAGTAATCTTGTAAAAAAAAACATATTTTATTTTAAACAAAGATTCATGAGACAATATCGCATTTATACATTTATCAAACATAAATATTAAAAGCAATTACGGCATACTAACATTTCATATCTATATAAATAATAATGTAATGATAATGTAGAATAATGATTAATAAAAAAAACTATACAATGACAATCATAAATAAATAAATGAAATAATATGGGCAAATAAAATATAAAACAATAAATATCAAAATAAAAAGAAAATTATTAAGTAGATATGAAATTTTTTTATGCAAGATTAAATAATAAATAAATAAAATAATGAAAATTACATACGTATAATATAAACAATGCATTATAAAAAAATTATACTACATAATATTTTAGAAGTAATATATAATATAATATAATAAATACAAAAATCTAAAAACATATATAAGATAGAAGTTATAAGATAATATATATACATATAAAAAAAGGGGGTTATAAATAAATAATATATGTAAGATATATACATGCAATAATTATAAAAAGTACATATAATAGATAATATGAATAGAATATATTACATAATATATAAATAGATTTTATACAAAAATAAATTTTAAAAATAATATAATATAATACTATATAATATAAAGATCTTGAAAACATATAATATAGTAATATATAGAAATAATATATAATGAAAATAATTTTAAAATAAAAAATAATAATAATAGTTTAATATATAAAGATATTACATAAAAAATATATATATAAATTTATACTATTAATGTATTAGTATATGAATAATAAAGAAAATAATATAGATTATCTAATATAGTAAAATAATTTAATACAATATTAAAATAATAAAATAAAAGGATAAAAAAGGAAATTAAAACAAAGAAACAGGGATTAAAATGGCAATTTTGCCGAGTTTCAAAACGGCGTCGTAATAAAATTAACCTTTAATGCAGACCGAGGATTAAATTGGAAAAGAATATGAATTTTGGGGCCAAATTAAAAATAAAAAGAATTTAAATTGAACAGAATTAAAAATAATAAAAATGCGGGAGGACTAAAATGGCAATTAGCCCATTTAATAAAAACGCGCGGATCCTCCCCGGGTCGGGTCAACGCGCGGGTCGCAGGTCTTAAAACGACGTCGTTTTGGCCTTAAAAGGGAACCCCAAAAACGACGACGTTTCCATGGCCTATACAAAATAAATTTCGGCCCAAAAAAACTCATTTTTAACACCGTTTCAAAAAAAAATTCCTGGATTGCTCTCAAACCCTTTTTTTCCTCCGTTCTTGGTTGGTCACCGAACCTTCGAGCTACGCGCCCAACGCGCTATACGCGCCACTACGAACGGTGGCCGGAGGCCGAATTTCGCGATTTAAAAGGTAAACTTTTCGTGTTATTTTTTTAAAAAAAATCAGTATATTTACATAAAAATAGATCGAAAGAAAAAGAAAGAAAATAAACCAAATAAAAAAGAAACAAGAAATCACCTTTACTGTTAAAAAAACTTTCTGTATATTTTTTATTTCGGTATCTTTTTTTTTAATCCCCCACCTTTTTTTACAGAAACTAGGCTTTTATAGCCTTGAAAATAAAAATAAAAATAAAAGGAAATGTTGATATTGCCATTCTTGTTGCTGTTTGTTTCCTTGTTTGCGCAGGTGATTGACGAAGATCTCGCAACGATGGAGTGGTTCGGGAGCGGATCGTGGCGCGACTGGAGACTTTGCGTGGGTGCGAGAGCCATTGCGGCACGACGTTCGGGATCTTTGCATGCGGCGCCTAGGGTTTCCCGAAACCCCTAGGCTACCAATCTGATTAAGGTCTTGGGCCTTTTGGGCCGCCCGAGTCCGGGTCTAGTCTGCATTTGGGATCTCTTGGGTCATAGTTTTGGGTCAAGGGGTTTAATTTGGGTTCTTTGGGTAGTTCGGCCGTGTGTAACGCCACTGAGTTTGGTTTAAGGGTCTGTTTGGTATTGGGCTATGTAAATGGACTGTTAAAACTGTTTATTTATTTTTTATTTTGTTTTTTTCTTTTTCTGAACGGGCCCGGGCAAAACGGGTTCCTACATATAGTAAATTTGAATTTGTAGTACCATTACTTATTATCAAATCAATATGAGCATTATTTAAACCATTTACGTTTTACATTCCCTACTAACATGAATCAGACTCGAACGGATACATGGATTCCAATCAACACACCAATTTGGCACGCAATGCTTCATCAGAATGTTTGAAGTGTAACACCGTAGTTCTAGTGGATCTTAAGTTTTGGGCGTATAGTAATAAAAAGGCTGTCTGGCCTGGTGTTATCTGCCCAAATGATCATTTTGGCGCATATGTGTGGGCATATAGTAACCACCATAAGGGTAAGAATTTGATTTTCTAATGTTTTACCATGTATTAATGAGACGTCCATGTTAAGGAATAAAAAAAGTAAAGATGGGATGAGTATTCACCAAAGGTATAGTACGCTTGGATTGTATGTAATACTATGTTAGTTAGATTTTAAGTAATCTAGTTAGAAACCGATTGTATAATTTAGACTAATAAGTTTGATGAAGGGAACTTATTTATATTTTTCTCGAAAACTATAGACCAATAAGAAGACAAGTTCTGATATACATGACACTTGTTAAATTCCACTGAGCAAGATGAGTCATATTTATATGTGAGAATATGTTCTGAAAGGGGTTCTTCTTTCTTATTTTTTCTTTTCCCTAAGTGGTATCTACTGAAATCTTCCTTAAATCTGAAGGTATCTTACCTCGACGATCTAAAGGCTAAGGTTCTTTTATGATCAGTAGTTACTTTGCATCAGGGTAAGTATTTTAGCTCTACATATTAAGTTCTAAATGAGTAAATCTGCATTTGGTAACTGAACAGTGAGACTGTAAGTATAAAGTTTTTGCATGGGATTGACAGCGCTTGAAATGATAAACAACTTGTATGTATAAGAGCAGTAATGGTGTTATTATGTTTTGTAAGTAATGGTTGCGGTTTCATGATGGAAGTTTGAATTTGGAGTTCAAGCTGTTGTATGTGGGTGATAGGTGAGTCTTTAGTCTGACTATTGTGTGTATACTGTTCATATCAAAGTATGTTTATAAGAAATTGATTGAACTCTAGATCTGAAGTCATGAGCACATGTATTTCCACATTACCACACTTTATTTTTTAATCGATCAATTGGGATCATCTCATATATATATCACAATTATAATATAACATAATATAAACAACTATAAACAATTATAAAATAGATATATAAAGAGATGAGTAATTAAAATAAAACTGTCAGCCAATGTTTCCATGGTTCTATTTTTAGAAAATAAATGGAAAACAAAATTACATAATTTTTCACTACAAGGCATTCATTGGATCTTCAACCGCCATCGCTCCATCTTCTCCTTACCATGGACTCCATTTGAAAAAAATACATTTAAATCTTATGTCTGTTTCTAACTCACAAGAATTTTATGAAATTAAAAAAAAATCCTACGTGGAGATGATAGTTCACAGTCTATTATCAAAAAACCACAACCTTGACAAAAAAAACAATAATATAACAAACATATAATATTGCATCAATTCCCATATATAACTCAAAACATGCATAAGATCTAAAGAATACCACTTTCTATATAATTGAATCACTTAAGAAGAAGATAAATCTATTTTGATTACTTGTTTATACTTATAGATAGATCACAACCTGACTCTGATACTAATTGTTGAAAAATCGACTTCGGAAAACGCAACGAAAAATAGGTTTAAGGGAAAATCAAAGTTTAATTTTTTTTTTCAAAAATAAGAACTTGGTTGTGTTATCCAAAGTAATACACACTTAATCAAAATAATACCTTTATGATTTGTCTAGGATGAACTCTTCGACCAAGTAGTCTTCTTCGTTATCTTCAAGCTCACGTCTTTCGAGTGCGGGCTCGCTTCCAATTAGAAAAATTTTCACAAAATTACCAATAGGGAAATTTTGTAATTTCTCTAAACTTCTGGGGTCAAGTTGTAAATAAAAATAATATCTCTAGAAATTTTCTGAAATAATTTCTTTAGAGAATTTTCTCTTTACAACTTTTTTTGAATTTAAATGTATGAGAATAATGACCATGCTCTTTTTATATATTGAGAGTTTAGAGAGAGGTGAACTAGGATTAGAATTAATCACATTAATATTAAATTAATAAAATATTATAAATATAAATATAAATATAAATATAAATATAAATATAAATATAAATATAAATATAAATATAAATATTAAATTAAATTAAATATATCATATTAATATAAAATTAATAAAATACTATCTAGATAAATATTAAATTTATTAAAATAATACTATCTTTGGAAAAATTAATTTGAAATCAAATTACTCGGTAGAGTCCAACTAGAAGTATATTTTCCCACTCCTCTGCTGTCGGAGAACTATCGTCGCCGACCATTCGTCGGCCGCTGGATCGCCACCGTCACATTTGTCGTGCTTGATGGTGCCGTCGTTGGCCCGACTCTCTTTGACACCCCAAATCGTCTCCTCTTTGCCCAAATGGGCTTGGTCAGCTCGACACCACCTCGTGAGGATGTCAATATCGTGGCTGGGGCGGGGCTGGCTATTTGAACGGCTGGCCCTGTGCCCAGCCTATCCCTTTTCCCCGATCGGCAAGTGCCTGCCTAGGCTGGTCGTTTGCACGACTAGCTGCATAGGGTGCAGCATCCCTCGGCTTGGCGTTCGCCGATAGGCTTGGATGAAACCCCCAACAAGCTGTTTGAATAGTTTGTTGTCATGGCCGGAGGCACCATCGGTCAGGTATTTGTGTGCCTGACAAGTGCGGTGATCGGTTCTGTTGTTGCCAGTTCGGTCTGAGCTAGTGACGACCCGATCGGTCCAATCAGGCACCGGTTGGACTGTCGGCTCTGTTTCACACACCGGGCCTAGTTCAATCAGTTTTGATTTTCGGTTTCGATTTTTAGTTCTCGGGTCCAATTTTCAAGTTCAATTACCCATTTGCCTAATTGTTTGACTTGAAAATTAATTTCCAAAAATATCATATTTATTTTAATTAATTTGATTAATTTAATTTTACTTGATCAAAATTAATTATTCAAGAAAATTCTTTAATCAAATTCTCTAGTTGAACAATTCTCATGACTACCTAATTTAATTCCACATCGAATAAATCGACTCAATTAAATTATTTCCAAAATCGTAGAATTTTCTTCTGATTCAAATGCAGTCCGATTGAGCTTTTGTTGAGGTAGCAAATGGACCAATCAGACATATACAATTAGGCTCGAGTTAATTACAATTATGTCCTGAAGCATCGTTTCAATAATTCACAATTTACTTAATCATGGAGTCAGTCCACAAAAAGTACCATGATTGAAAACTCCTTATTATATACTCTTTACGAAAACAATTATCATGGAGTCAGTCCACAAAAAGTACCATGATTGAAAACTCCTTATTATATACTATTTGCGAAAACAATTCATCTAACTGCTTTGTCCAATGATCTCGTCATGTGTGTGTTACCCTCATATGATATTCTTGATTCCTTTAAGTTAAATCCGTTCACTCATACAATCTTGTTTTATCTCATTGTAACCATTGTGTCTTCGTAATGACTAATATGATCATTGTTAACTATGACTATGATAAACTGCTCGTTCAAGAACGAGCAACCCGTGACCACGCTCCATAATTATCAATCCACACAATACCAATGAGAGGATAACGTTAACTCTTTAATCGAGCTATGAATTTCATTTTTGCTGGTAAAGTCATGCTATACACAAGTCATGTACCCAACATACCGGCTATCGGCTCGATCAACTTTAGAGCATAAACCTCCACCTATATCAAAGCACATAAGTTACATACGTATGGACAGTGACTAACTTAGGATTTAGGTAAGTCACACCATGAACATTACAAGTGAATTAATTTACAAACGGATTCAGAATTAATTCAACTTGAGTACAGTCTAGTGTATCATTCTTTTAATGAGTACATTTATGTCTCTACCCGTGGAGTCAACTGCTTCGATAGCCAAGACTAGCCATCTCCTCGATTGGAATTGTAGACAACATAATAATCTTTCTAAGTATTTGAATCAAATGAATCAAATGCTCATTTTGATTCTTTTACGAGATTACAAACTCGTTTAGATTATTTACTGAAATAAGTTGTCTTTCTCGCAATGTAAACGTTCTTGCAGTGCCACTTATCATCAGTTCGAACTTAGACAATCAATGAGCTAATATTTGCTTATCACAATTTTGTTATGTATGCAAAACAGGAAAAGCAGAAACACAAAAGATATAATAGTGAAATGCAAAATTAACTTTATTTATTTATTCATTCGTCGTTCAAATAGATAAAAAACAGTTACATGTTTACTAAAATATTGACACATTTCCCAACAAAAATAATGTCAAACTTTTTAGCCTTCGTTTTAAAGGGAGAATAATATCAATTTTCAAGACGAATCAAATTAAGCAAAAATATTTATTTAGGATTGTTATCGTTTGCCACATGTAGAGGCGAATTTAGGGAGGGCTGACAAGGCCCCCGACCCTCCTAAATTTTTGTAAAATTACTTTTTAAGCCCATTTAATTTTTAAAATTTTAAATTTTGATATTTTAATTAGTGTTTAGAAAAAAGGACAAATTTGTGTTCCCCACAAAGCTTTTCAAAGTTTTTTAAATATGATTTCTTTTATAGAATTTATATTTTATATGATAAATTTAGTAATTAATTCGGTAAACTAATATAAAATAGTATTTAAACATGTATATTTTATAAAAATACCCCTTCCCTTATTAACATTAATTCTGACACACCCCTGATCATGTATCCCTTTAATCAAAACTAGCATTTAAAAAAGATGCTTCTAATTATTTTTGTGCCCATCATATGCTTTTAATTTAGATTGCCAATTTTCGAAACTGTTTTCCTACCTGAATTAAATTCGTTTGTGTAGTAAAAAAGAAATTCATAATTAATTTGAAATTTTGTTATTTAAACTTACATTTTTTAAATGAATAATGATATTAATAGAGTTAAAATTCGATTCACATTTTGGCTGAAAATATATATGGGTTATTCCGGAAAGATGAATTAAGCCGGTGACTTTAGGTCCCTTTAGTCAAAATTGCATTAGTTTGACAAGCCACTTATCTGTAAATACTGCATTAAAGAACTCAATCAATAGCTTGGTAAGATTCTTATCAAGATTATGATCGCTTCTCTACCTAAAGTTTTGATTGAAGTTTTTGAACTAACCACCCTTTAAAATTCAAGCAATGTTAGGTTTATCCATTTAATATCATCCAATCTATCCAATGGATGAAATCAACCTTCCCAAAATCACTTTATCAATCCATTCCAACTTCCCAAAATGACTTTCATTCATTTGGTTCTTTTTTTTGCATATATATATATATATATATATATAAGAAAGAAGGCTATGCTTCAAGAAAACATGCATTATTGATGATTTTGGAAGGAGATTTTGACAAAGGGAGGGGTCCAGGTTTTCGTGTATTCTGGTTAATCAGCCATAATAAGCCCATTGCCATATTATAACACGCCATCTCATAATTTGTAGTAAAAGTAGGGATTCGAGCATGAAATTCAGGAAACTGACATGATTTTGTAAAATCTCTGATAAAAGTCAGATAAAGTAACCTACTCGTGCAAGCCAACGAAACCAACCAACCAACCAACCCCAGGGCGGTCTCTCAGGTAATGTATTGGTGTATGGACCAGTAGCCTAACTCTACTCAAATGTCCGTACTTCATCCTTTAGAACAATACCCTTGTCTTGTAATGAGGTTAAAGTTTTCTGTCTCTTTCCTTTAATGACGTTTCTTCCATTGAAAGGACTCTTTGTCTCTTTACACTCACACTTGTCCCCATCATATAGTGAAGTTTTGTCAATATTTTTAACTCAACTCTGTCCTATATAATAACTTCTTCTCCTGAGTACAATAACATGCAAAAAACAGTTGCATTGCTGCTAATAGTTTGTCTTGATTCTTATTCTCAGGTATGTTTCTTTCAGTAATTTGATTCTATGTATGCCATGTATTCGACACATGTTTCAAGTCCATTCATATTATGACTTCTGAGAAAATGAGCTCTGTTTTCAGTTGTGATTTAGGTTTGGTATTCAAATGGCGGATATTAGCAATAGTACCAAAGGGTTTGCAGTGAAACAAGGAGAACCAACTCGGGTCCTTCCTGCAGAAGAGACAAAGAAGGGTCTTTATTACCTGGGAAACCTTGACCAAAACATTGCAGTCATAATTCGAACCATTTACTTCTTTAAGTCAGAGTCTAAAGGGAATGAAGATGCTGCCGAACAAGTTAAAAATGGTTTGTCAAAGATTCTTGTTCATCATTATCCACTTGCTGGGCGACTAACCATCAGCTCCGAAGGGAAGCTCATAGTGGACTGCACCGGGGAGGGGGCTGTTTTTGTGGAGGCTGAAGCTAATTGTGGGATCGAAGAGATGGGGGACATAACAAAGCCTGACCCTAACATTCTTGGAAAGTTGGTTTATGAAATTTCTGGTGCTCAGAACTTGCTAGAGATACCTCTTTTGGTGATTCAGGTTTGGGGATTGCTTTACTCTTTTGTTTCTTGTCTATCTTGCACATGTCAAAGTGGATCTTTTGGCAAGTAAAACTTGTTAACCTTAGTGTTACTGCTGTGTGCTATGCTTAGTCTCTTTCGAAGGACCTTTACATATTTACCTTACTCTTCATTTTTCCTAAAATATCTGCCTCATGAATTAAGGTACAATCTTTGAGTTTATGATCAATTTTATAAAAACTTGAACATACACGTTACTCCATATTCAGCACATACTTGAACATACACGTTACTCCATATTCAGCACATACTTGAACATAGGCAAAGGATAAATGGAAAATCTAGGGAATTGGATATACATGTGATATATAATATATATCTTACACCTGAATTTGAAGGTGAGAACATCGCAGAGGTTTTTATACTAAGTGTCGATTGTGTTTTGCCCTTTTCACTTAAAAATGGGTAAATTAATCATTATACATTAAATAAAAAAGTAAACAAGTCCTTTTGTTAAAAATTCATCTATTTTTACGGTAAAAAATCGATCTTTATACATTAGCATGAAATACACGTGACATGTCACGTGTCATTGTTTGATTGTTTTGTTAGTTACGTCAATTTTTTACAATACAAATGGATGAAAAATTTCATAGAAAGGATCGATTTGCTTTTTGATGTAAATAAAGATTAATTTGCCTATTTTTGAATGAAAAGAGTAAATGCAATTTACCTCCTAGTATACCTATTTTTGAATGAAAAGAATAAAATGCGATTTATCTCCTAATATAAGGGCCTTTATGGTACTTTTACCGAATTCGAATCCCATATGTAGGAGCATATGATGAAATAACCTTTATTTGCTTTCAGATTTATTATTTTAAGAAAAGTAAGAGGTAAGAAACTTGATTCCAGGTGACTAGATTTAAGTGTGGCGGATTTTCTATTGGGATGAGCATGAACCACTGTATGCTTGATGGGATTGCTGCTATGGAATTTGTGAATGGATGGGGTGAAGTTACCAGAGGCTTGCCATTAAAGACCCCTCCATTTTTAGACAGAACCATACTGAAACCCCGAAACCCACCTATGATAGAGTTTGAGCACCACGAATTTGATGAGATTGAAGATATATCAAACACAAACAAGCTGTATGAAGAAGAAGAAATGGTTTACAAGACCTTCCTGTTTGATCCAGATAAGCTTGGACAACTCAAGGAACAAGCCCTTGAAGATGGGGTTTTATCCAAATGCACCACATTCGAAGTCCTTGCAGGGTTTGTGTGGAGAGCTCGATGCAAAGCATTAAACTTGGTTCCTCAGCAAAAAACTAAGCTCCTCTTTGCTGCTGATGGGAGAAAAAGATTCATACCACCATTACCTGAAGGTTTTGCAGGTAATGGGATTGTTTTAACATATTCAATCTCCACTGCCGGTGAGTTAGCTGAGAAGCCATTATCATTTGCTGTGGGATTGATCCAACAGGCGGTCAAATTGGCGACAGACAGTTTTATGCGATCAGCGATTGATTATTTTGAAGTGACTAGAGCTAGGCCATCTTTGGATGGAACTGTTCTTATTACAACTTGGTCTAAACTATCTTTTTACACCATAGATTTTGGTTGGGGAGAACCCATTTCAACAGGGCCTGTTGCTTTGCCTGAAAAGCCAGTTCTGCTTTTCCTTCCTCATCAGAAAGATAAGAAAAGCATTAATTTACTGTTGGGGTTGCCTGTTTCAGCAATGAATAGCTTTGAAGAACTGATGCAGGTTTAAGCAGAAGAAAAAAAGAGACATGTTTTATACCAAGTTATTTGATGTCAGATACTCAGATTCATATGTTGCATGCATTCATTATCTGAGGATTTTCTGACAGTGGGTTTTTGGTAAATTGAAGAACAAAAATAACCTCAGATCAGATAGACTCTGAAATCTGAGTCATATAATTTGTATTATAAGTGGTTAAGTGTTCCGTCTATATTCGTTTGTTTCAGTCATGTATTGGGTTACTGTATCCGAATAAGAAAGCCTGAAAGGATCATTGGTGATTCACCTGCTTCTTTATTTAAATTTGGGTTTGAAATATGATAACTAAAAAGAAGAATATTTTCATTTAAATTTATTTCACTCCTACTCAAATTACCTATTTAATTATTTCAAAATTACTCACTGACTCGTTTATATCGGGTAAATATCTCAATAATACCAAAAAAAATCAAAATTTACCGGAAAGTATAGGTTTCAGGAAAATTGACCGGAAAGTGCAATTTTCCCAAAAAACGCGTCCACGTCAGACGCGTTTTTGGGGGAAAACGGCCTAAAGCGCGTCCACTGGGGCGCTTTTGGCCACCTCAAGAAAAACGCTCCCACGGGGCGAGCTTTTCTTGAGGTGGCCAAAAGCGCCCCCCGGTGGACGCGCTTTAGGCCGCTTTCCCAAAAAACGCTACCGACGTGGACGCGCTTTTGTGAGTTTCCTTCCGTCTCCGGCAAAATAATTTTGAGGAGACGTTTGAAACAAACCGTGGCGGCGGCGCTCCACGTGGGACGCGCTTTTGCTACAAAGATGGTATCGGGCACAATTATTTTGAGGAGACGTTGCGTAACAAAACCGTGACCGAAAACGCTCCCACGTGGACTCTCTTTTGCTATAGTGGTCTCCTAAGCAAAATTATTTTGAGAGACGTTTCAACAAACAAAGTGGCCAAAAACGCTCCCACGTGGACGCACTTTTTGCTACTGATGCTCTCCGCAAAATTAGGCTATAAATCACCCAAATTTCATTCTCGCTTAGCGAAAACCAAATTCAAGCAAAAGGAAAAAAAATTGAAAATGAGTGAACGATATTAATCTTTGTTATTTACTACGATGGTGAAGTGCGAGACACCGAAAATGGTGTTGTTTTCTTATCGGAGAACACAACACGATTGAGTTTTAATCGAACGTCGATTTGGTAGAACTTCGCAAAAGAATTAGGCGTAAAATATTCGGAACAACGCCAATGAAAGTTCATCTATTAAGTATAGATTTTGCGCTTGGTTGATCCGGTGAGATATGACTCATTCGACATCAAAGGTCCTCGGAGCCTTGAGGCAATGGTGGAGACTCATCTTGCCGATGGTTCACCCTATATCAAGGTATATGTAGAATTTTCATCTCCAAGTGATCCGTCGCGACCTCAACATCTAGTATCGTTCGAGGGGAATACACGACCCCAAGTCGACACTCAGTAAGTGGGAGGCAAAACACGTAAGTGCCCGTGTGCGATCGTAGTATGGAAAACATAACCCCGCACGACACTTTCGGTTGGTGGATGGGACATGCATATCCGCTCGATCGACGTCCGATGATAGAAATACGTATTGGGGGCGTCGTCAACTTCTAGTGGTTGGCAATCCACATACGATTGGAATCATGAAAAGATGTTTAAGGAGGGATGATGTACTCCCGACGACATCCACCGCGAGGGGCCTCGTTTGTTGCGGTTATATGGAGGGTCGGACGATGAATCGATGTGGATCCACCTCGAGAGCCGTGGCCCGACGGTGCGCGGTTGGATTATTTTCTCAACCGGAGCCCGCTCCAATTGTACCAAGAAGCGTTGAGGCGATTGCACGAAGAAGAAGAAGATCCGCTATTCGGGTATACTCACCTCCAGCGCACATGCATAATGTCGATCTATCTCAAGATGATGCATTGGAGTTTCTGAACTACCACACCGAGGCGTGACCGCACAAATTCTTTGTTGGATTCGGACGAATTAGAAGTTGGTAACCGCTTTTCCAACAAGAATACTTTTCTTGGTGCATTGAAACAATACAAAGATCGAGAACGGGGTTAACTACACTATGGTTAAATCAAACCTCGATAGGTACGAGGCGAAGTGTGCGATGCAAGACGGCACATGTTCATGGAAAATCATGGCGTCGTTGAGAAAAGGACGAGGATGTGGGAGGTGAAAAAGTACAAAGGTTCGCATACATGTCTTACCTGCAGATAAAGTACCACTATGTGTTCAATGATTTCGAATAACACTAATATTATGTAATGTTGCATTATTTAACGTTCGCTTACGTTGTGTGTGTAACACAAGATCATCCGAGGATGGATTCGGACATGTTGGCTAATTTAATAATCCCGACGGTGAAGGCCGATCCCAAAACTACAAATCTTTGGCCTTAATTGGCAATATTCGTAGCCAAATGGGGTACACGCCTCTTACGAAAGGCTTGGATAGCCAAGCGGCGCGTTGGAAAAGTTGCACGGTCGATGGGGCGCTTCATATAATGAAGTGTGGCGGTGGTGTCGTGTGTTGAGACGTATGTCCCGAGCGGCTGCGGACCTTGAAACGGAACCGGCGTACTACAACGATCGTCTACTCCGTGGATGCGCAGTGTTCAAGCGCTGTTCTGGACATTTAAGCAATGCCGAGATGCTTTTACATACTGCAAGCCATTGGTACAAATTGACGGTACCTTCATGTATGGTAGATATACGCGCCGGCTATTGCTAGTGTGGCACAAGACGGCCGTGGAGAATCCTTCCGATTGCATTCGCAATAACACCGAAGTCACCGATGATCGGGACTTCTTCCTATCTAGGTTAAGGAGGCATGTCCGCCTCAACCCGACATATGCGTTATATCGGATCGGGGCCCCGGAATACTTGCGGCAATAGAACGACAGGGAAGCATGTGGCATCGCACACACCATCGATATTGCTTGAGGCATGTTTCATCCAACTACTATGGGCAACACCGATCTAAAAGATAGAAACGGCAAGTGACCGATATGGGTATGAAATATCTATTAATATAATTTCTTTTGAAATTTTCAATGTATTCGCAATTGAATAGTGGTATGTAATATTCGCTATCAACGTATATTGGCAGGGTACGAGATCAATAAAGACCATTTTCACGAGATGTTGGCCAGTTTACGCGCAGATAACGCCGAAGGCGTAGAGTACCTGTGCAATATTCCTTTTGAACAGTGGACACAAGCATATGACGGCGCTACGATATGGTCATATGACCACAAACCGGCCGAATGCATAAATTACGTGCTAAAAGGAACCCGTCATCTCCGCCGACATACAGCGGTTTTGCGGAGACATATTTTCATTTAAGCGGCACTATTTCCGAAGAGAGCAAAAGAGTTATCGAGGCGTATGCAAGGAGGCCATGTATGGAGCCCGGGTCTTGCAAGAAATTAACCGTGGGAAGGCACGGCGAACACCATGCACACAAGGTGTGTCACGACCATGACGACCCTATGGTTTCGTGTCACGAGTTTGACAGATCGAACCAAGGTATTGTTGGCGGGCATTATCGTGTACACTTGACGAATAGGACATGCGATCGTGGATATTTGATGCACCGTTACCCCATGCGCTCATGTACTTGCGGCTTGTCATAATCTTTGTCTTGACCCCATGAGCTATGTCGACGAAGTCTACAAATTAGAAAACATGTACAACGTGTGGAGACACGTATTCCCACCAGTCCCAGATGAACGTAAGTGGCCATCGGTATCGCTTGCACCATATAAGTCGTTGCTGCCGGATAGAGAATTGAGGCGCAAACCAAAAGGTCGACCTACCTCGACTAGAATACGCAACAATATGGATATCCGAGAACCGACCAACCAAAGTCAGCGGTGCGGGTGGTGTAGGAACCCGGGCCATAAATCTCGCTCGTGTCTAAATCGGACTAGTTGACCGTGTTCTTAGCTTGTTTGTCTCTTGCTGGCTATGTAATTTCTGTTTTTTTGGAGGAAAACGGTGAACTTTTGTACAATAACTCAAATTTATTAAATATAAGATAATTAAATTGCAAAAATGAAAATTAAACCATTTCTATTTTATCAAAGATATTAAAACTAAATTAAAAAAATTAAATTACAAAAGAAATAACATTAAACTCAATTTTATTAAATATAAAAAAAATTTATATTGCAAAAAACTAAATTATCAATGAAAACTTCTTATTTATTAAATATACTACAACTAAATTACAAACAAATAAAAATAAAGAAAACTTCTTATTTATTAAATATATTAAAACTAAATTACAATAAAATAAAAATAAAAACAATTTCTTATTTTATTACATATATTAAAATTAAATTACAATAAAAACTTAAACAATTTCTATTTTATTAAAGATATTAAAATTAAATTACAATAAAAAAATTAAACAACTATTATTTTATTATATATATTAAAACTAAATTAAAAAATATAAAATAAAAATAAATTTTTATTTTATTAAAAAAATTAAATTAAATTACATACAAAAAATACACAACTTCTATTTTAGTGAAGATATTAAAATTAAATTACAAACACAAATAAAAAATAATTTTTTGATTCAAAAAATAAAAAAAATAATTACAATTTAAAAATAAAAAGCCCATCCTAATCAATGTTGATGCCTGGTGGAAACCAAAGCCACAGAGGGCGGCGGTCGCGATTCTGTACCGATTCCTCCTTCTTCTAGCTTCCGACGGGGTCGTGGAACCTCGGCGGGAATCGGGTTCCTCCGGTGGTGGGTCCGGTTCGGGTGTTGCGATGATGACCCACATTGATAAAATAATGACCCGGAGGTGTTTGCATAAACCACGGCGGGGTGATCGCATCCCGTCTTTGTGAAGGAGCTTGGTAGAAAGAATCGCTCCCGACGGCGCCTCCTCTAATCCCGACGTCGGCCTCACGATCGGTGCTAACGGAGTTGTCGGGAATGGACTCGAACCCGCCATGCATTCCAACTCGGGGTGGGACTAGGAGAAGAAACATATATGGGTTAGGAGGATACATATAAGCGGCGAGTGGTACGCACTTTGGCATAAATCGTGGGCCGCCGTGATGTCGGTGTTGCCACCGAACTGATGGGGCCCGGTGATTGTGTAGGCGCTGTTGATGGGCTCGGATCGTGTAGGCGCTGTTGCTTTGGCGGGTGGATCGTGTAGGCGCTGTTCTTTGGGCCCGCCTCATCACCCCTTCTCCTTGAATGTAAAGGGCCCGACGTTCCCTTCGCCGCGAATTTGCCGCCGCTCTCTTCATCCGGACAACAGATACTGACTTGCCATGGATTCTAAACCATGGCATGTACTCCGGCACGCACGCTAACTCAGGAACTATGATTGGTTCCCGGTTAGGTAAAAAGTCATACCGGTTCTCCCACGTCTCGATATGTTCTGACCAAAATCTTGGCCAATCCGCAGTCTTTCTTTGCCAGTAAGTCCACTTTGTGCTCATCATCGAGCACCACGGGAGAGGCACGGAATCGGTTGCCGGCATCCAAATTGCCGCAGAACCCGATCTGACTGGTGCATCTCCACGGTTGAGTAGGTGATTAACGGGACCTTAACGTGCCAACTGTTCGGATTTTGGAGGAACTCCTCCGGAATTACTGCCCGAATTTCGGGATCCTTGTACGGTGTCCATTGAAACTATATTAACATTACCAAAATATTAGTTATATACATAATACTAGACACTACATACGAAATACTAAATTATAATAACGAAATTCGACACTTACTTGTGATTCCGACCGTTGTTCCAATAGGAGCCGTATATCCTCAAGCGAGTTAGGTATTCCAACATGACTCGTCGGATGGTTCCACCTAATTAAATAAACTTTTAGCATGCAATTATACTATAAATCTACGACATAATTGTAAAATATAATATTAAATTTACCTCGTTATCAGTGGGAATGAATATGGCTGGTCGAGTCGAGGACGTAAAAATGGAAATCGAAACCATGCCCATGATGCGATAGTGATAGGCAACCTCCGATTTTTGCTTTACTCGGCGTCGCCGCCCGCACATCTCCCAGTACAACCTCGATAGCACGGCAGACCCCCAACTCAATTCACCGGCCGCTCAAATCAACAAGTTTCAGAGCCATCTCGTGGAAGAGGTTTCTAGAGAGGTCCGGCATCGAGATAGCCTCCAATTATCTCAAGTATGTATGCCCGCAAGATACCGTATTCTTTCTTCTTGGTCGAACCTTCATTCGGCTGCGGAAATGCGTCTCGTAACCAACCCATATCGATCCGAGCTCCTTGAATTTTATCCGGAATGACACCCAGAAGCTCGTAGCATACGGCCATCCAATCGAGAGATGTTACGGACCTGGTGACTACCGACCCGTCCATCGGTAATCCCAACTGTAACTGCACATCTTCTAAGGTGATGGTACACTCTCCGCATGGCAGATGGAAATTGTGCGTCTCGGGTCTCCACCTCTCTATCAACGAGCTGATCAAAGGCGGGTCCAACTTGAACCCCCGGCCTATCGTGGCCATGTGCCAAAAACCCGCTTCCCGCAGGTAATTCTCGATCAATGGCGATGGGGGACCAGGCATGTTGCGAATATAACATTGCAACACTCGATCTACAGACTGTTTAAAAAATTATAAAATTCAAAATTAATTAAAATTACATAATTAAAAAAATTTAATAATATTGAAAAATTAACATTCAAACTTACCATTTTCATTTGCTCGACGGCAATGTGCTTGTTGTCCGGGCGACGTAATTCCCGCCATTGTACTCGATAAAAAGTATTTTCAAATTTTCCAAAAATAGATATATTAAAAAAATTATAAAGGGCTTTTTCAGTAAATAGTAAAGGACTATTTTGAAATTTGAGCGTAAATTTCAAGGACTTTGAGAGAAACTTGAGAGAAAATTGAGAGCAAATTGAGAGAATAATGAGAAAGGATTGAAGTGTGAAAAAATGAAGGGTTGGGGGTATTTATAGTTTTTTTTTTTGACCGTTGGGGGCCAACGGTCAAAAAAATTTGATCGCACGCACGGCCTAAAAGCGCGTCCACTGGGGCGCTTTTGCCACCTCTCGAAAAGCGCCCCGTGGTGGGGCGTTTTTCTTTGAGGTGGCCAAAAGCGCCCCCAGTGGGCTTTAGGCCGCTTTTCCAAAAACGCTACCGACGTGGGCGCGCTTTTTAGGAAATTGCACTTTCCTGGTCAATTTTCCCGAAACCTATACTGTCCGGTAAATTTTGATTTTTTTTGGTATTATTGAGATATTTACCCCGTCTATATCTACTATCTTCTCTAATTTTAAAAAATTTAATTTAATTAATTTTTTTTTAAATTATAAACAAATGACATTTTTTTTTACAATAATTAATTTCTAGAGGAGGTTAAATATAGATAGGTGTATAATAATAATTTTATGTCTTTAAAATTTAATGATGTAATGAAATTTTATTGGTATCTAAAAAAATTAGTTTTTAAGATGATCTTAGTGATATTCTTAAAAAACTTATTTGGACTGCTGGGATGTGAGGACGTGTGATGTCTTTAAAATTTGATGATGTAATATTTAATTGTTTGGATGAAAATATATTTTTAATTAATAAATTTAATTTTAACTGATATGTAAGATATCCAAATTAGTATTTAAAATATAAGTAAATAAGTAAAAACAAATAAAAATCACTATTTTTATAGTTAAAAAAAAACCAACAAAATTGACCCACCAACTCTCTGAGTCGCAGCCATATATAAGCCCAAAATTCCAAATCTGGTGCTGCCTTTCGGCGAATCCTTCTTCTTTCAATTTATTTATTTTTACCATTTGATCGTCTTCTTCAGTCTGGTAAGAAGGATCAGGAAGAAATAAAGAGCCACAGGGAAGACAAAGGCTGTGAGTGAGAGAGAAAAAAAAGATGGCGGCTTCAATCAATGGAGTCGGAGGAGTTGGTTTTGGTGGCCTAACTTGTTCTACCAAAACACCACTTCCTTCTTCACGATCCTCTTCTTTCCGTGTTCAAATGTCTGTTCCTGTTGAAGATAAGAAGAGGAATTATACCCTTCAAAAGTCACAAGAAGCTTTCAATGCTGCCCTGGTGATTTTCAACTCTTTCCCTTCTCTGCCTACTTGTGGATTGTTTGAATCTTGCCAAGTTAAAGCTTATTAGTTGAATTTTGTTTAATTTCAATTCATTTTTTTTATTATTCGATTTTTTTTGTCAAATGATGAAATGGAAAAAAAAGAGAGTAAAAATTTAAGTCTTAGCTCATTGCTTATCGATAAAATGCATGGCAAATGTAAAGAAAGGCTAGGCTCATTGCTAATTGGAAGATTGATATCTGAACTGTATCATTGATATTAATTTTCAACCTATGCCTTACGGATTTGCACCTAGAGAGGTTCCTCTGTAGTGTTCTATCACTATGTTTTCTCCTATATTATACCCAGACATAGGTGTTGAGATGATTCTCCAATTATATATAACCATACTGGATACATACCAGTAACCGACAGGCACTTTCGAGTAAAGATAACATAGGTTTTCCCTTTTCCTTTTGTATCTTATTGTGAATCACTTATATGTTGAAGTCCTTGGAACTCTGACTCCTGCAAGCTCTTTTTGTGGTAGAATTTGATGCCTGGAGGTGTAAATTCTCCTGTTCGTGCTTTTAAATCTGTTGGTGGACAGCCTATTTTCATGGATTCGGTTAAGGGTTCACACATGTGGGACATAGACGGTAATGAGTATATCGACTATGTTGGCTCTTGGGGACCAGCTATAATTGGTCATGCGGATGACGAGGTTAGAGATTTTCTTCCTTTACTCTAAGTTTGCCTTGCATTTTTGTGATTTAATGTGCCTACCATCTTACATGGTTCCTTCTCTTTCATTCTTGTTTTTCTATAGTTGATGTTTTATATGCATTTCTGATTTTGAACTTCATTTTTGTTATATGAGATGCAATGCTATGTTAGTCAGACACTCAATATGAGTTTCGATATAGGTATGTGTCTGACACAGATATGTTCATTTATTTATTTATTTTTAAGTTTTTCTATGTATTTGGAGAGTCATTTTCTTATACTCATCTCATCTAAGAGTTAATAGGTCAGTAGTAGAGAGAAAATAGTTCTAATTGCTAATATTGCCTCTCTTGAACTAATCGTTCTGCATGGATTTGCGTATATCTGCAGGTGCTTGAAGCTCTGGCTGAAACAATGAAGAAAGGAACCAGCTTTGGCAGTCCTTGTCTTCTTGAGAGTGTTTTGGCAGAGATGGTAATCTCAGCCGTTCCAAGCATTGAAATGGTTCGATTTGTAAACTCTGGTACAGAAGCATGCATGGGTGTGCTCCGCCTTGCCCGCACCTTTACTGGCCGAGAAAAGATAATCAAATTTGAAGGTTGTTACCATGGCCATGCTGATCCATTTCTTGTCAAGGCAGGTAGCGGAGTTGCTACCCTAGGGCTGCCTGACTCTCCTGGTGTTCCGAAAGCAACCACTTCTGGAACTCTAACTGCACCTTACAATGACATAGCAGCTGTTGAAAGTCTCTTTAACAGCAACAAAGGTGATATAGCAGCAATTATTCTTGAACCTGCTGTTGGCAACTCTGGCTTCATTACCCCTAAACCAGACTTCCTTGAAGCCATACGCCGCCTAACCAAGGAAAACGGTGCACTCCTCATATTTGACGAAGTGATGACCGGATTTCGCTTGTCTTATGGTGGGGCACAGGAGTATTTTGGCATAACTCCTGATTTAACAACATTAGGGAAGGTAATTGGTGGCGGGCTGCCTGTTGGTGCATATGGAGGGAGGAGGGAGATTATGGAGATGGTGGCACCAGCAGGGCCAATGTATCAGGCTGGGACCTTGAGTGGGAACCCATTGGCAATGACAGCTGGGATACAGACCCTTAAGCGGTTGAAAGCACCGGGAACATATGAATACTTAGATAGGATCACTGGAGAACTTGTTCAAGGCATTCTAAATACTGGAAAGGAGACAGGGCATGCAATTTGCGGAGGGCATATTAGAGGGATGTTTGGGTTTTTCTTCACAGAAGGGCCTGTTCACAACTTTGATGATGCAAAGAAGAGTGATGCAGCAAAATTTGTCAGGTTTTACCAAGGAATGCTGCGCGAAGGTGTTTACTTTGCTCCTTCACAATTTGAAGCTGGATTTACAAGCTTGGCACATTCTCCTGAAGACATCCAGAAGACAGTTGCAGCTGCTGAGAACGTTCTTAGCAAGATTTAAGGTATCTATTGCAGTGTCTTTGATTACATTTTCACAGTTTGAAGCTGGATTTACAAGCTTGGCAAGTCATATGAGTACTTCCGAGAAATACTAGTCTTGCAATCATGTTCTTAGTCCTGCCCTTTTGTTCTTCCTTTCGTCTTTGCATGATTGAGCTTTTTGCACGCGAGTTAATGGTTCATTAGATAAAAGATCTGTAGTCATCTCTTGTTGCTTGGAATCTGTATTTTTACTGATCAACCCATTTGTATGTTGGTAATGTATAAGACCATTTTAGGCTTTTAAAGCTTGTTTACAACAACCTCAATTGTCATCTCCTTTGACCAAAATCTTGCTTATCTAATTAGAATGAAGGAAAAGAATTCTGATGTAGCAGATTTGGTTCATGTAACATCTAACAAATTTGAATCCTGAGGGTCTAATCCTAAGCAACTTACCTCAATTTCTGTTCCATCATTGTCGAGTGAGCTGTTTTATAATGTTCTAATGCTTGAATAACTCGGAGTTTTATGTTTTATATTCATATTTTTCTTTTCGATTAATATTGAAAACCAATTTAAAATTCAAGCTTGAACACAGATTTTCCCAGATAAATGAGTTTAACTCAATTGGACGGGTTTGAATAGTGAAGGCAAATCGAGCTCAAGACAAATTTCAGCCCTGCAGTTGAGCTTAATAAGAACAGAAGATATAATGTAAAGTTAATTAAAAGCTTTTAGGTTAAATTTTGCTGGAAAGTCTATACTCTGGTATTTTTCTATTTTTAAAATTTTAAAATTTCAATAATTACTGAACAGTTAAATTGATTAAATTATGCTATTGTCAAAATCCAATGCAACAAATATATCATGTGTAATGTCATGTCAATTTGTCATTTCTAAATACTTACTAAAATGACTAAAAAAATCAGTTAATGGATTAACAATTATCATTTGTATCAAGGCTAAAATTTCAAATTTCAAAATATATAAATATCTTAAAATGATCCAATTGGAGAATATGAACCAAATCTACAAAGAGTAATAACTAAATTTAACCTAACAAATTTAAATGCTATTATTAGGATCATGACTAAAATCTAAAAATTCGAAAAACTTCAAGACTAAAATTGAGTAATTTGAAAAGCACTAAGACAAAAATTGATTAAATTAAAGTATAAAGACTAAATCTATAACTTTTACAAAGTATGGGAACTAATAAGAAAAATTAACCAAGCATTTATTACCTGCAAGAAAATGCCTATTCTTCCATAGCAGGCCGAATAGGAAACATTTCATTATTAGTAACGGATAGCATTTTATACAAAGGCATTTATCCTTCCAATTTGGTGTACATTTCGTCTTTACGTGGAGTAGTCTATACAACTTTACAAATAATTCAAAGCTAATATTTGAAACCAACCAGATAAAAAGTCTTAAGGAACCAAAGAAACTAAAGTTGCACATCATTCATCACTCACTCCATTACCAACTTGCACACATGGGCTCTGTGACGAACATACACATAAATACTCCGAGACAATGTTTACGTTCCTAAACATGGTTCACCGTCATGCATGATTTTTCCAACTCCGCATGTTTTCCTTCACAAAATAGAACATGAGCAGACAGTCTTTCTAGGTGAATCATCAATCTTCTTTTCTGTTTCAGACAGAAAATCAAGCATAAGTTGATAAGTCAAAACATGAAATTTTACGCCATCATCAACTCATGGATCTTTTACCTTAAAGGCAATCCCATAACTAATGGGTTCAGGAGTTTAGTTGATCTTATCAGTGTGAAGAAATGAGGAAAGATGCAAAAAGAGAGAGGATAAAGATGGCCTCTGATATGTTCATCATCAAGAAACATGCTCATCAATGATCAACAATGAAGTTAGCATAACGACAACGAACTAGTTTTCAAAGTCTTTATGCAACTAGAGAAAATCCAACACCTCAAAATCAGATTATATCATACTTGTTAAGTATGACTCCTATTTCAGTCAAATTTGAGAAATAATCTTCTAGTTAAACTCTGTTTATTTGTTTCAATCAAACACTGATTAGTTTAGATTATTTTATTATTATTTGACCTATAAATTTAGCTTATAAATAGGCTCTTTTACAACCTTAGAAAAAAAACACCCATTAGATATTAGAACTCATAACACATTTAGAGATTTTTGTGTTTACGTTTTGAGAGTTCTTTGTTTTCGGGTTTTCGGGGTTTAGTTTTTATCTCCATCTTTTGTACTCTTCGTTCTTTTGCCATTATAGTAAAATTATCTTTGCTCGTGATTTTTTATCATCTTTGGAGGGGTTTTTCCACGTTAAATTTGTGTGTTCAATTTCTCAATTTATTCTGCTATTTTTTTACTTGTTGCTTAATCGGGTCGATCCTAATAAGTGGTATCAGAATTAGTTAAATTTTCATAAATCAACCCATTCAGATATGGCAGCAACAAGGTTTGAAATTGAGAAGTTCGATGATGAGACAAATTTCAATCTGTGGCAAGTTCGGATGATGACAATTCTAGTTCAATCCGGTTTGAAAAAGGTTGTTACCGGAAAAAGCCCGAGAATCTAAATAAAACAGAATGGGAAGAGCTTGATGAAAAGGCTTTGCTCGCAATCCAATTGTGCCTCGCGAATACAAAGATGTGCAGGAGGTATTGATGGAGAAGACCTCATCCGCTTTGTGGAAAAGGTTAGAAACTCTTTATGCGACTAAGTCTCAAGCTAACTGCTTAGTGTTGAAACAACGCTCTATTTACGCTTTCGCATGAACGAAGGTGAGCTTCTTAGAGATCACATCACCAATTCATTACTCTTTTAAATGATTTAAATAATGTTGAGGTTCATATTGACGATGAAGATCGGGCTATGCTATTATTGTGCTTTTACCCCCTTCATACAAGTCTTTCGTAGACCCCGATTTATGGCGAGACAAACTCTCGTCAAGATGTGAAGGGTCATTTGTTGAGTAGAGACAAACTCGACAATGAGCTTCATTTGGATAGTAAGGCAGATAGGCAAGTTTCCATTTTGATAGCATCAAAGAAACGAGACAAAAGGTGTCGCTATTGTAAAAAGTTATGTCACGTCAAAGCGCATCGTTATAAATCGCGAAATAAAAGAGTCACGAGAGAAACGAGGAAGATGTAGCTGGTGCTAATTTGGCCGATGAAAGCGGTGATGATTTCTTGTTAGTGTCAACGAGCGATAACTCCAAGCTCACGTCCGAGTGGATCCTAGATTCGGGATGTTCTTTCCACATGTGTCCCAATAGAGAATGGTTCTCCACATACAGTTCGGTTGAAGGTGGAGTTGTGTGCATGGGAAACGATTCATCTAGTAAGGTAATTGATATTGGTACTGTTAAAATTAGAATACACGATGGGACGATTAGGACACTCTCATGTCAGGTATGTACCTGATTTACGAAAGAATCTCATCTCCTTGAGTATTTTAGACTTGAAAGGATGCATAATCAACATCGAGCCGAGCGGCATTAAAGTATCTCGTGGAGCTATCTTTTTGTTAAAAGGTAAAAGAACTGACAGTCTTTATATTCTGGAAGGTTCTATAGTGACAGTGAAATCGACGTCCTCGTCCCGCTTCTGAGTCGAAGTCAACTCGTTTGGAACGGAGGCAACTTGGTCATAGGAGGGAAAAATGTATGACCGTTTCGTTGAAGAGAGGTTCTCTTTTGAATGCAAGTTTTGAAAAGTTAGGGCACTATGTTCGTGAAAATCAAACCCGGGTTAGTTTTGATTTGGCAGTGTACAAGTCGAAGGCTAGAAGTCTTCTAGTTTCTAAGCACATATTCGACTCAGTTAATTCCCTGCACGGTTCAAGATAGGCTCGTAGCGGGCTTTGGCAAAGATGGCGTTGTGGAAATATGAATCAAGGTGGAGATTTGTTAAGTATGACTCCTATTTCAGTCAAATTTGAGAAATAATCTTCTAGTTAAACTCTGTTTATTTGTTTCAATTAAACACTGATTAGTTTAGATTATTTTATTATTATTTGACCTATGAATTTAGCCTATAAATAGGCTCTTTTACAACCTTAGAAAAAAAAAAAACACCCATTAGATATTAGAACTCAACACATTTAGAGAATTTTGTGTTTACGTTTTGAGGGTTCTTTATTTTCGGGTTTTCGGGGTTTAGTTTTTATCTTCATCTTTTGTACTCTTCGTTCTTTTGCCATTATAGAAAAATTATCTTTGCCCGTGGTTTTTTATCCTTTTTGGAGGGGTTTTTCCACGTTAAATTTGTGTGTTCAATTTCTCAATTTATTCCGCTATTTTTTTTTACTTGTTGCTTAATCGGGTCGATCCTAACAATACTCATCAGAAAGACAATGTCAATGACACTTGCTATCAGTTTTAAGCAATTTGAAACGGGTTGTACCTATAAGTAGATCGTTACTAGAGCAAGTACAGATCCACACCCACTTCACTGAGTAACTCGAGCTTAAATCGAAATGAGACATCGTGAAATTCAAAGAGATTTGCCTCTAAGTTACTCAAACTTGGTATGTTCAATTTTTTCCAAGTTATATAATGTACTACTTGGAGCATTATATCACCATGACCAGTCCTAAGTTACCTAAATCCCCAACTCTCATGCAATTTCCATTTTGGATCGTTCGATCCCAATCAAGGATCGCCAGCAATCCAAAATGGCGAAATGAGTGTTCTGGTGGTAAAGACTGAAGGGATGGAAAGAAAAGAAAAAAAGTCTTTGGCTCTGTCATTTTAATTTTTTAACAAAAAGGACTTCTTCACAGTTCACGCCACTATTCCCTCTTTTCAAAAATTTACTGACTTTGCTCCTTTTCTAACGCAACCTCAATTTTTTTATATATATTTTCAATTATCTTAATTTTGTTTAATTATTTCTTACTTTTTATTAATTTAGATTTTTAATAAAAGTTGAAAATAAAAGATAAAATAAAAAAGGGTTAGTGTTAATTTAAAAAGTAAAATAAAATAAATCATAAAGATTTATATTATTAATTAAATTGAATTATATATTATAAATTATAAAGATTTATACTCTACCCTAATAAATCTATTTTGTACCAAAGAACTGTATTTCATTCCTATTAAATGATTCGAAGAAGACTACCCCTAACGAATTAGGTTCCAAGCAGTTAATGATTTGCGTTCCCATTTTTGTTCCATATACCGAATCCATCCGCGTTTTAGGTAATATGTTTGGGACATCAGTGCCAAGCACGACGAATACTTAAAGAAATATAAAGAGTCGGAGCAACATAAAATAGTCCCATGAGATGATAAAGATAGAGAATACCTGTTTTAGCTTTTGCAAGGGATGGCTGTACTACAACATGCATTATTATAGCCCCACCCGGTACTTCACCAAAGGGTACTTTACACAGACCAACAGTCTTGTTGTTCTCCAAAATTTTACCAGAACTTATCAGCTTGACTTCATTCACTGATTTTGGAACAATTGTCTTACCTAAGGAATGGCAGAAACAACATTTAAGAAAATTATAAAACAAAGTGCTTTAAAATATTATCCTTAACACTACCTTCTGGTTCTTATGATTAAAAAAAAAAGAATATGAAGATGGTTTGTAGATTTAGGCAACAAGTCAAAGAGCAAAATTGCATTCTTTGAGGATACTTGACTGTATTTTAAACAAAAGCATGATCATTCTTTTTGCAATGTATTTATTAAAAAAACAGAAACATGATGAGGATAAGATCAATTGAAAAGTTGTATAACAATATATAGTGATTTACAACCATAACAGACATTTACAGCTTACAGACATTTACAGCTTCGTTGCCCGAACTGGAGAGTGAGTGTCGGATACTCTGACATAATATTTTAGGAAAAACGAACAGATCTTTTAATATTTACTGTTTAAACAGCCAAATTTAGCCTTCTCTCTGAATATACGTTCATAAGAACAATTTAGAGCTCATATAATCATTTTGACATTGATCATGCACCAAATTTGGAAAAAAATGTGATACTACAATACAAGAAGAGAATCTCCTCTCTTCATTAGGCCATAAATGGCCATTTTGTGAAGCTAAAAACACAACTTCCAAGTTCCAATTTTATCTTCCCTAAAACAATGCTATAACCTTATACTACAAAACAATCTCTTTCTTACCGCATTCCATGACTAACCCTATTGCTTTCTTCACTAATCTTCACAATAATTAGGTTCAAAACTCTGGCCTCGATCACTCGTTGCCACCGGTGGGCAGTGGACGAGATAATTATGCATATAAATTTAACAGAAATTCTCCTAGTAATCTTACAACAGATACAAATTTCAATAACTAAAACAAAGCCCAATATCAGAAACTTCATAAGCAATTAGAAAAGAAATGAAAGAAAATAACAGAGTAAACCTTTGGGCCAATCAGAGACAATTCTTTGCTTAAGCATATCCACCGTCGATGTGGCGGAGTATCGAAACGGTCCGATATCCGAGCCATCATAAATCCTGAACTTTATATCCACCAAATCCTCCTCCGGCATTTCTGCACCTGCTTTCGTTTGTTCAATTCGTCCAAAAATCGACTCACCGGTCACCACCGTCAGCGGTTCATCAAATCGAATCCCGCCGCCTAAATTAGCACAAACTGAAAAGCAGACTGAAATTTCAACTAAAATAAAATTGAATTACGACCGAAAAAAGAAAGGATTAAAATTCAAACCTGAATTCTAGAGTAGTAATTGATTGACTTGAAGGGTTCTTCTTTTAAAAGAAAAAAATTATTTTTATTTCAAAATTGAAAGATTGGTGTTTGGTGACCTGAAGAAGACAAATAAGTCTTGCCATAGTCTCAAATGCCTCAACCGCAACCGCAACCGCAAAACCAAAAACGGCGCCGTTTCCTTTACTGTTTTCGTTGCGAAAGCGGTAGAAATGTCCTTGTCGTTACTGTATAAGTACGGCGTCGTTTCGAAGTCTCGTTTTGTCTACTTCTTGAGCGTAGATAGATAATTCAAAAAACAATTCATCCGAAAAAAATGAAAAGAGATAGAGACGAAGCAGAAGAAGAAGGAAACGAAGAGAGAAACAAAAGGAAAATGGAGATTGTTTGGCAAACTCCTGCTCATCCTGCTCAGAAACAAGATTATATTTTTCACAACGGTAAATTAAATGTTTCTTTTCATAAAAGAAATAACTTCTTTTATTATTATTATCATATTAACCAAAAAAAGTTTAGAAGCTCAATTTTTTGGCGGGAATTTGACAGGGAAGCGCCATGTACGACCTTACTACTTTGAGTTCGTCTCTCATGTTAGTTTTCTTTCTTTTTCCTGATTTCAGTTGTTAGCAAGTTTTTTAAAACCCCTAATTAAACCCTAATTCTGCTTATGTAATAAAAAAGTACGATTTTAATTGTTGATTTGGCACAGGTTAATAAACGATGGGAAGGTAAAACAATAGTGGATTTGTTCGCTCAAGAGTTCAGAGGTCGATCTAGAGATTACTATGTAAGTCATCACCCTTTCCCCATTTTTTCTTTTGGGCTAAATCTTTGTTTGATTGGAAAGATGTAAAATAGAGAGCAGTGGAAGAATGGTTAATAATAATGTATTTCCTTCATTGTTTGGTACAAGGATGGAAAATAGAGAGAGATACAGGGTTAGAAGTGAAGTCGTAACTAGTAAATAAAATTGTTAATTTAAGTTACACGAATGATTCCTTTCATAATTGAAAGGATTGGTTTGGGGGAAAGGAAATGTGAAAATATATTCATTTTCTTTTATTGTTCTTATTTTTCTCTTACCAAACACATTGGTAGTGATATCATAGACTCTATAGCGTTGGTTAGTTTGTATTAATTAATTGAATTTGTGATTGCAATGTGTTGCAAGTTTCAAGAAACGAACTTTTTATAAACTTCTAGCAATTGCTTCCTTTACCCATAATTTGCACTTGTTTGAATATGTTTATATATTACGTTTTCTGTTATTGTGGAAATATTGTAGGTTAGTGCTGTCAAATGTGGACGGATACAAGTGGATGGAGAGAATATACCTGTTTCATACATAGTTAAACGATGCCAGAAGATTAGCCACTTCTTACATAGGTTCATCACATTTGCATCCAATGCCTGATCTAATGGAATTTCATTGAATTTTTAGAAGAAAACACTTTTTTTGTGGGTATAATGTTTCGAAAAGCAGTTGGTTTTTGTTCATACATACATTGTTTGGAAAATCTTTTCATATTTTCTAATTTATTTTGACTTGTCTGTGTTTTTTGTTTGCTCTCTTTAAATTAAGTTGTTTTTTGTGCTTCATGATTTCATTTTGAAGTTATGGAACTTGTAATTGATTTTCCAAAGGTTATAGGCATGAACCACCAGTGATGGCTTGGGATGTTGAAGTTCTTCAAAATGAACCTGATGTACTGACAATTTGCAAACCTGCATCAGTTCCTGTAAGTCTTTGGTGAAGCAAACTTCTTTCAACTTTATGAGTTTGCATGATTGTTGGGGCATCTAAAATGTGCTTATTCATTAGATGAGGAGAGGAGGAACCTTTCTTCCTTTCATATCATATGATGTCAGTGACTATATGCCTTTATTTAATTTTATTGGAGTTGATTTTTTTCTAATATGTATGTAGGTACATCCATGTGGTCAATATCGTAAAAACACAGTTTTGGGTATTCTCCAAGCAGAGTATGGATTGGCTCCTTTGTATCGTATCCAAAACTAGCTCCATATGGCACAAAAATTTCACTGTAGACTATTATATTTTCTACATGCAAATCAATTCTGTTTGATAAAGTTTTAAAAGCAGAGGTTTCTACTTATTCCTTGACATTATCATGTTAGCCATTCATCGACTAGATCGTCTAGTCTCAGGACTGCTTATCATGGCCAAAAATCCAGCTAAAGCTGACATTTTCAGGCAGCATGTAAGTCATCTACAATTATATATATGTTATATATGTGTGTGTGTCTGTAGGCAAACATTTTTGCAGTTTTTGTTACAACTATGTTGGTAATATGGAATTACAGACAATTGGCGTGCATTACCATTTGATTGTCTATGTAAAATCATTTTAGCAATAAGGCTGGGTGTTGTGCTATATTGCATGATTTGGTAGAATGATACCTGGAACACTAGCTGTTCCATTTATCAAAGATATAAATTTCATTTCTTTATTGATTTGGAAATTTGAAATTGTTTACCTTACTAAAATTTTCATTTTAATCTGAATGTGATGGTTGTAGATCGAAGCTGGACTAGTGCAGAAACAGTATGTTGCAAAGGTTGTTGGAGTGTTTCCGGATGCTGAGGTATACTTCTCGTTCAAGCCAAATGATTCACATAATTTGTGTTCAAATTTGAATCATTCTGCTTGTTCAAATTTGATCATGTTTTGTTACATCTATGTGTTTGGGATCTAGTTATGAGCAATGGATGGAAAATCACTCAAGCTCATTAGTTAAACCTTTAGGACTAGTTAGAGAGCGACCTATATCTCTTTTATCAACATTTGTTTTATTATGTCCCTCTAAATAGAGATTACAATAAATAAACTATACCAAACTGAATAAAATCCTATCAAACACAACTATTTTAAGAGTCCTAAAACAACTTATTTTATTCTAAGAGTCGTATTATTACGCCTGTGATTTTGGGATTGATAGTCTAGCTCATCGAAGGTAAACTAAAACCTTTAGGACTCATTAAAGACGGACCGACATCTCTTGTTTAGGTTTTGATAAAATTAGATTTGCCTTTGGTTAATTGTCCATTCCTTCAAGCATATTTGATCAAACACTTGGGTTCTGTTATTAGCAAAATATTCATCCACATGCTTCTTGCATATTTGTTCCATCTTTGTTTGCATATACTCGAGCTACTTGCATATTTTTGGTCATCATTTTGTCGACCATTGTTTTGCCATTGTGGAGAATCATTGGCATTGAATACCAAAGTGTTACATTTGTGAGTTTGGATTGATAGTTATGAATTAAGAAGAAAGAGAAGAAGAAATAGGAGATTGCCATGAGAGAGAAATACAAGGGATTGTATGTGAATTTTTAGCTTGATTATTCCCTCAAGCTTGGATAGGGGGTTTATATTGCAATTGAATGTACAAAAAAGTAATAAGCAAGATTACAATATATATTACAATATATATTTCTAGATTTTACAGCTATTCTAATATATTCTAATCCCTAAAATTACATCTATCATAACGCTCTCTCTCAAGCTGGAGCGTATATGTCATAGGCTCTTAGATTGTTACATATATATTCAATTCGAGGTTTCCTGAGAGCCATAGTGAAAACATCTGCTAACTGATCGTTGTTGTGGACATTGATAATGGCAATGCATTCTGGCTCGATCTTTTATCTTTCAAAGAGGCAATCTATTTTAATATGTTTTGTTCTTTCATGAAACATTGGGTTTGAGGCAATGTGTAGTGTTTCTTGATCATCAAATATCAACTTCATTTGCTTGATAGTTTCACGTCCCAATTTCTGAAGGAGTTGTCTTAACCAAATAAGTTCACAAGGAACTAACTCAATATTTTCTTTCTGCTTTTCATCTTGCTACAACTTTTTTCTTTTTACTCTTTCTTGAAATTAGATTTCTTCCAAAAAGAACACAAAATCTTGAAGTGGGCCCTCTATTTGAGGGTGATCTTCCCCGATCAACATTTGAGTATCCAACAATTTGTGTACTTCCCCAATCTTCAAAGAATAGGCCTTGTCTAGGAGCACCTTTGATATACCTAAGAATATGTATTGTTGCATCTTAATGACTGACATGAATCTTGAAGAAATTAAAAATAGGATAGGTACAGTGGGTGTTTACCTTTACGTAGAGCAATGGAAAGGTCAAGGTCACTTGGGGTTGGATCAGAAGATGAAGACATTGGTAAAGGGATTAGATTTGATGACGAAGACACTGGTATAGGACATGTATCACGAGTCTCTTTACATCTGGAATAAACTTGAGTAATCGGTGTCTTTGTCGGAGCAATTGTTGAAGAATTAGAATTTCGTGGTTGATTTGTGATAGTGTAAATTTATCAATCATCTTTCTCCCCCTGTTATGGAAGATTCGAAGGCATTTCTTCTTAAAAGAATAGCACTTGTTTTAAGAATGCAATATCGATAGACACCAAATACCTATTGAGATATGGACTATTTTAAAGATGAGAGTATCCCAAAAACACTTTTAAGAATTTTGGATCCAACTTAATGACATTGGGTCGAACATCTTGAACAAAATAGGTACTTTTGAAAATTCTTAGTTCCACTGGAAATAATGGTTTGGATGGAGATAGAACATTTTATGGGCTATCGCCATCAGGTACGGAAGAAGGCATGCGATTGATCAGAAAGCAAGCCGTCAAAACAGCATTAGCCCAAAATTTTTTAGGAACTTTCGTTTGAAATAAAAGAGTTTTGGTTGTCTCCAGGAGATGTCTGTTCTTCCTTTTAGCAACACCATTCTGAGATGGCGTGTCAACATAAGAGGATTGATGAAGAATCCCATTTTTGGTCATAAAAGCCTCACACGAGTCAGAAAAGTATTTTGTAGCATAATCGTTGTGCAAAATCTAGATAGACACCACAAATTGAGTTCTTATCTCGGCACAAAGTAGAAAAATGAGAAAATACCTTTGACCGATTTTTCATAAAATACATTCATGCCATTTGAGAATAATCATCCATAACAAAGTATCGAAATCCAAGTTTAGATACTACCGAACAAAGTCCCCAAACATCTGAGCGTACTAACTCAAAAGTGGAACTAGCTCATTTGTTAGATCTCGGTCTAAAGGGTCTCCATCAGTGCTTTACAAAGTGATATGCTTCACATTCCAACAATGGTAGGTTTTGAAATTATGGACATAACTTCAAAAAAGAAAGAGAAGGATGTCCCAACCGACTATGTGCTTCGATCAGAGAGAGAACAGTAGGACAAGCCACAGATCGAGGAACCCACAAGTTGAAACTATAAAGACCATCAAATACATGTCGTTTACCAATAGTGTGCTTCATCACAAGATCTTGTAAAAGGCAGTGATTGGGAAAAAAAATGAGATGGTGCAATTTAGGTCACGAGTAAGTTCACTGATAGATATTAAATTAAAGGCGAGGTTAGGTGAATTTAATACCAATGATAAAGTGATGAATGAAGTTAGGTTAATACTACCAAAATCAACAACTTTATATGTGGATACATCAACAATAGTGACAGGAGGTGAATTTTGTGATTGAAAGGTAGAGAAAAGGTTGGGAATACCTGTCATATGATCTGTAGCTCCTGAATCAACAGTGCTACTAGGCCTAAATTTCCCTTTTCTACCTGAATCCACAAACAAAGCAAAGGACGCAATTATATAACGAAAGGTAGCAAAACTCGCCAAAAAACAGTCTTAAAACAATACTCGAAATGTTGAATAGTACCCAAAAAGTACCTTTGAAACAGTATCAAAATAGTGACAAGAAACCCAAAACAGCCTCGAACCACCTCTGGTCAATAACTCAACCATTGGGCTTTGATCGGAACCCTGAGTCGACGTTGGAGTCGAAGTTTGGTGACAAGAGCACTCATTCGGCCCCATGTGCCAACACGTGGAAGAAAGGTGGTGTTGTTTGGGTGGCATGTGAGCCCCACACGCGGTGGTTCAAGCCATCAGAAACTATAGAATGCTTGTTGAAGTGGTGGTGCTCCTCGTGCCGGCAGTGTAGACTAAAACCCCCTTAAAAATAACCCACAAAAAAATACCTAATCCCTTCGCAATTCAAGCAAAACATTGAACCATAAATCTGAATTGAAAAGCTCTAATGCCATGTTATCGGGAATAGAGAAAAGAAAATATAGGAGAATAAAATGGAGAGAAATTACTTGTATTTCATCTCTTTAGTTAGTGTGTTTATATACAAGCTTATTTAGGTTAAATAAAGAAAGAAAATAAATTAAAATCCCAAAATCGATCCTAAGAATCTGAAACAAAGATGATACTATAAAGGATGAGTCACTTAGAACATACATTTGTTTTGTACTTACAAGAGGATGTTAGAAGAAAGAGGATGACAAAGCAGGTACAACCAAGGCATGTAAGATGAGGATAAAATGGTTGTACTAAAAATCAATAGAATAAGGACTTCGGTTTTGCAAAATAGAGAAAGACATACAATTAATAAAATAGCCTACGATTAATAAAATATGGTCAAAAGCACATAAGTTAAGTATCCAAGGACCATAAGAGGAAGATTGTGTTAGACAAGCAAAATAATTACTTAGTTGAGCAATAGAAACCATAGAGGAAGCTTGTTGTTTCAAGGCTTGATATTGTAAATACTCATCATAGTTTGTCTCGGTTAATGTGATGGATTTGGGGTTTGGGGGTGCTTAGGTAGTTGGTAGTGGAAAGAAGTCCATCTCTTTTAACCTAAGCTATATGGGTAGTAGGCTAATTTTTGTGAGGAGGCCGTTTATGTAAAGCCCAAAAGGTGTCACGTGTGTGACCACTTGTCATAAAATGTGCAATGGGATTTGAATCCTTTGCTTTTCCGTTTTGATTACCTCTTTGCTGGCTCGTTTTCCATATGGTTAACATAGAGGATTTAGTCTCAACCTGGTTAGAGGAGACGTGATCTAGATGAGCAATCACATCTTCAAAAGTAGAAATTACTGGGCTAGTAAGAATTTGATCTTGGGCTAAGGCTATATTTGCTCGTAGACCTATCAAGGCAAGTACCATGAAAAATTTCTCTATTGTTTTTTATCAGTAACTTCCTCAAAAAGAGCCATAAGAATGATAAATTCTTCCAAGTTTCAACTTTATTGAAATAGTCATATCTTGTAGATTTTGTTGCAATGAGCAAGATCTAACACAAGATGGTATATAAAGCCTTGGCCTTAGCCTAGACTTTATAACAAGTTTTGCAGGACTAAAACAATGTAATTTTGGCTTGAGAAAATGTCGCTATAAGCTACATAGTTGTGCATAAAAGTTGACCCATACATCTTTATTTTTCTCATAGTTTTTATTAGCATAATTTTTCTAAAGGCTTAATGATATTATAAGCCCTTTACCTATTTTGCAAACATCAATTAAGTCCCTCCAAATCTTTTGCACCCAATTGAGTTCTAAACCTCACAAAATTAATCAAACCAACTATTTGACTGACATTGACTGTTAGTGTCTAATGGAATTGCTGACATGGTCGTTAATGGCCACTGAGTCAACCAACGGATGCTGGTGTGGAAGTGCCATATTAGCAACTATTGTCATTACCACATTAACAAAAATAAAAAATTCAAAACATTTTAAAATAATTATTTAAAAATTTATGTCTAGATTTGAACTAGATACCCATTTGTCTAGATTTATTCTATTTGGATGTAGTATTTTAAAAATTATAAAAATTATCAAAACTTATAATATAATTTAAAAATATTTAAAAATTATAAAAATCATAAAAGTTACAACACAAAGTACTAAGCTTTCATGCATGCCTTCAAGTATGGATTTTACCAAAATCCTAATCATAGATCCTTTAGATCAAGTTACCATCTTTCCTAGTCTTGATGCACTAAATGTTTGAATTTGTGATTTGCATTCTAAGACGTGAAATATTTTTTATTCTTTCAATTGCGATTTCCCTTTCTATAATAATTTTTTTTATATGTTCTCAATAGACTCATTTTTTAGCCAATGTTAGGTTTGTCCAAATTGAGTATTGACAAAAGTTTTATGAATTTTGACCACCTCAATTTATATTAATAATTAAAAAATTAATTATAAAAATATAAAAAAATGTTCTTTTTATTTTTAAATTTTTAATTTTTTTATAATATTTAACAAGTTCTATTAATTTTATAATTATTAATGATTTTTATATTTTTAAAATCTTTTATGATCTTTTATAATTTTGAAGAAACTACATCCAAACAGAATGAATTAGACAAATGGGTGTCCAAATTCAAATGAACTTGGATAATTATTTGTTCTGATTCATTCTAGACTTAAAATTTTTAAATAATTTTTATGTTTTGAATTTTTTATTTTAGTTAGCGTGGTTGTGCCACATCAGCATTGGTTGGTAGACTCAGTGGCTATTAACTGGCACATTGGCAATTCTGTTAGAAACTAATGGTCAACGTCAGTCAAAAGGTTGGTTTGGTCATTTTTGTAAGTTCAATGGCTCAATTGGGTGCAAATGGTTTGGAGAGACTTGATTGATTTTTTCAAAATAGTTTAGGGGCCTATGATACCATTAAGTCCTTTCTAAATGATCTCTGTACTGTTGTCCCATAAACCTCAACTCAATAAAAGCAGCCCAAGAAATATAGTTATTACTATCTGTTAGAATCCCTAGAATAAGGGATAGATTATTGAGGAAATCTTGTAAATAGAAATTAATCATAGTTCTTGATTCTTAGGATAATTACAGATCTTTTAGGGATTATTTCCTTTCTTAGAGTAGTTTATCTCTTTTTATACCAGTAACCTAATTAGCTAAAGTAAGAATCTGATTTCTACAGTTTCTACATGGTATCTGAGCCTTAGGAATTATTCGATTCTCTTGTCTATCTTCCTAAAAATTCCTCCGATTTCTCGACCATCTTCCTAAAATTTCCTCTCCTATTTTTCCATGGGTGATCTTCACAATGACACCATGTCCGAAACCGAGATCTCACAAATATCTCGGTATCACAATCGAGGATCAATCAAAGTGACCTCAATTCTTCACTAATAATCACTAGTCATCGACTAGATGGAAAAAACTTCCTACAATGGTCTCAATCATCTGTCCTAATGGTGCTTCGTGGTCGTGGTAAGTTAGGATATATCAATGGAGACCTCCCACGACTGATGTAGCAGACCCTACCTATGCTACTTGGGAACTTAATAACTCAATTGTTATGGCATGGCTGATCAATTCTATGGAAGGCCATATAAGCCGAACTTATCTTCTCTTCAAGATCACGAAAGACATGTGGGATGCAATCAAAGAGAACTACTCTAATCTTGGAAATGCTTCCCAAGTTTTTGAGATCAAACTCAAGTTGAAAGACATTCGACAAGGGACACTTGAGGTAACTCACTACTACAACAATCTGAAAATATTGTGGCGTGGAGTTAGACATGTACTATGAAGCTAATTGGGGGAAGGCCTAGAACACACTAAGTTTATGACTCACCTCAACAACGAGCGTCTCTATGAGTTTCTAGTCAATGAGGCATGAGTTAGACGAGGTTCGTGGCGGAATTTTTGGCGAGATCACCTCTCCCAACCATTAGTGAAGCTTTTGCGAAGTGAGGAGAGAAGAGACACGTCGTCTCGTCATGATGGGAGAACCCAAACCAATAATCTCTCTCGACCACTGTTGAATCTGCTTTGCTCTTGTGTCCAAAGGTCCTCAAACACAAAAACTCGTCTTTGGGAATGAGTCCGGATCAAACAGACCATGGTGTAGTCACTGCAATCGTGTTGGACACACTAAGGAAAAAATGTTTTAAACTCCATGGTTATCCGGATATAAAAATGAAAAAGCAAGAAAACCGCTCTGTTATCTTCCAATACGGTGATGAGTTCTTTGGATGTGCGCCTAACCAAGACACAACTCGAAAATCTCTATAAAATTCTCGAGTACCTCTACTAGTCATGGGAATTTAGCCACTCAAGGTACGCCCTCAATATTGCTCTTGAATCTAATAATCACTCTCGTTGGATACTAGATTCGGGTGCTTGGACCACATGACAGTAACCTCACTCTATTCCAAACTTACACCACTGTCATAACAAGTCCCGAATCGATTGCTTTGATGGTTCATACTCACCGTGGTTTGGAGTAGGGAAAGTAAAAGTAGCTGAGAATTTTTCCCTTGATAATGTTCTACATGTTCCAAAATTATCTTGTAATTTACTTTCAATAAGTAAACTTACTAAAGATGGGAAAATGCTTGCTTTGAATTTTCTCGCATTTGGTTGTGTAATACAGAAAATGTAAATCGGGAAGATGATTGGCACTGCTAAGGTTGATGATGGATGTATGTGTGGAATAAAGACAACACACAAGGGGGATTAGGTCTATCTATCTGCAAAAGAGGATACTATTATGCTATGGCACCGTAGGTTAGGACATCCAAATCTTTTGTACCTAAAAAGCATCTTCCATTTGTTATTTCAAATAAAAAGATAAATTCCTTGAAGTGTGATATTTGTGAATTGTCCAAACATACCCGTGTTCCATATCCTTTCAAACCGTATACACAGTCCAAACCTTTTTCGTTAATACACAAGTGACTTATGGGGAGCTAGCCGGAGTGAAAAACATTCTTCGGTGAGAAGTGGTTTATTACTTTTATTGATGATCACACTAGGGTATGTTGGGTCTATCTTTTAAAAGACAAATCAAAACTCCCAAAGTTTTTCAAAAATTCCACCGAATGGTTCGAACCCAATTCAACTCTACCATCCCAACTCTCCACACTGACAACGGGAGAGAATATTTTAATTCTGTCCTAAGGTCATACCTTTCAGACCAAGGAATTATACACACGAGTTCATGCCCAAACACCCTCAACAGAATGGGATCGCCGAGAGAAAAACCGACACCTCCTTGCTGTTTGCTCGAGCCTTAATGTTCACAATGAACGTCCCTAAATATTTATGGGGCGCTAAGCTGTTCTTCTTGCTTGCTACCTAATAAATAGGATGCCTTCAAAAGTCCTAAATTTCCAAACACCTCTAAACACTCTTCACAAATCATTTCCTCTATTTCATATTCCTACTATTCCAACAAAAATATTCGTGCAAAAGCCTTTGTCCATAATCATCAACCCAACCAATCCAAGCTTGATCCTCGAGCCCACCTCTGTATATTTGTTGGGTATTCTCCTACTCAAAAAGGCTACAAATGCTACTCACCAACCTTACACCTGGCTATTTGTCTCTCGGGATGTCACCTTCTTTGAAACCGAACCTTTCTTTAGACCTTCTCATCTTGGGGAGAGATTCTTAATGAAGATGAGAACCTTAATACCCTCCTTATTATACCTTCCGACCCTACTACCACTACTATCACTAAACCTCCCAACCTTGATCTCGTTATTTCTCCTCCCATGCCGCAAGAAATTAACACTATACTTCTCGATACCAACACCATCATTTGAACAGTCCCTTGATCAAGGAAAACAAAGCAACAACAACGGTGCAACAGTCCCCGAATCGCAGTTTATTCCAGACGGAATCGATGTCTGGCCCGATCTGAAGAGTGCCCACTCACATCTTCAATCGAGGATCGCTGCGAAACGAAGTCTCACCTCCATCACCATCCATCCATCTTCCAATTGCAATGCGAAAGGGGACAAGGAGCCGCACTCAACATCCTATCTCTCGGTTTGTATCCTATGGTAACTTATCTAAGTCTTATCAAACCTTTGTGACTAATGTTGATTCTATAAAAACTCCAAAACCATAGAAGAAGCATTTGAATCAGCAGAATGGAGACAAGCCGTGATGGAGGAAATGGAGGCCCTCAAAAATAATGGAACGTGGGAAGTTTGGATCTACCTAAAGGAAAGAAAACAATGAGGGTCGCAAAATGGATTTTTACTACCAAATTCAAGCCCGATGGCCAGGTTGATCGATACAAGGCTCGTCTAGTGGCTAAGGGCTTCACTCAAACTTATGGGTTTGGATTATGAGGAGACATTTGCACCGTTGCCAAACTAAACACAATTAGAGTCCTTTTGTCCATTCTTTGTCAATCCGAATTGGGAATTGACCAGTTGGATGTTAAAAATGCTTTTCTCAATGGGAGTTAAATGAAGAAGTTTACATGGACTTCCCACCGGGTTTGAAGAAAGAAAGGGTCAAGTGTGTAAGTTGAAAAAATCTTTGTATGGGCTGAAACAATCTCCAAGGGCGTGGTTTAATCGGTTTTGCAAAAGCTATGATGAGCGGAAATATACTCAAGGACAGCAGACCACACCATGTTCTACAAGCATTCAAAGACAAGGAAAATGTTGCATTCTAATTGTCTATGTGGATGATATAATAGTAACAGGTGATGATACAAGTGAAATTGGAAGGTTGAAAGAGTTTCTTGGAACAGTGTTTGAACTTAAAGATTTGGGAAATCTTAAATATTTTCTTGGCATGGAGATAGCAAGGTCTCAAAAGGGTATTTCTATCTCCCAAAGGAAATATGTTCTCGATTTGCTATCGAGTTGGGATGATGGGTTGTAAACCACCAAACTCCTATGGAGTTTAATCTCAAGTTAGGTACTAATGAAGATGGAGAAGAAGTCGACGGGGAGATATCAACGCTGGTAGGGAGACTTATCTACTTGGCTCACACTCGTCACGACATTGCTTTTAGTGTCGGCGTCATAAGTCAATATATGCATGCTCCAAGGAAAAACACCTAGAAGTCGCATATCGGATACTAAGGTACCTAAAGGGAACTCCCAGTAAGGGCCTATACATCAAGAAAAATGACAGCAAATGTGGAAGTGTATACCGATGTCTTGATCAGGCGTTCTCTATTAATGACAGACGATCAACCAAAGGTTATTGCAGGCTATGTTTGGGGTAATCTAGTGACATGGAGGAGTAAGAAACATGCAGGTAGTAGCACTTGCAGAGCGCGTGGTGAGTATCGAGCACTTGCACAAGGTATTTGTGAAGGAATTTGGATACAAAGGCTGATGAGAGAACTAAAGGTTCCTTATAATAGACCTATCTGTTGCATTGTGACAACCAAGTCTTTGTCAATATAGCTCACAACCACATGCATCATGATCGTACCAAACATGTCGAGATAGACCGACACTTCATAAAAGAGAAGATACACTCGGGAAGTGAGCGTCACCTATCTATCTACCGGACAACGGGCTGCGGATATGTTGACAAAAGTTTAAACAAAAACATGTTTGAACAACATGTTGGCAAGTCGGGTTTGATAAACATCTACACTCCACTTGAGGGGAGTGTTAGAATCCCTAGAATTAGGGATAGATTATTGAGGAAATCTTGTAAATAGAAATTAATCATAGTTACTGATTCTTAGGATAATTCTGAGTCTTTTAGGGATTATTTCCTTTCTTAGAGTAGTTTATCTCTTTTTATACCAGTAACCTAATTAGCTAAAGTAAGAATCGATTTCTACAGTTTCTACACTATCTTGTAGTTTGGTAATAGTGATAGCATGTGAACCAAAAATAGAGAAGGGAGGTTTGATAGAACATGAATTGAAATTTTAATCATGTTGATAGAAATAAGAAATACCAAAATATAAAGAAAAGTAGAATACCAAATTGAATGTATCATTAGTGTCGAAATGACTAGGCACGAGGTCAGAATATGGTGTTCGAAAAATGGTGGCCAAAAATGAGTCCACATGCCAGCATGTTGGGAGTGAAAAATGGTGGCCAGAAATGAATCCAGGCATAGGTTATATAAGAGGAATTTGTGCCTTGAGCATGCTTAGCGCCCTTGACAACATTGGCGTGTAGCTCACACACGTGCTTCTGATGATATTTGACCAGATGGCTTGTAGTTGGCTCTTTTAATGGAAGGGGTAGTCAGAAGAAAGAGAGATGATAAGAAGAAATAGGATGTGAGAGAGAAAGGAATAGTAAAGAGAAATAGAAGGGATTGAATTTCAATATTTCAAATGTATAAAAAAAGGAATAAGTAAAATAATAGCTTATATTACAACCTATAATTTCTAGATTTTACTGCAATTCTAATCTATTCTAATCCTTAAAAATTATGTCTTATAAAAATAGTTCAGTTCATCAAAGGAAGATTGAAACTTTTAAGACTCGTCAAGAGAAATCCAAATTTCTTTTTAGGGTTTTGATAAAAAGACGACTTGCCTTTGTTTTATTAATTTCCCCCTTTTAAATGGAGATTATAGTAATTCAATAAAGTAAATAAAGACGAAGTCTTAAAAATCTCAAAAACCACTTGCTTAAAATAGTTTGGCATGTTTCTAATGTTTTTGAGTTTGTCAAAATCCGTTTCAAATTGTTTTAAACTTGTTTTTATGAATAAGGTTTGATCTTGCTTGATCCCTCATAATGTTGAAAGTGAACAAGGAGAAAGGTTTTAACTTGTTTTTACTTATTTTTACCCTCGAGATTGTTCTCTAGAGTCAAAATTCGTACCAACTTATAAACATTAAAACATGTCTAACTATTTTAAACAAGTGTTTTTGAGATTTTACAAGACTTGGAAATATTTTACAAGATTTTTTTTTTTTCATAAAATGGTTTAAGGAGAAATTTGTTATTTTAATTTAAATATTTTTATTTCAAAAGCTTGGTTGATCAAAAGTAACACTCCCCCCTTATCATAATAAAAATTTTACAGAAATTTACCTTTAGCAAACTCCTAATTCATTTAGATATTTTCAAATTATAACACCCTCCTCAACAAAGTAATCCGTATGAAAAATATTTTTCAAAGCTTTTGCAACACTTAAGCGGCGCTTAAAAGTAGTTTGATATGTTTCTAATGTTGGAGTACTTTCTTTTAAGATTTGCCTTTATTCAATTTGACATGCTTTTTTTAGTTATTGTAATATCTATTCAAAGGGACGATGAATAAAACAAAAGCAAGTCAAATTTTTAATTGGGGAGATCTTTTATAGTAGATTATAGATTTTTAATTATTAGAATCATGGCCAAATTAATGAAGTGTATAAATGTTAGGGTTAAATTTGTTGAAATTTTAGAATTAGGATTAAATTCAAATAATGTGTAAAATATTAGGGGCTAAATAGGTCTTTCTCTGATGAGTCCTAAAGGTTTTTGGCTCTTTTTGACGAGTTTGAGTGGTTTTCCCGTTCATCGCCCATGACTCAATCCCAAATTCACAGACGTAACAAAGTTTTATTGAGATCTGGTCTGACAGTAAATTAATATCAGTAGTTGTTAAATATTTCTGCACTGTCCTCTCATGATGTGCAAAATGTTCCCGTTTGACCCTGTAATGGTTTTCTTTTTCAGCAAGTTGTTGATGCCAACATAGATTACAATGCGAGAGAGGGAAGGAGCACTGCAGAGGTGTGTTTTTTCTACATGTTCTAATGGGATTATTATTGTGTTTGTGTTTCTCCAGACTAGAGTTGTCCCAAAGGTCCGCCTAAAACATGGGAGGGTTTGGGCAAAAATATAGGCCCGAAAAATGGACTTGGGCAAAAATAAAGCCCGTTTAGAAAATGGGTTGGGCCTCGAGTAAGGTTTTTTTGGTGCGGCCCGAATTTGCAATAATAAAAAAACCCAGTTGTTTTGCTGCTGTTTTCCCACTTTTTGCCTCTGTTTTGCTACCATTTTACTATTATGTTTGCTACTATTTTGTTGTTAATATTTGGATATTATATAACACTTGTTTTATTGTTAATTTTTCTACTATTTTAGGGGTATTTGCTTGTTAAGTTGTATTTATCTTAGTGTTATTATTCAAGTATGAAGATTTTTTTTAATTTATTTTCAATTTGTTAGGAAACATTTATTTTAATATTTGTAGTGTATTTGGTGCATTATAATTTTTATATAAAAAATAAAATTTAAAAAAATTAATACGGGCGGACTGGGTCGGGCCCAAGTTTTAGCATTTTTATCTAGGCTTGGGCAAAATTTTATGCCTATTTTTTTGGCCTGGGCCTATCAATTGGGCCTAAAATTTTGTTAGGGTCCGGCCCAGCCCATAGACAACTCTACTCCAGACATATGATTATAGTAGATGTAAACCATGTGTAAGATAAGAGGAAGATACATCAGATAAGAGGAAAATACAAAGGAAAATAAGATCAGTTTTCTTATAAATGTGACTTATATATTTACTGCAAACTGATACATTAGACTTCACTCCTTTCTCTCTTTTTTGATGATTTGCATACTAGATATATTCATGGCCCTGAAAGACACAAAATGTTAGGTGTTTAATACATGTTCAAAACTAAATGCTGCCCCTTTTATTGATTTTCCTTAAATGGCACAGTAGTGCCATAATTCCTTTATTTTTTTTGTTTAATATTCTGTTCGACTTAATTATAGTGGTGTTTCTCATTATTGTTAATCAAAGTCATTTGCTTTGAACGACTCAATAAGGCTGTAGGTGATCCATAAATCTTTGAACTCTAATTATGTAGGAATTTCCTAAGGCTGGAAAATTCGTGAGGTTTCTGAGGATGTTTCTTATCCATTAATTTATTATCTGATTAGAAATTTATCCAATTAAATGAAAGTGGTTCGCTGCTGTACTGAATCATAGAGCGTCTTCTCTTTTATGCAGGTTAGCATCTCTAATGGTGATACTACCTTGAAGGGAAAGGCTGCTTGTACAAAGTTTACTAGGATTAGCACCAATGGGATTCATAGCATTGTCTTGTGTGAACCAGTTACCGGCCGAACTCATCAAGTAAGATTAATGGACAGAAAACAATAGGCAACTTTTTTAACACGAACTGTGTGTCTTGGAAGGGATCTTACTTTTATGTCTTTGACAATCTAGAAAATAGTTTGTATTTGTGAATGCCACAGTGAACTTATTTTGCATTTATGTCTTCTGGATGAGTAATACATATGTCGTATTATCAAGGTTTTGTTAGTTAGGAACACTTGAAGGTTCCTTCATATTTTTCTAAATAATTTTGCATTTGTCATTTCCAATAACGGCATATTTTTGTGACTAAAATTTTCGGTTTGTAGATTCGTGTGCATTTGCAGTGTACAGGTCATCCAATAGCCAATGACATGCTTTATCTTTCAGATGATGTTGTTAGTCGCTCTACTTTAGGAACAACTGCTGATAGAGCTGCATCTCTTTCTGGAGGTTCTCCCGAAACCAGTTGTGAGAGTCATAAGGAAGAATACAAGTACTGTAGTGAAGATTTCAGCATCGATCCTATGTGTACGCACTGTCCTAATTTAGCTCCAAACGGGTAAGACGCTTCTGATTAATGTTCATTATAATTATCCCATTCTCATTACAGCCCCATCTATGCTTGTCAATGATGCATTAGTCGTAATCTTATTTGAAAAATTGGTTACACAAAATGACATATTCTGCTTCGTACTGTTCTTTTTCATCCATGTGATGACACCATAAAACGTCTGTGCGAATCATTGGGTGATGTCTGACAAAGAATCTTTGTTTGGTCCATAATTGTGTCAAAAATATTCTTCTTCAGAGCACTTCTTATTCCTTTTGACTACAATGTGTACAAAATTCGACATGGGCGGTTATTCATTCTGACAATTAGGTGATACAATAACATGGGCGGTCATTCTGTTGTCCATAGTTCTATGTTTTTTTTGTAAGAACTTGGTAAACTAAAAAAATTAGAGGAATAAGGTAAGTTTTTGATTATTTAGAAAAGTACATGGTTTTTCTTTCTCCAACTGTGACCAGCGGGATTAATAAAAAATTGATATGTGACCGTCCACTTTAAACAATTTCTGATTCCACCCTATCACATGGCTGGATCAAAATGATTAAAGTAAATAGAAATAGGGGCAGCTAAAGTATTACACGTGAAGGGTAAAAGAGATTTAGAGGTGAGATATATTGGTCAAATTTTTGTTTTAATCCTTTTAATATGTTTAAATTTGATATTTAATCTCAATGCTTTAATTTATCACTTCTAGCAAATTTTCGAATTAATTTATAGAAGGATCAAAATTTGATCTCTATACTTTAATTTATCAAAGTAAATTAATTCGATCCTTTTATCATTATTTTAACATTATGAAGGATCAAATTTAATTTGACCAATATATTCCACTTCTAACATAATTTATGGTCAATTTTTTATTTTAGTACTTATATAATGTTAAAATTATGATAAGTATAATTATTAAATCTCAAATTTAAGCATACTAAAGGGATTAAAATAAAAATATGACAAATATATTCCACTTCTAAATTTCTTTTACCCTTCACGCATTCCAGTTTACCTGCCCCTGTTTCTATTTACTTCCATCACTTTGATTCCGTCGTCTGATAGTGGAATAAGAATTTTTGTTTTCAGTGGATTGACACATGTCAAATTTTTTTTAGTCTTGCCATTTGATGTGGTGGAATCACTGACGAAGTCTAACCTATTTTTTTAAGTAGTCAAAAAGTTACCCTATTTCTCTAAGTAAGTTTTAAATTTACAATAATTTCATAATTAAAAAAAAACCATGGTTCTGGGTTTTTTTTAATGTGTTATAGAAAATGAAAGTTGAAAAAAGAAAATGGGGAAAGAATCTTCAGCCAGTTCAAACAATTTACTCTTATTGAATTTCATATGCATGATTAACTGTTCTCCATTTATTACTCATTTAACTTAAAAAAATTTGTTCCTCACTAGAATAGCATAAACCTTAATTTTCTTTTTTAGTCTTTGATTTTATTAAGTAGGGTAGAAAGCCAGAATTGAAGGCAAGCTTCAAAAACCAGTAGTGCTTGTGTCTTGTGATCTAAGATTCGTACTTTAAACAGCAATAACTAGTCACTTACTTGCCAGTCCGTTATCTTATTAATGTAGGAGAGAAGTAAGGTAGTGGATTAAGTTGGTGAATGTGTTTTGTTTCATTCGGGTCATTCTTTTTTAGGGTGCTACTTGCTGTTAAATTGTAATGTAGAATGAGGTTGGTTTCAATGGAGCCCTAACTAGTCAACTTGGGTCCTGCCTCAATGTCAAGGTGGTTTAGCCTTAACTATCATTCTTGTTTAAATCTGAATCATGGTTAATAAAAGTTAGGTTGTGTTTTTACCAAAGCACATTTGAGATACTAGGGACAGGATGTGCTTGAGACCAGCTTTTTCATTTATTTGTAGCATCCTACTTATAATCATGTCCAAATATAGGTCCAGCATTAGTGTTAAGATATGATTACTTTAAATATTATATTACCCCCAACTTGATATTTTACCAAGTACGGAATCCAATAGCTGGACTTTCAACCATCTCTGACTGTTATGGTCTCGACGACAGGTATGATGGGCATGAAGAAGGATTATGGCTACACTGTGTGCGTTACACTGGACCGGAATGGGTTTACGAATGCCCATATCCTGACTGGGCATCACTCACTTAATTTCACTCTTCTTTATATATTTCCGAGAAAATGCGGTGCCGTGCCAACCATTCTTGTAATTTTCTGAAAGACAATTGATCCCTTTGGCTGTCAAGCAATTAATTTTGAAAATTTGTTGTAGTAATTGAAGATGATTCAATAGTGCTAACTGCGAATCTACAACCTATTTGTTATCATTCAAATGCTGATATCAATTTCATAAAATTACATGCCGAGTTGAAGCTTCTTTCACTTTCATTATTTCTGCTCTCCTCACTTATATCATTTTTTAAGGGAACATCAAGAGGCACAACCTTTAGTATTTATATATAGATTATGGTACACAATTTTTATTATAAAAAAATTTGTAATGTTAAAACCATGTTAGATTTTATATGAAAAGAATTTGTTTTTAAAATAATATTTATTGCTTTATAAAAATAAAAGCTTTTTATGATTGGGTTGAGATTCAAATATATATATTTGAAAAAAGAAACATCCTTTTGAAACAGTAATTATGGTTACTATGTTAATATATGGGAGAATATAAACTTTAGAAGGCGACAAAAGTTGAGTGCATGTGGTTTTAAATTTGTGCACTTTTTAATGATTGAATAGAAAGACGATGAAAGTCATTAGCGTAAGTGATGTCATGCAGTGCAGATTGTGTGGAAGCCATAAATAAATCAGATTTCAGATATAAAGAAAACAACCTTGTTGCATTGTTCTTTTGGCTCTGGGTGATCTAAACAACAAAGGAATGGACTTCACCTACAATGCCACAGAAAAACACTACCTTTTGCTTATGTAATATACTCAGCATAGCTTGCTAAAGAAATAATAATAGAAGCTTTTCACTTATTTCTACGCTATAAACCATATTTCTTGTACGCGCAAGCTATTGGATTCAGTTTGGTTATAGTTTAGTCTACTTGAGTCATCCAACATGTTGAGTTTAAGTATCTTAATTTTTTTGCTCAATAGTGATTTATCGAGATTTTTATTAACTAATATTACAAATCTCAATTTGAACTTCAACATAAATAACCTATTCAAACTTGATGCTTTGAATTTCGAATTAAAATCGAACTTGTTTTGGTTTGAAGTTGACTTGTTGGCTTGGTTACACCCTAGCTTGTTACTTGTCCTCCTAACTTTTATGTCAATCATGTATCAAAGTATCAACTTTATCATCAAAATATTAATACATATTATTTTATGCATGGGAAGTTTGTTGAGATTGAAATATGGAGTAGGAAGAACTACGCATGAAGTAGTACCCCATAAATCTTATCTTGCATAAAGAGAAAAGAGATCATATTTGCCTATCATTCATTGATGCCAATCTCAATTATTAGAACCCTTTTGTTATTTGGATCAATGAGATTTGAGGGATAAAGGGAAAAAAAATCATAAAGAAATGGAATGAATGACTTGCAAAAAAGCCCCATTTCTATGCAATGTAAAGCTATTAGTCCCCTAATCTTATCCTCAAACACTACACTAATTGTAAGATTAATTTAATAATTAGATTATAAAATATAAAATGTATCCAAACTAATGTAAATTATAATATTTTAAATAAAAATGCACATTTTATATAAAATATAATCCCAATTTAAAGTTTGGAGAATTTTATTTATTTTCATGATTGGGATTATGTAAAATATATTATATAGAGTCATAAATTAATTAGAATCGTTGTTTTACAATCCTTGATTAATTACAAACATTGTTTCATTATGGGAATGCACATGGGTTAATAGTAAGATCATCATAAATTAATCAACATTTTTTTAAAGTTTCATTTACTTTCATAGTATATGTTGGTGTGGAAAAAAATTATTTGCAAATAAACCTAAAAAATATAAAGAAAATCAATGAATTGAAGAAAAAATTATTGAGTAATGTACAATAAAAATATTAATATTAATAAATAATTGTTTATATAACAATTTATGAATTTTTTAATATTAAGAGAGAAAAAAATGAACATCACTTATGTAGTATTCTAGGAATTATTATGCCTATTTAAGTAGGTGTTGAAGCTCTTGATTAATAATAAGTGATGTACCTTTATTTATATTTTTTAAATTACCTATGATTATAAATATTTTTTAAAAATATTCCAATAACTTGTGCATGTTACTCTCTTCGATGATGTGCATGTAATTAATTTGAAGTGCATTCCCCCACTGAATTCTAAGGTTTGTAGGGACCTAAAAACGAGTGCCAAATATGTGGAAACAATGTGACCCAATTCTGATTAGATGTAAACAAAATTACCCAACTGCATTGGCTACCCAATTCTTTAAGGTTTAGGAAAAGTTGAATTGGGTGACCTGAGTTAAGCATTTTCTTGGGTATTGGAATACCATTTGTAAATGCCCTAAATTCCTGTGCCCCAAAACCTTCTTTTTCACCAATGCCTAGATGTAAAACTGACATGGTGGGCCAGTTAGACTGACTTGATTCTCTACTTTCGAGTCATTGGACACTAAAGATCATAGAATCTATGATTCTCCACTATTTAGATTTTGGAGGCAACCCTTGTTTGCTCTTAAACATCAAAACCTTTGGGCTACTTCTCTACAAAGGTAAAAACATTCCTTGAGGAATAAAAGAATCATTTCAGAAGGTACTAACTTCATATTGGCAAAATGTGGTTAGTGGACCGCCTTCCCTTAATCTACTTTACCCTACCCTCACTTGCCTTCATATTTATATACCATTACACCCATCATCTCACTAATTTTTTTTTTTTTTTACTCTATAATCTCACATTCTCAAATAGTCTCAAGATATTGTAATATCAATACCATAAATTACGGATAAAATCTCAAACTTTGGATTGACAATACAATCACTTTTCACGAATTATGGTTCAAAAATATATATTTACTTTTTAATAAACAAATTGTAATAGAAATAAGAATTATCATAATATGAGAGTACAAAATATTTAAAATAAATAAATTTTATAATATAAGGATAATTCAGTAAAATGTGCTTGTGAGCAGTCTTATAATAAGGTAATATAACATATCCGATAGTTCATCTTGTAATCTTACATTCCTTGAACCAAACATATCCTAAAATGAATGTTTTGTGTATTCGTCAATTTAGCCAGTTGCCCTTAAAAAAGATAAAAAAAAATCTTTGTTTTATTCCAAGGCCATGTTGCATTTTATGCCCACTTCTCTCTTTTTTTTTTTTTTTTAATATATAGCAACATTTGAAGAAGAAAGCATTGATAATGGAACCCCATGCCAAAGTGTTTGTTATATTTTACATAACACTATACGTTTTTACTTGAATTACATCTGCCACATCTTTGGTGTATATACTTGAAATGGTTTGTTAATTGATACAAAATATGGTTATTAAAATCAAAATTATCTCTGATTTTATATTTCTCCAGGGTGTTATATGATTAAGGATACAAATTAGCTCCTTTATTGTTCATTCACTAAATGGAAGAGCCAATACTAAAAGAGGAAGATAAAAAATGAAGGGGTATCAAACAAGGATTGGCTTTCAATGAGAAAATGTCATCCTACTTCTTATTTTTGCTCTTGACTTATCCTATTTTAGGACCCAAAAATTGTTGTTGCTATTATCAAATCTAATACCCCTTCTGAAACCAAGCCTTTGGCACATCAATTTTGCATTTTCTTCATCAAAACTCATACCAAAATACATAGAATCTGTTGAATTGTATGTTGCAAAGATTCTATTTACAACTTCTAACTCTTTTCTCTTTCATTTTCAATGTATTGCTCACTTTTGGCATTCTAATTAGGTGCCAAAACATTTTGTCACCATTTGAGAGAGAAGCCCAACATCTTTCTTTAATTTATCCTACTCTTCAATTTCATTTTTCACCTTAAATTTGTAATTAGGAATGAATAATTTATTTATTTTTTAACTTTGTTGACGTTGCGTCCACGTGGATTGCCATATGGACGATACATCAACATTTAATTAATTCTTTTTAAAATTTAAAAAATTAATTAAATGTTTATGCGTCATCTATATGGCAATCCATGTGTATATCAGATCAACAAAGTTAACAAGCGTAAACTTTTTCATCCATTTTGAAGTGATTTGATAAAAAATACAAGTTTAAAAGCTAAAAAAAAAAGTGAAAAATTAAACAAAATACTAAAATAACTTTTTTATAAAGTCATTATACTTAATTTCTTTAGCGATAAATTTGAGTGACTTTAGCCTTATGGGAGTAACTATTTTTGTTTGGTGATCACATTCTAATTTAATTTTTTTTAAATGCTAATAAATATTTTGCCTTTATAGTAACACTATTAAAATTTCCTAACATGACACTAACGACCAATAGAAATATAGCACTTGCTGGTGGCAATACCTAATAAATAAAAAAACTTTTTTAAAAATATATAAATTTATAAAATAAAATAAAATTATTTTACATTGAAAATTAACATGAATAACAATTTGTTCAGATTCATTCTAGATTTCATTCTTAATAAATTTATATATATATATATATTTTTTAGAAAATATCAATTTTTATATTATGATTTTGAAATGAAAAATATATAAAAATTATTTCACATCTAAAATGAACTTGGACAAATAGTTGTCCATATGTAGATGAACCTAGACATTCAATTGTCCATATTCATTTTGGACTTGCTTTTTTAGTAAATTTATATATTTTAATTCTTTTAATAAGATACATGTTTTCTAAATTATTTTTTTGAAAAAAAAATATATTATTTATAAAAATATAAAAATTATTTTACGTCCAAAATGAACATGGACAAGTGGAAGTATAGATTCAAATACTCTTGGACGTCAATTTGTCCAAGTTCATTCTAAACGAAAGTTTTTTTAATAATTTATAATTTTTTACTTATTGCTATTGATATAATATATCATGATTTTTTTTAATTCTTTAAAGTTTTATAAAGTATTCATATGCCAATATTTGATTTTATATATTTTGATATTCATACAATCAATTCTTTTATAAAAGAAATTTAAAATATAAAAAATTACTAAAAACATATTTGGAATGAATTTGGATAAAGTGTCATCTAGATTCATCAATATTTGGACATTTGTTTGTCTATATTCATTTTGGACATTAATTTTTTTATAAATTTATATATATTAAAATGTTTTGATTTTATATATTTTAAATTTCAAAATAATAATATAAAAAACTGATATTTTATAAAAGAAATTTAGATATATAAAATTATTAAAAAAAAATAAGTTTAGAATGAATCTGAACAAATTAATGTCTAGGTTCAATTACATCTGAACAACCATTTATTTATATTCATTCTAGACGTGAAATGATTTTTATAATTTTTATAAAACTATATTTTTAAAATATATATATTCTTAAAAATAGATGTTATATATTTTAGATTTCAAAATAGTAATATAAGAGATAATATTTTATAAAAAGAATTAAGAATATATAAAATTACTAAAAAGTAAGTCGAAAATGAACGAGAACAAATGGTTGTCTAGGTTCAAATAAATATAGACAATCATTTTTCATGTTGCTTCTTGATGTAAAATAATTTTAATATTTTTTTTATAAATTTAAATATCTTTAATATTGTATTAAGACTTTATCACATGTCATTTTTCTATTGTACATGATATGAGATCGTTACATGTTATTTTTCTATTATGTTAATAAATTTTAACAACATCTAAATTTAAGGATGAATTAAATAAAATAAAATAAAATATATTTAAAAAGTCAGCGCTAAATTCTTGGAGAGCTCAAACCCAACAATAGTCCAGAATCGGAGAGAAAAAGGCATAAAAATTTAAAATATTAACTGAATCCAAGATATGGATACCAGTTTGACTTTAACTTTTGATCTTCTAATTTGGCCACCTTAATGGACAGTCCTTTTTTGGGGCATAATGAACTTTCTTATAAAAGGCTTAAAGCAAGGGTTCTAAACATAAACATTATGAAGGTCATTTCATTACCAACTATCAACATTTCATTAATGATAAAAACATGATTAGCAGAGTTACAGATGAAAGATTAATACTAAGAGACGACATAAATTGAAAGATTCATATTAATTTAATTAAGATAAATCTGGGGAATTTTTTTATTTTTTTGCATGGGTTTCAACCCAGATTTTCCCATGCAAAAACCTCAAGATATGACGTTGCATGCTTAGAATTTTCTAGTTCCACTTTCAGACTTTGTTTGAAGCGTCTGTAGTGTTGTTAGTCTTGATATTTTGAGCTTCACCGGTTCCGTCACCATTGTTGGGGTTAGGACCCACCGCGTTCACTTCCAAACACACCGTCGTCGATCCCAGTTTGACGACGTCGACGACTACTTGCTGAGCCGATAATTGAAGCTTGGGATCTTCCACCATTTTCTTGGGGTAGTTCTTGTATATGGCGTAAAGAATCATTTGAAGAATTCCAAAGATAAACCCAAGTACATTGGGAACCTGTTAAGGTGATTAGATGTCAAGAAAATGTTTCTAATGTTAAAAGGAATTCCAAAACATGAAATATGCTTTACAACATACAGCAATGTTCATATCCTTCAACAAAAGGCCATAGAAGAACCACATCACTGCTCCTAAGGTGAGGAAAACTGATAAAGTAAATGGCATATACTCCACGCTCTTGGTTTTTATCACTTTTCTCTGCAAAAAAGAAAACAGCGAATTTTAGTTAGTTTTGAATGGAAATCAATTAGATTAAATCTGGGGTTGGCTTGTTTTATGCTTACCAAAATGCCGAGAGGTGCAACGAACACACACAAAGCGAATCCCATGCAAATGTATCCAAGAATTTGGAGACGGATCAAAGTGTTTTTAAGGAAGAAAGTTGAGAAAAAGATGACTCCGAACCCGAAAACATTGAAGAGGAGGATAAGTTTCAGTGTCACCAACTGAAATTCAACCATTTGTAAACAATCAAAATATGGGAAATTAAAGAGGTATACAACTATACGTATAATAGTATATAATATAGTACCTTTTCCTTCTTTGGGCCATAGTAAAAGTAAACAACAATGTAAAAAGTCTGAATGAAAACGCAGAAAGTGTTGATGGTGATGAGAAGCATAGCATCCTTCTTAAGGAGTGCATAGTAAATCCAAAGCATCGCACTGAAGAGTGATACCACGTAAGGGATTGATTGGTACCCTTCCGATGTTCTCTTCTTGTATATTTGGTAAAATGTTGGCCTGAAATATGATATATATAATATCACCAACCGTTGAAACAATACACTGAAATAAAAGCTGACAAAAATGGTGACTTACAGGGGAGCAAGGGAAACCAGAAATGAAACAACGTTTCCTAGAAGAAGAAAAACAAATATGAAATATCAGATATTGAGAAAGAAATGGTGATTTTGAAGTTGAAACCTTCATTAAAAGAATTCAAATATGTATACCCAGAATGCCAAAAACGAAAGCCCAAGAGACATGAAGAGCCATAATATTCTGTTGTAAATTCCCTCTCCTTTCTTTGTTTCAAAAACAAAGTTTTGATTGATGTCTCTAGTGATGAATGCACTCTTGGGGTCGATATTTATAGTGATGGAAAAGGGTAGGCTTACGGCTTATTCTACTCTTTTTTTCATGCAAATATGCAGTAGATTCCATTTTGATTCTCAATATTATTCCTCCAAATATTTTAATATTTGGACTCACTTGACCTGAATGGACAAGGATTTTACAAACTTAAGTTGACTCAACGTGATTTACTTTGTCCACAGCTAGCAAATTTTGTTGGGAAAGTTTAACTTAACTTGTATATTTGTACGAGAGTTAAAATAGATTTTTAGAGGATTAAATTAAAAATTTATTATTTTGAGAGAATAAAGTGTAATTTTACCTTTTATTAAATTAAAATCTTATAAAACTTAAAAGATCAAAGTGAAATTTTACATGGGAGATCAAGGACTCGATTTCACCCCTATCGAGAGCTACACATTCAAATAAATAAAAAACCCTTATATCTCGATATAATCCGAGTTGGAAAGGGAGAAAGAAAAGTGGTGAAGTTGCAAATAAAAAAAAAATGGGAGGTTTTTGAAAGAAAAAACAAGGGGTAGAAGTGAACTTTTCAAGATTTAGAGATAAGCCTATTTGGTTTGGTTGTGAATAAGCATTTGTAAGGTAAAGTCCCTTCCCCTAAACTCTAAAATTAGTTAAAAGGGTTATGGTTTTTATCCCAAAAAGGGTGGTTGGTGTTGAATGGAAGCAGCCCACAATTTACACCAAAGCCCCTACTCGAGAGTACCATTCCTAGTACACACACAAAATCACTGGGGACCCACCATTGTGTCTTTATGATGTGTCTTCCAACAACTGGTTTTTAAGGTTTACAACTCATACTTCACCTTCTCTGTTGCGAAATTTTGCTTTTTTTCGTCACGGTAAGACCTCCCCCAGCCACGTCGGATTAGGCCAAAAGTTGGAATACAATGAATCAAGTTTTAAGGCTTCATTTACTTCAAAATATATTTATTGTTAAGTAAAATATTTAGTGGGAAATAATAAAATGTTGTTGAAAAATTACACTGTATTTACCGTTAAAAAAGATATAATATTTATTTTAAACAAAATATTCTGTTTTTGAAAAAAAAAAAAAAAGTATTTTCATTAAAATATACTTTTCTTTTTACGACTTAGGTTAAAATCAAGGTTTAGTTTAAAAATAAAATTGCTTGTTTACCAACTTTTTTTTTTGTTTGAAGTCGTGATTTGGGTTAAGAAAGGCTTTTCAACTTCGATGGTAAATAAAATTATAGATGAGAGAAATAGTCATTAAATAAATAAAAAATCTTTATGAACCGTAAAATGAATAATACTAATAAACATTCTCTCTCTCTCTTTTTCTTTTTCTTTTTTTTTTACATTTTAACTAATTGGATATTTTATTATAGGTTAAAATATGCCATAAGTCTTTACACTCTTCACAACTTTAGAATTTAGTCTATTTACTTTTAATTCGAGAAATTTAATCTATCTACTTTTCAGATTACAAAATTCAAGTTCAATTGTTAAAAATGTTAATTTTTTTTTGTTAAATTTATTGGCGTGATATTTTGGAATAAAAATAATCACTCGGTAGCAATGTAACTAAAAAACGATGTTGTAATAAACTTGAATTTAATAAAATAATTTTAACAGTGTTAACAGTTAGATCTGAATTTTGAAATATAAAAAGTAGAGAACAGAGAGTATAGAAACTTATGGCAAATTCTAAGTAGTAGTGACCAAAACTTTTATATTTATACCAAGATATTGATGGATGGAAGTGATAATTTTTTTTTGTATTTATATCGGAATTGTATTATGTGAACAATATAATATGGATTGGTTTTGATCATTCCAAACTACTAAAATAATTATTTCATATATTGTTCACCTGTACCAAACAAATAACAGATAGATTAAAAAAATAGTTTAAGAGCACTTGCTTCATAAAGTATAAATAGCTTACAGAAATTAAAAAGAAAAAACATAATATTATATACCTCATCATCAATTAAAATAATATTCTATCTCTTTGTGTCATTGTTGTTCGAATATAATTCGATATTATCTCTTTGAAGAACCATTCATTTAATGTTCTATTCATTTTTTTTATATAATTCTAACTTATTAATACCAACAATCTTCATTTTTTTTTACTGATTATTTTCCTTAGACATTACTTGATTGAATGTGTCTAACTACTCGATACTATTTATAAAGTTGGAACTTAAATTTTGTTTAATATATAACTTTAATATTAATTAAGTGACAATTAAGATATTTAGAGTTCTATTCAAGTAATAACTCTAATTTACATCAATAATTAAAAAAATAAAATTAAGAAAAAACTTTTTTTACCTCACTATTATTTTCAATATTGTCACTTTACCATTTCAATCAAAGTGTGATTTATTTTTTATGTACAAATATCTGTTATATAAATATATTTTTTACACCATAGCTTGTGTAACTTATCAATTTAAATAAATTTATTTAAAAAATTTTAGTGATTTAAATTTAAAAAAATTAATTTTTTAAAGATTATATATGTTCTTTTTTACACGATATTTTGAACTACTCATAGTCTCTCTTTAATCCATAAATAAAAAGATAATGCGCTTTAGCACACTCGAATTCACATCCTCCTGCATTGACAACAATACACATGTCAATTAAACTAAGAGAAAATTAACTTTTAAATCTATATTATTTATTTAATAAATAATTTTAGAATAGATTCCACTTGTGAAAAATACATAGACAAATTAACATGGAATTGCTTTTCAATGATTACAACCACAAAAGAAACATTGTTTGGATAATTTATTCACATATAGTAGAAAACTGTAAATATATTATAGCAAATGCATCATAAATTACAATTAATACCAATAACTTCCTAATCTTACTACAAATTACATCTACTTTCCATCTTCAGCTTTGGAATGTTTATAAGTCATTCAATTGAAAATATTAGGAGAGAAAGAGAAGAAATAGTAAGGTTTAAATTAAGGTATTGTATAGGTGAGTGTATCGTTTCTGTTTTGGTAATGGTACGTATCGATAACGGCATGTTCCAGTGTATCTCATTAACCTCCATATAAATATATTTATATATAAATATAAGTTTTAAAATTATTAATTAAGTAATTTAATAATTATTAATTTTAAATGTAATTATAGAAAACTAAAATGGTTAAGGGAAAAGATAAAAGTTGGTTTAAAATATCAAAATTGTGTTCCAATCGGTATGGGTCAATACACACCGATACAAGAAGGTATTGACCACAACAGGTCAAAACACACTGAAATTTTGGTCGGAATAGAATGTAAATTATTTGGTGCCAGTTTAAGACTAAACTAAAAATGAGAGTACAAATATATGTGGAAAATATTTAAATGTATATATAATTTATCTAGAAATTAAAAATTGGATTATAAATATATATTTGTGAAAATTATTTGAAAATATAGATAAGTTCAAAACGATACACCAAAACATGTCCGGTACATATTAGTAACAAGACAAAATCGATATGCCCACCAATTTACTTGTGACCCGAACTCATTTAATGTAAGTATAGATGGTATGACATTGCAACCATCTTCTTGTTGGATATTGATGAGGCAACAAATACGCAGACATGGTTGCTAAGTAACATGGTGCAACATTATTGTGTCAATTGTAAACAAAACAGGCAAATGCATGTATTTGGAGATTTGAATTAGGATTATGATTATGAAAATAATTTTCTGTTGTGGAATGTTATTAAAATTAATTGCAATAAATATATGACATGAATATGTATCAGCAGATAGATTTAGAACAGATATTCTAAGGATACAAACAAATACAATCAGTAATTGTAAACCATAACGATGATGGTTGAGAATAATTAACAGCAGTGATGTTGTCATATTCAACATGCAATACTGTGAAGATGCTCCTGCGGACTGTTTGGACAGCAGCATCAGCCTCCGGAGTCATTTCCCATCCAACGTTACTCACCAGACTTATGGATCTACAGACCTCCCATTGTGCAGCAGCCTAGATGTTCTTTGCGTTTCAGCAATGTGCCTACATCAAAACCATCTTGTTTCATTGTTTCCAAATATTTCAGCCCACAATGCTACTTTTAATTTCCCAATCAGCATCATCAAGCTGCAAGTTAGATTCAGTAGTAAAATTTCAAGTAAAGCCTGTGCAGGATACAAAAAGAAACTGACACCCCACACCATCGCAATCCCGATCCACATTTAAAATCTATTCTTCACAAGATCCAAAAATCAGATAAAAAGACATCATACATTCTTGCTATTTTGTGAGAAGCCTTCCTTACGAATATTGTCGCACTCTCCGAGGTCCTTTGAATTTCCATATCATTCCTTGGTCCCCAACAATCCTTAGCCAACGACTAATAAGCCTTTGCCACTCGAAGACCCCCTCCATGTGCAAACATCTGAGCCGGCATGGTCTTTTGGTGGAGGAATAGTTGCTGTACGTAACTCCCAAGTTATGATCTAAATTATGCGCAAACAACTTCCATTTTCACACCCCTTGCTCTTCCACCATATCATTGACTCGTACACTATCTTTGACTTTGTCGGTATCCTTACTGCGATCACATAAAGCTTCAATTTCAGGAACCCAAGCATCAGTCTTGCACTTGACCAACAGATATTATCCCGTAATCTCACCAAAACTTTCAACAACAATCTCCACACATACGAACAGTTTGTCTTAATTATGCTGGTCGACAACCTTCCCTAACCTTATATTTACCTCTCAAAATCCCCACCCAATATGCATTGATGTTGGTTAGCACATTAAACCCCAACTTTTGGAGGAAGGATTTATTTTGCTCACCAAGCCGTTGAATACCAAGACCACCATCAATCAATGGCCAACAAGAATGCCAATTGAACATGTAACGCACCAAAATTTTCGATACTATAACTCGTATTGGTTCAAGGACATATACAATGAATTATTGAGAAAAATTGGAAATGAGTCTGTTAATGAGTAAACATATGAAATTAATCTGATACTTGGAAAGGAAATCAATGTGGAGGACTCTGAATGTGGAAGTGAGGTAAATTGGACAAAATAGTAAAATTTAAAAAGTATGAGGATTAAAATGCAATTTGACCAAAAAAGTATGGAAGTAGCATGGAATATATATTAGTACGATGGAAATCACATTTGGACTAAATTAGATAAGAGTGGAAAGTATAGGGATTAAATTGTATGTTTTCCATTTTCTCAGTAAAAGGGCATAAGTGTAATTTGCATAAAAATAAATGAATGAATTAAATAATTGAGTCTAAAATGAGAATTAAATTAAATAGTCACCACAATTTATATTATTTGAACAATTAAATCAATTTGCATATAAATTCTAATACGGTAAAATCTTTGTGATTTTAATAGAATTAAAATTGGGTTGTATAAATTATTTACTTGAATTAGTTAATTAATTTTAGAATAATTATTTCTATAATAATATTTAAAAGTCTGGTTTTTTTTCTTCAAATATTTAAATGTTTGATTGAATAATTATATGAATTCGATTTTTTAATTAATTTAAGAGAGATGAGCGCATATAATTAAACTGAACTTGAACCGACACAACTAGTCCACCAAGGCCACTATGTCGTGACAGATAGAATAAAAATGCCCTAAGGGCTGCTGGCCATATATATATGTTCCAACTGTTAGCTCTGTTTAAAAATTTTATCCATTTAAAAGTTGCCTTGTAGCACAAAAGCAACGTAAGTATTATGATGTACCTATTTATATCAAATAATTTCAAAAAATAAATAAATAAGGAGAAATTTTAAAATTAAAAGTTTTTGAAAGTATATACAAATTCAATACAAATTTATTTATGAAAATTTATTTTTTATAACATATTAATTATATAAAATTTTAAAAAATTTATTTCAAAAAGTTAAAATAAGTATAAACTTTAAAAATCCAAATATTGAAATTAAAAGCTTAAAAGTTATATATAACTTAGATTGTGTTTAATATTTAATATTTTATATGTGTTTGATAATTATTTTAATTTTTTACTTAATATAAATTTTTCAATAAAAAAAGTGTTAATAAGATAAATAGGTAGGTAGCTACTTATCACTTAAATGTAGAAAATATTAAGTCGATTTTTATTTTATTAAAAATTTGAAATAAGTTATCTTTTTTTAAAAAAAATGAAATATTCAAATTACCATATTTATCTTCCTGCATCCCTGACCCAACACACAAAATCTGTTCTATGATAATTCATGAAAATAAATAGAATTCATGACATTGGTAAAAAAAATTCTTTTAAATAATAATATTAAAACACCGATTGTGTTTTAACTCGACTGGTATCAATATTATTGTTAGATAGGAGAACATGGGTTCGAACGTGTTAAAGCGCATTTATCCTCTCTTAATGGGTGGGAAAAGGTAATGTGTAGTTCTAAGCATTGTATCAAAAAATAATAATATTTATGCTAAAGGAGTATATAAGCCCCTGAACTTTACAAAAAAAATCAATTAAGTCCCTCCACAAAAAAATGCACTCAATTACACCCTAAAACTTTCAAATTGCATCAATTAAGCCCTTTGACCAACATTTTCCATCTTAGACCATTACAATGTTGATGTGGCCATTAATGATGTTGACATGGTGCTCCATGCCAACTACATTTGCTGATGTGGCAAACCATTCAGAAAAAAAAAAATAATTTTTAAAATAGAAAAATTAAAAGAAATATTTTTTTATTTTTTATTGGCTACTCAGATTCATTCATTCCAAAACTTAATTTTTTTTAAATTAAAAATATTTTTTAAAAATTTAATTTTTTTAAAAAAATTATAAATTTGTAAAAACATTATTAAAATTGATAAAAATGTTAAATAAAATTCATAAAGTTCAAAAAAAATAAAAAAATAACAATACTAACCATTTAAAAGTTAAAGTTTATAATAAATCTGGACGTAAAGTTGTCCAGATTTAATGTGAACCTGGACAAAAATATGTCTAGATTCATTGAAGACGATTTTTCTAAATTATATATGTCGAAACCATTTTTTTTTTTGGAAAACGGGGTCGACTTTAAAGACGAAAATGGAGTCGCCACCGACCTTTTTGTCGAGGTGTGATCGGATCACCCTGAAATTGATCATTTTAATAAAACTTTGATTTATTAAAACATATTTTGGTCTACAAAAACTCGAGAAAACGGGTTCGGGAGTCGGTTACGTACGAGGAATGATTAGCACCCTCGCAGCGCCCAAAATTGGTACCTAATTGATTATTTAATGTTTTAATGCCGAAATTTCGAAAAGATTCTGGATTACGATCCGTTTGCTTGAAACGAAAACATTTGTGCAAGATGCTGGAATCCACTTAGTTCGAAGAAATAAAAAGTCATACCCAGTGAGTTAGGATACAACAATTTATATTCCCGAAACTGAGCTTATTTTGATTTTTAAAACTCGTGTATTAAATTTTGAAAAGGGTATTCGATTATTTGGGCTTTATGAAAAATTGGAACCCAGTGAGTTAGGGCACAATTTCTCAAAATTCTCGAATACGGAATATTGCCTTTGTTTTGTAGAAATTCTTACCTCGAGATGATAAAACGTCACATCCAGTGAGTTAGGACGCAACATCTCAAACCTTCGAGAATAAGTTTTTATTTGAAATTTCTTTAGATATTTTGATTTAAAAAGAAAAGGATACTCGGTTGCTAGGATTTAACGAGAAAAATCGGAACCCAGTGAGTTAGGGCACGATTTTCTCGAAGCTTCCAAGCATGAGCGTTGCCTCATTTTAAACCGTTGAATAAAATAATTTTGAAACTTAAATGATATTGAAGTCGTTTTTTTTTTTTAAACAAATGAAACGCAATGGAATGATAGTATACAAGGCAAAGTAGCAATACATACATCAAATATTACACTAATGAATCATAAATAATTAGTAGTTACAAATTAAGAATTATAATCCATACAATAGCAATAATCACATAACACAATTTCAACATTAACTATTGAAGAAAATGGAGCAAAATAATATACAAAAACAAATGTAAAACGAAAAGTAATTAAAACCAATATTATGCAAAATTATTTAAAGATAAAATATATGTGTGAAATGATTAAAAACAATTAATTTGAAAACAACCTAATCAAACATACAAAGATTTGAGTTTATTAATGTATGTAAAAGAGGTTTGAAATGAATAATATATAAAAAGTGTGAAACAATTTAATAAAAATAATATACAAAATCTTAAAACAAGTAATCATAAAACAATTTTTAAAATGATAAATAAAAATATGAAATATGAAATAATTTAAACTGTATAACATATATAAGAATATTTAAAATAGACAATATGGAAACTTAATATAAATGATATATATTTTGAAATAATAAAAGATTTAAAAATAAATAATAATAATAATAATAATAATAATAATAATAATAATAATAATAATAATAACAATATTAATAATAAGAAAAGGAATAATGATAATAAATATAATAATAATAATATTAAAAAAATAATAACAATAATAAAATAATGACAATAATAGCAAAAATAATCAAAGAAAACAAGAAAAAGGACTAAATTAAATTTAAAATAAAAATTTGGGGCAAATCTAAAAAAAATAAAAAGAAAGGGACCTAACCGAACGCTCGCATAACATGGAGGGACTAAAGGGGAAAATATCCCCTCCCTCCAAAACGCTGCGTTTTACAAGAGACCCAATTGAAATCGAAATAAAATATAGGGCTAAATTAAAAAAAAAACTTAATTATAAATTAGTAAAAAAAGCGGAAGGACCAAAGCGGTAAATATCCCACTTTCACAAAACATGTGGATCCTCCACTGGGTCGGGTCAACGCGCGGGCTAAGGGGCTTAAACGACGCCGTTTTGTGCCCAAACGCACGGCCTAAAAACGACGTCGTTTTCAATTTGTATATAAGGCTAAAATTTTTGAAAAAAAATCATTTGCTGCTCAGTTATAAAAAAAAAGGAAGGGATGAGTCCCTTTTCCCTCTGCAGGTCCCTTCTCCGGCCGCAGAGCTCACTGGAGATCGCCGCCGCCGGCCACCGTGGAATTCCCAAAAAAGTACGTTTTTCTTCCTTTTTTTATAAACTTTAATACTTATATATATCTAGTTTGAAACAATATAAAAATATTTATATATATGCTATGACAGTTTCAAAAAGGAGAAAAAATGTAAAGAAAAGAATAAAATAAAAGAACCTTGCTGAGTTTTCTATTCTCTGTATTCGTATTGTGTAAAAAAAATAGAGTACACAAGGCTTCCGTTTTATAGCCTAAATATTCAAAAAATAAAATAAAAATACAATCTATATTTTTTGCTGTCGATTGCTGCTGTTTTCGTTTCTGTTATTCTTTGCAGGTGAGGACGTCGTTCGCACGGAGTGGCCCGAGTACCTGGCTGGCGTGGGCTGTGGCGCGCACGTGTGGGTGGTTGGCTACTGCGGCGCCAGAGTATTCCAGAGAGTTCTAGGGTTTCTGGAACATGTTGAAGATTTTGGGCCATTCGGGCCTGCAAATTTTGGGTAGTGATTTTTGATTTTGGGTCAATGTAATGGGCTAACATTTTGGACTTGTAATACTGGACATTTATTAATTAGATTTTTATTTATTTCTTTGTTTTGTTTTTTTGATTTAAAATGGGTTAATGGGGCTCGGGCATAAATAGGCTCTTACAATATAAACTTTAAAAATATTAAAATTTATTTTTCTTTAAAAATATGATATGTATATTAATGTTTTAATTCTATTAGTACCTTTTAGGATATATAAAAGATAAAAAGTATTTTAATAAATAAATAAATAAATAAAAATAAAAATAAAATGTATTTTTATATATTCATTTACTAAAATAAAATTAAAAATTATTTTAAAGGCATTGGAAAAATTTTAAGGGACCTCTATATGGGTCCTGATGTTAACAAGTATAACAAAGTTACAATATTAAATGATAATGTCGTTAATATAAATCTAAGAGATACAAAGTTTTAAGTTTCATTATAGGAAATTTAAAAAAAATAAAATAAAATTAAGCCGATTGAGTTTTAGTTCAATTGGTATTGGTATTATTGTCAATGTAAGAGGACGTGGATTCGAGTACGCTGAAGTATATTATCCTCTTATTTAAGGGTTGGAGAGGAACTATAGATAGTTTTAGGCAATGTATCAAAAAATATATATAATTAATGTTTTAAAAAATGAGTTAAATTTGATTACTTTGGGTGTTGCTATTTCTTTTGTTTTTGTTTTACTTAGTTGTCTTAATTATTGGATGGGAAACATTTACCAAACTAGATTTAATTTGGATTTTCAATTAAATTTATGGTTTTTTTTCAACGAATTTCTCATATAATAAACACTTATTTTACATATCTCAACCAAAAAATAAAATAAGATATTTTAAATAAAATTAATATTTATTTACTAAAATATTTTTTTATTTTTTATATATTCTAAAAGTTACAAATAGAATTAAAAAAATTGATACACATATCATATTTTTAAATAAAAATAATATTTAACATTTTAAACTTTATATAATTTAGAAAATTATCTTCAATGAATTTGGACATTTTTTTGTCCAGGTTCATAGTGAATCTAGACAATATCATGTCCAAATTCATTTTGGACTTTAACTTTTAAATGATTTTTATTAATTTTTAATTTTTTTGAACTTTTTTAAACTTTATTTAATATTTTTATAAATTTTAATAATGTTTTTACAAATTTATAATTTTTTAAAATATTTTTTAATTTTTAATTAAAAAAATTAAGTTTCGAAATATATGAAATGGACACCCATTTGTCTAGTTCATTCTAGTAAAAAAATAAAATAAAAATTCTTTTTCTTAAAAAAGTTAATTTTTTTGCTGGTGTGGTAGCTAGCATGGCACTGCCACATCAACAATTGTCGCTGACATAGAGTTCTATCTCAGCATTCTTAATGGCCACATCAGTGCTGTAGCAATCAAAGACGGAAAGCGTTGGTCAAAGGGCTTAACTGATGCAATTTGAGAGTTTGAGGGTTTAATTGAATGTTTTTTTCGCGAAGAGAATTGATTTTTTTTCGTGAAAATTCAAGGGTTTATATACCCCTTTTGCCTAATATTTAAAAATATACATTATAAGTTGATTGAATCATAGCTCGGTTGGCATTACAAGAGGACATGAGTTCGAATTCGCTAAAACACTTTTATCATCTTATTTAAGGGTTGGGGAGAGATTATGCTTAACTTTAAGCATTGTATCAATATTAGAGGTGCTCATGGGCCGAGTTGGGCTTAAGCATGATATTAACATACTTTATGTTTGTCCAAGCTCAGCTCGGCCCAAAATATGGGCTTAAAATTTGCCAAAACTCGCTCATATTTGCAAAAGACTAACCCAAGCCTATTTTAGGCCTGTCTATATTATTTTTTAAAAAATATTTATTTTATTTTAATATTTAATAATTTTATACATTTTTTATTTATTGAAACTTTTTATATAGTAATCTTAACATTATTTTAATGTTTACATTAAAGTATATTATATATTTAGTATATGTTTATTTTTTTTTATTGTGTTCTAAATTACATAATATATAAAAATAACATAATATAAAGTATTATAAACTAAAAAATGGATCTAGTTGGGCCAGGCTTGGGTCTTGAATGTTCAAGCCTGAGCCCGGTCCATATTTTAAACAAGCCTAATTTTTTGCCCAGATCTATTTTTTGGGCCTAATATTTTTGCCCAAACCCTCTCAAATTTCGAGCGGACCTTCAAGCCTGGACAAGTAACTCGACCCATCTTCAATATATACATTATAAAAAAATGATGTAAAAGCTTACTAAGTAAATAATTGTCTTAAAAAAGAGCGAAAATTGTAGTTATATACATGAGTAATTATCTTTGAAGAATTTATTAGAAAAGTGAATAATCTTTTAAAAGAGTTATTACTATTTAGTCTATATTTTATTGTCTTTTTCTTGAGATAGAATCCATCCACACACTACTTTATTAGTAATTATCTTTAAAAAAAAGTGGGAAGTTGTAGCTATTTTTATGGATAATATCTTTAAAAAAGTGACAAGTTGTAATAAAAGTGAACATTATTTTAAAGGAGAAAAAAAATTGAAGTACATAAATATCCTGACTTTATTATAATTTATGGATTTTATTGTCTTTTCTTTGACTAAGTTTGTATCACTTGATTTATATTTATTAGTATATATAATATAAGTATCTTAAAAAAGAGTGGGGGAAGTTGTAGTTATATACATGGATAGTATTATTAAATTTTAAAAGAAAAACTTAACTACATAAATATCTCTATTATGAATATATTATTAAGTGGATGTCCATCAAGATCAAGATAAATTTTGATGTACTTTAAATTGTAATAGTCATTATAATTAGATCTCTACTTCATTTATATTGCTTTTGCCTATAAATAGAGACTTTGGAGAAGATTTGTAAATATTTTGATTGATCAATAAAATACATTCTCTATTGCTTCCCATATTTTCTTTGTTCTTTTTTCTCTTTATCTCTATTTTATAACACGTTATCAGCATGATTTTGCTCAAAGTGATAGTTCCTTTTAACGATGATCAAATTTATTCTCCATGATTTTCAAGATCTTAGATGGCAAGATGTAAAGTTTTTGCAGGAAGTTTCTTTTATTTAATAATTAATAATTAATATTTGATTATTTTTAGCTAATTCATGATCAATTATAATTATTTTGATTAACTTATTTTATTTTTATGTTATTAAGGATGGTGAAGGATTTGATATTGCTATCTATATGAAATTGTGAAATAAGATCCATTCTCAAAGTCTGTTATTGATAAATTTTGATTGGATTCAAAGTCTACTATTGGAGTTTAAATTTTCTTACTTGTTGATGAAATCATTAAGACTTCGTTGATTGGCGTAATTTTTCTACCGCGTGTACATTCCCAAAATGATGGTGTTTTTCCAAAATCAAACTTTGTTGTTCAACATCTTGGACTAGCCATCCCTTAGAAGGTATCGTTAAAAGATCATCAATTCCTAATGAAATGGATGAAGCAGTGGCTTGCCAGAAACCCAGAGCTTTTACTTTATCCAGGATGTGTGATGTATATGCCATTCCAAAGTGATCTATTAATCTGCTAATAAGCCTTTTAATGGCAGTTCCATCTATCACTTTATTGTGAAATACTAGATTGGCTCGTTCTGCCATAAATACCCCCTTATTCCGCTGAGTGGACTTCGCCAATGGGTTTGAGTTAATGATTGGAAAACTTTCTTTTCTCGATCTTGATTTTGGTAGAAAGTCGGGTCAGGAACTGGGGTCCTAGTTGAATCGGAGAGATCCAAATTCATATTGGTGTCATAGAATTTTTTAGCTTAGATAGCATATGATTGGGTATCATATGAGTAGGCCTGAAAAAACCCTTGTATAGCTTCTCCGATTTCTCGGTAAAGAGAAATATGACCAACAGTGGTTCGAATGTATATACAAAGAAATTGTTTTTTAAACTTCTTACTATTAGATAATGCCTATAAATCTCATGATAGATACCCAAAGATTCATAGTGAACTTCGATAGGAGCTTCTCTTGAAGCAATAACGCATTGCTCTAGTCGCCACCAGAGCCACAAAGGACTATCTAAATTGATTCTTTTCTGCCTATAAGCTCCAATCGCATCATATGAATTTAAAAAAAAAGGCTCTATTGTAGACTTATAGTTATTATCGTCAATTCTTTCATTTTGATAGCTTTTTCGATTCCATGGATTATACCTATTCGCACAAATACCTCGACGATTCCCACTCGTTAATACATAGAGCCCAATAAGCATATCTTGAGTCGGTATGGAAATGGGATCCCCAATAGTTGGAGACAAGAGATTCATATGATAAAACATAAGTAAACGAGCCTCCGCTTGCGCCTCTAATGATAAAGGTACATGAACTGCCATTTGATCCCTATCAAAGTCTGCATTGAATCCCTTACAAACTAATGGATGTAAACAAATAGTGCGTCCTTCCACTAAAATAGGTTGGAATGCCTCAGATACCTAATCTATGCACATGAGGGCGCTCTATTCAAGAATCTGAGATGTCCCCGCATAACTTATTGCAGTATTTCCCATACAATCAGCCCTTTTTCCCGATTTTACTCTTAGCAACTCCTATGTTCGGAGCAAGATGTTGTCTAATTAGACCGCGAATTACAAATGTCTGGAAAAGCTCTATTGCTATTTCGCGAGGCAATCCACAACGATGTAATGAAAGTGAGGGGCCAAAAACAATGAGAAAATGTCCCGAATAATCGACCCGTTTGCCAAGCAAAGTCTCACGAAATCTTCCATCTTTTCCTTCAATTACATCTAAAAACGACTTGTAAACCTTATTATGACCGTCCCTCATTGGTTGTCTGCGAATTCCATTATCAAGAAGTGTATCCACGGCTTATTGTACCAATTTTTCCTGACACATTACTAATTCCCCTAGCGTAGATCTACTTGTTGTTAATAGATCGGTAAGAGTATTATTTCAATAGATAACTCTTTTATAGAGTTCATTAATATTTGAACTCATTAGTTTACCCCCATCTATCTGAATGATCGGTCTCAACTCGGGAGGAAGAACCAGTAATAGACATAAAACCATCCATTTTGGTTCTATATTTGTTCGAATAAAATGCTTAGCCAATTCGATGCGTCTAACCAAAAAATCATTTCTTCTTCTAATTTTTTGATCTTCCTATTCATTACTCGTGAGGCCTTCTTCTCATAATTCTTTCCATTCTACCACCGAATAATTGATAAGAATTCGTAAATCTAGATCGACTAATAGTTCTCGAATAGCACCTGCTCGGTAGAAATTTCGCGACTTCGAAATGTATCGAAACCTTGGGTAGTAAAAAAAAAGTGGGATACTGTATTTCCAGGATTGAATTTCATATTCGAATGAACCTAGTAATCATAAGAAATTAGGTTTTTTAACAATGGGCCTAGCAAAAGAAAAATTAGGATAGGGCCTTGCAGGGTCCCCCCTTCAAAATCGGACATGAAAGTTTCCTCTCATCCGGCTCAAGTAGTTGCACCAAATAAAGATAAAGTAAAGGAATTCTCGCTTTCAAATTCTAGAACCCCCCAAAAAAGGTCTACTCTTTACTCAAGTTCCAAGAAACATTTTATTGATTGATTCTCCTTTTATTGATTTAGATTTTCTTAATTCTTTATTCAATTCAAAATTAGGACATAAATGAAATGTGAAATTCTTGAGTAGTCTACTTCCCCTCGAATGCTGAATCCTCTTAAATTAAAATTAAAGGAATGTCATAAGGGATTTACTTGTCTATGTACCCTTCCATTCGATCTCTTAGGTCCTGCAGTACCTCGACAAATATACCACGATGCCCTTAACTTAAAGCCTAAGCCTATATGCGATGTATAGTCTCATGTATCCATGACATATTTGTTTCCTTGAACATAATTTCATTTCTTTCTAAAAGAACTAAAAGAAACGAGAACGATTAATTCCAAAAAAAAAGTCTTTTTTTCACGAGGTACAACTCAAAATTCCTAGTTATTTATTTTTTACTGACTCGACCATAGACCAATTCCCTTTTTATTTGGGAGTATTGAATACGCCCATAATTCTGAGCTTCATGTTACTCTTCCTAAGAGACATGTTAGATCCAGGGCATCTCAATTCGATTGAATGGGATGATAGTTTCTCATTCTTAATCTGTAAAATAATAACTTCGATCAAATCACACATCATAGTATACTAGACCTTCTAATTCTTTAAGAGGTTTATCTAAAGATTGGTGATATAACTAGGAAGACGTTTCAAATACCATACATGAGTTACTGGACATGCCAGCCTTATGTATCCCATTTGATATCTTTGTATCGGAGAATCAACAAATTCAACTCCGTATTGTTCACAACATTTAGGGCCCTCATTTTGATTTCCAATTACTCGATAATTTCCACAAGCGCGAATTCCACTTTTTATAGGTCAAAAAATTCTTTCACAAAATAATCTATCCGTTTTCGATTTATTGGTTTTGTAATGAAAAGTATAGGTTTTGTCACATCTCCAACGGTTTCTCCATTAGGTAGGATTTTCTTGGCTCAAGCACTTATTTGTTAGGGAGAAACTGATCCAATTCAAAGTTGTTGATGTTTATATTAGTTGATCATAGAAGAAAATTTTTGATTCATTTCAATTAAGCTTCCTTCTTATTAATCTGGAAGTTCTTATCAGATACAAAGAAATGATTCAGTTCCAGAGCCAAAGATTGTAATTCTCAAACGAGCAATCGAAAAGATTCTGGAGCATCTTTGGGTTTAGGTATTGTTCCTCCAATGATCGTAGTCCCAAGTACTTCTTGGTGAGCTCTAATATGATCAGATTTATAAGTAAGCATTTCTTGTAAAATATGAGTAACACCAAATCCCTCTAGAGCCCAAACCTTCATTTCTCTTACCCGTTGTCCTCCTTGCTTGGACCTTTCTCTAAGTGGTTGTTGTGTAACAAGTGCATAATAACCACTGGAACGCCCATGTATTTTATCATCAACTTGATGAATTAATTTCAAGATATAAGGTTTTCCTATTATAACAGGTTGCTCAAAGAGGCCTCCCGTTCTTCCATCAAATATTCTATTTTTTCCTGGATATTCAGGTTCAAATACCCATGTAATCGTTGTTTACTTATTGGCTTGATATAATTCAAAAAACACTAGTTTTCTCGAATCCTCTTGTTCATATCTCTCATCAAATGATGCTAAATGTCTATCTAGTAGACTCCCTACTAACTCAAGCGAGCATTCAAATAGCTGTCCTACATTCATTCGTGAAGGTACTCCTAATGGGTTGAAGACCATATCAACAGGTCTTCCGTCTTGCAAATAAGGCATATCCTGTCTAGGTAAAATTTTTAAAATGATCCATTTATTTCCATGCCTTCCGACTACTTTATCGCCTACTTTGATTTCGCGTTTTTGTGAAAGATATACACGAATTGTTTTCGGATTATAACTAAAACCCCTTTTTTTCTGAATCCATCTCACATCGATGACTCGACCCCTCCCACCTATAGGTAATTTTAGACAAGTTTCCTTTGAAGTGGATACCTGAATCCCAAGTATGGCCCGTAATAATCTATCTTCTGGAGCATACGATGATTCTTTCACCACCTGAGGCGTTAATTTACCTACTAAAATATCGCTTGTCTCCACCAAGATCCCAGCATCACAATTCCATTTTTGTCTAAATTGCGGAGTAAATGGGCTTCTAGGTGCGATATTTCGTTAGTGATTCTTTCAGGACCTTAGCTTGTCACATGAGTCTAAATTTCATATTTTCGTATGTGAAAAAAGTATAAATATCTTCATATACTATACGCTCGCTAATGAGTACTGCATCCTCAAAATTGTAACCTTCTCATGGCATATAAGCTACTAGTACGTTTTTTCCCAAAGCGAGTTCGTCACCAACCGTAGCAGCACTGTCCACTAAAATTTGCCCATTTTTAATGCATCCACTAAAATTTTCCCATTTTTAATGCATTTAACCCGCCAAACCCGGGCAGTTTGATGCATACAAGTATTTTTGTTGGAACGTTGATACATAACTAACGGAATGCCTAGAGCATCTCTATTGCCCAATAAAACAATCCTGTCAAGTATCAGTAGAAATGATCTTTCCCTTGTGATCGGCTATAGCGGGAACTCCTGAATCTAGAGCCACTTGGCGTTCCAACCCAGTTCCAACAATGCACTTCTCGGAACGAGAAAATGGAACTGCTTGGCGTTGCATATTAGAACTCATTAAAGCCCGATTCGCGTCATTATGCTCGATAAAAGGAATGAGGGAAGCTTTAATAGAAAAATATTGAAAAGGAAAAAAACTTCGAAGATGAACTTGTTCCCATGCAATAGTCAGGAATTCATTACGGTATCAAGCCAGAACAACATGTTCTTCCTGAATACCCTGATTCAAGGCCAAAGAATTTCCTGCCGCTACCATATAATATTCATCTCAACTTGGCGATAAATAAAGCATCTGTGATTTTTTTGATCTCTCAAAGATTTTATAAAATGGACTTTCTAGAGACCCCCAATGACCAATCCTGGCATGAATTGCTAAGGATCTGATAAGTCCAACATTGATCCCTTCAGACGTGTCAATTGGGCAAATGCGTCCATAATGACTAGGATGGATATTTAGTATTCGAGAATTAGCAGTTCGCCCGGTTAATCCTTTGGGGCCTAAATAACTCAATTTTCTCCCATGCTCTATTTGTGTCAATAGATTTGCTCGATCCAAAACTTGAGATAATGGGTGTAATCCGAAAAATGATTCATAAGTGGTTGTTAATGAAGTCGAAGTTACCAAATTCTAAGGAGTCGGTATCAATTTATGCCTAATTGCTCCGTATATAGCTCCTCTAACTACATTTTCTAAACGAACCAGAGCCAATCCGAATTGATCTTGTAAGAGATCCGCTACAGAACAAATACACTTATTTTTCAAATGATTCATATCGTCAAGTGTACCCATTCCAAATTTCATTCCAATCAAACAATCTGCAGCTACCAATGTATCTCGTGGTAACAAAAATGTATTGTTTTGAGGTATATTAAGATTCAATATCTAGTTCATATTTCGTCAACCAATCCTTCCTAATTCACATTTTTGCTGAAAGAATTTCTTTTGTAATTCCTTACACAAGGATTCAGAAAATACCGAATCCTCGCCTACACAAGAAAATTGTTGATAAAACTCCAAAATAACATTTTCTTTTGACCCAATTTTTTTTCCTTATCGGTCAGGAAAGACAAGAAAATATCAGGTAGCAAACATTCTCTATAATTTCTCTTAGATTTGAACCCATAGCTGATGATAGAACTAGAATAGATATTTTTTGTTTCTTACTTACATGAGCCCATATACTTGCTTTTCTATCAATCTCTAATTCTAACCTCCCTCCCCAATCTAATATTATGGTACCAGTATAGACCGAAATTATGTTATGATCCAATTTTGATCGATAATAGATACCGGGGCTTTGCAATATTTGATTGATCACAATTTTTTATATTCCATTTACTATAGAAGTTTCGAGAGAGTTCATTAAAGGAATGTTTCCAATAAAAATAGTTTGTTCTTGCATATCCTTACTGGTTTTCCAAATTAATCCTGTGGATACATATAATTCAGAAGAATATGTGAGTGATTCATATACAACATCCCTTTCTTTTATCAATGGTTCCACCAATTGATATGTTTTCACAAATAATTGAAATTTAATTTCTTGCTCTGTATCTTCAATTTTTGGAAACTTATAAAGTTCTTCTGTTAAGCCCCGATCCATGAACCCACAAAATCCTTCAAATTGTATCTGATTCAACCCAGGTATTGTAGACATTTCCCCATTTTCATCCCCGAGCATTTTCAATTTCCCATTTCTCAAAAAAAATCCCATTCTTTTCTCATTCTTCATTGAATCCTACGAATCGATCTAATAATGATGGAATTGAATTTCTATTATGTTTACTGAATCACATGAAATTTTATCTAACTCCATATACCATATAATATATGTGGAATGTATGAAATATGAAATGCGTATGAACGGAAGAAGAAAAATTATACTCAAATTTTAATTTATATTTATAACAAACAGATACAGAAAAGAATTGATAAAAGCCATTTAGCCGCATGGAGTTTTGTTTTTGTATAAAATATAAAAAAAAATCAATTTCTACCATTATTATGATAATACATATTCCAATCTGATTGAATACCAGAAAAATGAAAGGAATTCCTGATTTGATCTGTTCGTTGAGATAAAGACAAAATAATCATAATATATATATATATATATAGGGAGATAGTTGATTTTTCTAGCGCTTAATTTTTTTATAGACTCCATTGTTCAAAAAACGATTCGCAGAGAAGATAGATGTTTTTACCCACTTTTTATTTTTTTATCTTTTAGTAGAATATTTAGAAAAATTACGCCAATCAATTACGCCAAGACATTCGGAATTTCATTTCTGATGACACATTTTTAATTAGGGATAGTAATCAGTACCGTTATTCCATATATTTTGATAGTGAAAATCAAATTTTTGAGCTTAACAATGATCATTCTTTTTTGAATGAACTAGAAAGTTTTTTTTATAGTTATCATAATTCTAGTTATATGAATAATTGATCAAAAAATGATGAGCCCCACTATCATTTTAACTTGTATAATAATGATACTAACTATGGTTGAAATAATCACATTAATAGTTGTATTGACTATTATCTTCGTTCTCAAATCTGTATTGATAGTTCCATTTTAAGTGGTAGTGACAATTCCACTGATAATTATATTTATAATTACATTTGCGGCGAAGGTGGAAATAATAGTGAAGGCAAGAATTTCGATATAATAACTCGTGAGAATGGTAATGATTTAACTCTAAAAGAAAGTTCTAATGATCTCGATCTACACAAGGATTTGTGGGTTCAATGCGAATGCGAAAATTGTTATGGAGTAAATGATAAGAAATTGCTACCATCAACGTAATTAGATCTCTATCTTTACACTTTTTCTCAATAATAGCATCTTTAGATATTAAATTAATTTGATATGTGGTTTAAATATTTGAGATGATTTTATTTTAAGCTTTGGCTCCATTGGTTATTTATGGTTTCAAACATCTTATTTGTTCATGAAAATGAATATTGATTGACTTCTTTATGCTGCTATTGTAGGTTTTATAATTAAATAATGTATTTGGCTAAAAACATATTAGTATGTAAATTTGTGTTGATTAAACTATGAAATTTATGATTATTCAGACTTGATTTAGTTCGAATATAAATTACGTTTCTTTAATGTCTCTTATTATTTTGGTTATACAATTTGAAATTTTTCAATACTCATACATGCGTAGTTCTAAAGGCAATTTTTTGAGGAATGTCTAAATTGATTTTTGGGTTGGTTCTACTATTGAATTTCAAGTTTAATTGTTGTCATTTTTAATTCTTGAATTATTTTGGTTGAAAACATTTTCATAAACTTAAAAATGAGAATTACTATATTAATTTGACCGTTTGCATTTCTATGAATCTCGTTTGTATTAACCAATTGTTGTTTGATAAGAATCATTGAAACAACTCGTGTGGTTTGATTTTATAAATACATTATATTTTCTTACTATGCAACCCTAAGAAACTTGTTACTTTCATAAAGTTGTTAAAGGTAGTTCATATACTTTATATTTTTTAATTATTTAGAGAAATTATATGAGCAATTATAAATGGAAAAGTTTTAATGAACATGAGATGTATGATTTTGAAGTAAATTTCATATATGTCTGCAATGGTTTATGAATTTTTTGTTGGCACTAGCATTATATCAAGTTTGATATTTTAAATGTCAATTTTATCCGTATATTGTAGTGAAGGCTGCTGGGCTGGCATAGGCCCCGGCCCCCCCTAAAAGGTAAAATTGCTATTTAGGCCCTTGAAATTTTTTTAAAATTTTAAATTAGTAAAGGTAAAATTACACTTTGCCCCCCCTAAAATTATAAAAATTCGATTTAATCCTTTACAAATTAGAAAGATATAAACTATAAAAAATTAAAATTTCATCCGCCCCCCCTAAAAAATTATCCTGGCTTCGCCCCTGCGTACATTTGATTTGCAATAAACTCCATGCATGACTTGGTTATTTCTTTCTAGTTAATTGATGATGAAAAGCTCTTGTGAAAAAGGCTTTAAAAGTATTTTGGATTGATCTAATGCCTTCTTAAGGCCAAACAAAATATTGAATTATTTGTTCCACTGGTTCTGCTCCATTCCTCGAAGTGAATGTAGCAATACATAACAATTATAAAATGCAACCTCTTGTCATTATTGACAAGTAGATGAAAAGAAGATGGATGATTCAAAATGTTGCAAATTGTTCATTTTTTAGAACAAAATGACCAATGATTCATACTAATTAATCATTCCTTGAAGCGAATGATATCTATATAATCTTATTGGTAAGGAATATGATATATGCTTACATTATTGTCCGATTTTTTTTGCACATTCTTTGAAGTGAATGTTTGCAATAACTATAACAAATTGTATAATCACTTGTGATTATTAATGTCAATTTGAACATTTGAACATTTGAAGATTTTGTCATATTCCATGAAGTGAATATTGCAAATAATTGTTTGCAAATTATATTTCTTTTATTTAGTTAATAATATTATGAACTTCACATTGATGTAGACATTTCCAGAAGTAAATGTCACAATATTGTTTATATGAGGAAACAAAATAAAAAGAATGACAATAAAATTATCAATTGTCAAAATTTATATTGACATTATTAGTACAATTGAAAAACATGTAAAATTAAACTAGAAGTTTACTGAAACAAGTACATTTACTATTTGGCGTGACCAGTTAGACTATCCTGGATTATATATGATGCAAAAAATAATTGAGAATTCATATAAACATTTATTAGAGAACCAGAATATTTTTTAATTTAAAGAATTTTCATGTGTTGCTTGTTTTCAGTGATAATTGATTATTACAAACTCACTGGCTAAAGTTGAGATTTAATGTCTTACATTTCTGAAATGAATATGGGCCTATTCATCCACCATGTGGATGATTTTGATATTATATGATTTTGGTAGATGCATCTACAAAATAATCACATGCGTTATCAACTCGCAACCTGTCGTTTGCGAGATTGCTTGTTTAAATGATTAATTTCAGATTATACAATTAAAACAATCCATCTTGCTAATGCTGGTGAGCTTATAACCCAAGCTTTCAATAATTATTGTATGTCAATCGGGATAAAAGTTGAACATCCTATAACTCATGTTCACACATAAAATGATTTAGCTGAATTGTTTATCAAATGCCTCCAATTAATAGCTAAACCATTACTTATGAGAACAAAACTTCCTATTTCAGCATGAAATTGTATTGATTTACATGTTGTACGCATCAAGCCAATAAATTATAAATATTCCACATTACAATTGATTTTTGGTCAAGAGCCAAATATTTCCCATCTTACAATTTTTTGATGTGCTGTATATGTTCCAACTACTCCACCATAACGCATAAAGATGGGTCATCATAAGAGATTATATTTATATGAGTCTCCTTATATTATTAAATATTTTTGAGCTATTAATTTGAGATTTAGTTATGACATGAGTTGTCAGTTTTCACAACATTAGGGGGAAAGAATAAAAAGTTGGATTAATAAAGTAATTGAAATGAATTATCAATGTCTAAGATCCTCGTACAAAGCAATGTGAACAAGAAGTTCAACAGATAATTCATTTTACGAATCAACTGCCAGATTCATTAAATCTCACATACCAGTTGAAAATGTTCCAATACGAATTAATGCCCTAATAGGGCAAACTGTTAGTGTAAAAGAAAGTAATCCACGCTTGAAGCGTGGAAGACCAGTCGGTTCCAAAGATAAAAATTCTCATAAAAAAAAAGGAGCAAACATTCAAGATGGTCATATATTGGAGGCGGGGGTTCCACATATGATAATATGTTTGTCACGTCATATTTGGAAATAGCATAACTTAACTTGATAAATTTAATAGTTATCATTCAGTGAGAACTGAAATTTTAAAACTTGAAAAATATAAAGACTAAAATTGATCAAATTAAAGTATATTGATTAAATTCATAACTTTCATAAAGTACAAAGACTAATTGAAAATCTTAACCAAAAATCTTTAAAAAAATAAATAGATACAAATATATATATGCATATATATAGTGATTGATCAAGTTTATTGTCATTTCACTCATTGACACCAAATCTATAGTAAAATTATATTTTAAAAAAGCCGCAAAACTTCGTTACAATTGGAGGTGTTCATGGGCCGGGTCCGATCGAGTTTAAGTTGGATCTAAGCATGATATTAACATACTTTATACTTATCCAAGCCCAACCCGAAATTTGGGCCTAAAATTTTGCTCAAACCAGCCCATACTTACAAAATACTAACCCAAATCCATTTTAGGCATAAAAAGTTGGATTAATAAAGTAATTGAAATGAATTATCAATGTCTAAGATCCTCGTACAAAGCAATGTGAACAAGAAGTTCAACAGATAATTCATTTTACGAATCAACTGCCAGATTCATTAAATCTCACATACCAGTTGAAAATGTTCCAATACGAATTAATGCCCTAATAGGGTAAACTGTTAGTGTAAAAGAAAGTAATCCACGCTTGAAGCGTGGAAGACCAGTCGGTTCCAAAGATAAAAATTCTCATAAAAAAAAAAGGAGCAAACATTCAAGATGGTCATATATTGGAGGCGGGGGTTCCACATATGATAATATGTTTGTCACGTCATATTTGGAAATAGCATAACTTAACTTGATAAATTTAATAGTTATCATTCAGTGAGAACTGAAATTTTAAAACTTGAAAAATATAAAGACTAAAATTGATCAAATTAAAGTATATTGATTAAATTCATAACTTTCATAAAGTACAAAGACTAATTGAAAATCTTAACCAAAAATCTTTAAAAAAATAAATAGATACAAATATATATATGCATATATATAGTGATTGATCAAGTTTATTGTCATTTCACTCATTGACACCAAATCTATAGTAAAATTATATTTTAAAAAAGCCGCAAAACTTCGTTACAATTGGAGGTGTTCATGGGCCGGGTCCGATCGAGTTTAAGTTGGATCTAAGCATGATATTAACATACTTTATACTTATCCAAGCCCAACCCGAAATTTGGGCCTAAAATTTTGCTCAAACCAGCCCATACTTACAAAATACTAACCCAAATCCATTTTAGGCATAAAAAGTTGGATTAATAAAGTAATTGAAATGAATTATCAATGTCTAAGATCCTCGTACAAAGCAATGTGAACAAGAAGTTCAACAGATAATTCATTTTACGAATCAACTGCCAGATTCATTAAATCTCACATACCAGTTGAAAATGTTCCAATACGAATTAATGCCCTAATAGGGCAAACTGTTAGTGTAAAAGAAAGTAATCCACGCTTGAAGCGTGGAAGACCAGTCGGTTCCAAAGATAAAAATTCTCATAAAAAAAAAGGAGCAAACATTCAAGATGGTCATATATTGGAGGCGGGGGTTCCACATATGATAATATGTTTGTCACGTCATATTTGGAAATAGCATAACTTAACTTGATAAATTTAATAGTTATCATTCAGTGAGAACTGAAATTTTAAAACTTGAAAAATATAAAGACTAAAATTGATCAAATTAAAGTATATTGATTAAATTCATAACTTTCATAAAGTACAAAGACTAATTGAAAATCTTAACCAAAAATCTTTAAAAAAATAAATAGATACAAATATATATATGCATATATATAGTGATTGATCAAGTTTATTGTCATTTCACTCATTGACACCAAATCTATAGTAAAATTATATTTTAAAAAAGCCGCAAAACTTCGTTACAATTGGAGGTGTTCATGGGCCGGGTCCGATCGAGTTTAAGTTGGATCTAAGCATGATATTAACATACTTTATACTTATCCAAGCCCAACCCGAAATTTGGGCCTAAAATTTTGCTCAAACCAGCCCATACTTACAAAATACTAACCCAAATCCATTTTAAGCATGTCCATATTATTTTTAAAAATTTTTAAATATATATTTGTATTATTTTATTTTAATATTTAATAATTTTATACATTTTTTTATTTATTGAAAATTTTTATATAGTCATCTTAACATTTTTTTAATGTTTACATTAAAGTTGTATTATATATTTAGTATAGGTTTATTTTTTTAATGTGTTCTAAGTTACATAATATATAATAATAATAATAATATAATATAAAGTATTATAAACTTAAAATGTGTCGGGACGGGTCGGGCTGGGCTCAGGCCTTGAATGTGTAACCCCAAGCCCAACCCATATTTTAAACGGGCCTAATTTTTTTACACAAGCCCATTTTTCGGGCTTAATATTTTTGCCTAAACTCTCCCAAAATTTTGGGCGAACCTTCGGGCTTGAGCGAGTAGCCCGACTCATGAACATGTCTAGTTACAATATACTTATCAAATTAGGATAAATATTTTATTTTTTAGAAAAAGAAAAAAAAAGACTATCATTACAAACAACCATTATTTAGAAAAGCTATTTATTTTAATTTGAAATATATTGAAATTTCATTAAAAAATAATTTAAATTAAGTATATTAGAAAAAGGAGTAATTAGTGTATATATTAGAATTCTAGAATGGGAAGGTATGTTGGAAGATAAGACGCTTTTGAATGTATATCCATACATAAATTCATGAGAATCTAATCCACTTGGTGCATAGAGGCCTCCAGAAGGGATCATCAAATTTTCACTTCTGACCTGTAATCGCACATTCCTTAACTAATTACCTCGTTTCCCATGACCCAAACCCCATCCACACCAAAGATGCTCTTTTCCATATCAAGCAACTTCTCTTTCTCTTCTTAATCTACTTTCCACCTCCATCATGTAAAACCCTACACTAAAACATCTAACTCATCACACTTGCTTGTCCTCCAACTACATTTGGTAATTCATGAATGCATCTTGTTTTTCATATTATCCTATTTATTGGGTTTTTCGATAAAAATACCATGGAGGTCCGTGTACTAAAAATCGGATTATATTTTGTCCACTTTACTAAAAAAAATAGGGAAATTAGTTCTTATACATTATATCAAAGAGCAAATTGATCTTTCTGTTAAATTTTTTTATCCATTTTTGTTGTTAAAAGCTGGTCTCTATATATTAGCATAAGGTACATGTGACATGCCATGTGTCACTGTCAGATTATTCTATTAGCCACACCACTTTTTAACAATATAAATAGATGAATTTTTTAACCGAAATGACTAATTTACTCTTTGATCTAACGTATACGAATTAATTTGCTCGGTTTTTTTAGTAGAGGAAGCAAACTGCAATCTAACTTTTAATACAAAACCTCCATAACACTTTTACCTTTTTCATATTTTTGGCATCGCATTTATATTTTTCGTCAATTTGGCCATTGTTCTTTTTCTTAAAGCTAAATTTGGCTCTTAACCTTTCAAAAAAGAATCAAATCGGTTTTTTAAACAAAAATGATGACTAAAACATTAATTTTTAACGTTGTTGGCTTGACAATTTGCATGACAGTCTATGTACACATTATACTAACAAAGCATCATTTATCTTATACATATATGTCAATAAATAATTTAAAAATTATAAAAATAAATCAAAATCAAAATTCAAAAAAATTAGCATGGAGTACACATGGATTGTCATATCTAAAAATTTAACATCTTAGTTAGAATTCTCGTTAAAAAAATTTATTTCGATTCTTTTTAAAAAATAATAATTAAATTTGACTTTTTTTAAAAAGATAGAAGATCAAATTTAACTAAAAAAATTAAAATCAAATTAATATATATATATATATATATATATATAAACATTAGGCGTAATCAAATTTATGAAAAAAACATAATAAAAAATTGGTAGCACGTTGGTAACGTGTAAGTGGAGTGTGTAAAAAGAGTAATGTTGGTTGTATTTTGTTAGATTTTGGTTGGAATATAGTTTTAGGATTGGCTGGTTAACACTCAAACACTCTGCATTATCTCAAACGTCATCCATTCCTATCTCATTACTTTGCACTTCATCAAAAGAAGGGACAAATAAAGGATTCAATAAAGCAAGTGATTTCAATATTTATTTATTTTAATTTTAATATTCATTACCACCATTTTTTTTTGGGGGAAATGACTTGTCTAAGATAGTAGAGCAACATTGATTTTCAAAATAGAGACATAGATATAATTATTTGATTTGATAATATATTAAATTGGATCCGAAGTGAATTAATCTTAAATATGTTAATGGGATAATTCACTTGTTAGCAAGTGAAGGATTTATGTATGTATGATTTACATACTTGGATATACTTATGCAACTTAAAGTAGTAAGCATATTTACGTACTTCATTAATAGAAAATGGAATCATAACTCAAATAAAGAGATAATGTATCCTCAATTGGTATAAAAATAATTAAAATGTGAGCCGGAAAGATATTTAAGTTAGTTTTCGATGGTTAAAACTTAACTAAAATACAAGTTCTAAATTTAGAGATATCTTATTTTTAGTAAATGTTGTTCAGGTTGCTCGGTAACCGCATTAAGGATAATTTTCTAATCTTATTTTACATTATTTATAGGGGATTAAAATTTGAGATTCATTAAGTTGGATTTTTAAATATTCAAACAAGTCATGATTTTGAATTTTGTAGCTTAAGATATGTAATTTGACTTTGAGTGATTGGTTTGTAGAATGTGACAAGTTTTTCTATTTATATGATTCTAACTAGGTTTGTGGAAATCTTAAAGATGAGCTAAGTAGTTCAAAAGAAGGAATTTCAATAGGGTTAATTTGTGACTTTTGGTTCAGTTGAAGGAGTTTTAGGTAAGTGACTTTGGTATTTTAGCACCCCAAAAACCAGCTTAATATTTTCTAAATTTTACTTAAAAATGGGTTAAATGGGCAGTAAAAGGAATCGAGAATTTTGGGGATATAAACAGCATGTAATAATGATTTGACCAGGGCTTTTAATCTATGGCTATTAGCTACTATAAGTGAATAAATGTTTGTAGGTAGACATATTATTTAAACCATCCATATGTTTGGTTTTTAATTTTAATAATCATTCAACATATTTACTAATTAGGGGTGTACATTCCATAGGTTCGATATTTTTTTTATGGCAATAAGTAAATAAACTGAAAATTTTATACTAAATTTGAGAGATAATCGAAATAATCAAACCGATTTTTTAATCGGTTCGATTTGTAAGTTTTTTGCTGTTTTTCTTAAACCTGGTCCAATACAAGCAGTCCAACACTTCACCTATTGGACTCACTCCCTCATATCCACCACCTCGACCTCCAACTTTTACTGCAAACCCTATCCAAACACGACATCTTCTATCATCTCATTCATTTTTTTCTGTTCCCTACATATCTTTCACTTGTAAATTAATACATCCCCAATTAAGTCCACCTGCATCAACATCTCGTCTTCTACCATTGTTTCCAAAAAGACAAGTACATCACAACTAAGGGACTGATGTTTAAATTATTTAACATTTGAGAATTGGAAGAAATGAAGCCCCAATTTAGGTTTTTAATTTTAGGGTTCTTTTTTTTAAAATTAATTAATTATTAAATTGGGTTTGGGTTTTTAGTTTATATTTAATTTTTTGGTTGGGTACTTGGTTGGACTAGATTTATATTGGGTTGGGTTGGATATAATTACAAAACTATTTTTTAATGTTTAAAAATTTGATTTGTTCTATTATTTTGGTTTAAGTTTTCAAAACTCAACTAAACTAAGTAAATCAATATAACTAACCGAATTAAGTTAAAATTGATTTAACCAATTTTTTTTATTTATTTGGTTTGGTTTAATCGATTTAACTGATATTTTGCACACCCATAATAAGTATAATTATATACATGAAATTATAGCAGAGCAGATGCTAGGAAGAGATATAATTGTACTGAGGCTCTAAAGATTTATAGGGATGATTGGTGCTATGATGCGGAAATCATTAAGGAAGAAGCTAATGACTTCTTTCTCCACCTTGTTTCGATGGACGGCTCATTGTTGGTTCACAATGTTTTTTATGGTTATTTCTTCAGTATTCTGCGAGCGGACCTTGACATGCTTACAATGGAGGTCACTAAAGAGGAGGTGAAGCATGCTTTATTTAATATGGCTCCTCTTAAGGCATCTAGTGTCGATGGTCTGCATGCTCAGTTTTTCCAAAGTTAATGGGAAATTGTAGGGGAGCTTGTTTTCGCCATGGTCAAGAATGCGTTCCTCTCAAGGGTGGTGGATCTAAGACTTAAATAAAAACTATTAGTTTTAATCTCAAAGGCGCTGAATCCGGAGTGTTTCAGCCATTCTTGACTAATCAATCTATGTACTAGTTTGTACAAAGTGATCACCGAGACTATTGTCAATTGTCTCCAAATGATCATGCCTTATATTGTTAGCCCGAAACAAGTTAGTTTTGTTGCAGGAAGACACATTACAGATAACATTCTTATAGTGCAGGAAGTTGTCCATTCGATGTGGGTTTGTAAGAGGAAAGTTAGATGGATGGCTATAAAGGTTGATTTGGAAAAAGCATATGGTAGGGTCAATTGGAACTATATGAAGGACACTTTGGAAGATGTTGGATTTCCGAACAGATAAGTTATGCTTATCATAAATTGTATTTCTTCCTTGTCCATGCAGATTATCTGGAATGGCTCATTAATAGATTCTTTTAAACTGACGATGAGAATCAGGCAGGGGGATCCATTCTCTCTAACTTGTTTGTGTTGGGTATGGAACGTCTTGGGAATATGATCCAAAATGCGGTGGTGGAAGAGAGGTGGAAACCTATACAGATGGGAAAGGATAGTCCTAGTTTGTCACACCTATTCTTTGTAGTTGATTTAGTCTTTTTTTTTATCACGCTTCTATGGACCAAGATTTATTGGTGAGAAGTATTCTGAATGATTTTTGCATGTTGTCTGGACTTAAGATGAATGCTAGGAAAACTCAGATTTTTTTCTCATAACATTGATGATGATTTAGCTGTGAATATTAGTCGCACTCTTGGATTCCAACGCGTCAATTATTTGGGTCTCTATCTAGGCATTCCGCTTTTCTATCAACGTGTTATTAGGAGTACTTTCCAGTTTATAATTGATAAGGTTAAAAGTCGGTTTGTTGACAATGATAGATGAAGGTTAATAGAAGCTTAAGCAGCAATGCTGTATGTTTGCTGGAGAAAATAAACAGAATCGGACTTGGAGAGCAAAAAATGAAAGCAAAGAAAAGAGAGAGTTTTTGTTGAATGAGTTTGCTGATAATTTCATTAACAATTAAAAGATGGCATGATGCCAATACATATATCAGCAATACAGCTGGTCAACATAAACAAATTTTACCTAATCATTACCTACTACCACTAAGTACATTGAAACTTATGAAAACATTGCTTGCACACATAGATATATTGATTTATCAATCCATAAGTAACTAATTACATCAAAAACAATATCAACTTAGTTCAAATCTGACTATATTACAAAGCAATATTTAAGGTAACAAAACGGAATGAAATACAATAGCAGTATTGTGCTTCAGCAGCTGCATGCATACTTCATGTGCTGTAAGTGCGGCTTGATCTGCTTCTTCATACTTCATATAGTGTAAATGCAGTATGCAGACCAACTTCAACACTCCTTCTTGGCTTGCATGATGCATACTCCCATTTTAGCTCTCAAATGCACGAATCTTGACACACTAAGGGGATTTGTTAAGATATTAGCAAGTTGTTCCTCTGAACTGCAATGAATCAGTTTCACTTCTTGTGCTTGTTTCATATCTCTAACAAAATGAAACTTAATCTTAAAGTGCTTTGTTCTTCCATGGAACACTGGATTCTTTGCAATTGCAACAGCAGATTGGTTGTCACAATTGATCTCTGTTGCTTCCCTTTGGTGTAGATTCAAATCAGCCATGATTTTTCTTAGCCAAATGGCTTGATTGAAAGCACTAGCAGTTGTTACATATTCTGCTTCAGTAGTTGATTGAGCAATAACATTTTACTTCTTCGAACTCCAGCAAAAAATGGTTGATCCAAGGGTAAAAACATACCCTAAGGTACTATTCATGTCATCTATCGATCCAGCCCAATCACTATTAGCATAACCAACCAATTTCATACTTTCAGCTTTGCTAAACAGCATTCCATAGCTCAGTGTACCTTTGATGTACTTGAGAACTCTTTTGGCAGCTTGAAAGTGCTTCTCATTGCAGCAATGCATGAATCTAGATAGCAGACTCACAGCAAACATGATGTCTGGTCTAGTGGCAGTCAGATATAGGAAACAACCTATTAAGCTCCTATAGACAGATTCACTAACCTGCTCAAAGTCACATTGGCTTGATAGTTTCTCTCTAATGGCAACTGGTGTGCTTGTTGCCTTGTTATTTTGCATGGAGAATTTGCTTATAATTTTTTAGGAAAAAGCCTTCTAACTTAGGAAGATTCCATACTATGTTTGAGTCACTTCCATACCAAGGAAGTAAGATATTTGCCCCAAATCTGACATCTCGAACATCTGTTCCATCTTGGCTTTGAAATCAGCCAGCATTTCATGATCTCCTCTAGTTACTAGCATGTCATCAACATATAGAGACACTATCAGTTGAGTTTTACTACCTTGCTTCTTCACATACAAGGTAGGTTCACTGATGCTTCTTTCAAATCCAAGGCTAGCTAAATAGCAATCGATCCTGCTATACCAGGCTCTTGGTGCTTGTTTCAAGCCATACAAGGCTTTCTTCAGTTTGTACACCTTGTCCTCTTCACCAACAGCTTTGAAACCTTCAGGCTACTCAACATAGATCTCCTCATCAAGAAAACCATTGAGGAATGCTGATTTTACATTAAGCTGATGAATTTTCCACTGCATTTGTGCTGCTAAGGCAACTAACAGCCTTATGGTGTCAAGCCTAGCTATTGGTACAAAGGTCTCAAAGTAGTCAATGCCATACTTTTGGCTGAACCCTTTTACAACCAGCATTGCTTTCAGTTTGTTCAAGCTTCCATCAGCATTGTGCTTGGCTCGAAACACCTATTTCACCCCAATGACCTTTCTATTTTCTGGTCTTTCAACTAGCTGCCAAGTCTGATTCTTTTCAATCATTCTAATTTCATCAGCCATTGCCTGTTTCCAGCCTTGTTGACCTTCAGCCTCTTCAAAGCAGCTTGGTTCAACTGCAAACACTTGAGCTCTTTCATAAATCTCAGCCAATGGTCTAGTGCCTCTGACTGGTTCATTATCTATGTCTAATTCAGGCTCATCTTGAACAACTTCAATCTGGTCTGTCACCAAGTCTTCAGCAACACATTCTGGCTCATTCTTGTCCCAATTCCAGCTTGAAATCTCATCAAAGACTACATCTTTGCTCACAAGCACTTTGTTGCATGAAGGATGCAGGATTCTGTAGCCCTTCTTCACACTACTATAACCCACCAGGATGCTAGGTTGAGCCTTCTTGGCTAGCTTGTCTCTTTTTACTACTGGAACATGAGCATAGCAAGTGCATCCAAAGACTCTTAGGTGAGCCAGTGATGGTTTGAACATAAACCAGGCCTCGAATGGACTTTTTTGAGCCAAAGCCTTGGTTGGAAGCCTGTTTTGAGGTATACAGCAGTGTTAACTGCCTCAACCCACAAGGTTTTGGGCAAATTTTTCTCAAACAGTAAACATCTGGCCATATCCATCAAACTTTTGTTCTTTCTTTCACTAACACCATTCTGTTAAGGTGTGTAAGTGTTGGTGAGCTGGTGTTTGATGCCTGCTTCATCACAAAAGGATTGAAACTGAGCTGAGGTCTACTCAGTTCCATTATCAGACCTCAATATCTTCAGCTTGCAACCTGTTTATGTTTCTGTTACAACCTTGAACTTTCAGAACACTGAGGCTACTTCATACTTATGCTGGATGAAGTAGATCCAACAATACCTTGAGTAATCATCAATAAATAAGATGAAATACCTGCTGCCATTTAGAGACTGAGTCTTCATGGGACCACACACATTAGTGTGCACCAGTTGCAGTCTTTCAAAAGCTCTCCAGGCTTTGTTTGTAGGGAATAGTAGTCTAGCTTATTTTCCTAACTGACACACTTCACAAACTTCTTCTTTTTCAACTGAATTGGTGAAGTTTTCAACCAAATTTCCTTTGGTCAGCTGAGTCAGTGATTTGTAGTTGGCATGGCCTAACCTTTTGTGCCACAGTTTGGATTCATCTTGAGTAGCTGTGTAGACACTGTCTGAGCCTTTGTTCCAATCCACAACAAAGCTTTTGTCAACCATGGTTACTGACATGAGCTTGGATCCACTTAGATTACTGATTAGGCACTCATTACCTTTGAACACCACTAAGTAGCCCTTTTCTAGCAACTGAGCTATGCTAAGTAAATTTCTGTCAATTTCTAGCACCAACAAGACATTTGTAACAAGTTTGGTACATGTAGGAGTGTTTATCAGCACATCTCATTTGCCTTCAGCTTTGATAAAGTGTCCATTTCTAACCTTCACCCTTGTTTTGAAGCTTCTGTCAAATGACTTGAAGATAGCAGCATGAGGAGTCATGTGGTTTGTGCAACCACTATCTATCAACCATCCCTTTATGGTCTTTTTTTTAGCAGCTGAGCAAGAAACTGCAAAGACTTGATCTTCTTGGTCACTGCCCTCTTCTAATACTTGAGCTTCAGCTCTTAGCTATTGAGATTGTTTGTCTCTGCTTGCCTTTGTTTCTGCAGACTTTCTCAACATGGCCCATCTTTTTGCAGAATTTGCACTGCACATCAAGCCTGAACCAACATACTTCACCTGGATGACTTAGCCTTCTGCAGTGTGAGCAGGGTGGATATCTTCTTGCACCATCTGATCTAGGCTTGTCTTTCCAGGTTTTTTTCCCTTTGTAGGCAGAGGAGTTCGAGGCTGGTCTGCTTTTGGCTTGGAAGACACCTTCTTGATGCTTCTCTAGTCTGCTGGCTCTCCTTTGCTCTTGAGCATAAAGAGCATTGATCAGCTTGTCAATGAGATGCTGGTTAGGTCCCTCGAGTCTTCAAGAGATGAGATCTTTGCCTCATACCTTTCAGGTAAGGTTAAGATCACCTTCTCCACAATTCTTGCTTCATTGAACTGTTCTCCAAGTAGCCTTATGCTGTTTACTACAGCCATAATTCTGTTTGAGTACTGCTTTACTGTTTCTTCCTCCTTCATCTTCAAGTTTTCAAAATCCCTTCTCAAATTCAGTAGTTATTGTTGTCTTGTTCTTTCAGTCCCTTGGAACTCCTCCTTCAACTTATCCCAGGCCTACTTTGGTGACTCACAAGCCATGATCCTTGTGAAGATCACATCTGACACACTATTTTGTATGCAAGACATGGCTTTGTGTCTTTTGGTTCTTTCATCTACATGTTGTCTGATTTGAGCCACTGTTGAATTGTCTCTAAGAGGTGCTGGTTCAACATCTGAGTTGACAACCTCTCACAAATTGAATGCCTGCAGGTAGGTCTTCATTTTGACTACCCAAATGTGGTAGCCCTCTCCATTGAAGACTGATGGTGCAGCTGGTGAAAAAACTTGAGGAAGACATGGTTTTAAGGAACGAACAAATAATAGGTCCGCTAAGAATTGAGCTCTAGATACCAATTGTTGGGTTTTTGACAATGATAGATAAAGGTTAACAGAAGCTTAAGCAGCAATGCTGTATGTTTGCTGGAAAAAATAAACAGAATCAGACTTAGAGAGCAAAAAATGAAAGCAAAGAAAAGAGAGTTTTTGTTGAATGAATTTTCTGATAATTTCATTAACAATTAAAAGATGGCATGATGCCAATACATATATCAGTAATACAACTGGTCAACATAAACAAATTTTACCTAATCATTACCTACTACCACTAAGTACATTGAAACTTATGAAAACATTGCTTGCACACATAGATATACTAATTTATCAATCCATCAGTACCTAATTACATCAAAAACAATATCAACTTAGTTCAAATCTGACTAAATTACAAAGCAATATTTAAGGTAACAAAACAGAATGAAATACAATAGCAGTATTGTGCTTCAGCAGCTGCATGCATACTTCATGTACTGTAAGTGCGGCTTGATCTGCTTCTTCATACTTCATGTGGTGTAAATGCGGTATGGAGGCCAACTTCAACACGGTTAAATGGGTGGGAGGTGAAGCTTTTGTCTATGGCGGTACAAGTTTCCCTTGCTAAATCAGTTTTATTGGTGATCCCTAATTATTTCATGCAAACGACATTAATTCCTGTAGGAGTTTGTAATGAAATTGAGTGGCTTGCTTGTAGTTTTGTTTGGGGCTCATTCACTAGCACTCACAAGGCACATTTGGTTAAGTGGGATTATTTATACCAACCTTTAAATAGAGGTGGATTAGGGTTCCGAAAATTGGATAATCAAAATTGGTCATTGCTGAAATTGGCATTTAATGTTCTCATCAACGAAGATAAACTTTGGGTCAGAGTTTTGAAAGGAAAGTATAAAATAGGAAATGATTGTCGGACATCTGTTGAACGGTCTTGTTGTTCATTTGCTTGGTGGCCTATAGTGAAGGTGTGAAGTCAACTCTATAACTACATTGCTTAGTCAATTCTTAATGGGGCGCAGGTTCGGTTCTGGTATGATGCTTGAGTGTCGAATTTGTAGCCTCTAGTCACATACTGTAATTGGGAGATGGATCATATAAAAGACGTTAGGGTTCAAGACATGGTATCCTAGTGGAAATATGAATTGGGACCTTATTGCTACTTTTTTAAGTTATGATATCCTCTTACGCATTTTAGGAGTAAGACCATCGAATGGCCATGTTGGGGAAGACACGTGCATTTGGAGAGGTTCAAATACGGAACAATGTTTGGTTTTGAAAGCCTACACAACTTTCACTGAGAGTAAATAGGGACCTCTGAATAGTACTTGGAAATATCTTTGGGGGTTCAGGATTCCACCGTAGGTTAAGCAATTCCTATGGTTGGCAATGAAGGATCAAACTCTTACGAATGGTGAACGACAAAGGCAGGGGTTGTCTGGTGATGATATTTGTCGAATTTGCGGTAGAAAGAACGAAACTACGTTGCTTGTACTCAAAGATTTCCAATGTCTGGGGACGGTCTAGCATTTTCTAATCCCAAACAATTAACTTGCCAAGTTCTTTTCCCTCCCTCTTTGGGACTGATTAACCTTGAATTTGATAAATGATTTTACTGTTATGTCTGAGATGGTGGATTGGGAGTCTCTTTTTGCAATCCTTTTTTGGGTTATTTGGAAGCAGAGAAACCTTGTCATATTTGGTGATGGTAACCTTTGTGTTGATAGCATCTTAATGCACGAATGGAGTTGGCCGAATCATGTTAAAAGATGATTTTAATTGTAACACCCTTAAAATTATTAGACCATAAAATCAATAATAAATCAAGATTGTATATAACTAATTTCTTGATAAAGTGAAATACGAAAAATAAAATAGATAAAAAAAAAAAGAGAAAGGTTGAGTGATGTTAGAGAAAGTTGAAATAAAAAGAATGTTGTGATATATTAATTTAAGTCAGGGACTAAATTGTAAAGATTTGAAAATTTTTACGATTCAAGTATGATAATCCAAAATTTGAAGGGTTGAAATGTAAAAATGAGAAAAATTGAAGGACCAAAAGAGAAAACAACCTAACTTCTTATGACATGAAATTGGTGTGTAGGACCAAATTAAATAAGTACAAAAACACGAGGGAATAAATCGTAATTTTACCAAAAGTGAGAAGATTCAATGATGAAATTTTGTAGAAACATGAAGGGTAAAATGGTCATTACCCAAAATAGATAATTATATGGTGTAATAATTAAAGAAGAAAAGTGATGAAATATGATTGGTTGAATATTTTATTATTTTATTATAAGGTATTTTATATTAAATTGAAATATTTTATTATGAGATATTTGCATATATTTGCATGGAAACATGAAGAAAATTCTTCATGCTTCCAACGTCACTTATATATCTACAAAGGGATTTTCATTTCTTTACAAATTGGTCCCTTACCATAAAATCTCAGTTTTTCTCCCAAATTCCTTGAAAATTCTCATTGCCACCCAAAAGAAGTGAAGTAAATATACTAGAGAGTTAGAATATCATCTTGAAAGAAAGAAATTGAAAGTGGAAGTGGAGAGAGTTGTGGAAAAAGTGAGGAGATTAAAGAGACAGGGTAAGTACTTCAAGAATTTTACTTTATTTAGTTTTAATCAAAGTATAGATTATACTAAATAGTTGAATTATTTATGAATAAGCTAATATTATATAATGAATTGATTTGATATATTGAAATTAAATTGTAAATTGTAAGAAAATTAATGTGTGAAATAAAGTATTACGATAGAGAGCTTAAATAAATGTTAAGTGTTAGAGAATTAATTACAAAGTGATGTTAAGGTGAAATTATCGTAAATAATGAATTTTCATGATGCTAAGGACTAAATTGTAAACTTTGTGAAACTTAGAATTAAAATATTTGAAGTGAAGTGCATAGGATCAGATATGTGATGTGAGAAATTATAATGAATAATTTGATTAAAGTGTTATGTGATAGTGAAATTGAATGAAAAGTGGAGGACAATTATAATAATTACTGAGTTTTTGTAATGATAAGGACTAGATTGAAAAATAATTAGAAATGACTACAATTACTAAAAACATGATAAAGTGATTTTTAGTATAAGTATTTATTATGTTTTAATGTGTTCATAAAGTGAGAAAGAATAAAAGGTAATGAAAATATTGTAAACTATGAAAAGAAAGTGATATGAATTATAGTATATAAAGTGAAGATGTACTTAAGTTTCCATGTAAGTTTTAATAGACTAAATAGAATAACAATCAAAAGTATAAGAATATAATAGTTTGATAAGTGAAATAAGAATTAAATGTTGATATAAGTGATAATAAGTAAAAATTTTATTAAAACAATTTCAGACAACAGCAGTAGTCCAACTTTGAAATTACACAAAAAAATTGTATAAATCGATTTAGAGGTTGAATTAAATATAGAATTAAAGCTTATTGAATCTAGTTTAGCTAAAAAACAGTGTAAGTAAAGGAATAGTAAATCATGAGATATATGAATTTTTCTGAGACAAGGTCAGAATGATTTCAAATTCTCTTGTTTTGACTTTGAAAAATTATTTTAAATTGCAAAAAATGTTTATGAGATGAAATTTATATGTTTAAATTATTGATGAGTCTACTTTTAAGGGAAACAAACGAAAACATTATATAAGTGTTGTACTGAAAGATAATTATTTTTTAGTGAAGAAGGGTAAAAGTTGCCCAGCAACAGAACAAGGGGAAACTAAAGCAATTTACTGTATTAATTTGCATAAGAGGGAATTTTAAAAATTTTATGATAAAAAGGTCATTGAGACTAGATTCAAAAACAACAAACATGTCTTAATTTGAAACACTGTAGATCAAGATATAAATAATTTAGTGACTATTACTCAAGTGGATAATTTTGCTAAATTTATGTGAATAGTAAATTTAAAATTAATGTTGCATATAGGCATACAATACAAAAGCCATAAATTCTCGTATAATTACATGTACATAAAAGATGAGAAATGGAGAGAAAGAGGAGGAGGAAAAATAATAGAAGAGTGTGATGCTAAGAAATTATTAAAAATGATAGAATTACTAATACATAAGAATAGTTTAAATGAATTGTTAAGACATTAAGTGAATAATTGTAATATGATGCATTAATGGATTTATTTGTAAAACTTTGATACTTGTATTAATCTCATAAATTTGATCTAGAAACATATGGTATAAAAATTGAAAATAGTTACATGTGAACGATATGTAGAGTGAAATTGGTAGAATTGTGGTATATAAATTTGATTGTAAGTGATAAGAAATAATAGAATGGAAATCAATTGAACACAGAATCGAGGTCACGAGGACAAGTTCACCATGTCGCGACGAGCGAAGACAGTGAGTGACGTCACAACAAGGAATCCCCAACATTCCGACGACAGCTCGGGGTTTTGTAAACTTGTTAATTTAGTCCCTATTCAATTACAAATTGTTACGAGAGATGTTGGAAGTTCAAATTAAATTTAGATAAGTTTTTAAATTGAGTTATAAACATTAATTAATATTAACAGTGTAATTAAAATAACAAATGAATTGAATTTAATAATAGTTACTCCGACAAGGAATGTAACACCTTGGGGAAATGGTAATTTTGACCATTTTACCTCACTCTAAAAAAATTACTCTATTAATTCTAAAAATCTAAAAACGAACTCATGATATGAGAAATTCTTGAATTTCTAATAAATTCAATATATCAAAATTTCTAGCTCCACCATCATGAATGAAGTCCCCATAATCTAATAGTAGAGAAATCAGAAAAATTCAAGATGTTACACATATCCTATACAAATCCCTATATTCAGTACCAAACGTGCTATATATTTCTATTGACATGTCAATTACATCACGATTAAGTACCACTAATATACTAGAGCTACTAACAATTTCTCATATCATTTATAAATATTTGTGGAGTGTGCCTCGAAATTCGGATGAAACAGAGCCGACGTCAAAACAAGGAAGAGCTGACGTCCCGACGACACACCATGTCCCAACGAGAAGAACCCATCGTGTAACAGCCTGAACTTGGGCCTAGTCGGAACAGTGGTTTCGGGACCACAAATTCGACGAGAAAAAAATTATTTTTATTATATTTTTATGGTCTAAAATTTCACGGAATGAATTCGTGAAAATTTCGTTCGAAAATTTCGACGTTTGGGCACTCAATTTAGTCAAAAGGACTAAATTGTAAAAAGTGCAAAAGTTGAGTTCTACATGTTAGAGGTGTCTAATTGTTATGAAATTTTAAATTGGAGGTCCTTAAATGGTAATTAGACCACTGGTTAATTTTTTGGACAAAAATAGACATGAAATAGGTGAAATATAATATTTTTAAGTTAGGGGTATTTTGGTCATTTAGTGATTAAATAAACAAAATTAAAAGCCAATTTTTGCTCATATTCAACCCCTTGGCCGAAATTCACATGAGGAAGACATAGCTAGGGTTTTTCAAGCTTCCAAGCTCGATTGTAAAGTCCATTTTAGCCCCGTTTTTAATGTTCTTTACATTTTTGAAATCTTCGTAACAAGATTTACCTATTTCTACCATTATTTTGAGCTAGGGTTTGTGTTTAAAAATTTACCCATGGATGAAATGCATGTTTTTTGATGTTTTATGGTAGAATATGAAAGTTTGAAGTGTGATAAACAACTTTTACTAAGTGATTTTTGATGAAATTGCATAAAAGGGCCTATTTGTAAAAGTTGTAAAATTATGTGTAGAAAATGTGATTTAGTGAAAAATGTGGGCTGCTATAAGAGGGAATATGAATTGGCTAGGCTTAGGATTTGAGAAAAATAAGTGTTTTTCATTTTACGAGCCTAGGGGAAAAATTGTAAATATGTGAAACTTTAGGGGCAAAAATGTAATTTTTGCCATAGTGTGATTTTTGGATTAAATTGAATAATGTGAGTATTAAATGAGTTAAATGTGTTATTATAAATCAAGAAAGACGAGGAATTGACCTTGATCGGGGAAAGGAAAAGGTTTTGGACTAAACCGTAAAATTAGTCATTTTGTACCGAGGTAAGTTTGTATGTAAATAATGCATCGTTTTTACTTACGTTTTCATATTTTGATAAATGGTATGAATTGTGGCTGAATATTTGATGCAATTGACAAAATATTGACAAGTGATAAATTTCTCGGTTGAACCTTAGGAATAAAAATGGATACGAGTGACATGTTCACTAGAAACCTATGTGAAATCTAAGTGAAATAAGTGATCCAGGTGCTGGTCCGTACGTTCTACCGGTGGCTGAGTTATCCGGCATGTGTTTCGGATACTCGACAGCTTGTGTGAGCAGCACTGAGTAGTTACATATGATCGACAGCATGTGTGAGCAGACCCGAGATTGTGACTATGTGAAACGGGTGCTGGTCTTATAAGTTCTACCAGTGGCTGGGTAATCCGGCATGTGTTGCTGATACCTGACAGCTTGTGTGAGCAGCACTGAGTAGTTACATATGACCGACAGCTTGTGTGAGCAGACCCGTGAATGTGATTAGCTCGAGATCGAGCCTATGTGAAAAGTGTGATATGAAGTATCTTTAGCTACAAGTGTGGCACTTATGTGCAAATTTCTGTGTATCCGTTATTATTCCGATGCGTTCAACGGGAAATGACTAAGTATAAACGAATATGACTAAGTGATGAATAAGTGCATGTATGTGTGTGTCAATGTATGAGCAATGTGCTCGATAGGTGATCGAACTTTAGTAAGTTTGATATGGGGTAACTGTTACTATGAAAGTTAATACAAAGAAATTATGAAAGAGTAAAATTTGCAATAAAACAGTTTTGGGACAGCAGCAGTTATGTGTCTTTGAAAAATCACCAAAAATGGTGGAAATTGAATTAGAAGTTGAATAAGATATGAAATTAAATCTTATTGAGTCTATTTTTGCATAAAAGAAACGATGTAAGCGAAAGAATTTCATATTCTGAGATATTTGAATTTTTGTGAGACAGGATTAGAATGATTTCAAAATCCCCTGTTCCAACTTTGGAAAATCACTAAAAATTTTATAAAAATAATTATGGTTTATAATTTATATGCTTAAATTTATTAATGAGTCTACCTTCAATAGAAACAAACGGGAACATCATCTGAATTCCCTATGAAGAGATAATTTATTTTTAGTGAAGAGAGTCGAAACTGTCAGACAGCAGAACAGGGGAGACTTTAAAGAATAAACTGTAGTTATTGGCTAAACCAAAAATTATGAAAATTTTATGGTAATAATATATGTGAGTCTAGTTTCAGGAAAAATTAACGGATCATAATTTGGAGTTCTGTAGCTTGAGATATAAATAATTTAGTGACTGTGACTCGAGTAGACAGCTTAAGATGAACATGAGTAAATGGTGGAACTATGTGTAATTATGATTGCATTATCTTGAGAACATATTATGAGGATTGTTAAAGGCATGTTAATAAATTGTTTATTATTTACATACTTACTTACTAAGCTATATGCTTACTCCCTTCTATTTTCCCTTGTTTTATAGTGTCACCAAGCTAGCTCGGGATTCGGAGATCGTCGGAGATCCATCCACACTATCAACACTCTTTTGGTATTTTGAAATCAATATTTTGAATTATGGCATGTATAGAGGACTTGGTTATTTTGTTATGTGTCATAGTTGATTTGGTCTAAAATGTTGGCCTATGTTATTTGATAGTTCATTTTGTATAAGGCCATTGATGTTGGCTATTATTGATCAAGTTATATGTTTATGATGATGCAATTTATGAGATGCATGACTAGGTTGAATGAGTGTATGATGAAAATTGAAAATTTTTAAATTTGGATGTAAATTTTATGTCTCGGTTTAGTACGGCTGTATGTGTTTTGTTTCGGTAATGCCTCGTACCCTGTTTCGGCGTCGAACACGGGTAAGGGGTGTTACACATCGTCTCGATGAGCCAAACGCGACGTCACGACGTGTCGACATGTTCCCCACTTGACCAGGTTTCTTCTCCTAGTTAAACTTTGCTATATTTTCCCAGTTAAACTCTGATTACTTCAAGGATATTTTAGTATAATTAGAACTCTAATATTAGCCTATTTAAAGGGGCCATCGTGTCATTGTTTTGTAAGACAATTAAAGATGTAGTACTATAGGGCTTTTCTTTTGGGGGTGACAAGATGTAGTCGCGTATGAGTTTTGGAGAGAGTTTCGTGATAGTTATGGAGAGAATTTTGTTCCCCAATTAAGAATTTGTTTTCAGGGTTTGGGTGTGTAGGTTTAGTACATTTAGGTTTATTTTCTCTATATTGTACTTTTATTTGTTTACTCATTCAGTGAAAAGTCGAATCATCCTTTCTCCATGGTTTTTATCCTCTTCGGAGGAGTTTTTCACGTAAAATTTGTGTATTCGATCTTCTACACTTTTCTTGTTCATTGTTTATAAGGGTCGATCCCGAACAATCTCAATTAACATAACATACATTCATTCCATTTATGATATCATTATCCACATCGATTCATAATATAGAGCAAACATACATATATGTACCATTCGTACTCAATCATCAATATCAGAGAGTAAATCTCAATAATTTATTTGTTATTTCACAATCCACGTTCTCTACTCAAGATTCAAGGTCACTCATTTAATCACTACTTAGTTTAGCATTTTCATTAATATACACATTTTGAATTTTCATATCTATCTTTCACGTATGAGAATCGATTTTTCTCTACTAACCAATTCATACCTCAAACCTCTTTATTACTAAACATTTAACCATTTATTATTCCAACTAAATTTAAACATTAGGTGTATTTCTACTTTCTTATTTAATCTACCATACACAATGAAATTCCATGGAGTATGTACACTTAAGTTTGACAAAAGATAACCTCTTCCTACTCAAATTTCAACTATTATTACAAGTCTTGTCTAATCGTATACATGTCACTAAATTATTTATATATCATTACATAAAATTAAAGATTAAGATCCACTTAATGGTTTAAAAATTAGACTCAATTACCTTTCTCTTATAAAAATTTCAAAATTTAATAGCAAGTACAAAAAGTGCAGCGATTTTTCTAAGTCAAAACAAGATTGTTGTTAGGTAGTTTCAAGTTACTTTTACTAAAATATTTTTATCTATCAATGCAAAATTCGAATACAACTTCCATTTGTTTCTTTAAAAACTAAATTCAATAAAATTTTCAACCATATCGGATTCTAACTCAAATTCTACAATTTTTGATAAATTTTTAAAGTTGCACCACTACTGATAAATTGCAACTAGCTTATGTTACCATAATTAAACATGTTTAGACTAAATTCTTACTCTTATAAAAATTAATTACTAACACCATTATTCAATTAATTTTGAAGTTCACCCTTTTTCATTAAACCTTTGTAATTAAGATTTTCATAACTAAGGTAGTATAAGCTCAATAAAAATTTATATTTTTTGACATTTCAAGTTAGGTCCAATTCTCAATCAATTATCATTTCAAGTACATTATAACAATTCATAGTATTTTCCATTGCTTGTCTACTAGTAATTTTTTTGCTCAAATTTCATTGCCTACTACTTGTTAATGATTTCATTTCTCAAGACCATTCAACTCATTGGCCATGCACAAGTCCTATATCATTTTGTCACTTCTAAAACACTCAATAAAAGCATTAGACATTTTCAAAAATACACAAACATCAATATTTTATGGAGAAATGGAATTCAAGAGAGCACATAATTTATGAAGCTCAAAATTATCACTACTTACTAATCTCCCCTTCTTGAGTTTTCCAATTTTTTAAACCTCTTTCTTTTTCAAATATATACATAAACACAAAAATTTCATACTAAAATGAGACAAAATATAATATGAACCCAAATTTTCTTCCTTAATTTTTTTTCATGCTTTCTTAACTTTCTTTGCATTTTCTTCCTCAAATCTTAGCTCTCTAAGGCTCAAACTAAGCTTATAAGGGTCTAGAAAGTGGAATTTCTCATTGTTTTTTAAGGATTAAGCTAAGGTTTCAAGTGAGGGATTATCTGAAGAAGAAAATATATGAAATGAGACTTTCTTTCCGATGCTGTTTGCACCAGGAAAATGGGGGTTACTATTGATATTTAATCCATGGCAAAATTTGATTAAAAAAAGTACAGTAGAAAGATGGTTTTAAAGGGTGAAGGGATACATCTCCATTTGATAATCACAAAATTTGAAATTACTGAGATTGCTCCGTAGGAGTTTGATTTTGAGACTGAATTTTGTGTCTTTTTTTCTTTGGGGATGAATCTGGTTCATACGGGTTGCATAGCAACCGGCACTGCATCATATCCAGCAAACGACATTGCAAATGCTTGCTTATCTCCATTACATGCTTTGTCATGCTTGTTACCCATAGTCGATCGTCTATGTTTTTCTCCAATTTCGTTTGCAGCATAGCAGGTGTTTGTTCTTCTTGCTGCCCATGAAAAACCAAAACACACATAATCTATCCTTAGTCATCATCAGATCAAATCATGGATACAACATGACATGGATCATCAAATCAGTAGTTTTGACAGCTAACCACTCTTGTAATGTCACCTATGTTACCTGAACTATTTTTCCCTATATTACTTGTGTCCGACACACTCGGACATGGATATGAGGGTACGATCTTCTAAGCATCAAGAAAAACTTGGAAAAAAATGAGCTTTGGATCCCATACACCCATATAAAGCAAGACTGGCAACTGTAGTGTGAATATCATCAAGTCTACCACAAACCATGTTTTTCACTACTTTTAACAAGCAACAACACTTGTCACCTATGTTACCCAAACGTTTTTTTTTTAAAAACCTGTATTTGACACCTATGTGCGGCACATATTTGAAGATGGATATAAGGGAATGAATAATGATCCCCCCAAGTATCTTTATGTGCCAAAAAAAGAAAAGGAGAGAGAGAGAGAGAGAGAGAGACCTCTGAACCTGATATTAAATGGTCTAGCAAATTGTTTCCATGGAGATGAGTGGGAGGTGGCTTGCTGTGGGAAGCTGGAAAAGAAAGGAACGTAGCCATCCCCTTCCCCGGGTTGGAAGGCTGAGGATACTTTTGGAGCAAAGACACCTGGAATTGGTGAGTAACTCTTTGATGGTTTGAGATGGGAAACAATGAGGACTGCTTAATCACAACCATATTAGTCACTGCACCTGTTTGACAATTGAAACCGACATATAACTGGTGCTAAAATGAAGTAGCAGGAAAATATGGTTGAAAGATATCACTTCTTCAAAAGGCAGAAGGTGAAAAAGAAATGAAATGTTTAACATTTACCTTTTCTATTGTTGAATCTTCTAAGGACCACCCGGTTAATTGTATCCCATAGGCAGAATGTAAAATCCTCCGATGCAGATATCAGATGAAATCCACTAAAAGTCAATGCAGTTATAGATTCACTGCAAATAAGATTCCATTATTTAAGTCTCTTCATAGAATTTATATTTACATAGGCAAAAGGCAGTGAGTATTACTACAAGAACAACTCTAATGCCATATCAACAGAAGCCTTCAACAAAATTTAGTTATCCTGGAGAATTTAAGAAATTTCAAGCACCATACATTACACATTACTTGTGTACTTTTAGCACAAATGCTTGATCTTCCGTAGTAACGAAACAATCCTCAACTGCTCCAATGTCAAGCACATTAACAAATATATTTCCATCTACACTACCAGAAAAAAGGAGCCGCTCTAGCGGATGAAGAGCGATGGCTGTCACTGACATTGGATAAACTAATGTTTGTAAATGCCTTCCAGAAACTAGTTCCCAAACCTGCTAATACAGATTTTATCACCCTCTAATAAAAAAAGTTGCAATGCAGCAGAAAAAATAAATCGATTCTTGAATAGTAATGTCATGTTGACTGACCTTGCATGTTCCATCGAGAGAGCTTGATATAAAAATGGAACGTGCACCAGCGGACATAGTTACTAACCCAGTTATGGAAGATCTATGTTCTGATGAGTAATAGAGCAAAGAAGGTGAGCTTCCAGAATCTTCCACATCTACCAAACTTCAATCAAATTGGTTAGATTGAGGCATCAAATGTTAAAATTATTTATTGGAGCCATCAGCCGACAGGCAAAAAGCATAAAATTTTACCTAATCATAGACCAAACAGAGATGATTCCATCGGTACAACCAAAAATAAGAAGTGAATCATCATCAGAGAAGACCATACACTTCAGTGATTTATGATGAGCATGCCATGTTCTCAGCAATCTTCCACTGGTAACCTGATCAATTTCATCATGTCATAAAAGTGCTGAGATAGTGCTTTCATTTGCCTTGACACTATAGCTTTTAGGTTTTAGCACTGAAATTAAAGAATTGATCGATGCATACAAACAACCAACAGCATTTGCAGGTGGTCTAGATTATGACTATGTTTGTTCAAGGCACTATAGCTACTGAAATAAAAGTTCCATGAATTGTATTCATCAGATGAAATGGAGGATTGGTTCTTCACCGATTCGCCCTTGTGGACAAAGAGGACAGATGAGAGTGGTTACTTACCTCCCAAAGATAAGCATTCCCGGAAGGAGCTCCACCCGCAATATATAAGCCATCTTTTGTGCAAGAAATGGGGCCCATTGCCTCCAATGTGTAGCTCCGCAATGGTGACTGAGGCTGGAGATAAGAGGGGATAAAAAGGATGTAAGAAGAAGTTTCTTATGGTATAACAGAGTTTGATTCTAGTACTAGTTCTTTTAACATTTTTTTGAAGATATACAACAGCTTATGCATGGGACATTAAAGGGGCATTCAGAAATGATACAGACTGAGCAGAACAAAGCCCTTTAATCACTAACGGTTTAATAAATTAGCTGTCTAGCTATTTACCGGCAATCTACAGCTACTCAGACTCAGGTACGTAGCCGACATGGACATATTCAATTTTTAATCTTTTTTCCAAGCACATGAATGGTCTCCCCATACTCATGGCTAAAAATGTGTCACATACAAGTATGGACAGGGAGATGTATACTTTAAGCGAAATGAAAAACCGGAGCAACATTGATCTACAGAATATCAGTTGCTTTCATCAAATTTCCAACAAGGACTTATGTATGTATACATGAATTGCAATACTAGAAACAATGTCAAATTCCATTTTATGTTTCTATTAGGAAAAGCAGGAAAGGGGGGTTTAAATTCAAAGATCAGGCAAAACAAAGGAAAGGTCAATTTAACTTGGGATTTGGGATTAAAAACAGGAAAATAGAGCAGTCACTGTGAGCATGAGTGAAGTTTGCATGTCACGCGTACTCACACATAAAGGCATAAATGAAGAATCAAAATCTATCAATTATAGAAAAATAAGTCCTCCATATCTCAAATAACTGTATGATGCCATTTCCAAAGACAAAGTTTGAGATCAGCTTATTACCTTGTTCAATGGCCAAATAAAGATAGACCCACCACCAAAAGAGCCATGCCTGTTGCTTTGAGAAGCTACAATGAACTGGTTTCTCAAACAAAACAGCCCATGAGGAGCGGCAGCACAGGTGGGGATATGAAGGAGTTGTTCCCCAGTTTCCAAGTCCCACACGGTTATCCCAATACCCGTACTCTTATCACTACAAACCACTAATGCCTCCTTATTCATCTTTTCGCGCATCTCCATTAATAATATAAAGGACTATCAACAGACATAAATGTATAAATACATGTATATATGGATATGTATAGAGGGAGAGATTGCAGAGGTTTGCGTTTAGAAAGGCAAGGGGTGGAAGATGCTTGGCTTTAACAAAAATGTGAAGAAGAGACAAAGTTAGTTTTGGGGGCAATATTTTGATTTTTGTTATTTGGCACCTTCCTGTTAAGGAATTGGATTGATGCAGGTGTTGTCCATGCAATGTGTCAGGTGTTGGATTCACATAGATTGGGTGTATAGATTTGGGTATTTTTGTCAGAATTTGAAAACCAAGTTAGGACAATGAGGAAGAGATGAATGTTCTAGAAGCACAACATTTTCATTGTTTGGGTTTTTTTTATAAAAAATAATCTTAAAAAATTAATTAATTAATTAAATAATCTATTTTTTTATAAAATATGAAAATAATTCAAAATTTATAGTAAAAGTTGGTGGAGCCAAAATATTTTGCGCCACCAACATGCCACGTCAGCAATCTACATTAAAAAAATAATTTTTTGATGAAGCCATGTAGAATGGTTCCATTTGTATAAATACTAGGGAAATAATGTGATTTTTGAAAGTATAAGAGGAGATTTTAGCAATTTTATCTTCTTTTGTGGAGCCAAATAAATTGACGCCACCAGATTTCAAAAATTTAGCTCCTGACATCCTATTTCTCTATTCAAATAATTTAAGGCCAAATTTTTTTTCTTTTCACGTCAGATCAGTTTAAGGCCAATTATCTATTTATTTTTTTCCCTTTCACGTCAAATTCTTTGAATTGTCTTATTACTTTTTTTTTTCTTTTTAAGTTTATATTTATTTACTTTTTTTAAGTTTTTTATTTGTCCTTATTTATTTTATTTATTTGTTTATTATTAATTTTAAAAAAGCTTGAAATGTTTTATAATATATTTTTAAAAAATTTAAATATATATTTTTGAAATTTTAAATATTATTTTTTAAATTTTAAATATATTTTTAATAATATAAAACATTTAAATATTTTAAAGATGTGACTTTTCAAATTTATTGTTAGTTTTATAATATTTTAAATGTATATTTTAAATATTTTGTAATTTTACATATAATTTTTTAAATTATGATTTTTAATTATTTTTAAAGATATTCAAACCTTTTTTTTTAAATTCTATTTAAAATTTTAAAAAATAATATTTTATTTAAAAAAGTGAAATTTGAATTAATTAGAAAAAATAAAAAAATATATTTGTTAAAAAAGGATTTATTTGTTAAAAAATATGACTTTATTTAAAATATATATTAAAAAAGTAAAAATTTAAATTTAAAATTTAAAAATATATATTATAACTGGTCACATCGTGTCAGTGATATCATCTATGTGACCAGTCATTAACCTAAATATTAATTAAAAAAAAAAGATGAATGTTATATAAGGCGGGGTTTGGTCTCAAAGGAAGGAAGAAAAAAGAAAAAAAAAGTAAGTTATTTATAATTTTTATTTTGTATTTTTATATTTTATAGTTATTGTAATATAATAATTAATTATATTGTATTTATGTTTTTTTTATATTATGCAGATATCAAAATGTCTTCTGGAGCAAATACGGATCACACTTCATCGAGGATCAACGAAATAGTAAAATTAATTATAAATTAAATAAAAAAATCGTTTTAGTTTCTCGTTTTTTCTTGCTAAGCGCTACTTTGCTCAACATATTTTGATTGCATGAAACTGATCTCTAATTGGTTGTTATTATTCCTTTTTAACTATTTTCTTGCATGAAATTAATCTCTACGTGTTAGTTATAATTTTTTAATTTTAGTACACATTCATAAATTTATATATTAATTTTTTAATATGACGATCTTTCTGCTTAATTTTAATGTTTACTGTGTTTGGTTCCATTTGTGGGGTACAAAAAAGTTATATTTGTCTTTAACGAGTAAATTTTTTTTTTATAAAAGTTCTCGTATGTAAGATAAATTTTTGAGTTTAAATATGCCTAGTTTATATTATATGTAAAACTCTATGTATTATTATATATATCAATTCAATAAAAATAAGTCTTTTTTTTATTTTTATATTTACCCATGCCACCTATAGTTTTTTAGGACATTATTATTATTTTTATGTACTTTTTGTAGTTATATAGTTGCCTTTAGTTTTAATGCTTAACTATGATTAGGACATAATAATCACATTTGATTTCTACGTGTTATTATTAATATTTTATGATAAATCTTCATTCTATTATTAATATTTTATTACTTATTTAATTTAACTTAAATAAAAAAACTTAGAATGGCTACGTTGGTATAGTATAAGTGAGATATTTTTGTTTTCTCAACCTTTCAATTTTACTCTTCAATATATAATTTTATGTTTAAATTATATAGATAATTGATTTATCATATTTTTTTTATAAAAAATTTACCATACAGGATGGGTATCGGATTTTGAGGTCGCGGTTTCATTTTCCCAAGTACGATCCGCACGAGCGGATCATGCCATACCTACAGTTGGCGGGATTTGGGGACGTCGCATTGATCCGGAGGTTTGACCTAATGGCGAACTTAATATCCGCCTTGGTTGAGCGGTGGTGTACAGAGACCCACACCTTCATTATGCCGTGCAAGGAGTGCACTATCACATTGGAAGACGTCGCTATGCAACTTGGGTTACGAGTTGACGGTGCTGTGGTCACGGGTCGAAGCAAAGTGTTAGAATCTTCAGTACTATGCCACAGATTACTTGGACGGTCCCCTAGTGATGGGGAACATAATTTCACATGCTTGACATTGGCATGGTTGAGAGCAAATTTTAAGGAGTTATCGAGCACTGCCACTGAGCACAAGGTGATGTGTGCTGTTCGAGCCTATATTATGCAGGTGATCGGGGGGTACTTATGCCGAATAACACGTCTAATAGGGTCCATTTAACGTACTTGCCTCTATTGGAGGATTTTTCTAGTGCCGGTAGTTACAGCTGGGGATCGACAGTGTTGGCCGTATTGTACTATGAGCTTTGCCGAGCAACAAAACATGGGGTTAGTAACATGATCGTTATGCAGGTCGCTGCGATCTCGGGCTTTATACGAGAATGCGATGCAGGTTTTTGAGCAACAAAACATGGGGTTAATAACATGTACTCCACCCCGCCTCAGGCCACGTTCGATCCAGCTGCCGATCCTCCTGATGTGTACAGTACACACTTGAACGAACCCCAAGTTATTAACCCCATGTTTTGTTACTCGAAACAGACCCAAACTGCATCCTGTATAAAGCCCGAGATTGCAGCAGACCCAGACAACCAGCCATGTTACTAACCCCATGTTTTGTTGCTCGGTAAAGCTCATAGTACAATACGACCAACACTGCCGATCCCACTGTGTAATTCTACTGCGAGAAAAATCCTCCAATAGAGGCAAGTACTTTAAGTGGACCCTATTAGACGTGTTGTTCGGCATAAGTACCCCCCGATCAGCTGCATAATATAGGCTCGAGCAGCACACATCACCTCGTGCTCAGTGGCAGTGCTCGATAACTCCTTAAAATTTACTCTCAACCATACTAATGTCAAGCATGTGAAATTATGTTCCCCATCACTAGGGGACCGTCCAAGTAATCTGTGGCATAGTACTGAAGGTTCCAATACTTTGATTCGACCCGTGACCACAGCACCGTCAACTCGTAACCCAAGTTGCATAGCGACGTCTTCCAATGTGATAGTGCACTCCCCGTACGGCATAATGAAGGTGTGGGTCTCTGTACACTACCGCTCAACCAAGACGGATATTAAGTTCGCCCTCAGGTCAAACCTCCAGATCAATGCGATGTCCTCAAATCCCGCCAACTGTAGGTTCCGGATCGTACTTGGGAAAATGAAACCGCGACTTCAAAACCCGATACCCATCTTGTATGGTAAATTTTTTATAAAAAATATGATAAATCAATTATCTATATAATTTAAACATAAAATTATATATTGAAGAGTAAAATTGAAAGGTTGAGAAAACAAAAACATCACACTTATACTATACCAACGTAGCCATTCTAAGTATTTTTTTTATTTAAGTTAAATTAAATAAGTAATAAATTATTAATAATAAAATGAAGATTTGTCATAAAATATTAATAATAACACGTAGAAATTAAATGTGATTATTATGTCCTAATCATAGTTAAGCATTAAAACTAAAGGCAACTATATAACTACAAAAAGTACATAAAAATAATAATAATGTCCTAAAAAACTATAGGTGGTATGGGTAAATATAAAAATAAAAAAAGACTTATTTTTATTGAATTGATATATATAATAATACATAGAGTTTTACATATAATATAAACTAGGCATATTCAAACTCGAAAATTTATCTTACATACGAGAACTTTTATAAAAAAAAATTTCACTCGTTAAAGACAAATATAACTTTTTTGTACCCCACAAATGGAACCAAACACAGTAAACAGTAAAATTAAGCAGAAAGGTCGTCATATTAAAAAATTGATATATAAATTTATGAATGTGTATTAAAATTAAAAAATTATAACTAACACGTAGAGATTAATTTCATGCAAGAAAATAGTTAAAAATGAATAATAACAACTAAATAGAGATCAGTTTCATGCAATCAAAACATGTTAAGCAAAATAGCGCTTAGCAAGAAAAAACGAGAAACTAAAATGATTTTTTTATTTAATTTATAATTAATTTTATTGTTTTGTTGATCTTTGATGAAGTGTGATCCGTATTTGCTCTAGAAGACATTTTGATATCTGCATAATATAAAAAAATAAATACAATATAATGAATTATTATATTACAATAACTATAAAATATAAAAATACAAAATAAAAATTATAAATAACTTACTTTTTTTATCTCTTTTCTTCTTTCCTTCTGAAGGGGATCAAACCCCACCTTATATAATATTCATATTTTTTTAATTAATATTTAGGTGAATGACTTGTCACATCGCTGATATCACTGACACGATGTGACCAATTATAATATATTTTTTTAATTTTTTAATTTAAATTTTTACTTTTTAAATAAATATTTTAAAATAAAGTCATATTTTTTAACAAATAAATCCCTTTTTTTAACAAATATTTTTTTATTTTGTTCTAATTAATTTAAATTTCACTTTTTTAAATAAAATATTATTTTTTAAAATTTTAAATAGATTTTAAAAAAGGTTTGAATATCTTTAAAATAATTAAAAATCATAATTTAAAAAATTATATGTAAAATTAAAAAATTTAAAATATACATTTAAAATATTATAAAACTAATAATAAATTTGAAAGGTCATATCTTTAAAATATTTAAATATTTTATATTATTAAAAATATATTTAAAATTTAAAAATAATATTTAAAATTTTAAAAATAATTTCAAAATATATATTTAAAATTTTAAAAAATATATTATAAAACATTTCAAATATACATTTCAAGTTTTTTAAAATCAATAATAAACAAATAAATAAAATAAATAAGGACAAATAAAAAATTTAAAAAAAGTAAATAAATATAAACTTAAAAAGAAGGAAAAAAGTAATAAGATAATTCAAAGAATCTGAGGTGAAAGGGAAAAAAATAAAAAATTGGCCTTAAACAGTTTGAATAGGGAAATAGGGTGTCAGGAGTAAAATTTTTGAAATATTGTGGCGCCAATTTATTTGGCTCCACCAGAAAAAGGTAAAATTGCTAAAGTCCCTCTTATATTTTCAAAAATCAAAGTATTTTCCTAATATTTATATAAGTGGCGCCATCCTATATGGGTCCACCAAAAAATTAATTTTTTAATGTAGATTGTTAACGTGGCATGTTGGTGGCGCCAAACACTTTGGCTCCACCAACTTTTACGGTAGATTTTGAGTTATTTTCGTATTTTATCAAAAAAAAATAGGTTTTTTAAGTAATTAATTAATTTTTTAAGTTTATTTTTATAAAAAAAAGCCCATTGTTTGGTTTCATTTTTGAATCGTCAGATGTCCCTTACTTATGTTGAATATTTTTGGTTGGAAAACATATCAATGTCATTAAAAGCTAACAAACAACAGTGGTTACAAAAGATAGGTCCGAACAAAAGACCAAAGGTCCAAAAGATAATAGCTATAAAACAGATCAAAAACATCGAGGAAGGCAAATCAAAGAGGTGGAATCCAGGGAGGAAGGTAACCCCATCGGATGAAACAACCATGAGAGTGAGTCATGCGTAAGTTTCGACTCCACAAGTGGTCGAGAAAACACCACACAACAACATCCATTTGATATACACCAGAGCCAAGACAAAAGAAAACAAAAACAATAAAGCATGGCTAAAACAGAGTCAAAGAGATCAGGAGGTGTCATTCTCTAGTTCTTGAACAACAGAACAAGGAATCAGTTTTAGACCGGACGGTAGGAGTCCACCTCCTCGATACAAGGCTTAGAAGACACTATAGCAAGGGCTTCACACCATCCCATGGCTGTTGAAAATTCCTCGAGCTCCATGGTTGGTCGGATAATATGCAGATGGTATGAGGACTCATTGTAGACAATCTAGAAATTTTTAGCAAGCACAACATTACGAATTTTTTCTTGTTTAACTTTAAATTTTAAAACAATCAGTTTTCTTTAACTGGAGTATCCTTCTTTTTTCCTTAGTTTTCGCCATGGAAAGTATCCCTCCATTCCTTAATAAGTTTCGAGAAACCCATATTCGGGTTCAGCTATTTTGGACTTTCAATAGCGGCATCAATGATGGTATCCAATCCAATCAGGCCAACGAAGCCATAAATTTCAAGATCCACATTAAGACTTCCACATTAGTAGTTTTAAACTTATATTTCTCAAGGATGGGCTCCAAGACCCATACTTGGCCTTTTGTGGCCATGTGAGAAATCTAGGCCCAATGAAGTTCGTATGCGTATGAAGTCAAGGTCACCTATACCACCCCTCGTCCGTCCTGACATCCAAGGTAGATAAAGATGCTATCAAAATATATACAAACAAGAAATTTTGGAATTATTTAAAAATTCAAACTTTAAAACATTTTTATAAAATAACCAAATATTTTAAAAGTCTTTAGAAATAATTTAAAATATTTAAAAGTGGTTCAAGCATGATCGAAAGTGCTTAGGACCCAAATCAGATCTCGAAAAGTAAAAACAACTCAAAGCAGTGTAGTGGTCAGGGCGAAGCACTAGGGTATTGGTACATCTAGGGAGTTGTATCAATGTAACTACTTGACACTATAACATTTTGTTCGCTGTCTAACTTGTTGCAGTATCATAGGGTCAAGTATCACTACTAAGGGCCCCTGGAGCAAAAATTAAACCTCTAACTCACTTGTTTTGATACATGGAAGCTTGGTATCAGAACTTCGACACAGGAAACTCAAAAATCAAGCTTAAAACACTACAAACACCTTTTAATACACCTCCAAACTTGGAATACATAAATCATGCTTAAAAATTATTCAAATACATGCAAAAATCATCCTCAAAACATGTTGGAACACAGTAAATTTAAAGTGCGGTTTTACTGCAAGTGCACATGTCAGCTGTAATATTTATAGTGTTACAATAGAACAACGAAGTATTTCAAGGATCGAACCCGAAGGAGTCGGCGATTTAATAATTTCTATTCAAAAATACATGTAAGAAAGGAGTCTAATTAGCTACTCACTAATTGCTATAGTACGACAAAGTATAAACAGAGATTTTTAACACTAACTTCTAAATTAACTATCCTAAGGACTAAATGGTAAAGATTGTAAAAGTACTAAAAATTCACAAATAACTAACAATCGGGTGTTGGTTACCTTTGATGTGGTTCATTAATCTTTGAACTAAGGTCCTAAACTGCTTGAACTCCCAAAATGGCTCCATTTTACCTCTCGATCTCAATTTTATCAAGTTAGATAAATTAATCTAGATTATCTCTCGATCTCACCGGTTAACCTAGGACAAATGAATTGGTGCCCAACAAGATCTCCTCTCAGTCTCACTTGCCTAGATGTTCCATTAAGTTCATCAATCCTAAGTTTTTAGATTCATTCAGTTAATCCAATTTATTGCAATTTAGTCTCTTTGCTAAAAATCAACTTACCCACATCTCTATTAACCAACCCCTTCGAAGTTTAGTTATCCATGTTAAAAACTGAGTAAACAAACATAAAAATCAAAACTTTAATAGTAAAAAAACATAAACCCTAAGGAAAACATAAAAGTTAAGATGTTTACTCTTTAAAACTTACAAGAAAGATAAATGGAAGCATCTAACAGTGAAATCTAAAGCTAGGAATATAAAAGGAACAACCTTTAACTGATTAAACATAAAAGAAACTGAAAGGCACCAAACTTAAAGCTGAAAATGTCATTACAAGAAAAGGGAAAAGGATTAAAGTTTTAAATAAACCTAGTTACAGTAATAATTAACCTAACTAATAACCATTAACACTAAGAAAAACAAGAAAATGTGTAGGAAAAGTAAACCCTAAGCTATGGAAAAGAAAATTTAACACCCCAAACCCGGTCAACACACCACGACCGAATCTGGCATGTTATGGAGTGAAAACATTTGAATAAAACAAGTTACTGGTTAAATTTTATTGAAAACTCTTTATCGTTTTAGTGTTTAGAAAACCTCATATAAAGTGATGTTAAAATCATTTTGGTGTTGCTTTAAATCCAGAAAACTTTATGGTTGAAAAATCCGTTGATCGATACTAGCTTTTGGATATCATGTGATTCTTTTAAATTCCGAGTAAGGTGTGTATAGTCGAGTTAAAACCATTCGCTTTGAAGTTGTTTGAAACTTAAATTCGAAATCATTTAGGTTACCTTTGCAATCATATTGTAAATGTTATTACCCGATAGTGAGGTTTGAAAACCCAAGGAGGTATAATTTTGAAAACATTGCTTTTACCTAGGTTATTTAAGCAATCAATTCGTTAAGCACATGCATAATATCATCAAAAAGTAAAGCAAGTAATTTAAAACCCAAAATAATACTTAGCGGCCTTATTACGTAACCAAAACCAAATTTAAAGTAAATAGATAAAACTAGAGTAGTAATAAAAACCCGAAAATAAGTTTGCATGGCCACCTCGAGTCCTCCCCGGCTCCATATCCGCGATCTATGCCTCATCCGCAAAATGTAAGGGAGGGTGAGTCACTGAGACTCAGTGTGTAAATCCCCAACCCGATGGAATAGCACTTACACAAATCAATAATAAAACATGCAATCATGCACCCCATCATCTAACCATCCGATCTCCTTTATCTACCCTGTGTGGTCAAAACCACTGGTAGTCAAAATCACTGGTGACCGAAGTCACAAATATATATATCGATGTGGTCAAAACCACTGGTGACCGTAGTCACAAATCAAGTGATGGGGCCAACCCATCGTGTGGTCAAAACCACCGATGACAATCCCGTATCAATCATGTGGGGCCAACCCACGTGGTACCAAACCACCGGGACGAGTCACAATATCCATATGTGGTCAAAACCACTTTGGTGACCGTAGTCACAATATCATATATGTGGTCAAAACCACTGGTGGTCAAAACCACCGGGACTTAGTCACAAATAATAATATCAAAGACGGGGCCAACCCGTCGTGTGGTCAAAACCACTGGTGATACCCAAATAGATCCTCCCCTCCTCTCATCAAACCCATCATCATGCCCAAATCATACGTATCATAATATCATGAAATCATGCAAATAATGCATAGCATAGCATTTAACAGTAACATGACGATGTATATCAAAAATCACATAGCAGGGGACTTACCCGGAGTCCGCGCTCATGCCCACAAGGCAAAATCACTGATTTCAATGACTAATCGGTTTATAACAGTTAACACAATAACATGTAATACTAACGAAGTGTGTAAGGTTACACACCTGACTACTTGTAGATCTAAGCGAAACCCGAACTACGCGAAACTAGAGAAATCTCGAAACGTTGCTTCCCCCTTCCTACAATCGGCCAATACTTGTTAGTAACCAAAAGCCCATTCGGCTAAACTAGCAATCCCGAACCAAAAGAGTTTGTCATCACCTTACCTTAATGACTGATTCGAAACTAAACACCAAAGATCGCACCCCTATTGATGTTAGGGTTTCGGCTATCAACATGGAACAAGAATGGAGTTCAATACATAGATCTATAATGGAAAAGAAGATAGAAAAGAAAAGATGTCACTTACCAAGAGATTGGTGTGACTCATCAAGAGAACTAAATTCGGCACTTCAATGGAGACTAGAACACGTGAGAAAAGAAGAGAATGAGACTAAGGGTATTCGGCCAAGGCTCTTGATGAAACCGAAAGAAAAAAAAACAAGCTTTCGGCTTTTGAAATAAAATGGAAGAGATGGAAGAAGATGGAGTAGGATTGATTTGTGCAAGAAGAATGGATGAAATTTCGGCACAAGGGGGATTTGAAAGAGAGAAGGAAAGATGTCGAATGGGGGTGAGATTGTTGGTTTCGGCTTTAAACAAAATAAAAAGAATAAGAAGAAGTGAACAAGGTGATTTCGGCAAGGAGAAGGCTAACAAAGAGCGAACCGAAAGAGAAGAAGAAGATAGCTATTTGAGTTTCGGCTTTGAGCAAAAATAAGAAAAGAAGAAGTTACAAAGGTGGATTCGCCAAGAGGAGTTTCGGCTCTTCAAAGGGAATGGCAAAGTTGGTTCGGCCAAATGCTCAAGTTGCCAAAGAGAAACCAAAAAGAGGAGAAAAGCAAGAGGGGTTTCAGTTTTGACATAAAACACCAAGAGAATGACCTTCTAAGCTAGCCGCCCCTAGCTATCTCCCAACACACATTCGACCACTCCCTAATAAACCCAAAACCGATTACACCTTCTTCCCAAAGTCCAAAATTCGCCCAACTCCTTCAAATGAGTTTGAAATAATTCAAACTCCTAAATTTCCTCCCTTCCATCGGTTCAAATTCGTTTGACCCCTTCCATCCTTATCTTCCGAGTCCATCCCGAGCACTCCACTTCCTGCTTTACGGCGTGAAAAGAATAAGCGTGAAGTGCAATTCCTCTTGCTCGAACCCAAGCACTCCTTCCTTGAATGTGGCGTCACCATCCAAGCACCTTAGTGGCGCCTCCTTTGCCACTTTACCAAGGTAATTCTTGTGTCAAAACCTCCCAATAAATTCTTTTAACCTCTAACTTCCTTAGCTTTCTCTTCCTAAGCACTAAAACAAAATTTTAGCCCTAACTCAGGCCTAACCCAGGGTCACGCCTAAACCCCAAAACATGATAAATAAACATAATAGACATATCCTCCCATACAACACAAACAAAATGCAGAGACCCCGAATTAAGGATGTTACAGTTCTACCCCCCTTAAAAATAATTTCGGCCTCAAAATTACCTGGTCAGAAGAGTTGAGGGTATTGCTATCGCATCACATCCTCTGGTTCCCACGTGGCCTCCTCCGTACCATGGTTTCGCCATAATACTTTTACCAAGGGTACTGACTTCCTACGCAGAACCTTGACGTCCCGATCCAAGATCTGTACTGGCTCCTCCTCGAAAGACAAATCAGGGCTCACCTCTATCTCCGTAATTGGCACAACATGAGACGGATCTGATTGATAGCGCCTAAGCATTGAAACATGAAAGATATCGTGAATTTGACTTAACTCTGCTGGTAACTCGAGCTGATAAGCTACCGGTCCCACTCGCTTCAACACTGAATACGACCTGATAAACCTAGGGCTTAGCTTGCCTTTTCGCCCAAATCTCAACACTTTCTTCCATGGCGATACTTTCAGAAAGACCTTATCACCCACTGCATACTCTATATCCATGCACTTAAGATCGGCATAAGACTTCTGCATGTCCGACGCTTCCTTAAGATGAGCCCGAATCACCTTAAACTTATCCTCTGTTTCTGCCACTAACTCTGGACCCAACATCTGCCGTTCACCCAGTTCCGTCCAACACGTCAGAGTACGACATTTCCGTCCATAGAGTGCCTCATATGGTGCCATCGTATACTTGCTTAATAACTATTGTTATAAGCGAACTCGCCAATGGTAGATACTCCTCCCAACTACCGGCGTGAAATCTAGAACCACGACCCAAACATATCCTCCGAATCTGGATTACCCTCTCGGTATCCATCGATCGCGGATGAAAAGCCGTCTTTGAAATCCAACCTCGTGCCCAAAGCTTTGATGCAAAGCTTTCCGAACCTCGACGTGAACACGGGATCCCTATCCGAAATGATTGACACTGGCACTCCATGCAACCTTACTATATCCGCCACATACAACTTGGCTAACTGAGCGAATAATCAACCCTTACCGGTATGAAATGAGCCGACTTAGTCAAACGGTCCACAATCACCCGGTGAGTCCTTTTTACTAGGCGTAAGGCGACCCACTAACGAAGTCCATCGTAATCCTTTCCCACTTCCATCGCGGAATCTTTACCGGCCGCAACAATCCCGCGACAGCAATCGATGCTCGACTTTAACTTGCGGCATGTCAAACACTTGCCCACAAACTCTGTTACTTCCCGCTTAAGACTGCCACCGTAATCGTTCCCTCAAATCACGACATCTCTTCGCCTCCGGGATGCATAAGCGTATGGGCCGCTATGAGCTTCTGAAGAATCCATTGCCTCAACTCGACGTCCTTAGGCATACATACCTTCCCTTGAAAACACAAGACTCCCTCACTACCTAAGTCAGTAACCTCGATTCACCATTACGCACTTGCAACCTCCGAGCACTCAAAACCTCATCCGTCGAGTTGTTTCTCCTTAACTGATCAATCCAATTTGGCTTTACTTGCAGTCGCCCAAAAGACTTCCGTCGTCATATAGACTAAGGTGAGCAAACATAGCTCGCAAGTCCGCTACCACCTTACGGCTCAACGCATCAGCTACTACGTTAGCCTTACCCGGATGGTACTCAATCGAGCAGTCATAGTCCTTTAGCAACTCGATCCACCTCCGCTGCCTCAAGTTTAAATCTTTCTGAGTCAAGAGGTACTTCAGACTCTTGTGATCCGTGTAAACTATCGACTTTTCTCCATACAAATAATGCCTCCAAATCTTTAAGGCAAAAACTATTGCAGCCAACTCCAAGTCATGTGTCGGATAGTTACCCTCATGAGGCCTCAACTGTCGAGATGCATACGCTACAACTTTTCCATCTTGCATCAGGACACACCCTAAGCCAGTATGCGATGCATCACAATAGACCGTGAATTCCTTCCTGCTCTCAGTCGAATCAAAACCGGAGCCTCAGTCAAAATCTTCTTCAACTTGTCAAAGCTTTCTTGCTGTTTCTCAGACCAGACAAACGGAACCCGTTTTCTCAACAGCTTAGTCAACGGTGCTACGATCAAAGAAAAACCTTCTACGAACCTCCTGTAGTATCCTGCCAAACCCAGAAAACTCCGAATCTCTACAACCGACTTCGGTGGTTTCCAATCCAACACTGCCTCGATCTTGCGAGGGTCCACCCTAATCCTTCTTCGGCTTGATACCACATGCCCCAAGAAAGTTACCTCCTTAAGCGTAACTCAGTACTTACTAAATTTGGCGAACAACTGCTTCTTCCTCAGAACCTGTAGAACCACCCGAAGATGCGCGTCATGTTCTTCCTCAGATTTCGAGTACACCAAGATGTCGTCTATGAACACTACGACAAATCGATCCAAATACGGTACAAAACACCCGATTCATCATATCCATGAATGCTTTGCAGGCACATTAGTCAACCCAAATGGCATTACTAGAAACTCGTAGTGCCCATACCGCGCATCTAAATGCCGCTCTTAAGAATATCGACCTCTTTTACTTTGAGTTGATGATACCGACTGAGATCGATCTTAGAGAAAACCGATGCACCCTTAAGTTGATCAAACAAGTCGTCAATCCCGGGCAACGGATACTTGTTTTTGATCGTCAACTTATTCAAATTGACGGTAGTCTATACATATCCGCATTGTACCGCTCTTTCTTCTTAACAAAGAGTACAGTGCTTCCCAAGGAGATATACTCGGCCGGATGAAACCCCTGTCCAACAATTCCTGAATCTGCGCCTTTAACTCCACCAATTCCTTTGGCGCCATCCTATATGGAGCAATAGACACTGGTGTGGTTCCTAGCAACAGATCTATACCGAACTCAACTTCACGGTCCGAGGCACACCCTAAGTTCCTCCGAAATACATCGAAGAAATTCCCTCACGGTTCGGACACTTTCCACAGCTGAATCCTTAGCTTCCAGAGCACAAACATGCACCATAAATGCCTCACAACCTTTCCTAACCATTTTCTCTGCCTTCATCGCCGAGACCACATTGGATAGGTAATCTCTCCTATTACCTATCATCACTACCTCCTTACCTTCCACTGACTTCAACACCATGCGCTTTAGTCAGACAATCCAAACCGGCTTGATACTTTACTAGCCAATCCATCCCAAGAATCGATCGAACTCCCAAACGGCGGTTCCATCAAGTCGACCAAAACACGACCCCTTGGAGTTCTAGGGGTACATCCTTATACAGTTTATTTACTTCTACAGAGTAACCTAGAGGGCTTATCACTGTCATCTTCCTAGAAGTAATCTCAGAGTCTAAGTTCATGGTTTCCACTATGCTCACGGCTACATACGAGTGCGTCGATCCCACATCTATCAAAGCATTATAAGGTAGTCCAAAGATTAAGAACGTCTGGTTATGACGTCCGGTCGCGTCGCCCTCCTCTCGACGCCTCATTGCGTGGACCAATCCAGTGTCTTACCTCTGTACTAGCTGTACCTCTGCCCGGTGTTCCACGGCCCCTACCAGATCCATTACCTCCCCTGGCCGCACCACGGCCCCTCCGTGGTTGCTTGACCATCCCTCCCGACTGCATGCACGATTCTCGATCCCCGGTCGCAACCTAGTCGACCTCTGTGGACAATCCCTCACTCGATGCCCCATCGATCCACACTCAAAGCAACCTCTATTTCCATCCAAAGATTCCCCGTGTGAGACTTTCCACACCGAGCACATCGTGGCGGCCATTGAGTATTAGCAACAAAGAGCCTAGCAGCTTGACTCGGCCTACTAAATCTACCTCGTTTCTGCTGATTCCTGTGAGACCTGGATGATCCGAAATTCTTTTGTTCCAACCCTTATCCCGATTCCGTCTTACCGCTCTGTTTCACTTCCTCAAGAACTTTGGGCTTTTCCACTAAGACCGCAAACTCTCTTTCTCTGCTGTGGGGCAATTACCATCCGCAGCTCGTCTCTCAGTCCATCATCAAATCTGACACAGCGCTCATGCTCCGTGCCCACAATACCATGTGCATAGCGACTCAGCCGAAGAAATTCCGCCTCATATTCTGACACGTCTTATTACCTTGGACCAAGTTCGGAACGCCTGTATGCTGCGCATCAATATAGCTAGCCCTATATGTATTTCCTCCGATAAGTCGCTCTAAAGAATTCCAAAGTAAGATCATCCGCCATTGCTCAGTCCCTAATCGTGAGCCACCACCGATATGACTCATCTCGCAGCAGAGATACTACCCCCTTAAGCTTCTCCTCGGTAGAAGTCTAGATCATCCATAATCGTTCTCGTCGCCTCCAACCAATATTTCGCACGTGCTAGGAGCCACACCGGAGATACCTCTGAACACCTCGGCACCATTAGCCCGAGTCGTTCGGGCGCGATTTCGAACCCCCGCTCTAACGCTGCACTAGCAACCCTCTCTAACACCCGCAAAGATCGCTGTGACGACTTCGCGTCATCACATGTCGTCCTCGATGTTCCGTACCCACGGTGGCGCGCGGTGGTACCTCATTTTCCGATCCATGACCGGACCCTACCGGGTTCCGAGATCGTCATCCTACTCCCTACCCCGCTCTCACGATCGTTACGCCCACGTCCACGTGTACTCATGTCTACCGATATGATACGAGCTGATTAAAAGTTTTACGCATTAGACTTTTATTCTACTGTCTATTAAGGCACAGTTTTATGAGAAGTTTAATCAGAGATTGTTTCATAAGTACATCCATCCTATAGTTTAAATCTCTAGAGTAGTTCCTACTACTATTTAGTCATGCCAATATCACCATAATCACATCATCAAAAGCAACAGTTTGGGGTACTTACCTGGGCGGATTGGTGCCGGAGACTCGGTGCCACGCTTTCACCACTGTACTTTTTCCCATAAAAGCCTTTCATAAACCATTTTAAAACATTTTTGGGCCTCGAGCCCACAGTCGAGTTGTTGAACCTGGCTCTGATACCAAAATTGTAATACCCCAAACCCGGTCAACACACCATGACCGAATCTGGCATGTTACGGAGTGAAAACATTTGAATAAAACAAGTTACTGGTTAAATTTTATTGAAAACTCTTTATCGTTTAGTGTTTAGAAAACCTCATATAAAGTGATGTTAAAATCATTTTGGTGTTGCTTTAAATCCAGAAAACTTTATGGTTGAAAAATCCGTTGATCGATACTAGCTTTTGGATATCATGTGATTCTTTTTAAATTCCGAGTAAGGTGTGTATAGTCAGGTTAAAACCATTCGCTTTGAAGTTGTTTGAAACTTAAATTCGGAAATCATTTAGGTTACCTTTGCAATCATATTGTAAATGTTATTACCCGATAGTGAGGTTTGAAAACCCGAAGGAGGTATAATTTTGTAAATGTTATTACCCGATGGTGACCGAAGTCACAAATATATATATCGGTGTGGTCAAAACCACTGGTGACCGTAGTCACAAATCAAGTGATGGGACCAACCCATCGTGTGGTCAAAACCACTGATGACAATCCCGTATCAATCATGTAGGGCCAACCCACTGTGGTACCAAACCACTGGGACGAGTCACAATATCCATATGTGGTCAAAACCACTGGTGACCGTAGTCACGATATCATATATGTGGTCAAAACCACTGGTGGTGTAACATCCTAGGAAGGGCCTATGCATTTTTCAGATCAATTGTATGAAATGACAAGTCTTAAGTATTATGAATAAATTTTTGATACTTTTGGAAACCTAGAAATGAATGAAAATGGAAATGAAAATGAAAATGGAAATGAAAATGGAGATGGAAATGAAAATGGAAATGGAAATGGACATTTTTGGAAACTTAGACATTTTTGGAAACCTAAACATTTTTGGAAATGATCCAAAAATGGAAACTTGAACATTTCGGGAAACTTGGATATATGAGAGAAATAAAGGAGTTTTATTCACATAAATATGTGAATAATAAGAGATAAATAAAGGAGTTTTATTCACATAAATATGTGAATAATAAGAGATAAATAAAGGAGTTTTATTCACATAAATATGTGAATAATAAGAGAGAAATAAAGGAGTTTTATTCACATAAATATGTGAATAATAAGAGATAAATAAAGGATTATTTACTAATGAGATAATTGAGGAGATAATTGATGGATTAAAGGCTTTTATCTTTTAAATAAAAGAGATAATATTATCAAAAGAGGAGTGGTGGCCAAGTAAAGGACTCTAGGTCGATAACTTTGGCTATAAAAGGAGGACAGGAGGGCTACTCATCAACATTTGCTCCTCTTCCTCTCTCTCGCCAAATTCTCCTAGGCAAAACCCTCTCTGCCGAATTTTCATTAAGCAAAAATCCCTCTCTTTTTCTTCTATTTTCTTCTCCGTTCTCATCATTAAGTTTGAATCTCTGTGGATTCTAAGAAAGAGGGAAATCATCCACAACATCAAAAGGGGATCTTTCGGAAATCTAAGGATCTAAGGTAATGATTATAAATATAAATATATGGTTAAAGATTATGATTCACGTTTTCAAAGTTAGATCTAATCTAACACGAAGTTATAGGATTTCAACAGCTTATAAAGGAATCCTCTTCGATTTGGAATCCCATCATAAGGTAAGGGATATTCGGCCAAGGCATAATTTGTTTAAGTGTTTTCCATTATTTCAAAAACCGAAAACCGACATGGTTACATACCTAGTATTAGCCGATTTCAAGGAAGAGGAATTATAGCAACTGTTGGGACTTGATTAAATCAATTCGGCAACTAGGTAAGTAATTCTACTTCTAGTAGGATTTGGTTTTAAGACCAAATAGGTTTATTTATATGTTTTAATTAATGGCCGAATATAGGAGTGAAAGATCTAGATCGGTAGATCGCTCTACGGAATTCACTAAAACTATTAAGCGAAAAAGGTGTGTACTCTTACTAACTTTCAATAAATTGCATGGCAATCATTAGATATGTAAATATGTAACAAAGATGTGAATGTGGCTAAGCACCACAAATGTGGTAAGGAGTACCTGTGCACGTTTCCTACTTTTGATAGGATTGTGAATGTGATATATTTTGAACATGTGATTAGTAACATGAATGAAAATTAAGTATGTGAAATATGTTATGAAATAATTGGGGCATTCGGGATATTTGTGGAGGAAGAAAGTGAAGGTGATGACTACGGTCTCACCAACGTAAAGTGGTGACTACGGTCACATAAAGTGAAAAGTGGTAACTTCGGTTACATCCAAAGTGAATACAAGGATGTCTAATGACACAACATAAGTGCGCGATGAGCACGTCCGATCGCAGCAATGATCGCCTTCGATGATGGTGTGTAGCGGATGGAGGGTCGACTTAGTAGTCCCCGCGGTGTACAAAGTTTAGTGCGGTCGTGTGTAGCGGATGGACAAATAGGTTTGGATTTGGGTTGCATCATCCTTTATTTTGTATGAACATGATATTGATATGACTTGTATGCCCGATTTGTTGGAAATTAGTACTATGTACACATTGAGTCTGTTGACTCACCCGTTGGGGAATTATTTTTCAGTGATGAGCAAGAATGGACCGGCCGGCAGGAGCTAAAGGTGGCCATGCATCGCTTGAAGAAATTATTTGGAATTTGGACTTTATGAAATTTTAGTACTTTATTTTGGGTTTGAATGATGTAATAAGGCCATAAGGCCCAGTTGGATTTTCTTTATTCCTGTTTATTTTTATTTAAATATGATACAAATTATGTTTGATTAAAGATAAGTAAATTTATTTCTTTTAAAATAATAAACCCAAAAATCATTTTGTCACCTTATTTAAGTTGGATTTCAATTTATTAAATAGGTTTCAAATTAAGCCCAACCCAAAACAATTTTTTTAAAATTACACAAATTTTCTCTAAGTCATTTAGAACATTGAAAACCGATTTATTTAAGGAACATACCAGATCCGGCTCAAGCTCGTGGGCGGGTGTGGGGTGTTTCAGTTGGTATCGAGCCCGCTTTAAAACTCTCGGCTGTGTGGGCTCAAAGCCAAAACGTTTTCAATTCGAGCCCAAATGAATTTCTTTGAAATAAGCGGTGTTTTATGGCATGGCACCTAAGTCTCCGACCATGATCCACCGTAAGTACCTTTAACCATCCGTGTGATTATGTGAATTATGAATTGTAAAAGGGTAGCAAAGGCATGGAACGTAGAATAGTGTGATAGGAACTTGAACCCTAGGATTAGACTACTCAAACACTTGAAACTCATAAGACTTAATGAACTTAACAAACCTATGACTAAGTTATTAAGCTAGGGTGTGGCAACCCCTCAGACGCATGTCTAGGATTGGATCCTAAGAGCACAGTATTTAAGCGAGCTCCTAGTGACTCACCTCCTCTTCGCAGTATCCTGCCCGTGCGTAGCTTCGGTTCGCCCTAACTCGGAAGGCTCGGTGGTGTGGCAACCTCTCGTGCGCATGTCTCAGAAAGTTCGGTGAGAGCTTGGTATTTAAGCGATCCGCGTGACTCACCTCCTCTTCATTCGACTTACGCACAGTGCGTAGCTTTGGTTCACCCCGACCAAGAGGGCTCGGTCATAGGCTAAACACAAAGAATAAAACCCGAAAGGGACTTAGCCGTTTTCTTTATATAAAAAAATGTATAACCAAAATTTAGTTTTAAAACTCTTAGAAACTTATGAGAACTATTCTACAACATTTTCTTCTAAAAAAAAAAAAATACCCTTGGTTTATAAAATGACCAAACCACCCATAGTTTTAACAAAATTTCATTACTTTATCAAATGTTCAAAAACCCTAATTTGTAAAATATCAAACTATCTTGATTTTGGAAAATTACAAAATTGCCCATAACTTACAAAATTACCAAAACGACCTTGATTTCCAAACTTTTTGTAATATCATTGCTTTGAAAAGTGTAACTCTCAAAGGAACCCTCAATGTTTTACAATCTTGGAAAATATCCCTAACTTAATAAATTTTACAAATTTACCCTGATTTTTGGAAAAATTATCAAAATACCCCTGAGATCAAAAATTACCGAAATACCCCTGGATTTCAAAATTCTTCCAAAATTTCCCCGGAACTTTAGAAGTACCAAAATACTTTCGTCAAAATCACCAGGGAACTTTTTATTTTTGAAAATTTACGAAAATACCCACAGTAGGATAAAATTACGAAAATGCCCCCAGGTAGTGGAAAAGCAAAATAACGAAAACAACAACAAGAATTACAACGTTTCTTTGAATGAACGAAAGTTCATATTTGTTGATGGATGAATGAATGAATGCAAGATCAGTATGCATGTATGAATACGAAAGAACCACTCTTAAACTCTTCTTCATAAGATATCATCGCGGGTAATAAGTGAAACAAGAATACTAATACATAAAATTCCTTAATCGATCTCGTCGATAATGAGCTCAAGAGGACGTGGTCGCCGTGGAAGAGGTAGAGGAAGGATGATCATAGAGATCGAGACAAGGTTCGACAATGAGATACCACCACCACCATCACCCCCACCGTCAATGTTGAGCGGCGGGCTCGCATGAGGAAGATGCCGCGTGTCGCAGTTTGTCAGGCCGCGAGTTTTGGAATTGGTGGTCGTGCAGAAACAATTCAGAAATCGTAAGTCGGTACTCGAGCGGCTCGTGCTAATGGAGCCGAAATGTTTAGAGGAGTATCGGGAGTGGCACCCGATGATACCGAAGTCTCGGTTGGAAGCAACCGAGCGCATCATGGATGAGCTCGACTTGACCCCGAGGAGAAGTTGAAAGGGATGACGGCACCGTTACGCGATGAAGCGTATCAATGGTGGTTAACCGTCGGGACGGTGCCACGGCGGAAGATCGACACTGGAATATGCTAAGGAAGCATTTCGTAAGAAGTATGTGGGAACCCGTATATAGATGAGCAAAGGAAGGCTTTTCCGGGTTGGTACAAGGAAGTAAGTCTGTCACCGAATATGAAGCGGAATTCTTGAGGTTGAGCCGATATGCCCGAGGAGTAGTGGCGACTGAGCATGAACGCTGTGTTCATTTTGAGGACGGACTTAGGGACGATTTGAGACTTTTGATAGCACCGCATCAGGAGCGGGAATTCTCTGCCTTGGTGGAAAAGGCTAAAGTGGTGAGGAATTAAGGACGCCACCAAGCGGTCAGTGGATAAATAAGCCCAAAAGAGGTTTTGGGCCATCCGAAAAGGCCACAAGAGGCCTAGAGTTGACAGCCACAAAGTCAATGAGCCGGTACGGGCCGGCAATTTCGCCCTTGTGAACATTGTGGAAGGAAGCACGGGGAGAGTGTTGGAAAAAGGCGGGACGATGTCTCAAGTGTGGGTCCAAGGACCATATGATTAAGGATTGCCCCAAGCTATTAGATGAGAGCCAACCAGCAGACTCGTAATGCTAACCAGTGGTAGAGGCGACAAAGAAACCTCAAAGAGGTCGTGGGTCGACCAACAGAGTAGTGGCGTGAGGCCGTGGAGCTCGGGGCGAGGTGCGACTAACGCCGAAGCAAGGCAACCGGGTTTGGTTTACGCGGTTCGCCGAGGAAGAGGGAGACGCGCCGATGTTATAACCAAGTGCGTTCTTTATTCATGACAAACCCTATTTTGCTCTTATTGATGTGGGCTCAACTCATTCCTATGTTGCATGTAGTGTGGTTGAAACACTAGGCCTAGACTCGAACTTTCTCGATAGGCGAGATAATCGTAGAGTAAGCCCTTTAGGCCAAACGGTGAGGATAGATAGGATCTTTCTGAATGTACCCTAGAGATTCGGGAGCGAACTTTCGGGCCGACTTAATGGAGTTACCCTTCTGGAGAGTTTGAGCTTATACTTGGAATGGATTGGCTAGTAGAGCATCGAGCCGTGTTGGATTGTGCGGCTAAACGTATGGAACTAAGAACCCCGGAAGATGAGGTAGTAGTGATGATCGGAGAAAGGAGGAACTACTTGTCTAACGTAGTTTCGGCACTGAAGGCCAAGAAAATGGTTAAGAAAGGATGTAAGGCATTCTTAGCCTTCGTGAGTGCGTTAAGAGGAGAAGAGGAAGGTGTTAAGGGAGTTAGAACATGTAGGATTTTGAGGATGTATTTCCTGAGGAGTTGCCTTAATACCCCCGGATAGAGAAGTGGAATTTGGAATAGATTTGCTACCAGAACAGCTCCCGTGTCAATCGCTCCCTACCGAATGGCACCAAAGGAGTTAGTGGAGCTCAAGGCTCAAATCCAAGAGTTGTTGGATCGTGGGTTCATTCGACCCAAGTGTGTCTCCGCGTGGGAGCACCGGTTCTCTTTGTGAAGAAGAAGGATGGAACTATGCGGATGTGCATAGATTATCGCCGCTTGAACAAATCGACCATCAAGAACAAGTATCCTTTGCCAAGGATAGATGACTTGTTCGACCAACCGAAAAGGGCAACAGAGTGTTCTCAAAGATCGACTTAAGGTCGGGTATCATCAACTCGAAAGTGAAGGAGGTCGATATTCATAAGACCGCTTTTAGGACAAGGTACGGTCATTTTGAATTTGTGGTGATGCCGTTTGGGTTGACGAACGCACCGGCCGCGCGTTCATGGATATGATGAATAGGGTTTTCCAACCCTACTTGGATAGATTCGTCGTGGTGTTCATCGGCGACATTTTGGTGTATTCCAAGACGGAGGAGGAGCACGATGAGCATCTCCGAGTTGTGTTAGAAGTGTTAAGGAAAAGAAGCTTTATGCCAAATTCAGCAAGTGCGAATTTTGGCTCAAGGAAGTGGCGTTCCTAGGACATGTGGTATCCAAAAAAGGAATAAGAGTGGATCCTAGGAAGATCGAAGCGGTGTTGGATTGGAAATCACCTAGGTCGGTGGTCAAAATCGAAGTTTTTAGGCTTGGCGGCTATTACGTAGGTTCGTGGAAGGATTCTCGTCAATAGCCGCACCTTTGACAAAGTTACTAAGGAAGGAAGTACCGTTTGTGTGGACGGATAAGCAACAGGAGAGCTTTGAAAAGCTTAAAAGGTGCCGTGAAGCTCGGTGTTAATTCAAATGGGCGGCGTAAGGACTTCGTAGTATATTGTGATGCTTCGCACACGTGGTTAGGCTGTGTGCTAATGCAAGAAGGAAAGGTAGTCGCTTATGCATCTCGGCAGCTTAAGGCGCATGAGGTGAACTACCCAACTCATGACTTGGAACTCATGGCGGTGGTTTTCGCCCTCAAAGTTTGGAGGCACTACCTTTATGGAGAAAGGTCGATGAATTTACACGGACCACAAAAGCCTTAAGTATTTGTTGACTCGAAAGAGTTGAACTTGAGGCAACGAAGGTGGGTGGAGTTATTGAAAGATTATGACTGCTCGATAGAATACCATCCGGGCAAGGCGAATGTGGTAGCCGACGCCCTAAGTAGGAAGGTTGTGTCGGTTTAAGGGCTTTGTTCGCTCACTTAAGTTTGTATGAAGACGGAAGCTTTGTTGGCGAGTTACAAGTCAAGCCAACTGGGTGAAGGAGGTGAAAGAGGGACAAGTTGGCGGATAAGGACTTAAGTACTAAGTTCACGACAAATACAGCGGGAGGATTAAAGGATTATGGCGTCAATGATGAAGGAGTATTGTGCTACAAGGAAAAGGTTTGTATGCCGAGGATAAGGAGTTGAGACAAAGGATTCTTCGGGAAGCGCATGGTAGTCCTTATGCTATGCATCCCGAGGCATCAAGTCAGATAGAGATCTAAGGGAACAATTTTGGTGGTCGACACAAAAGCGAGAGGTGACTCGAATTTGTGGGGAAATGTTTGACATGTCGCTAAGTAAAGGTCGAACACCAAGTCCCATCAGATTGCTTCAACCAATTGAGATTCCCCAATGGAAGTGGGAAAGAATTACCATGGACTTAGTTAGTGGGCTTCCCTTACGCCCACTAAGAAGGACTCGGTATGGGTGATAGTGGACCGTTTGACCAAGTCCGCACATTTTATCCTGTGAGGATCGACTATTCCCTTCAAAAGTTAGCCAAGTTATATGTGGCGGAGATCGTGAGGCTACACGGGGTACCGATGTCGATCATCTCTCGATAGAGACCCAAGGTTTACGTCTCGATTTTAGAAAGCACTTCATCAAGCATTAGGCACTAAGCTAGACTTCACTACGGCTTTTCATCCACAATCGACGGGCGATGCGAGCGGGTTATACAAGTGTTGGAAGATATGCTAAGAGGTCAGTGATGGATTTCCGAGGAAGTTGGGAAGATTACTTGCCTCTAGCCGAGTTCGCCTACAACAACAAACTATCGTGCAAGCATTCGGATGGCACCATACGAAGCATTGTATGGAAGGAAATGTAGAACACCAACTTGTTGGACCGAGTTAGAGAACGCCCGCGCTTTGGGTCCGAATTAGTGGCGAAACCGAGGAGAAGGTGGAATTAATTCGAACACGGTTGAAAGAAGCTTCGATGAAGATAAGTCGTGATGCAGCACCTTAAGAGGAAAGAAATTGAGTTTGAAGTAGGAGACCAAGTGTTTCTAAAGGTCTCACCTTGGAAGAAGGTTATGCGGTTCGGTCGCAAAGGAAGCTAAGCTCAAGGTTTATAGGGCCCTATCAAGTCACCGAGCGAGTTGGGCGATGGCATACCAATTGGAGTTGCCACCAGAGTTGCATCAAATGCACGACGTATTTCATGTGTCCATGCTACGTCGCTATCGATCGGATCCGTCTCATGTGGTACCGTTGAAGAAGTGGAGTTAAGGCGGATCTATCCTACGAGGAGGAGCCGATTCGGATCTTGGAACGTGACGTGAAAGCACTACGAAAGAAGTCGGTGCCTTTAGTCAAGGTGTTATGGCGCAATCATGGATCGGAAGAAGCTTCGTGGGAGCTGGAAGAGACAATGCGACAAAGAATACCCTCAATCTGTTTAGTTAGGAAATTTCGAGGACGAAATTTTATTTAAGGGGGTAGAACAGAACATCCTAGGAAGGGCCTATGCATTTTTCGGATCAATTGTATGAAATGACAAGTCTTAAGTATTATGAATAAATTTTTGATACTTTTGGAAACCTAGAAATGAATGAAAATGGAAATGAAAATGAAAATGGAAATGAAAATGGAGATGGAAATGAAAATGGAAATGGAAATGGACATTTTGGAAACTTAGACATTTTTGGAAACCTAAACATTTTTGGAAATGATCCAAAAATGGAAACTTGAACATTTTCGGAAACTTGGATATATGAGAGAAATAAAGGAGTTTTATTCACATAAATATGTGAATAATAAGAGATAAATAAAGGAGTTTTATTCACATAAATATGTGAATAATAAGAGATAAATAAAGGAGTTTTATTCACATAAATATGTGAATAATAAGAGATAAATAAAGGAGTTTTATTCACATAAATATGTGAATAATAAGAGAGAAATAAAGGAGTTTTATTCACATAAATATGTGAATAATAAGAGATAAATAAAGGAGTTTTATTCACATAAATATGTGAATAATAAGAGATAAATAAAGGAGTTTTATTCACATAAATATGTGAATAATAAGAGAGAAATAAAGGAGTTTTATTCACATAAATATGTGAATAATAAGAGATAAATAAAGGAGTTTTATTCACATAAATATGTGAATAATAAGAGATAAATAAAGGATTATTTACTAATGAGATAATTGAGGAGATAATTGATGGATTAAAGGCTTTTATCTTTTAAATAAAAGAGATAATATTATCAAAAGAGGAGTGGTGGCCAAGTAAAGGACTCCTAGGCTGATAACTTTGGCTATAAAAGGAGGACAGGAGGGCTACTCATCAACATTTGCTCCCTCTTCCTCTGCCAGAAATTCTCCTAGGCAAAACCCTCTCTGCGAATTTTCATTAAGCAAAAATCCCTCTTTTCTCTTCTATTTTCTTCTCCGTTCTATTGTTAAGTTTGAATCTCTGTGGATTCTAAGAAAGAGGGCAATCATCCACAACATCAAAAGGGGATCTTTCGGAAATCTAAGGATCTAAGGTAAGGATTATAAATATAAATATGTGGTTAAAGATTATGATTCACGTTTTCAAAGTTAGATCTAATCTAACACGGTTATAGGATTTCAACAGTTTATAAAGGAATCCTCTTGATTTGGAATCCCATCATAAGGTAAGGGATATTCGGCCAAGGCATAATTTGTTTAAGTGTTTTCCATTATTTCAAAAACCGAAAACCGACATGGTTACATACCTAGTATTAGCGATTTCAAGGAAGAGGAATTATAGCAACTGTTGGGACTTGATTAAATCAATTCGGCAACTAGGTAAGTAATTCTACTTCTAGTAGGATTTGGTTTTAAGACCAAATAGGTTTATTTATATGTTTTAATTAATGGTAGAATATAGGAGTGAAAGATCTAGATCGGTAGATCGCTCTCACGGGAATTCACGGAACTATTAAGCGAAAAAGGTGTGTACTCTTACTAACTTTCAATAAATTGCATGGCAATCATTAGATATGTAAATATGTAACAAAGATGTGAATGTGGCTAAGCACCACAAATGTGGTAAGGAGTACCTGTGCACGTTTCCTACTTTTGATAGGATTGTGAATGTGATATATTTTGAACATGTGATTAGTAACATGAATGAAAATTAAGTATGTGAAATATGTTATGAAATAATTGGGGCATTCGGGATATTTGTGGAGGAAGAAAGTGAAGGTGATGACTACGGTCTCACCAACGTAAAGTGGTGACTACGGTCACATAAAGTGAAAAGTGGTAACTTCGGTTACATCCAAAGAATACAGATGTCTAATGACACAACATAAGTCTTGCGATGAGCACGTCGATCGCAGCGATCGCCTTCGATGGTGTGTAGCGGATGGAGGGTCGACTTAGTAGTCCCCGCGGTTAAAAGGGTTGGTACGGTCGTGTGTAGCGGATGGACAAATAGGTTTGGATTTGGGTTGCATCATCCTTTATTTTGTATGAACATGATATTGATATGACTTGTATGCCTGATTTGTTGGAAATTAGTACTATGTACACATTGAGTCTCTGTTGACTCACCCTGTTGGGGAATTATTTTTCGGTGATGAGCGAGTAATGGACCGGGTCGGCAGGAGCTAAAGGTGGCCATGCATCGCTTGAAGAAATTATTTGGAATTTGGACTTTATGAAATTTTAGTACTTTATTTTGGGTTTGAATGATGTAATAAGGCCATAAGGCCCAGTTGGATTTTCTTTATTCTGTTTATTTTTATTTAAATATGATACAAATTATGTTTGATTAAAGATAAGTAAATTTATTTCTTTTAAAATAATAAACCCAAAAATTATTTTGTCACCTTATTTAAGTTGGATTTCGTAATTTATTAAATAGGTTTCAAATTAAGCCCAACCTAAAACAATTTTTTTAAAATTACACAAATTTTCTCTAAGTCATTTAGAACATTGAAAACCGATTTATTTAAGGAACATACCAGATCGGTTCAAGCTCGTGGGGCGGGGTGTGGGGTTGTTTCAGTGGTCAAAACCACTGGGACTTAGTCACAAATAATAATATCAAAGACGGGGCCAACCCGTCGTGTGGTCAAAACCACTGGTGACAGTCTAAATAGATCCTCCCACTCCTCTCATCAAACCCATCATCATGTCCAAATCATACATATCATAATATCATGAAATCATGCAAATAACGCATAGCATAGCATTTAACGGTAACATGACGATGTATATCAAAAATCACATAGTAGGGGACTTACCCGGAGTCCACGCTCATGCCCACAAGGCAAAATCACTGATTTTAATGACTAATCGGTTTATAACAGTTAACACAATAACATGTAATACTAACGAAGTGTGTAAGGTTACACACCTGACTACTTGTAGATCTAAGCGAAACCCGAACTACGCGAAACTAGCGAAATCCCAAAACGTTGCTTCCCCCTTCCTACAATCGGCCAATACTTGTTAGTAACCAAAAGCCCATTCGGCTAAACTAGCAATCCCGAACCAAAAGAGTTTGTCACCACCTTACCTTAATGACAGATTTGGCTTCTAAACACCAAAGATCGGCACCCCCTATTGATGTTAGGGGTTTCGGCTATCAACATGGAACAAGAATGGAGTTCAATACATAGATCTATAATGGAAAAGAAGATAGAAAAGAAAAAGATGTCACTTACCAAGAGATTCGGCTATGACTCACCAAGAGAACTAAATTCGGCACTTCAATGGAGACTAGAACACGTGAGAAAAGAAGAGAATGAGACTAAGGGTATTCGGCCAAGGCTCTTGATGAAACCGAAAGAAAAACAACAAGCTTTCTGGCTTTTGAAATAAAATGGAAGAGATGGAAGAAGATGGAGTAGGATTGATTTCTGCAAAGAAGAATGGATGAAATTTCGGTACAAGAGGATTTGAAAGAGAGAAGGAAAGATGTCGAATGGGGGTGAGATTGTTGGCTTCTGGCTTTAAACAAAATAAAAGAATAAGAAGAAGTGAACAAGGTGATTTCGGCAAGGAGAAGGCTAACAAAGAGCGAACCAAAAGAGAAGAAGAAGATAGCTATTTGAGTTTCGGCTTTGAGCAAAAATAAGAAAAGAAGAAGTGACAAAGGTGGATTCGGCCAAGAGGAGTTTCGGCTCTTCAAAGGGAATGGCAAAGTTGGTTCGGCCAAATTCCCAAGTTGCCAAAATAGAAATCCAAAAAGAGGAGAAAAGCAAGAGGGGTTCGGTTTGACATAAAACACCAAGAGAATGACCTTCTAAGCTAGCCGTCCCTAGCTATCTCTCAACACACATTCGGCTACTCCCAATAAACCCAAAACCGATTACACCTTCTTCCTCAAAGTCCAAAATTCGGCCAACTCCTTCAAATGAGTTTGAAATAATTCAAACTCCTAAATTTCCTCCTTCCATCGGGCCTCAAATTGCTTGACCCCTTCCATCCTTATCTTCCGAGTCCATCCCGAGCACTCCACTTCCTGTGTTCTCGGCGTGAAAAGAATAAGCGGGAAGTGCAATTCCTCTTCTCTCGAACCCAAGCACTCCTTCCCCGAATGTGGCGTCACCATCCAAGCACCTTAGTGGCGCCTCCTTTGCCACTTTACCAAGGTAATTCTTGTGTCACAACCTCCCAATAAATTCTTTTAACCTCTAACTTCCTTAGCTTTCTCTTCTTAAGCACTAAAAAAAAATTTTAGCCCTAACTTAGGCCTAACCCAGGGTCATGCCTAAACCCCAAAACATGATAAATAAACATAATAGACATATCCTCCCATGCAACACAAACAAAATGCAGAGACCCTGAATTAAGGATGTTACAGAAAACTACTCTAAACCTAAAGTAAAAGATGAAAGAAACCTACATTAAATAGCTTTCTAAACCTAAACTACAACCTCATCTTTTTCTCTCAGCCAAGAGTGGCTTTTAATATCTTATTTCTAACCCAAAAATGTTGCCTAAAGTGCCCTTAAACATTGGCTTTTGATTAGTGCTTTGGGTGGACAAACTCTGCCCTTGATTTCATTTTTTTGTCCCCACACGGTAGGGGTATCGCGATATCCTAATCAGTCCACTCAAGGGGTGTTGTCATAAGGTGGGTATCACGATACCCTAAGGGGATATTGCGATACCCTTGTAGCTTGGTCCCAAATCTTCTCCATTTTGAGTCTGTCGATGGTATTGCAATATCCTAGCTCCGGTATCGTGATACCACTACTTGTGGCTTGAATTCCACTCCATTTGGGTCGCCTATATGTCCTTATAACACTCAAACAAATGTTAGGGTCCCCAATAGAACAATTGGCCATTTTGGATCATAAAATAGCACAAAATGGCATAAAATGCATTAAGCCTTTATTAAAAAAAAACAAAAAAAATTAAGCAAAAACTACGAAAAAGACCTTGAAAACAAGCTCGTTAAGTGCAATGGAAGCCTAATTTGACATGTCAAGTTGTGGCAGATCATCCACCATATATCACTAGTTCGCAACGGAATGTGCAAGTGTATAAAGTCATTATCAAGTAATAAGTAAGTAAAAGAGTTATCGTCTCCACATAGACTGTATCTGTTAATCAAATAATTGCAAAATTATGAACTTACAAATTGGTAAAGAAAACACAATAATTTGGGGTGATAGATGTTAAAATTAATTAATTAACTAGATGCAAATTAATCCTAAATGCAAATAAGATGAAATAAAATGCAAAGTGACGGTTTAGCAACAATTTCACAAGTTTAAAAACAATAACATGAATAAGCTAGAATAATTACAGCACTTGACTCAATTCATTCTTATCATGTTTAACAATGTTCCGGAAAAAAATCCATGGCAACTCGATCATTCATTAACTTGGAATCTGATATAAGTTCTTTCGAAGTCTTATACTTAGAAAAATATGTATATTTCTATGTTCATATTTAACTAAGGTTCCTTATAATTTATGTGAAGTAACATGGACTGATCATGTTTGAAACAATTTAATCACACAAACCTAAAGTTATGCAAGGTAATACAACTCTCTCGAGTTATTACGAACCTTTAATTTAATCGGATCAGCATCTAAATTAAGCAAGCACCTTCCAATTATCGTGTCCATTAATCGCCATTTCATTAGGATTGATCAACTAATTATAATGTATTCAAACATGTTTTAATGCATGAAATACATAAATGATTTTAATTGAAAGCATGAACAACTGAGGAACAGAACATTATATGTAACACCTCTAACCCGTATCTGTCGCCGGATTAGGGTTAAAGGTATTACCGGACAGATCGGAAACATTTATAGACATTCCATAATACAAGTCATCAATTGCAATCACTATGTCCCTTAGATAGGTCACCGAGACCTTAAGCATGTTTTAGAAAAGGATCGGGACTAAACCGAACACATACAGAAATTTTCAAAAATTTAAAACTTTTTGAACACTGCAGAGGTCACACGCCCTTGCAATCAGGCTGTGTGCCTCCCACGGCTACTAGAAACACCCATGTGTCCTGGCCGAGCCAAAACAGGGCATGTATACTGACTTATCCCCACGGCCACCGGGCACGCCCGTGTACCCTAGCCGTGTACTCTTATGCTATATACTGACTTAATCCCACGGTCACTAGGCACGCCCGTGTGCCACAATCGTGTCTGCTTATCAGGCCCTTTGCAAGGTCAATAAGCCACCTACACTTGGGTTTACCCTACAAGCTAATTACCAATTCATTTTATGCACAAATAACAACCAAAGACATGTCAAATGATCAACAATTCTTCATAACCAAACTCATTTCTAATCATATCAATTTTGCACAACTAAATCATACATATACATAAGCATGGTTTGACCACATTTACCCTTCATAGAAACATTCTTTTGATCAAACATGCATACTCATAATGCATTCATATGCTTACCATAAACTTGACCATTTCTTAGTCATGTAGTCATACCAAAAACAACATCATATACCATATTCATAATTACACAATACCAACATATAACTAGCCACATCACATGGCTAGGTTCATCTCAAACATATACCAAATGACTAGCCTATACATGCCATATTAGGTTATTTACACATTCAAAAGTACCAAAGTTGAGTTTGATAGTGTGATGACGATCCTTGACGATTCCCGAGCCTTTCGTAGCTTTGACGACCTATAAAACAGAGTAAACACACACACAGAGTAAGCTTTCCAAAAGCTTAGTAAGCCATATACAAATAAACTTAGCACGTAATACACATAGCTACATTTATACATCAACATTAATACCTCTCATGTGCAAAATTCATCACATATCTTTTGGTTCATTTATTTAGTCATCACTTACCACATTTCTCAATCAAGCATCACTTATGAACATAACCCATTCAAGCTTATATATCACATATTATCTCATCAAATCCATATTCACATTCTTTTTGGTAAATTCATATATGTATACTTAACTTTCATACACATACATAGTGTACCTTTCAACGTACCTGAATCATTATATAGTTCACTTAGTCATTCACATCTCGGGCTTGCCTGTTAAACCGTTCGAAATCTAATAGGGTGCTCAAAATGCTCGGAATAGTCATACAATGCCAACGTTCTAGACGTGGTCTTACATGCTGTCAGATATAGATGCCACTATCCCAGACAAGGTCTTACACGTAAATCTCATATCGATGCCAACGTCCCAGACGTGGTCTTACACGTAAATCTAATATCGATGCCAACGTCCCAGACGTAGCCTTACACGTAAATCTCATATCGATGCCAACGTCCCAGACGTGGTCTTACATGTAAATATCATATCGATGCCAACGTCCCAAAACATATACAACTCTATCTCCTCCTAGGTTCAAACGGAACTTCTCGGACATTGTTAACTTGTTGATCTATATATACATATTCGGATTTCTCATACATTCCATTACAATTGATATTCATAGCAATCCAAATTTCATATTTACACAAATAATTCAATTCAAATACATTTAAATGTATATCGACTTACCTCGAGCTCAGTTTAACGAAAACGGACGGCTATTCAATAACTTTCAATTTCCTGCGATCTAAGTCCGTTTTCTTCGGTTCTTGATCTATACATCTTCAGATTTAACCCATTCATTCATCAATCCATTCAATTTAATCCAAAAACATACATTTAGGGCAATTTGCAAATTAGCCCTTACATTTTCACAATTAGACATTTTAGTCCCTATTTCACGGAATCACAAAATACACAAAATCTCAATACACCCATGCTTAGCCGAATGTTCATGTAGCTCATTCAAGTCCTTAAAATTCATTTATTTCACAATTTAGTCCCTCAAAATATTATTTTCTCAATTTAGTACAAATTACTCAAAATCACAAAAACTCCAAAGACAAAACTTGTTAATCTAACACATATCTTTCATTTTTCACCATCAAACTTTACAAAACTCATATGTTCATCAATGGAACATTTCAAAATATTCATCAATTCACAAAATTGGAGCATGGGTTTTGAAGAGCACAAAGCAACGATTACAAAAACGTATAAATGATCAAAAACCGAAACCAAATCATACCTTAATTAAGCCAAACTATAGCCGAAACCCTTGAAAGTTTTTGTTCTTTCTTTTCTTATTTTTCGGCAAAATAAAGGTGATGATAATGGCTTGTCTTTGTTTTATTATAATATAACATTATAATATATATTAATATAAATTTGAACTTATAAAACATATACATTTATTAGCCTTGCCGTCCACTTTCATTGCTAAAAGGTCAAATTGCATCATAAATCCTCATAAATATGAAGACACACCAATTAAGCCACTCAATCAAATGGAAGGCTACTTTTACCTTTTATACAATTTAGTCATTTTATCAAATTAAACATACAAACGGACAAATTAATTCACGGAACTTTAACACATGCTTAAACATATATCATAGGCACAGAAAATAATATTAAAATACTTTTCTAACTCGGATTTGTGGTCCCGAAACCACTATTTTGACTAGGGTCTAAACCAGACTGTTACGACTAGGGTCTAAACCGGACTGTTACAATTCTCCCCCTTAGGGATTTTCGTCCCCGAAAATCTTACAGTTGAATAGGTTCGAATATTACTGTCTTATAGAATCTTCAGGCTCCCATGTAGCCTCATCCACTTCGTGCCGATGCCACAATACTTTAACTAACATAATTTTCTTGTTTCTCAACTCTTTCACTTCACGAGCTAAAATACGGATCGGTTCCTCCTCACATGTCATATCGAATCGGATTTCAAACTCAGACGAAGTAATCACATGTGACGGATTGGATCTGTATCGACGAAGCATTGACACGTGAAATACATTATGAATCTTTTTCTAGCTCGGATAGCAACAACAATCTGTACGCAACAGGTCCAACACGCTCAATGATCTCATTCAGTCCGAGGAACCTCGGACTCAATTTGCCTTTACATCTAGATCTGAGTACTTTCTTCCATGGAGATACTTTCAAAAACACTTTGTCACCGATATTAAACACAATGTCTTTTCTTTCCAAGTCTGCGTAGGATTTCTGACTATCAGAAGCTGCTTTCAGACTATCTCGGATTACTTTCACTTTCTGTTCAGTGTCTTTTATCAAATCAACCCCGTGTAGTTTATTTTCACTGAGTTCAGACCAATTTAAGGGTGTTCGACATTTTCATCCGTACAGAGCTTCATAAGGTGCCATTCTGATGCTCGATTGAAAACTATTATTATATGCAAATTCAATCAATGGCAGTTACTGATCCCACGAACCATTAAACTCAAGGATGCAACATCTTAACATATCCTCGAGTATCTGAATAATTCGTTCAGACTGATCATCCGTTTGCGGGTGAAAAGCTGTACTGAAATGCAATTTCATGCCTAAAGCTTCTTGAAATTTCTTCCAAAACCATGATGTAAACCTCGGATCTCTGTCTGATACAATGCACAATGGCACCCCGTGTAATCTCATAATATCATAAATATAAAGCTCGGTTAATTTATCAAGTGAGTAATCAGATTTCACCGGAATAAAATAGGCAGATTTCGTCAATCGATCAACTACGACCCCAATCGCATCTTCTTTCTCGGAGTTAGAGGCAATCCAGAAACAAAGTCTATCGTCACTCTATCATATTTCCACTCGGGAATCAGAATCGGTTGAAGCAAACTAGATGGAACCTAATGTTCAGCCTTAACTTGCTGGTAGACTAAACATTTTGACACAAAATCATATATGTATCATTTCATACCAGACCACTAATAATGTTGCTTCAGATCATGGTGCATCTTAGTACTTCCCGGATGAACAGATAGGCGACTATTATGTGCTTCTTTCAAAATCAACTGAATCAATTCTGGGTTTCTCGGAACACAAATTCGATATCGCAACCTCAAGCAGTTGTCAACATCAACTTGAAATTCAGAATTAGAGTTCATATCACACTGAACTCGTCTTGCTATCATTTTATTATCAACTTTCTGAGCATCACAAATCTGCTGTAAAAACAACGGTTTTTGCTTTTAATTTAGCTAACATTGAACAATCATCAGACAGATCTAAATGAGCATTCATTGCACGTAATGTAAACAGTGATTTCCAACTCAATGCATCGACGACAACATTTGCTTTACCTGGGTGATAATCTATTACAAGTTCATAGTCTTTTAACAGCTCTAATCACCTTCTCTAACACAGATTCAAATCTTTCTGGGTCATTAGATATTTTAGACTATTCATACTTCACATCTTTCTGAAGCAATCTAGTCAACGGAGTAGCTATCAATGAAAAGCCTTTTTACGAACCTTCGGTAATATCCCGCAAGTCCCAGAAAATTGCGAACTTCAGACACATTCTTTGGAGGTTTCCATTCCAGAATAGCTCTATTCTTACTCGGATCGACTCGTATTCCTGGGGCTGATACAATATGTCCCAGAAACTAACTTCACACAACCAGAATTATTTCATCATTCTGACATCTCAAATCAATGGTCTTTCTTTTATAATTTATAACAGCATCATGCAATGTTAACCAGTGCATACCCAGAATTATATCAAACTCATCAAACGGTAATAGTATCAAATCAACAGGAAAACAGATATCTCGAACCATCAACGGACAGTTCTTGCATACTTTGTCAACCAAAACGCTTTTATCTAAGGGGTTCGATACTCTAATAACAAATTTAGTAAACTCTACAGGCAAAGTCTTACTGGATACTAAATTCATGCATATATACGAATGAGTAGAACCAGGGTCTATCAAGGCAATCACAGAAGTATCATAAAGAGTAAATGTACCAGTAATAACATCTGGCGATGAAGCTTCCTCACGAGCTCGAATGGCATACGCTCTGGCAGGAGCTCTAGCTGCAGATCTCACAACAGTGTCTTTCGAGGTTCTCTAACTATCACTAACAGTTCTTGCATTTCGGAAAGGTCTACCTCTCGCTGGAGCATTTTCAGATCTCAGATTCTGAACAATCTCTTGCTCTACTGACTCTGGGCAATCGCGAATGAAATGATCTAACGATCCACATCTGAAACAAGCTCGATCATTCAATATATAACTTCTCGTATGTCTTTTACCACAATGCTTACATTCAGGTCGACCATATTGGACATTTCTTACACTAGCCATCAATGTTACTGGAGTTTTAGAGCTCAACTGTAACCTAGCTCGATCTCTATTCGATTGTCCCACATTAGCCTTTGAACGTCTGTGCTCATCCCTGAATTTCTTTGAAGCAGACTGAAATAATTTGCTCGAAAATCTCTTTCTCACATCTCTAGCTTCAAACTTAGCTTTTCTTTTATCTTTTCCAAGTGCCTCAGCTTTGCACGCTCGATCAACAAGCACAACAAACTCTTTTATTTTCAAAATCCCAACAAGAAAACGAATATCTTCATTTAAGACATCTTCAAATCGTTTACACATTATTGCCTCAGTTGATACACATTCTCGAGCATACTGTCTCAATCTCATAAATTCTCGTTCATATTCAGTAACGGACATACGACTCTATTTCAATTCTAGAAATTCTTTCCGTTTCTGATCAATTAATCTCTGAATGATGTATTTCTTCTGGAACTCATACTGGAAGAAATCCCAAGTAGCCCATTCCTTTGGAACCACAGAAATCAAAGTCTTTCACCACCGATAGGCTGCATCTTGTAACAAAGAAACAACACACTTTATACATTCTTCAGGAGTCAGTGACATCTCATCAAATACCCAGATTGTGTTTTCTAACCAGAATTCGGCTTTCTTGGCATCGTCATCACTGGTAGCCCTGAACTATTCAGCCTCATATTTACGAATTTTGTCAATCGGAGGCTTGTTCAACAGATTCAGATTCATAGTCGGAGGCATAGCAGATGTCTGAGGGTGACTAGGTAGGGGCGGAGGTTGTGAGACAGTCGGGTTATTTCTAACAAATTGAGTGAACCACACACTCATCATCTGGAAGAAAGCTTGTTTAGCTTCTCCCTCTTGACCGCTCGTAGCCAGTCTTGGATCAGAGGGCGTTTTCCCTTCAGCAGGAGCAGGCGCATTGCTTTCTACATCGTCAGCTACGGCTCTTTCGGGATCCATTTCTATATGAAATTCACATTTTATACGTCAGGATTCATCACACTATCACAATTCAGATAATATGGCATGTATAGATAAAATCTGACATGCTATGTTAGTCCGAGAATTGACTAAACCGTAGCTCTGATACCAACCAAATGTAACATCCCTAACCCGTATCCGTCGCCGGATTAGGGTTAAAGGTATTACCGGATAGATCAGAAACGTTTATAGACATTCCATAATGCAAGTCATCAATTGCAATTACTATGTCCCTTAGATAGGTCACCGAGACCTTAAGCATGTTTTAGAAAAGGATCGGGACTAAACCGAACACATACGGAAATTCTTAGAAATTTAAAACTTTTGAACATCGCAGAGGGTCACACGCTCATAGTAATCGTGCCGTGTGCCTCCCCACTTACTACTAGACACACCCATGTGTTTTGGCCGTGCCAAAATAGGGCATGTATACTGACTTATCCCTACGGCCATCAGGCACGCCTGTGTACCCTGGCCGTGTACTCTTATGCTATATACTGACTTAATCCCACGGTCACTAGGCACGCCCGTGTGCCACAACCGTGTCTGCTTATCAGGTCCTTTGCAATGTCAATAAGCCACCTACACTTGGGTTTACCCTACAAGCTAATTACCAATTCATTTTATGCACAAATAACAACCAAAGACATGTCAAATGATCAACAATTCTTCATAACCAAACTCATTTCTAATCATATCAATTTTGCACAACTAAATCATACATATACATAAGCATGGTTTCACCATATTTACCCTTCATAGAAATATTCTTTTGATCAAACATGCATACTCATAATGCATTCATATGCTTACCATAAACTTGACCATTTCTTAGTCATGTAGTCATACAAAAAACAACATCATATACCATATTCATAATTACACAATACCAACATATAACTAGCCACATCACATGGCTAGGTTCATCTCAAACATATACCAAATGACTAGCCTATACATGCCATATTAGGTTATATACACATTCAAAAGTACCAAAGTTGAGTTTGATAGTGTGATGACAATCCTTGACGATTCCCGAGCCTTTCGTAGCTTTGACGACCTATAAAACAGAGTAAACACACACACAGAGTAAGATTTCCAAAAGCTTAGTAAGCTATATACAAATAAACTTAGCACGTAATACACATAGCTACATTTATACATCGACATTAATACCTCTCATGTGCAAAATTCATCACATATCTTTTGGTTCATTTATTTAGTCATCACTTACCACATTTCTCAATCAAGCATCACTTATGCACATAGCCCATTCAAGCTTATATATCACATATTATCTCATCAAATCCATATTCACATTCTTTTTGGTAAACTCATATATGTATACTTAACTTTCATACACATACATAGTGTACCTTTCAATGTACCTGAATCATTATATAGTTCACTTAGTCATTCACATCTCGGACTTGCCTGTTGAACCGTTCGAAATCTAATAGGGTGCTCGGAATGCTTGGAATAGTCATACAATGCCAACGTTCCAGACGTGGTCTTACATGCAATCAGATATCGATGCCACTGTCCCAGGCAGGGTCTTTCACGTAAATCTCATATCGATGCCAACGTCCCAGATGTGGTCTTACACGTAAATCTAATACCGATGCCAACGTCCCAGACGTAGTCTTACACGTAAATCTCATATCGATGCCAACGTCTCGAACGTTGTCTTACACGTAAATCTCATATCGATGCCAACGTCCCAGACGTGGTCATACACGTAAATCTCATATCGATGTTAACGTCCCAGACGTGGTCTTACACATAAATCTCATGTCGGTGACAACGTCCCAGACGTGGTCTTACACGTAAATCTCATATCGATGCCAACGTCCCAGACGTGGTCTTACACGTGAATCTCATATCGATGCCAACATCCCAGACGTGGACTTACACGTAAATCTCATATCGATGCCAACATCCCAGACGTGGTCTTACATGATATCACATAACAGACACCTATGCCATGACATAAACAACCCTATCTCCTCCTAGGTTTAAATGGAACTTCTCGGACATTGTCAACTTGTTGATCTATATATACATATTTGGATTTTGCATACATTCCATTACAATTGATATTCATAGCAATCGAAATTTCATATTTACACAAATAATTCAATTCAAATACATTTAATTGTATATCGACTTACCTCGAGTTCAGTTTAACGAAAACGGACAGCTATTCAATAACTTTCGATTTCCCGCGATCTAAGTCCGTTTTCTTCGATTCTTGATCTATACATATTCAGATTTAACCCATTCATTCATCAATCCATTCAATTTAATCCAAAAACATACATTTAGGGCAATTTGCAAATTAGCCCTTACATTTTCACAATTGGACATTTTAGTCCTTATTTCACGAAATCACAAAATACACAAAATCTCAATACACCCATGCTTAGCCAAATGTTCATGTAGCTTATTCAAGTCCTTAGAATTCATTTATTTCACAATTTAGTCCCTCAAAATATTATTTTCTCAATTTAGTACAAATTACTCAAAATCACAAAAACTCCAAAGACAAAACTTGTTAATCTAACACATATCTTTCATTTTTCACCATTAAACATTACAAAACTCATATGTTAATCAATGGAACATTTCAAAATATTCATCAATTCACAAAATTGGAGCATGGGTTTTGAAGAGCACAAAGCAACGATTACAAAAACGTATAAATTATCAAAATCGAAACCAAATCATACCTTAATTAAGCCAAACTATAGCCGAAACCCTTGAAAGCTTTTGTTCTTTCTTTTCTTATTTTTCGGCAAAATAAAGATGATGATAATGGCTTGTCTTTGTTTTATTATAATATAACATTATAATATATATTAATATAAATTTGAACTTATAAAACATATACATTTATTAGCCTTGCCGTCCACTTTCATTGCTAAAAGGTCAAATTGCATCATAAATCCTCATATATATGAAGACACACCAATTAAGCCACTCAATCAAATGGAATGCTACTTTTACCTTTTATACAATTTAGTCCTTTTATCAAATTAAACACACAAACGGACAAATTAATTCACAGAACTTTAACACATGCTGAAACACATATCATAGGCACGAAAAATAATATTAAAATATTTTTCTAACTCGGATTTTTGGTCCCGAAACCACTGTTCCGAATAAGGTCTAAACCGGACTGTTACATTATAAACATGAATCAAATGAATTCTATCAAATTATTGCAATCATTCCAGCTAAAAAAAAATTAAGTCATTATCGTTAATGGAAAAACAATTAAACAATTTGCAATCATATTTGAATAATTAAGAACAAAAATAAAGAAGAAGGAATAAGGAACTCTTGATGATTTTGGCAATTTTTCGAAGACCGATCGTGGTGGCTTCCTCTAATTCTCGTGATTACTCCTTCGCAAACTGCTCCTCAAGGTGGCCGACCAAGAGAGCTTTTCTCAAGGGAAATGCTAGCTAAAGGGAAATGGGAAATGGATGGCTTATGTGTGGAAGAGAGGAAAGAAAGATGAGAGAAATATGATAGAAATGTGAATTGAGGGATGAATGAAATGGGAGATGGGTGGTGGTATTTATACTAGAGGAATGACTTGGGAGTTTGCTAAAAATAGCATGGAAATCCCTTAGATTTCTCCATTGCTTGGCCGGCCATAAAGTGTGGAGAGAGGGTTGAGTGGTTGCTTGATTTTATGTATGAATCATGTAAAGGGTTGGATGGTTTTCAAAGGTTAAGTTGGGGGCTGATTTCTAATTTTTTTACACATGCAAGGATCTTCAATTCAAATATTCCAAAGCTAATTTGGGTTGATTTTCATGCCTTAGCCGATTTGGGCTCTTCTCCCCCTTGTTGGACGATTTTGACAACCCAACTAGCTAGCAGATGATAAACTGAAATAGTAACATATTTTAGGCCCACATTTAGTATGATTTTGGATGAATTATCCCTTGATTTATGTAAAAAGGTGCTCTTAATCCTTTCTTTTCATGTCTTATACTCAGGAAAGCACCCAAGGATAAAAAGAGCGAGAAACGGGCTCAAAACGGACCAAAACAGACCAATGAGGAAATAGAGACGGCCTGGACTTGGACCCACACGGCCGTGCCAAGTCAATCATCTAAAACATGGTCTAACCCCGAATCACACGGCCGTGTCTCATTAAAGAAATCCGAACACGGCCTGGTCACGATTTACACGGGCATGCGCCATGACCGTGCCTCTGCAGTGGAGAATAGCAATTTCATTCGGGAAAGGATACTTAGGGAGAAAGAAACGTATTTCAAAAGCCTATAAATACACCCTAAGTATGACCTGAAGGGAGGCCCAAAGCCATCGTCTAGGGGCGTCGTGCTAGGCTAGAGAAGGCAAATTTGTGGGGATTCACTCAGGGATAGCCAGTTGATTCATCTCGAGAAGCCGAAATTCTACTCAAAACAGAGGATCTCCTCTTCAATTCCTTCAGGGGATTTTAGGGATTTCTTATGTTTTGTTTTATCTTTTCTCTTGAGATGTTTTCTTTTATTATTATGAACTAAACCTTCGGATACCCGAAGGGGATAAAACCTATGATGAGTCTTGTTATTATTTTCAAAATTATATGATAAATACTTAGTTTGTTCTTAATTATGTGATCTTAATCCAAATCTAATGTGCTTAGGTGGAGGAGGAATAGACCCTGCCTAAGAGTAGATATAGCATAATTAAGCGGAGTTGATCGCACGCCTAGAGATAGGGTGACGAGATTTTGCCGGATTAGGGTGAAACCTAATATGGGAGTCCACGAGTCGATTTCTTCGCTATTCTAGGGGTTACTATAAGACAAAGAGATTTCCACTAGTTAACCTAGGGTTAGACGTTATTCGCTTCGAGAGAGGGTTTAATATACGTTAGGGAGTCTCACGGATCAAACTAAGTAAATAAATCATATGGTTCAAGGTTAGATAACAAGTGAAGTCTAGGTGGATTCTTCCTAAGGGTATCGCTTGAGTCAACCGAGTTTTCCCAAAAGTTATTTCCGAATTCATTCTTTTTTCTTTGCGTCTTAGCTTAGTAAGTAGATTAGTTTTAGTTTAAACAACCATCACTTTATATTAAGGCTAAATAATAAAAAGACGGTGAGTATTAGTACTTTTAGTTCCTTTGGGTTCGACAATCCGGTCTTGCCTAAACTATACTACTGTTCGATAGGTGCACTTGCCTTTAATCGTTGTCAGAGTTAGTTTCCAGCTTCGATCATTCTTTTATAAATTTTAAAACTCTAATTTACAGCGATTAAGTTTTTGGCGCCGTTGCCGGGGAACTAAAATATTAAGAAAGCTCTATTTTTATTACTTTAGCCATTTTTTTATTTTTTGCAATTTATTTTATTATTATTATTATTATTTTATTATTACTTTGCTAAATTTTCTTTTATTTGATTTTGACAGATAGAGGAGATGACACTGAATAACTATCAGTGGCAAGTTACGAGGTCAAAGCCAACAAAAGCAGCCGATATCTACGACCTCGACCCGGAACTGTGCTATCAAACCGATTAGAGATGTTACATAAAAAATTTAATGGTTTATACGGTTCCTCGCAGGTACATCCAGTTATGCAGTGTGAAACAAGTGGCGGCATGGCGAATCCTGAGTACCCACCCTACGGACATGGCATGGAAAGCGAACAAGTCCACTATATGAGTAACTATTCTAAACCTCAAAATAATTTTTATAGTGACACTTATAATGCAGGTTGGAGGTACCATCCTAATTTCTCGTGGGATGATCAAAGTAGCCAAAGATAGAAACTTCCTTTAAATTTTCAACAACCACCTTACCAACAGGAAGAGGAGTCAAACCTTGAAGAGATGCTGACAAAGTTCATGGCAGCTACCGATAACCGTCTCCAAGACACTGAAACCACCCTTGAGACCTAACAAGCATCGATCAAAGGGATCGAGAGCCAAGTTAGGGAAGTCATGTTGAGTCGGGTGGGGAACTTACTAAGTCGGTTATACAACTTGTTAAGGCGATCTCGAAACTACCACAAGAAAGCTTGCCACGCAATAACACGAAACTAACCCGAGTGAGCAAAATCAAGCCATTTACGATAGTGAAGGGTTAGACGAACCAAACCCAAGGGAAGAACATGTGGTAAGCGAAGGTAAGGTTGAAGTGTGCCATGATATATCAAAACCGACAATTACAGAGTACCAACCTCGTATGCCATATGCCGATGCAATAAAGAAAAACCACACAGAGGAAGAAGTCGGTGAACTCACACTTCGTGTAGACGACGAAACAATCACTCTTCAAGCTCTTGACTCTCAAATAGGACATTGAGTAATAAAGGTACGAACGTTAATTCTATTAATAACCATTTGGTTCAACCTTCTTTACAGAAGCATCACGAAATCACCTAGTGAGCTAGATCTTAGACCTCGTACCCATAAAGAAATAATTCATGAAGGACTAAGGCTTGTGTCGAGGAACTAGACAAGTGGAAAACACACTTTAAAGAGAAACTAGGAATACACGAAGTGAAACCGAAGGAAACCCCAGACGAGCTGATAGGAACAACAAATCACTTCAAAATAGGGGATCAGGTATTGTTGAATAAGGAAGACCCTCGAATCGCCAATTCAGACCTCAAGACAACCGAAGAAATCACTTTTGAAGTACTTAATGTCTTCCTATACGGGACAGTCGAGGTAAGCAATCCTAAATTCAGCACTTTTGAGGTAAACACTACTCGACTTAAACTTTCTATCAAAAGTCGAGTTGATCGCATGAGAAAGGATTTTCACCTCCTCAAACCACCATGACCATACGAATGAGAGGTAAAGTCTAGCTTAAGACTATAAACGAGCGCTTCTCGGGAGGCAACCCGAGCACTAACCTCATTAATTTTTACATTTTTAATTCTTCTTTTACTTTTATTTTTCATTTTTAGCACCTAACTATAAACTAACCAAAGTGCAGATTTCCATACCCACACGACCTTGCACACGCGTGGCGTGGCCGTGGCCGTGTGAACACCACGGGTCGGCACATGGGCGTGGACCGTATCACTATTTAATTATTCACTTTTATTTTTATTTTCATTCTTATTTTCATTTTTATTTTCATTGTTATTTTTATTTTTTTATTCTTATTCTTATTTTTATTCTTATTTTTATTTTTATTTTTATTTTCTTTATTATTTTCTTCTTATTATTCATGCCATTTAGATTTAGTTTAGGATACAATAAAACCATCTGGGTCTTGAGGATTCAAATTCAAACGGTTCGACACGCTTCCCCACGTTCACTTCAAATTCCTATCCAATTTCTTTTCATTAACTTCATCCAAAATTCAGGAAGTTTCACCTCTCCCTCTCTTTTGATTTTCTTACTATATGCTATTATTTATCTTTGTACATGATCGCTGTAAATCAGAGTTTTAAAATTTATAAAAGAATGATCGAACCTGGAAACTAACTCTAGCAACGATTAAAGGCAAGTGCACCTATCGAACAGTAGTATAGTTTAGGCAAGACCGGATTGTCGTACCCAAAGGAACTAAAAGTACTAATACTCACCGTCTTTTTATTATTTAGCCTTAATATAAAGTGATGATTGTTTAAACTAAAAATAATCTACTAACTAAGCTAAGACGCAAAGACAAAAAGAATGAATTCGGAAATAACTTTTGGGAAAACTCAGGTTGACTCAAACGATACCCTTAGGAAAAATCCACCTAGACTTCACTTGTTATTTAACCTTGAACCATATGATTTATTTACTTAGTTTGATCCGTGAGACTCCTAACGTATATTAAACCCTCTCTCGATGCGAATAACGTCTAACCCTAGGTTAATTAGTGGAACTCTCGTCGCTTATAATAACCCCTAGAATAGCGATGAAATCGATCTGTGGACTCCCATATTAGGTTTCACCCTAATCCGACAAAATCTCGTCACCCTATCTCTAGGCGTGCGATCAACTCCGCTTAATTATGTTGGATCTACTCCTAGGCAGGGTCTATTCCTCCTCCACCTAAGCACATTAGATTTGGATTAAGTTCACACAATTAAGAACAAACTAAGTTATTATCATATAATTCAAATAATCAAATAACAAGATTCATCTGAAGGTTTAGTTCATAACAATAAAGGAAAACATCTCAAGAGAAAAGATAAAACAAAACATAAGAAATCCGTAAAACCCCCTGAAGGAATTGAAGAGGAGATCCTCCGTCTTGAGTAGAATTCCGGCTTCTTGAGATGGATCAACTGGCTATCTTCAAGTGATTCCCACAAATCTGACCTTCTCGGCTTGGCTTCTTGGCCTAGCTCTCCGCCCCCCTATCAGCTGGTACATAGGGTGTATTTATAGGCTTTTGAAACACGTTTCTTTCTCCCTAAGTATCCTTTCCCGAATGAAATTGCTCTTCTCCACGGCATAGGCACGGCCATGGCACACGCCCGTGTAAATCGTGGCCAGGCCGTGTTCGACACTATTGAATGAGGCACGATCGTGTAAGTCGTGGTAAGGCCGTGTTCTAGTAGGAATGGTGGCACGGCCGTGTGGCTTGAAGTCCAGGCCGTGCTGATTTCGTGGCTTGGCCCAATTTGGTCCGTTTTAAGCCCGTTTCTCGTTCTTTTTGTCATCGGGTGCTTTCTTGAGTATAAGACATGAAAAGAAAGGATTAAGAGCACCTTTTTACATAAATTGGGGCTTAAATCATCCAAAAGCATACTAAATGTGGGCTTAGAATATGTTAATTTTACGGTTTATCAGTATATTGAGGACAATGTACATCTTAAGTGTGGGGGGTTAACCCTAGTATTATTTGAAAATCCCTGAATTATGCCTTGTTCTAAAGTAATTTCCTCATATTATGATCAGAATGAAATTTCCTTTGATTCATGAGTTTATTGATATGTTTTGGATTAAATCATTGATAATTGTGCATTGATGATTAAATTTGAAGGATACTAGAGAGTCAAGCATGATAAGTCTATTTTTAAGAATTAAAAATTTTCTAGGTTGTCTACCCGAATTTGAATATTACTTTGAAGTTTAAAATTTACGAGGTTGATATCAAAAACCCATAATTTTTGTGAGATTTTGAGCCTTATAGAGCATATATTCTTTTTCTTGCTCACTTTATTTATTATGAGTGTGTCAACATTGATTTGTTATTCTAGAACTTGCATCGATTATACATGTCGAGACCACATTTTTTTGATTTGATACACAGAGATGATAAAGGCACCTAGGATTTAACCCAATTACTCCATAAAAAGCCTACTTTCATAATTAACCCCTAGTGAACCCCTTTTAATCCTAACAACCCTATTTATTGACATAACCGCTAATATTAACCCAGAACCCCTTTGTTTTTGTTATCACCATTCCTTTTGACTACCCTTATATCGAGATTTGATCTGATTAGTTGCCTAATTATGAATTTTAGTAGTTTAATCCTTTATTATGTATTTAGTTGTTCTTAAAAAAAAACGAAGTATATTCATTATTAGTTATGTGATTAAACGAGCTTATACATTTAAAATACAAATATCGAAAAAAGAAGCTCGTATTATTAGTATTATTAGTTTTCAATTGATGTAATTATTATTAGTTAATTAGTTCTTAGTTAGGTAATTTGTCAATTCAATCTCGATTCTAACCCTCTAATTTAGCCTTATTCCACACCTTAACCCTAGCCCCGTTACAACCCTGTTAAAGACCTTTTGATTTGTGTTTCATCTCATATTTCAGTGGTGGAGATTTGATTTTCATGCAAGCCTATGGGATTAACTCTTCATGTTTGACTTTTGAGTGCCTAAATTCTGAACCTTAAACACTTTGAGTGATTTGAGTGAATCTTTTGTGAGGATGTCAATCCATGTCGATTTCAAATTAAAGATAATTATCTAGATAAGGGGAGACTCCTATGTTTTCGAGCTACAAAATCTATGACTTATACTGTTTGAATTTTTAGGACACTTTGAATTGAATTATCCATGTATAAATTATCTATGAATTATGATGAGACACTATCAATGACTATTATGAATTATAGGAAGTTCGTTTTAATTGTAAGTTGAGAATTTTGCTTGAGGACAAGCAAAAGCTTAAGTGTGGGGGTATTTGATAAACCGAAATAGTAACATATTTTAGGCCCACATTTAGTATGCTTTTGGATGAATTATCCCTTGATTTATGTAAAAAGGTGCTCTTAATCCTTTCTTTTCATGTCTTATACTCAGGAAAGCACCCAAGGATAAAAAGAACAAGAAACGGGCTCAAAACGGACCAATGAGGAAATCGACATGGCCTGGACTTGGACCCACACGGCCGTGCCAAGTCAATCATCTAGAACACGGTCTAACCCCGACTCACACGGCCGTGTCTCATTAAAGAAATCCGAACACGGCCTGGCCACGATTTACACGGGCGTGCGCCATGGCCGTGCCTCTATCGTGGAGAAGAGCAATTTCATTCGGGAAAGGATACTTAGGGAGAAAGAAACGTATTTCAAAAGCCTATAAATACACCCTAAGTATGACCTGAAGGGGGGCCCAAAGCCATCGTCTAGGGGCGTCGTGCTAGGCCAGAGAAGGAAGATTTGTGGGGATTCACTCAGGGATAGCCAGTTGATTCATCTCGAGAAGCCGGAATTCTACTCAAAACGGAGGATCTCCTCTTCAATTCCTTCAGGGGGTTTTAGGTATTTCTTATGTTTTGTTTTATCTTTTCTCTTGAGATGTTTTCTTTTATTATTATGAACTAAACCTTCGGATACCCGAAGGGGATGAAACCTATGATGAATCTTGTTATTATTTTCTAAATTATATGATAAATACTTAGTTTGTTCTTAATTATGTGATCTTAATCCAAATCTAATGTGCTTAGGTGGAGGAGGAATAGACCCTGCCTAAGAGTAGATCTAGCATAATTAAGCGGAGTTGATCGCACGCCTAGAGATAGGGTGACGAGATTTTGCCGGATTAGGGTGAAACCTAATATGGGAGTCCACAGATCGATTTACTTCTATTCTAGGGGGTTACTATAAGACAAAGAGATTTCCACTAGTTAACCTAGGGTTAGACGTTATTCGCTTCGAGAGAGGGTTTAATATACGTTAGGGAGTCTCACGGATCAAACTAAGTAAATAAATCATATGGTTCAAGGTTAGATAACAAGTGAAGTCTAGGTGGATTCTTCCTAAGGGTATCGCTTGAGTCAACTGAGTTTTCCCAAAAGTTATTTCTCGAATTCATTCTTTTTGTCTTTGCGTCTTAGCTTAGTAAGTAGATTAGTTTTAGTTTAAACAACCATCACTTTATATTAAGGCTAAATAATAAAAAGACGGTGAGTATTAGTACTTTTAGTTCCTTTGGGTTCGACAATCTGGTCTTGCCTAAACTATACTACTGTTCGATAGGTGCACTTTCCTTTAATCGTTGTCAGAGTTAGTTTCCAGCTTCGATCATTGTTTTATAAATTTTAAAACTTTGATTTACAACGATCAGCAGACTAGCCTTTCTCAGCAACCAACTTTCAAATGGGCTTGATTAATTTTTCTGGGTCAAAATTTTTGTGTTGCCATCCACATCGAATGGATATTAGCTCATTTCCATGTGTGTCTTGGCTACCACATTTATTTAATTCAGTGGTCCAACTGCAGCAAATTGAGCAAACAAAAATTACATGCAACATAAAATAGTAAATTTATGTAAAATTAATACTTAATTTTATAAAATTACACACTTTACTAAAATTATGCCCAATGTCTAAATATGAACTAAAATGATTCAAATAGCAGTCCACATACTCAAAATTTGCATAGATTATAAGTAAAAAGGTGTTTGAAAAACCTATATATTTTAGACGTATCAATCACACATACTCGAAATTTGCATAGATTATAAGTAAAAAGGTGTTTGAAAAACCTATATATTTTAGACGTATCAATCACATACATGAAATCATTGAAAACATATTAAATCTTTAAGAATTCATTCAAGATTAGTTTAATTTTCATACAAGTATTTCCCATATAAAAAAAGAGCTATGCCTGCATTCTTAGCAAGTATTAATAAAATAAAAAAAAAGTTTAAACTACTCAAACGAGCTTCCAACCTCCATGACTCAAGATAAATCTTCAAGTACTAATGGTATATGAAACTAACACATATAAAAATGCTTGATACCCTAAGTACGTGCCAAGATTTACATATATGCTAATTTCATACTCTCGAAGTCTTGACAATAATGTGAGATCCGAAGTCAAGTCAGGCTTTAAGAACTCAAAATAAAATCTACGCTCAAAAAACAACAAATAGTGCGTAAGCATAAAATGCCTAGTAAGTTCAAACGAAAAAAAAACTATACTCATCTTGCCTTGGTGTGGGCATACCACGCATACATTATGATAACAACATTATAAATTAACATAGAATAAAGACATGGTAAAATTAAAATCCTACAAATAAGATTGATTTGACGAGAAACACATGGCTCAAATATGTACAATAAAAATTAGTATGACATTCTTATTCCTTATCACAAGATATCAAAACATGTTTCATAATTAATCCATATAAAGCATACTTGTCACAGGTCACAAATCAAAGCTCGTGATGAATGAACACAGAACGTCCCATGGAGGTCAACTAATTAAATACGGCTCATTTGACCCACTTGAACTAGTTCGATTCGTGGAACATATGGAGAAGCCCATCTACTTAAAGCCTTGGTGGCCTAGTGGAACACTCCAATAAAATTAGAGTTAACATAGTGAATATTGTAAATCCTAAGGGATAAGATTGTATAGAGTTTAAATCCCTTAAAACTTTCATCTTATAAATATGCTTCAATCTTGATCATTGATGTAATTTAAACTGTACCATTGGATCTTGAGGAGCTCAACAATAAATAAAGGTCATCCACTTCATTTGTAATCATCCCATTCATAGTTATTGAGTATATTTGAGAGCATTTACTCAAACACCTTGTGTGTATTGCTTTCATGTGGCTTTTTTTGTTTTATTTGAGTTCCTTTGTCTTTTGAGTTGCTTCTGCTTTATTTCGATGCCTTAAAGAATTTCCATTGAAGAATTCTCACTTTCGAGAGACAGACTGACTTAGGCAGATTTGAAGCAAATGAATCACCTAAGGCTGCGCGATTTTCCAGACTAAAGTTGTAGCCCATAAACATGATTCATAACTAATCCATATAAAACGTACTTGCACATTCATAAAGTTTACATTCTTAATAAACATATTAAGTTTCACTAGTATATTATAAATGAAATTTCAACATTCTCTCCCAATGTGACCTTGGAAAAATAAAACTCGAACATATAGGAATCCACCAAACACTAAAGAGCTCGTAAGAGCTTACTTCACTAGAACACTAAAAGGCATTTAAGTGCAAAGCCACCAAACACCTAATGTAATAGCTCGTTTTCAGTGAAATCGGAACAGTAGTTTTGGGACAAAAAATCCGAGTTCGTAAGGAAAATTATTTTACTATTATTGCATGGTCTTCATTATGATAGGAATGTCGTATAAAAATTTCGTTAAGAAAATTTTACCTATTACATGTCTAATTTGATAATGGACCAAATTGCATAAAATGCAAAAGTGCTATAGGTATCAAATAGCTATAGAATTCAAAATTGGAGGTCCTTATATGTAAAATAGACCATTAAGAGGGGTTAGTAGATAAGTATGATGATTCATCCATGGAAATTTTGTAATGACCCAAAATTCATGGGCATCAGAAAAGTACATTATCGGGCCTCTGTCTTAGCAAAATGGGTTCGTAAAAATTTATTAGAAATATTTACGAGACTAGTTGTGTGTTTAATTAGGTTTTAGATAGGTGAATTTGACTTAATTAGGAGTAATTAATAAAAAAGACTAAACTGAATAACGGGTAAAAGTTGAATTATATATTAAAAGAAAATAAAAAGGACTAAAAGGGAAATTATACCAAAAGTATAAATTGAGGCGGTTTATCGTGAGGAAAATCTAAGATTTTTATGTTTAATATATTATTATATTATTATATAATAAAGATATTTTATGTTTTAATTATAATATATTATATTATATTATTATTATATTATATATATATATATATATAAACTAAAGAAACAAAAGAAAGGAAATAGAAACAGAATAGGGGACGAAACAAAAAGAAAAGAAAAGAAGAAATTTAGGGTTTTCAAGGTTCAATTTCAAATTGGTAAGTCAAATTAAGTCCCTTTTCTTGTAATTTTTGAGTTTTTATAAAACTAAAACAAAATACTATTAAGTATGTGCTGAAATTTTGGAAGATATTAGATTTTTAGACATTAAATTTTATTGAGTAAAAGTGTGGATTGGGGATTGAATTAATAGAATTTCTAACTAGAAGTGGGAGAGAGATTAAATTGTAGAATAAGTTATAAATTTTGTATAATAGGGACTAAATTGAAAGAAATTCGAATTTATGATTTTTATGTTGAAAATTTGTTGTTAAGTTTAAGTTTAGTTAAAATTTGAGTAGAAATAAGGTATAAATTGAGGTAGAAAACTGGATGAATTTAGTTAGGACTAAATTGAAATTAAGTTAGAAATTGAATAGAAATTCAAGTATTTAATGTGAATTAATGTTGTATTAATCATTGTAAATTTATTTTAATTTTCGTAGCTAACAAAGAACCAGAGGTATCGGCTCAAAAAGGAAAAGGAGAAGATTACCGAGGAGTAAATCAAGAATTTCGGGTTTGTATTACTATAATTCAAACTACTATTTAGTTAATGTTATATTTAAATTTTTATGTATGGTAAGTAAATTATAAGGTAAGTATTACTATTGACATGAATGAAATTGAAATGAAGTATGGATATGTTTGAGTATTTAAATCGTTTATTGATTGGAAAGTGGAAAAAAAAATGTATTAAATTGAATTGTGATTAAATTGAAAGGTGTGTTTTGAATTGAAATGAGATTGAAATTGAGAAATGATTTGAATACCCTATTAACTAGTCGGGCTGAGTCGAATATAGTTGGCATGCCATAGGATTGGAAGATTACGAGAATTTATCGGCTTTGCCGATCAGGCACTATATGTGTCGTATCAGGCACCACGTGTGTCGTTTCAAGCACTTTATGTGTCGATATCACGCTTACGATATATTGATCAAAGTCATCGAGTATCGTTTTAGGCTTAATGTGCCGTACTGGTGTGTTTGGTTGGAATCCGTGTATCCGCCAAGGTCCGGATTTGTTAATAGGGTGAATATTCGAAATGAGAGAATTGAATAAATTTGATTGATCGTATGATTAAAAGTATGAGAAAGAAATTGTTAGTCGATTTTTGAATTGAAATTGTATGTGAGATTTGGAAACATGAACCTAAGGTTCATGAATTGATCAAGTTCAAGTTATTAAGATATGATATTGTTGATGAATTATTATTTATGAAATATGAAATTGAATGTAAATTAGTTCTTATGATTTATAAATTTTACATGTTTAAATTTATATGATTAAAATTTATAATTCATTAAAGTTATATAGTTTGAATTATGGTAATACCACTGAGTACGAAATACTCAAATAGACGGTTATTTTCTGTAGTGTGTTAGTAGAAGTCAAAAGTCCCGGTTCAGCATCCAGATCAATCCCGACTTCAGCACAACTTTGGTGATGTACTTTTCCTTTTGGTAAATGTGGCATGTACCTAGGTCATATATATAGGTCATATGATTTTGGTTATAAAGTATGGATGGTTTGTAATGTTTTGAACTTAGTTTTAAGTGAAATGGTAAAGAGTATATTATAAAATTTGGCATTAAACTTGAAATAGAAAAATAAATGAAGTTATTAGTCAATTTGAATGATATTATGAATGTTTAATTATTAAATTATTGTGTTAATGAATTGATTATGATTTTCGTGAAATTATTTGACCGTTTGTGTGTTTAATTTAAAGAAAAGGACTAAATCGCATAAGTGGTAAAAGTAGCTATTTATTTAATTGAGTGGCTAAATTGATTTGTCTTCTTTTATATAAGGATTTAGGTTGTAAATTAACCCTTATAGCATGCTAGTGGACGGCACTAAGCTTTTATAAAGCATTTTATATTTGTTTTCTTATTAAATTAAGTTTATATTAATATATGTATTATATTATAACATTAAAATAATAAAACATAAAAGAACATTTGCATGTTCATCTTTTTGGTGCTTTTGACCGAAACTAAAAAAGGGAAAAGAAGAGAAAAAGCTTTAAGGGTTTCGGCATTCATTAAGCTTGATTCAAGGTAAGTTTTAGCTCGGTTCGTGAAATTTTTTACGTTTTTGAGATCGTTGCTTTGAATACTACTCAACCCATGTTAGAATTTTTGAATTTGATGCATGTTTAATATTCAGCCATTGATGAATGCTTATGTTTTGTGATGGTTGATGATTTTAAATAAAATATATGTGTTAGATTATTAAATTTTGTGTTGGAAATTTTGATTAAATTGAGTATCTAGGACTAAATTTCAAAAATAGTAAATTGAGGGGCTAGATTGTAGAATTTATGAAATAAGGGGACTTGTATAAGCTTAGTGAACAATCGGCCCTAGCTTAAAATGTGTAAATTTAGCATATTTTGTGTTTTGTGAAAATTGGATTAAATTGTAAAAGTGCAAAATGTTAGGGATGAATTGGTAAATTGTTCAACTATGTGTTTTGGGCTAAAATGAATGAAATTCTATTTGAATGAGCTCATTTTGAAATTATTTAGATCAAGAAAGAAAAGAACCGGGATTGGATCGGAAAACAAAGTTAAACGCGAATAGCCGTGAAGCTTAATCCGACAATTTCCGAGGTAAGTTTTTAAGCAATTGGATAGAATTAAATTTTAGTCTATATAAATGTGCATATGTAAAAAGGTAATAAGTATGTTTATTTCCAATTGCCGAATGTGATTTTGAATTTAATATGAATTGGCCGATTGTAAAGTTGGTATTATTTATATATGAATATAAGTCTTGATCAAATGAGTTGGATGATTATATATGTGCTAAGAGAAATTTAAGTGTGAATATGATAGGAAAGGTGGTTATATTCGAATAGGTGAATATGTATATAGATGTATATTGAAGATAGCCGAATGTGATGGTAGTGAGAAGGATGAATGAGCTGTTTTAACATGTGCAAATATTTGTAGATAGATATGAATGAAAATGAAATCTCATGTGTTCATATGAATGAAGAAAAGGTTCAGTTAAGGGGCACTATGTGTGCGGGCTTAAATACCAAGCACTGTGTGTGCGAATTTGGTCGAATGGCACTATGTGTGCGGAAAAATAAGTAATGGCACTAAGTGTGCGATACATTACTAGTATATAGCACTATGTGTGCAGAAAAATAAGTAATGGCACTAAGTGTGCGATACATTACTAGTATATGGCACTATGTGTGCTCTTCATCAAGTAACAGCACTGAGTGTGCGATACGTTACATGAATTGCACTGTGTGTGCGGTTTTACGGATCTTACAAAGAAAAAAGCCAATGAATGGAGATATCCGAGAAGTGGTATATAGGTAAATGATGCATGATAATTGAGTAATTTAGTTCTAAGAGGTAAGTTGTTCTTGTATATGAAATTATATTATTGAGATGTGATTATTAATCTTTGAGCTTGTTCGAATGGGTAAATGGTATGTTAGTATTCGGTTTTGGAGACCTATTGAATTTGGTAATTTTTTTATTGGTAACATGCTATATGTAATGCGTTTACGAGTTTGTTGATGTTCAAGCTAGATTGATTTAATTTGTATAATGATTAATTGTATATTTTACCAATGCTTAAAACTTACTAAGTCATGATGGCTTACTGTATATGTTTATTTGACTATTTTATAGATTTTGAAAGCTAGTTCGCGCTCGGGGATCACCGTCGAAGTCAATCACACTATCAACTATTTTGGTACCTTTTTGTGAATGAATTTAAAATCTATGGCATGTATAGGCTAAACTACTTTGGTTTAAATTCAAATGATGTAAATGTGTATGTATTTAAATGCCATTCGAAAATGGCTTTGCTTCTATGCATGAGTTGGTTGCATATGTTTTGGAATGTTATGATTATGATTATGCATATTCGGTTTTAATATAAATTTGATGTGGCATGCTTGTGTTTCATGAGATTTCGAAAGGTATGTTATCTATAAGCTACAAATGAATGTTTATTATATGATTTATAATTTTTAACTTGGAATTTATTTTATATTAGGATATATGTAATATTGATAATATGATTTTGGTTTGAATAAGGTATATGGTATACTTTGGATTGATGGATATACTCTTGCTTAATTTTATAGGTATTTGTGAGACATGTCATGAAAGGAATAAGTCATACATTATGTATGTGATTATTGAGTGTGTTATTTTAATGAATAAATTTGAAGTATGCTCACTTTAAATATTCGGCTATGGTGTTAATTTATTTTGGAGTCACTTTAAAATAACTTATTATAGTGAATAATTAGTTATGATATGCAAGTGAATGAATAAGTGAAAGAAATTGATTTGTACAAGTTGATTAAGAATAAACATTCATATTCAGCCATGCTATTCAAAAAGACCAAATGAATAGTGTTTTGTTATTTGAATGGAATTACTTATTTTTAAATAATGCAAATGATATTATTTTATTTTAGATGACTTGCTTATTTGTGAAATTATTATTTAAGTATTATGATTCATGTGAATGGATGGACTTGGTGGTTAGTTGAGTAATACCTCGTAATCCTAATCGGGCGACAGATACGGGTTTGGGGTGTTACATTTGATTGGTATCAGAGCTACGATTTAGCCGGTTCTCGGACTAACGTAGCGCGTGTGAGTCTAGCTATACATGCCAATTTTTATAATGTGATAGTGTGATGACTTCTGACAGTGAAATGTGTTGATTTCTTTCATATAGTAAATGGATCAAGATCCCGAGCGAGCTATAGCTGACGATGTCGAGAGCGTGGCGCCTACTCCCGTGCAAGGGATCGCGCCAGAGGAATCTCGACCAGCTGCGAGTAATCCCGATGAGGGGACTAAACAAGCTTTCTATAGCATGATGAATGATTGGTTCAGTCAGTATATTTGAGCCAATCCGGCTGTTCAACAACCCCTGAATCCGAACACTTCCCCTGTAGTACCGGTGATACCCCCGATCGTTAATCCTGAGAGAGCAAGCAAGCCTCCAGTTGACCGAATTAGAAAACACGAGGCTCAAGAGTTTAGAGCTGAAGATGATGATGATGCGGAGCGAGCTGAATTTTGGCTCGATAATACCATTCGTGTCTTTGATGAGCTATCATGCACACCTGATGAGTGCCTGAAGTGCGCCATATCTTTATTACGGGATTCTGCCTATTATTGGTGGAATACTCTCGTATCGGTTGTTCCAAAGAACGAGTTACCTGGGACTTCTTTCAAACAGAGTTCCGTAAGAAATACATCAGTCAGCGATTTATAGACTCCAAACGCAAGGAATTTCTTGAGCTTAAACAGGGTCGTATAACCGTATCTGAGTACGAGCGCAAGTTTGTGAGACTTAGTCACTATGCTCGTGAGTGTGTTTCATCTGAGGCTGCTATGTGCCGGAGATTCGAAGAAGGATTAAATAAAGATATAAAACTTCTGGTTGGCATCCTTGAAATAAACGAGTTCGTAGTACTTGTTGAGTGAGCTTGTAAAGCCGAAGAGCTAGGGAAAGAAAAGCAGAAAGCCGAGTTTGAAGCTAGAGACTTTTGAAAGAGATCTGCATGTAAATTTCCTCAAGTTTCAACAAAGAAGTTCAAGAATGATAGTAGTCGGTCCAAACCTAACACTGGGATCTCTATACGAGAATGACCACCAGTGAGTTCTCGGGCTACATCGATTGCTAGTGTTGGCAATACCCGAACGAATAAGCCCGAGTGTCAACAGTGCGGTAGACGGAATTTTGGTGAATGTTGGGGTAAATCTAATAATCGCACTTGTCACAAGTGTGGTTCACAGGATCATTTTATTCGGGATTGCCCGGAGACAGCTGAAAAGGGTATTGCTCAAAGTGCGAGACCGAGCAGCACTGTAGCTAGAGGTAGAGCATTTCGTAATATGGGAGGTAGGAGTGGCGCTCAGAGGGGGACTTCAGATGCGGCTATTCGATCAGAGGCCCGTGCACCGGCTAGAGCTTATGCCATTCGTGCCAGAGAGGAGGCTTCATCCCCAGATGTTATCACCTGTATATTCACTCTCTTTGATACTAGTGTAATTGCTCTGATTGACCCTGGTTCAATTCATTCTTATGTGTGTGAAACATTAGTATCCATCAAGACTCTACCTGTTGAGTCTACTGAGTTTGTGATTCTAGTTTCAAACCCCTTGGGCCGATGTGTGTTAGTTGATAGAGTGTGCAAGAATTTCCCTTTAATGATTCGAGACTCATGTTTTCCCGCCGATCTGATGTTGCTTCCATTTGACGAGTTTGGTATTATCCTCGGTATGGATTGGTTAACCGTACACGATGCAGTAGTGAATTGCAGACGAAAGACTATTGATTTGAGGCGTCAGAATAACGAGATAATTCGAATTGAATCTGCAGATTTGAATGGGCTACCAACTGTGATATCTTTGATGTTGGCTCGACAGTATTTGAGAAAGGGTTGCGAAGCTTATCTTGCATATGTGATTGATAGCAAAGTAACCGAAAAGAAGATTGAATCTGTACCAGTTGTTCGTGAGTATCCGGATGTGTTCCCGGAGGAATTGCCAGGATTGCCACCTATTCGGGAGGTAGAGTTTGGTATTGAGTTAGTGCCAGGGACGACTCCGATTTTGATAGCTCCGTATAGAATGGCACCGACCGAATTAAAAGAGTTGAAAGCTCAGTTGCAAGAATTGATAGATAGAGGTTTTGCTCGACCGAGTTTTTCTCCCTAGGGTGCGCCAGTCCTATTTGTAAAAAAGAAAGACGGAACTTTAAGAATGTGCATCGATTATCGACAACTCAATAAAGTGACCGTAAAGAATAAATATCCATTGCCACGCATCGATGATTTATTTGATCAGCTTAAGGGAGCTTCGGTATTCTCGAAAATTGATCTGAGGTCAGGTTATTATCAGTTGCGAGTTAGAGACTCGGATGTACCAAAGACTGCTTTTCGGATGAGATACGGCCATTATGAGTTTTTAGTGATGCCATTCAGACTTACTAATGCTCCTGCTATTTTCATGGATCTGATGAATCGGGTATTCAGACCGTATCTAGATCGGTTTGTGGTTGTATTCATAGATGACATTCTGATCTATTCGCGTGATGAAACCGAGCATGCCGAACACTTGAGACTTGTGTTACAAATTTTGCGTGATAAGCAGTTGTACGCGAAGTTTAGCAAATGTGAGTTTTGGTTGAATGAAGTTAGTTTTCTGGGGCATGTCGTTTCAGCATCGGGCATTCAGGTTGACCCGAGCAAAGTTTTGGCTATACTTGATTGGAAACCTCCACGGAATGTTTCTGAGGTTCGTAGCTTTCTGGAACTTGCCGGATATTATAGACGCTTTGTGAAAGGGTTTTCTATGATAGCAGCACCGATGACAAAGCTATTACAGAAAGACGTTAAATTCGAGTGGTCAGAAAGGTGCCAGAAGAGTTTTGATCAGCTAAAAACCTTGCTAACGGAAGCTCCAGTGCTTGTTCAGCCAGAGTCGGGTAAAGAGTTTGTTATCTTTAGCGATGCATCTTTAAGTGGTTTGGGCTGTGTTTTGATACAGGAGGGTAAAGTTGTAGCCTACGCCTCGAGATAGTTAAAGCCGCATGAAAAGAACTATCCGACGCATGATCTTGAGTTGGCTGCTATAGTTTTTGCTTTGAAAATATGGCGTCACTACCTATTCGGTGAAAAGTGTCATGTCTATTCGGATCACAAGATTCTAAAATATTTAATGACTCAGAAGGATCTGAATTTGAGACAACGACGATGGTTAGAACTATTAAAAGATTACGAGCTCGTGATTGATTATCACCCGGGGAAGGCTAATGTGGTCGCTGATGCACTTAGCCGAAATTCACTATTTGCTCTACGTACAATGAATGCGGATATAGCTATGACTGATGATGGTGTGATTATTGTAGAATTGAAAGCAAGACCACTATTCGTACAATAGATTCGCGAAGCTCAAGAGGTTGATAATGACTTAATAGCAAAAATGAGTCAATGTGGCTCGAGTGTTGATCCAGATTTTCAGTTAGATGCTGAGGGGTGTCTACGGTTTAAGAATCGGATATGTGTGCCAAAGAATCCTGAGTTGATTCGAATGATTTGTGATGAAGCTCATAATAGTAAATTGTCGATTCATCCGGGTAGTACGAAGATGTATAACGACTTGAGACAGCATTACTGGTGGCATGGTATGAAACGAGATATTTCAGACTATGTGTCGAAGTGTTTAATATGTCAACAAGTGAAAGCCGAGCAGCAGTTGCCATCGGGACTACTCCAACCGATTATGATACCTGAGTGGAAGTGGGATCGAGTCACGATGGATTTCGTATCTGGTTTGCCGTTGATGCCGAGTAAGAAAGACTCAATCTGGGTTATTGTTGATAGATTGACAAAATTGGCCCATTTTATTTCGGTACGTACGGATTTCTCACTTGATAAGTTAGCTGAGTTGTACATATCTCAGATCGTACGATTGTATGGAGTACCTATTTCTATTGTTTCGGATAGAGATCCGAGGTTTACATCGCGGTTTTGGAAGAAACTGCAAGATGCTCTAGGTACCAAATTGCATTTCAGTACTGCTTTCCACCCTCAGTCGGATGGCCAATTCGAACGTGTTATTCAAATACTCGAGGATATGTTGAGATGTTGCATTCTTGATTTTGAGGGTACGTGGGAACGATACTTGTCTTTGATTGAGTTTGCGTACAATAACAGCTTTCAATTGAGTATCAAAATGGCACCTTACGAAGCTTTGTACGATCGTAAATGTCGTACACCTCTATATTGGACCGAACTAAGTGAAAGCAAGATACACGGGGTTGATTTAATCAGAGAGACTGAGCAGAAAGTAAAAGTAATCTGAGAAAGTTTAAAAGCCGCCTCAGATCGTCAGAAGTCATATGCGGACTTGAAACGTAAAGATATAGAGTTTCAGGAGGGTGATCGAGTATTTTTGAAAGTCTCGCCGTGGAAAAAAATACTTAGATTTGGTCGTAAAGGAAAGCTAAGTCTGAGATTTATTGGGTCGTACGAGGTTATTGAACGTATCGGGCCAGTTGCGTACAGACTGAGTCTGCCATCCGAGCTAGACAAGATTCACAATGTTTTTCAGGTATTGATGCTTCGACGATACAGATCCGATCCTTCTCATGTGATTAGCCCATCAGAGATTGAGATTCAGCCTGATTTAACTTATGAGGAAGAACCGATTCGTATTTTAGCTTGTGAAGTGAAAGAGTTACGAAACAAGAAAATCTCGTTGGTTAAAATAATGTGGCATAAACATGGGGTTGAGGAAGCAACCTGGGAACTCGAGGAATCAATGAAAGAACGCTACCCACACCTATTCATTGGTAAGATTTTCGAGGACGAAAATCCCTTAAGGGGGGGAGAGTTGTAACAGCCCGAATTTGACCCTAATCGGAAACAGTGGTTTCGGGACCACGAATCCGAGTTGATAGAATAATTAAATATTATATTTGGTGTCTATGATTTATGATTGAGCATGTGCTAAAATTTCATGAAATTATTTGACCGTTTGTGTGTTTAATTTAAAAAAAAAGGACTAAATCGCATAAGTGGTAAAAGTAGCCATTTATTTAATTGAGTGGATAAATTGATTTGTCTTCTTTTATATAAGGATTTAGGTTGTAAATTAACCCTTATAGCATGCTAGTGGACGGCACTAAGCTTTTATAAAGCATTTTATATTTGTTTTCTTATTAAATTAAGTTTATATTAATATATGTATTATATTATAACATTAAAATAATAAAACATAAAAGAACATTTGCATGTTCATCTTTTTGGTGCTTTTGACCGAAACTAAAAAGGAAAAGAAGAGAAAAAGCTTTAAGGTTTCGGCATTCATTAAGCTTGATTCAAGGTAAGTTTTAGCTCGGTTCGTGAAAATTTTTACGTTTTTGAGATCGTTGCTTTGAATACTACTCAACCCATGTTGGAATTTTTGAATTTGATGCATGTTTAATATTCAGCCATTGATGAATGCTTATGTTTTGTGATGGTTGATGATTTTAAATAAAATATATGTGTTAGATTATTAAATTTTGTGTTGGAAATTTTGATTAAATTGAGTATCTAGGACTAAATTTCAAAAATAGTAAATTGAGGGGCTAGATTGTAGAATTTATGAAATAAGGGGACTTGTATAAGCTTAGTGAACAATCGGCCCTAGCTTAAAATGTGTAAATTTAGCATATTTTGTGTTTTGTGAAAATTGGATTAAATTGTAAAAGTGCAAAATGTTAGGGATGAATTGGTAAATTGTTCAACTATGTGTTTTGGGCTAAAATGAATGAAATTCTATTTGAATGAGCTCATTTTGAAATTATTTAGATCAAGAAAGAAAAGAACCGGGATCGGATCGGGGAAAACAAAGTTAAACGAATAGCCAGGAAGCTTAATCCGACAATTTCCGAGGTAAGTTTTTAAGCAATTGGATAGAATTAAATTTTAGTCTATATAAATGTGCATATGTAAAAAGGTAATAAGTATGTTTATTTCCAATTGCCGAATGTGATTTTGAATTTAATATGAATTGGCCGATTGTAAAGTTGGTATTATTTATATATGAATATAAGTCTTGATCAAATGAGTTGGATGATTATATATGTGCTATGAGAAATTTAAGTGTGAATATGATAGGAAAGGTGGTTATATTCGAGTAGGTGAATATGTATATAGATGTATATTGAAGATAGCCGAATGTGATGGTAGTGAGAAGGATGAATGAGTTGTTTTAACATGTGCAAATATTTGTAGATAGATATGAATGAAAATGAAATCTCATGTGTTCATATGAATGAAGAAAAGGTTCAGTTAAGGGGCACTATGTGTGCGGGCTTAAATACCAAGCACTGTGTGTGCGAATTTGGTCGAATGGCACTATGTGTGCGGAAAAATAAGTAATGGCACTAAGTGTGCAGAAAAATAAGTAATGGCACTAAGTGTGCGATACATTACTAGTATATGGCACTATGTGTGCTCTTCATCAAGTAACGACACTGAGTGTGCGATACGTTACATGAATTGCACTGTGTGTGCGGTTTTACGGATCTTACAAAGAAAAAAGCCAATGAATGGAGATATCCGAAAAGTGGTATATAGGTAAATGATGCATGATAATTGAGTAATTTAGTTCTAAGAGGTAAGTTGTTCTTGTATATGAAATTATAGTATTGAGATGTGATTATTAATCTTTGAGCTTGTTCGAATGGGTAAATGGTATGTTAGTATTCGGTTTTGGAGACCTATTGAATTTGGTAATTTTTTTATTGGTAACATGCTATATGTAATGCGTTTACGAGTTTGTTGATGTTCAAGCTAGATTGATTTAATTTGTATAATGATTAATTGTATATTTTACCAATGCTTAAAACTTACTAAGTCATGATGGCTTCTCAGATATGTTTATTTGACTATTTTATAGATTTTGAAAGCTAGTTCACTCGCTCGGGATCACCGTCAAGTCAATCACACTATCAACTATTTTGGTACCTTTTTGTGAATGAATTTAAAATCTATGGCATGTATAGGCTAAACTACTTTGGTTTAAATTCAAATGATGTAAATGTGTATGTATTTAAATGCCATTCGAAAATGGCTTTGCTTCTATGCATGAGTTGGTTGCATATGTTTTGGAATGTTATGATTATGATTATGCATATTCGGTTTTAATATAAATTTGATGTGGCATGCTTGTGTTTCATGAGATTTCGAAAGGTATGTTATCTATAAGCTACAAATGAATGTTTATTATATGATTTATAATTTTTAACTTGGAATTTATTTTATATTAGGATATATGTAATATTGATAATATGATTTTGGTTTGAATAAGGTATATGGTATACTTTGGATTGATGGATATACTCTTGCTTAATTTTATAGGTATTTGTGAGACAGTCATGAAAGGAATAAGTCATACATTATGTATGTGATTATTGAGTGTGTTATTTTAATGAATAAATTTGAAGTATGCTCACTTTAAATATTCGGCTATGGTGTTAATTTATTTTGGAGTCACTTTAAAATAACTTATTGTAGTGAATAATTAGTTATGATATGCAAGTGAATGAATAAGTGAAAGAAATTGATTTGTACAAGTTGATTAAGAATAAACATTCATATTCGGCCATGCTATTCAAAAAGACCAAATGAATAGTGTTTTGTTATTTGAATGGAATTGTAACACCCCAAACCCGGCTTATGCGTTAAGGTCAGATTTGACATGTCACACAAAATAAATATACTTTTATTCCTTTTTAAGTAAAACAAATTTCAAAATTTTGACGAAGTATTTATTGAGTAAAAGATTTGATTGATAAATCGACAATTTGAGATGTAAGATCTTATAAATCGAAATTTTGAAAATATCGTCAACAGTTCGAGAAAATTTTAAAATAAATTAAAAATATTTTTCGAAAAGAATTGATGAAAATCTTAAGAGTAATTTTCCGAGTTAAAAATATGAAATTATTATGAAATCCTTTTTATATATTCATTTTTGAATAAAATGTTTATTTAAGTTTTTAGAAAAATATAATCCCAAATTTGAAATACTTAAAGCAGTTTATGAATTCTTCCAACAATAAACAAATCAAAAATTAATCCAGAGGCCTTATTAGAACCTTAATTCAAAATAGCAAAGTAATTAAAAATATTAAAAGAAATCCAAATTCCAAATTTAACCATTTTTAAGTATGGCCTCCACCAAGACATCCACGACCCAAGTCTCTATCATTGATCATTACCTGAAAGGGATAAGGAAAACGGGGGTGAGTTACTAGAACTCAATGTGTAACCCACTTACCGTTGTCCACTGGGCCAAAATCCATTAAGCAAATATTTGGGCCTAAGCCCATTTACAATAATAATAATGTAATGAATATAACATGAATATGTAATGCAATTCCCAAACCAAGCCTAGTATTCCATCCGCTACACACCACCCGTACCAACCAACACACCTGTGGGTGATCATCAGTCAACCCACCCCGCCAACATAGCAATCGCAGGCATTAAGCCATTTATATCAAATATAATTGTGGACAAGCCACCAAAATAACAGAATTTACGTGGCATTGCCACCATTCAGATTTGTGGCCGAGCCACAAAAATTATGTAGCAGAGCTACCAAAACTTCTCTTCATCATTATCCCATCCCATGCAATTCATGTATATAATGCATAATAAATTACAATAGTTTATTCGGATATTTATTACAAAAAATTATGGCCCATTATAACAATTTATCAAATTGACCCATTAAGCAGAATATCATCATGGCCCATTTCGCAAATTTTCAGGTCGGCCCATATAGCAAATATATCGATTTGGCCCACATAGCAAAATATATCGTTTTGGCCCACATAACAAAATATATCGTTTTGGCCCACATAGCAAAATATATCGTTTTGGCCCACATAACAAAATATATCGTTTTGGCCCACATAGCAAAATATATCATTTTGGCCCACATAACAAAATATATCGTTTTGGCCCACATAACAATTTTATCGATTTTATCAATTTTATCATATGAGAACTAAGTCAATTTTCCCGTTTCACCTAATACGATTTTAATCAAACGGTTTACTATCAATATGACATTAATCTCCAACCCACAGAAAACGGTGTGAGATTACACACCTGATTACGGTAAGCACTACGCTCTCTCGACCGTCGACACCTAAAATTTTATAACGCTCGATTAGTCAACGTACGCGAATTAATAAATCTACTTTAAAACAAACGATCTAAAATTTACCCTCGGGATCGTGAACAACTACGATTTGTCGGTTCTCCCCGGTTGACGGTCCACAACCCGGTGGAAAATCTCGAATCGCCGATACAGCCGTTCGCTTGAATTTAGGAGTAAGGATCGTTAATCCGCTCCTTTTTAGATCTCCACTCGACTTCCCATTCGAATCGGTACCATAAGTCTCCATTCGGTTAGATCTTACATAATCGGTATTACAATAAAATATGGATTATCGAAATGGTGAAGATCGGCTTACCACTAATTTTCGAGTGACCAATGATTTGGTAGATTGAGCAATTTAACCCCTATGAATAATATCGGTTAATCATCACCATCTTATCGAATAAAGAATGATTTATAGAATCCTTGAATAACATTTACCTAAAAGATTTTAGAACCGACTTCTAGTGATGATATGATGACTTCGGAAAAAATCCAAGTTTCAGCCTTCCACTATAGCTCTACGAGGAAGAAAATGATTTCGAATGAAAGAAAGAAGGTGGTGATCTCGGTCAAAATGACCATCCAAACCAAAACAATATTTCGGCATTAAGAGAAATAAAATAAAATATTAGAAATAACACTTACCGATGGATTAAGGAATAAGTGATAGTTCGAATGATAAAGAAAGAAAGAATGATGAAAAGGTTTCGGTTATGAAGGAAATGAACAATGATATTCGGCTATGGAGGTATAGATTTTGAGAAGAAAAAGAAAGGTTTGTAAACTGTTGTAAAAAGGAATAAAAAGATGAAAAAGGTGTATTTTTGGGGTTTCGATTCTTCCAAGGAATAAAGAGTGAACAATTTTGTCTCAATGGTTTTGGTGCATTCGGCAATCAAGAAGAAAGAAGAAGAATTTGCTTATAATCAACTTGAAGTTTCGGCTATCAAGGAAGATGGACAAAAGGTGAATATGTGACCAATCCAAAGAGAAGAAAAATGCACTATTGTGCTATAAGATTTCGTCAAAGAGAATAGCAAATTGAGAGAAGATGACACTAAAGTTGCAAATGAGATTTTTGACCCAAAACAATACCAAGACCCTACCAAAAGCCAAAGTAAAATTTCAGCCACCTATCTACCCCCAAAACCGTCCACATGCATTGCCATAAGGGTTAAAATTTTGCCAACCATACTTTCCATAGCATTCTCCATGAAATAAGCCACTTGTTCCCCTTACTTGCCTTTTCCTTTTGATTCCTTTCCCCAACCTCAACCTTTCCTTAATTCCTTAGCCACCTTACCAAAAATAAAGAAGTCAAACTTGCCATAAATACCTCTTGGCCGACACTTAAGGAAAGAGTGCAAAAATATAAGTCAAAATTGCACACAAAGGGATTCGAACCTCTTCCCTCAAGGTACTACATGTGGCGCCTTAACCTTCTTACCAATAGCTCATTTATGCTAGCTATTTACTCAGTTATTTCCATATGCTTTAAGGTCACTTACTCCATCTCCTTAAAGTACTAAATGCCAAAAATTTTCACTAGGTCCAAATGAACCCCGAGTCTTCTCAGGACCTCCTAAACATACACAATTAATAATTTAACTAGCTTAACACCAAAAACAATGCAACACATAAAATTCCAAATTTTAGGATGTTACAATTCTACCCCCTTTAAAGAAAATTTCGTCCTCGAAATTTACCTGATTAAAAGAGGTGAGGATATTGCTGTCGAATCACGTCCTCAGACTCCCATGTAGCTTCCTCCGATCCGTGATTGTGCCATAAAACCTTGACTAACGGTACTGACTTCCTTCTCAGCACCTTAACGTCTCGATCTAAAATTTGCACTGGCTCCTCCTCGAACGAGAAGTCAGGCCTTATCTCAACTTCCTCTACCGGTACTATATGAGACGGATCCGATCGATAACGCCTTAACATTGATACATGAAATACACTATGTATCTGACTTAACTCCAGAGGTAACTCAAGCTGATAAGCTACTGGCCCAATACGTTTCAACACACGCTACGGTCCGATGAACCTAGGGCTCAACTTGCCCTTCCTTCCAAATCTGAAGATCTTCTTCCAAGGTGAGACCCTTAGAAAGACTTGATCTCCCACCGCAAACTCAATATCCTTACGCTTCAGATCCGCATAAGATTTTTGTCTATCTGAAGCTTCCTTTAACCATGCCCGAATTACCTTTACTTTTTCTTCCGTCTCTGATATCAGCTCAGGACCCAATAACTGTCGCTCCCCCAATTCAGTCCAACAAGTAGGAGTACGACACCTACGACCATACAACGCCTCGTAGGGTGCCATCTAGATGTTGGATTGATAGCTATTGTTATAAGCAAACTCTGCCAACGGTAGGAAATCCTCCCAACTACCTCTGAAGTCAATCACACAGCCCCTTAACATGTCTTCCAGAATCTGGATTACTCTCTCCGACTGACCATCTGACTGAGGATGAAATGCCGTGCTGAAATTAAGCTTGGTTCCCAAAGCTTCATGTAAGGCTTTCCAAAACCGTGATGTAAACCTAGGGTCCCTGTATGAAATAATAGACACTGGTACCCCATGTAACCTCACAATCTCTGCTACGTACAACTTGGCCAACTTCTGCAATGAGTAATCCGTACGAACAGGTAGAAAATGGGCAGTCTTAGTCAACCGATCCACTATTACCCAAACAGAATCTTTCTTAGTAGGCGATAAGGGTAGCCCACTAACGAAGTCCATCGTTATCCGTTCCCATTTCCATAAGGGAATCTTCACCGGTTGTAGCAAACCCGACATCAATTGATGTTCTGCCTTCACTTGCTGACATGTTAAGCACCTACTCACAAATTCAGTAACCTCCCGTTTCAACCCTGGCCTCCAATATTGTTCACGGAGGTCTCGATACATTTTATTTCCCCCAGGGTGCATAGCATATGGGCTACTATGCACCTCTCGCAGAACCATTTGTCTCAATTCTGAATCTTTGGGCATACAAATTCTTCCGCGGAAACACAATACTCCATCATTATTCATTCCAAAATCCCCTTCCACACCACTTTCCACTAGTGAAATAAGGAACCCAACTTTTCATCCGATAATCGCTTTAACTTGTCGACCTACCCACGCAGGTTTCACCTGAAGTTCGGCTAACAGACTGCCATCTTCATACAAGCTGAGATGAGCTAACATCGCTCTCAAATCCGATATCACCTTACGACTCAACGCGTCTGCCACCACGTTAGCCTTTCCGGGATGATACTCGATTGAGAAGTCATAATCCTTCAACAGTTCTATCCACCTCCGCTGTCTTAAGTTCAACTCCTTTTGGGTAAGGAGGTACTTTAGACTCTTATGATCCGTATAAATGATCGAATTCTCACCGTATAGGTAGTGTCTCCAAATCTTCAAAGCAAACACCACCGTAGCCAACTCTAAATCATGGGTGGGATAATTCACCTCGTGCGGCCTTAACTGACGAGATGCATAAGCCACCACTTTTCCACCTTGCATCAACACACATCCCAAGCCCGTGTGTGACGCATCGCAGTAAACAATAAACTCTTTTCCACCTCGAGTTGAATCAAGATCTTGGCGCTTAGTCGAATCTTCTTCAATTTCTCGAAACTTTCTTGCTCACGATCGACCACACAAATGGTACTCCCTTGCGCAACAATTTAGTTAGGGGCAAAGCAATCAACGAAAACCCCAACAAAACGATAATAACCAGCCAACCCTAAGAAACTCCGAATTTCTACCACTCGACTTCGGTGGTTTCCAATCCAACACTTACCTTCTTTGGGGATCAACTCTAATTTCTTCGACTGACACAACATGTCCCAAGAAGGTCACTTCCTTCAGCCAAAATTCACACTTATTGAATTTGGCATAAAGTTGCTTTTCCCGCAATATTTGCAATACTATTCGCAGATGTGAATCATGCTCTTCTTCATTCTTCGAGTAAACCAAGATGTCATCTATGAACACCACCACAAACCGATCTAAATAGGGTTGGAAGACCCGGTTCATCATGTCCATAAATGCAGCTGGTGCATTAGTCAACCCAAACGGCATCACCAAGAACTCATAGTGTCCATAACGAGTTTGAAACGCCGTCTTATGAATATCCGCCTCCTTAACCTTAAGCTGGTGATAACCCGATCTCAAATCTATCTTCGAGAAAAGCGAAGCTCCTCGCAGTTGGTCGAACAGGTCATCGATTCTTGGCAACGGATACCTATTCTTGATCGTCAACTTATTCAACTGCCTATAATCAATGCACATACGCATCGACCCATCCTTCTTCTTGACGAACAAGACCGGTGCTCCCCACGGTGACACACTCGGTCGAATGAAACCCCGATCCAATAACTCCTAAATTTGAGCTTTAAGTTCCGCCAATTCTTTCGGCTCCATTCTATATGGAGCAATGGACACTAGAGCCGTTCCTGGCAATAATTCAATGCCAAACTCTACCTCCCGATCCGGAGGCAATCCAGGAAGTTCCTCGGGAAAGACGTTCGAAAACTCCTTCACCGTTCTAACACCTTCTACTGACACTTCCTTGGCACCCAACGCGCTAATGAAGGCTAGGAATGCTCCACACCCTTTTCGCAACAACTTTTCTGCCTTTAAAGCAGATACCACATTCGATAGAAAATTTCTCCTTTCACCTATCAACACCACTTCTTTATCTTCTGAAGTTCTTATCGTCATCCGCTTTGCAGCACAATCCAAGTTTGCACGGTGTTTCACCAACCACCCATGCCCAAAATAAGGTCAAACTCACCGAAAGCGGCTCCATCAAGTCTCCAAAAATGTTTCTCCTTGTACTTCTAAGGGTACATCTCTAAACAATTTATTTACTATCACAGATCGTCCTAAAGGACTAATTACCGCCATCTCTCTAGCGTAAATCTCAAATCTAATGTTCGTGTTTCCGACATCACAAGACTAGCAACATATGAATGGGTGGATCCGATATCTATCAAAGTAGTAACAGTACATCGGATATGAAGAACATACCGGTTATCACGTCAGGTGCATCGCCATCCTCTCGGCGTCTGACCGCATAAACCAGCCCTGGCTGCCTCGCCTCCGCGTTACCCCTAAAACCAGCACCTCTACCCGGTGCACCTTGACCTCGTCCTCTGCCATTACCACCTCGACCTGGCCCACAGCCTCTCGGTGGCTGCTGAGCGCCTCTAGCTGGTTGTGTGTCATAGTTACGAGCTTCCTGATTCGGAGCGGTCTGTTGAGGACAATTTTTAAGCTGATGGTCCTTAGAACCATATTTGAAACAACCACCGGTTCTCTTCCAGCATTCACCCGGGTGTCGTTTTCCGCAGTCAGCACATGGTTGTATCTGATTGGTAACAACTGGTGCCCTGACTCAAACTGGCTCATCATTCTTGGGCCTCTTCTGAAACCCTCTAGCAGGACCTGAGTACTTAAAGTCCCTCTTGTTCTTGCCTCTATCTTTTTCTCGATTTCGCCGCTCCGAGTGCTTAGCCTCCTCAGCTATCTTGGCTTTCTCCACAAGTGTGGCAAAATTCCTTTCTTGCTGTGGGGCTATCAATACCTGCAACTCATCACTTAACCCGTCCTCAAAATGCACGCAGCGTTCGTAGTCAGTTGGCACAATACCTCGGGCATAACGACTCAATGCAGAAATTCTGCTTCGTAAGCTGCCACGGTCTTACTTTCTTGGACCAAATTAAGGAATTCCTTCCTCCGGGCATCCACATAGCTAGCCCCAACATACTTTCCTTAGAATGCAGTTTTGAAGAAATCCCAAGTAACACGATCGGCCTGAGTGCCCTCCCAAACAGTAAACCACCATTGATATGCCTCGTCTCTCAACAAGGACACAGCTCCTCTCAATTTCTGCTCGGTGGTGCACTGCAAATCATCCATGATCCGTTCCACTGCCTCGAGCCAATATTCCGCTACATTTGGGCTACACCCGAGACACCCCTAAAAACTTCGGTACCACTTGATCTAAGTCGTTCCGAAATTGATCCACGAGCTACTGGCCCAGTTCTAGCTCCAGCAACCCTTTCTAAGACTCGCAACATTGCTTGGGACAAGGCAATGTCCTCCTCATCTGATCATGTGATCCAGCCATCCCGGGTACGCGCAAGTGCGTCTATTTCCGAGCATATGTCCCGATGCTTCAGACGCAACCCTAGCACCTCGGCCTTTACCACGGCCACGTCTACTGCGTCCACGTCCTCTAGCGCTCATATTGGCTAATTCGATTTAATCTGATTAAAAGTCTTATGAATCAGTAGACTATTTCAATATTTATTAACCAATGTTTTATGAGGTATAAGAAGTAAAGTCGTTTTCGTAAACACATCCTATAGTCTCAATATCTATAGTTTCAACGTCTAAAACTAAAAGTTCTAGAGTGTTCCTATAGTCATATCACAATAATCATAATCATACAATAACATACACTTACTTGACTTGGTGTCGGATACCCGTGGTGCCATAATTCCCTTAAAAATATACGTTCTAAATTTTACATTTCAAAACAGTTCAGAAAAAAATGTTTTTGAACCCAAACCACAGCCGAGTTTTGAACCGGGCTCTAATACCATAAAATGTAACACCCCAAACCCGGCCTATGCGTTAAGGCCAGATTTGACATGTCACACAAAATAAATATACTTTGATTCCTTTTTAAGTAAAACAAATTTCAAAATTTTGACGAAGTATTTATTGAGTAAAAGATTTGATTGATAAATTGACAATTTGAGATGTAAGATCTTATAAATCGAAATTTTGAAAATATCATAATATGATTCGAGAAAATTTTAAAATAAATTAAAAATATTTTTCAAAAGAATTGATGAAAATCTTAAGAGTAATTTTCCGAGTTAAAAATATGAAATTATTAAGAAATCCTTTTTATATATTCATTTTTGAATAAAACATTTATTTAAGTTTTTAGAAAAATATAATCCCAAATTTGAAATACTTAAAGCAGTTTATGAATTCTTCCAACAATAAACAAATCAAAAATTAATCCAGAGGCCTTATTACAACCTTAATTCAAAATAGCAAAGTAATTAAAAATATTAAAAGAAATCCAAATTCCAAATTTAACCGTTTTTAAGTATGGCCTCCACCAAGACATCCACGACCCAAGTCTCCATCATTGATCATTACCTGAAAGGGATAAGGAAAACGGGGGTGAGTTACTAGAACTCAATGTGTAACCCACTTACCGTTGTCCACTGGGCTAAAATCCATTAAGCAAATATTTGGGCCTAAGCCCATTTACAATAATAATAATGTAATGAATATAACATGAATATGTAATGCAATTCCCAAACCAAGCCTAGTATTCCATCCGCTACACACCACCCGTACCAACCAACACACCTGTGGGTGATCATCAGTCAACCCACCCCGCCAACACACCAATCGCAGGCATTAAGCCATTTATATTGTAACATCCTAAATTTACGGGCCTATACATTTAGTGTAGGGATAGGTTTACTATGTTAATTTAATTGATAGGGGTCTAAATTTGGGCTTAGAATTAGGCAAAAAGGCCCAGATTAAAGTGGCATCATTAACAGTTAAAAAGGAACAAGTTTTGGGTCACAAGGAGCCCATGTTTTAGGCCAAATTCGGCACTTTAAATGAAGAGAGGGTGACGCCACACACAAGGAATTAGGGGCCCAAGTATTAAGTTTAATGAGGCCCAAATATTTTAATTTAAGTGAGTTAAATTTGGCATTAGGGATTAGTAGAGGTGGACGGCTACAAGGCTATAAAATAGGAGAATTTATGTGGATTTTTAAGTGATAATATCATAGATAAAAAGGAGAAAAGTTAGAGCTTATCTTCAAGGGAAGTGTTGGCCGAAAATCCACCACCTAGAGGAGTGTAAAATTCGACTCTTGCATGGCAAGGAGGGTGCCAAATTTCTCCTCTCTTTTAACTTGAATTTTAAGGCGTTTTTCGATTTTTAGCGATGGGTGCCAAAATATCTATAAATAGGGGCTAGCTCCTTGATTCGACATCTTTGAAAACCCTAAATTTCTCTCCCATTGTGCCGAAATTCCCTAGCCTCTCCCTCTCCAATTTATTTTCTCAATTTCTTTAAAAGCCAAACTCTTCTCCACTTTTTCCTTCTTGTGCCGATTTCTCTAGAAAGCCGAAGCATCCATAGTCTTTTCTTCTATTCATCCTATTTGAGAATTAGTTCTGTACTTCCGGCATTTAAATCTTCCATGGGCATTGCCGAATCCTCTCTCTAGTGCTAGCCGAATCTCCTATGCTAAGGTAAGTGTTGATTTTTGATTAGTTCTCATGATCTATTCCCCGTTTTTGAAAGGCAAAAGCCAAAAGCTAATAGTTTAATGGTTTTATGATGGGCAACAATTCGGGATTTGAAGGAAGCTTAGTCGACTAGATCTAAAAGCCAAAAATCTTAAGTCTCCAATTTCGGGATTTCAAGGTAAGAGGATTTGTTTATTTATATATATAAAATCGGGTAGAATACTAACCATGGCCGAATAGAGGAGATGCCTATTTTCGCAATTGTTTCGACTTTTAAGCAAGGCTATAGATTGAGGATAATAGATCCAGATAGCAAGGAAATCGACTAAGAATATTGGATTTCGCAATATCAGGTGTGTAATTCTCCACACCATCTAGATCTGCTTTGATTAATATATGAAAATAAGTATTACATGTTTTGTTAAATGCCAAAACCCAAGCATATTGATCGGAACCCAAAGAGGGTAAAGCAAATCACCAGTGTTAGTAAATGATCCGATTAAATGTTATAAGTATACTGATTTTATGTGATTGCATGGGTTGGGTTTGATGAAAGGAGGAAGTTATATGTTGTAGCGGTTTTTACCGTGATCTATTGTAGCGGTTCCTTACCGTGATCTATTGTAGCGGCTTTTGCCGTGATCTGTTGTAGTGGCTATGGCCATGATCTGATGATGAGCAACACGATCGCCATCAAGGCGCAGTAGCGGTGTGGGTTGATTGTAGAAATCCCCAATGGTGTGAATGGTCGGTAGGAGGGCGTGTAGCGGATGGACACCTAGGATATGGGTTGGGCTTTGCATATTATTTTTGTTACTTATATTTTGATTATTCTATTTTATGGGGCTAAAGCCCAAATCTAATGGTGCATGAGGGTTGCACACTGAGTCTCGCGACTCACCCTTTAATTTTAACCATCTCAGGTGACACTTAGGGCATCGGACCGGGCTGGAGAGGAGAGCAAGGTGGCCATGCGAAAGAGCTTTGAGAATTCAAAGAAAAAGACTTAGTCTAATTTTTTTATTTTCATTTAATTAATGGGTTCAAATTTCCTTGTAATAAGGCCATGGGCCACTAGACTACCATTTATGTTTTGGGATTTTGTTGGGCTTTTATTACTGGGTTTTAAGTTTTACGTTTTCAATTAAGTTAAGACCTGCATGAAATTTCGTTTTTTTATATAAAATCTACCAAGATAATTGGTTACTTAATATTTTATACTTTAATGAATTATTAAGCTTTCAAATAAAGGTGTAAACCTAGTAATTGTTTTCCAAAATGCGACATGTTATATAAAATCTCTTAACCGACATACCGATCCGGTTGTAAAGCGTTTGGGCGGGTTTGGGGTGTTACAAATTGGTATCGAGCCCTGTTCAAAACTCGGCTCTGGGGTTTTTTTAGGCTCAAAACGTTTTCTAAAGTTGGGTTTTGAAACATGCATATTTATACAGTCTCATTAGCTCAAAGATGGCACTGCGTCTCGCCCAAGTCCGCTGTAAGTATTCTCGAACCATTGTGTGATATAATATATGTGGGCTTGATGGGCTTTATGGGACGTAGATTAGTTAGATTAGAACTTGATGGACTCTAGGCCTAGCTGAAACAACTTTTAAAATCTCATAAGACTTAACTTCACTAAACAAACCCGTGAATGAGCCGCAAGACTAGGGTGTGGTAACAGCATACGCATGTCTAGGATTGGATCCTAAGAGCACAGTATTTAAGCGATCCTAGTGACTCACCTCCTCTTCACTGAAACCCTACAGTGCGTAGTGACTGCTCACCTTAGCCAAGTTAGGGTGTGGCAATGGCCATACGCATGTCTAGGAGTGGATTCAGGGGAGAGCTTGGTACTTAAGCAGTCCCTAGCGACTCACCTCCTCTTCACTAGAATCCTACAGTGCGTGGTGACTATTCACCCTAGTTACGAGGACTTGTTGATGGGCTAAACCTTATAATTAAAACCCAAATGCACCAACCACCCTATTTTGGCAAACAAAAACCCTAAGTTTTGTACATTTCCAAAAAGATACACTTGATTTGAAAATGTTCACGGTATAAAAATTTACCCAAAACCCTATGTTTACAAGAGTAACTAGATTTTTCCAAAGTGCCCCTGTTTTGAAAAAAAACATCAAAATATTCCCGGTTTGTAAATTACCGAAATATCCCCGGATTTCAAAATTACCGAAATGCCCCGGATTTCAAAATTACCAAAATACCCCTGATTGTAAAATTACAGAATACCCTTACTTCACGAAATCAACAAGGAACTTTATTATGAAAAGTTATGAAAATACCCTGTGTAGGATAAAATTACGAAAATACCTGGGTAGTGAATCAACGAAAACACCTTTACGTGAAGAATGTAAGTGCTTGGATGTTATTTGTATGATGTATGTGTTTTATTTTAGTTAGAGGTTACAAACTTGAGACTGTATTGTGAATGCGAATTCGAAAGAACTACTCTTAAACTATTGTTCATAAAACTATTCGTGGTTAATCAGCGGAAGAAAATTAATAATTCATAAAATTTCTAATCAGATAAACGTGAATCGATAGAATGAGTACAAGGGGTCGAGGACGATCGCCGCGTGGCCGTGGTAGGGGACGGAGATGCTCCAAATGCTAACACTGGTGCGTACTCTACCATAGTATACTAAGTGTTTCTTTTGGCTTTAGAATCGGAGTGCGCAGCGAAAGCATAGTGGTGAGACTTGGGTAGTACGATTAATAGTTAGTTGGAAATTTCGAGGACGAAATTTCTTTAAGGGGGTAGAACTGTAACATCCTAAATTTACGGGCCTATACATTTAGTGTAGGGATAGGTTTACTATGTTAATTTAATTGATAGGGGTCTAAATTTGGGCTTAGAATTAGGCAAAAAGGCCCAGATTAAAGTGGCATCATTAACAGTTAAAAAGGAACAAGTTTTGGGTCGCAAGGAGCCCATGTTTTAGGCCAAATTCGGCACTTTAAATGAAGAGAGGGTGACGCCACACACAAGGAATTAGGGGCCCAAGTATTAAGTTTAATGAGGCCCAAATATTTTAATTTAAGTGAGTTAAATTTGGCATTAGGGATTAGTAGAGGTGGACGGCTACAAGGCTATAAAATAGGAGAATTTATGTGGATTTTTAAGTGATAATATCATAGATAAAAGGAGAAAAGTTAGGAGCTTATCTTCAAGGGAAGTGTTGGCCGAAAATCCACCACCTAGAGGAGTGTAAAATTCGACTACTGCATGGCAAGGAGGGTGCCGAATTTCTCCTCTCTTTTAACTTGAATTTTAAGGGCGTTTTCAGTTTTTAGCAGTAGGTGCCAAAATATCTATAAATAGGGGGGGCTAGCTCCTTGATTCTGACACTGAAAACCCTAAATTTCTCTCCCATTGTGTCGAAATTCCCTAGCCTCTCCCTCTCCAATTTATTTTCTCCAATTTCTTTAAAAGCCGAAACTCTTCTCCACTTTTTCCTTCTTGTGCCGATTTCTCTAGAAAGCTGAAGCATCCATAGTCTTTTCTTCTATTCATCCTATTTGAGAATTAGTTCTGTACTTCCGGCATTTAAATCTTCCATGGGCATTGCCGAATCCTCTCTCTAGTGCTAGCCGAATCTCATATGCTAAGGTAAGTGTTGATTTTTGATTAGTTCTCATGATCTATTCCCCGTTTTTGAAAGGCAAAAGCCAAAAGCTAATAGTTTAATGGTTTTATGATGGGCGGCAATTCGGGATTTGAAGGAAGCTTAGTCGACTAGATCTAAAAGCCAAAAATCTTAAGTCTCCAATTTCGGGATTTCAAGGTAAGAGGATTTGTTTATTTATATATATAAAATCGGGTAGAATACTAACCATGGCCAAATAGAGGAGAGGCCTATTTTCGCAATTGTTCCGACTTTTAAGCAAGGCTATAGATTGAGGATAATAGATCCAGATAGCAAGGAAATTGACTAAGAATATTGGATTTCGCAATATCAGGTGTGTAATTCTCCACACCATCTAGATCTGTTTGATTAATATATGAAAATAAGTATTACATGTTTTGTTAAATGCCAAACCCCGGCATATTGACGGAACCCAAAGAGGGTAAAGCAAATCACCAGTTAGTAAATGATCCGATTAAATGTTATAAGTATACTGATTTTATGTGATTGCATGGGTTGGGTTTGATGAAAGGAGGAAGTTATATGTTGTAGCGGTTTTTACCGTGATCTATTGTAGCGGTTCCTTACCGTGATCTATTGTAGCGGCCCTGCCGTGATTCATTATTGTAGTGGCTACGGCCATGATCGATGATGAGCAAAGACGATCGCCATCAAGGCGTGTAGCGGTGTGGGTTGATTGTAGAAATCCCCAATGGTGTGAATGGTCGGGTACGAGGGCGCAGCGGATGGACACCTAGGATATGGGTTGGGCTTTGCATATTATTTTTGTTACTTATATTTTGATTATTCTGCATTTTATGGGGCTAAAGCCCAAATCTAATGGTGCATGAGGGTTGCACACCGAGTCTCGCGACTCACCCTTTAATTTTAACCATCTCGGTGACACTTAGGGCATCGACCGGGCCGAGAGGAGAGCAAGGTGGCCATGCGACAGAGCTTTGAGAATTCAAAGAAAAGACTTAGTCTAATTTTTTTATTTTCATTTAATTAATGGGTTCAAATTTCCTTGTAATAAGGCCATGGGCCACTAGACTACCATTTATGTTTTGGGATTTTGTTGGGCTTTTATTACTGGGTTTTAAGTTTTACGTTTTCAATTAAGTTAAGACCTGCATGAAATTTCGGTTTTTATATAAAATCTACCAAGATAATTGGTTACTTAGTATTTTATACTTTAATGAATTATTAAGCTTTCGAAATAAAGGTGTAAACCTAGTAATTATTTTCCAAAATGCGACATGTTATGTAAAATCTCTTAAGTGACATACCAGATCCGGTTGTAGCATTTGGGCCGGGTTTGGGGTGTTACATATATCAAATATAATTGTGGAAAAGCCACCAAAATAACAGAATTTACGTGGCATTGCCACCATTCAGATTTGTGGCCGAGCCACCAAAATTATGTAGCAGAGCTACCAAAACTTCTCTTCATCATTATCCCATCCCATGCAATTCATGTATATAATGCATAATAAATTACAATAGTTTATTCGGATAATTATTACAAAAAATTATGGCCCATTATAACAATTTATCAAATTGGCCCATTAAGCGAAATATCATCATGGCCCATTTCGCAAATTTTTCGAGATCGCCCATATAGCAAATATATCGATTTGGCCCACATAGAAAAATATATCGTTTTGGCCCACATAACAAAATATATCGTTTTGGCCCACATAGCAAAATATATCATTTTGGCCCACATAACAAAATATATCGTTTTGGCCCACATAGCAAAATATATCATTTTGGCCCACATAACAAAATATATCATTTTGGCCCACATAACAATTTTATCGATTTTATCAATTTTATCATATGAGAACTAAGCCAATTTTCCCGGTTTCACCTAATACGATTTTAATCAAACGGTTTACTATCAATATGACATTAATCTCCAGCCCACGGAAAACGGTGTGAGATTACACACCTGATTACGATAAGCACTACACTCTCTCGATCGTCGACACCTAAAATTTTATAATGCTCGATTAGTCAACGTACGCGATTTAATAAATCTACTTTAAAATAAACGATCTAAAATTTAACCTCGGGATCGTGAACAACTACAATTTATCGGTTCTCCCTGGTTGACGGTCCACAACCCGGTGGAAAATCTCGAATCGCCGATACAGCCCTTCGCTTGAATTTAGGAGTAAGGATCGTTAATCCGCTCCTGTTTAGATCTCCACTTGACTTCCCATTCGAATCGGTACCACAAGTCTCCATTCGGTTAGATCTTACACAATCTGTATTACAATAAAATATGGATTATCGAAATGGTGAAGATCGGCTTACCACTAATTTCCGAGTGACCAATGATTTGGTAGATTGAGCAATTTAACCCCTATGAATAATATCGGTTAATCATCACCATCTTATCGAATAAAGAATGATTTATAGAATCCTTGAATAACACTTACCTAAAAGATTTTAGAACCGACTTCTAGCGATGATATGATGACTTCGAAAAATCCAAGTTTCGACCTTCCACTATATCTCTACGAGGAAGAAAATGATTTCAATGAAAGAAAGAAGGTGGTGATCTAGGTCAAAATGACCATCCAAACCAAAACAATATTTCGGCATTAAGAGAAATAAAATAAAATATTGGAAATAACACTTACCGATGGATTAGGGAATAAGTGATAGTTCGAATGAGAAAGAAAGAAAGAATGATGAAAAGGTTTCGGTTATGAAGGAAATGAACAATGATATTCAGCTATGGAGGTATAGATTTTGAGAAGAAAAAGAAAGGTTTGTAAACTTTTGTAAAAAGGAATAGAAAGATGAAAAATGTGTATTTTTGGGGTTTTGGTTCTTCCAAGGAATAAAGAGTGAACAATTTTGTCTCAATGGTTTTGGTGCATTCAGCAATCAAGAAGAAAGAAGAAGAATTTGCTTATAATCAACTTGAAGTTTCGGCTATCAAGGAAGATGGACAAAAGGTGAGTATGTGACCAATCCAAAGAGAAGAAAAATGCACTATTGTGCTAGAAGATTTCGGCAAAGAGAATAGCAAATTGAGAGAAGATGACACTAAAGTTGCAAATGAGATTTTTGACCCAAAACAATACCAAGACCCTACCAAAAGCCAAAGTAAAATTTTAGCCACCTATCTACCCCCAAAACCGTCCACATGCATTGCCATAAGGGTCAAAATTTTGCCAACCATACTTTCCATAGCATTCTCCATGAAATAAGCCACTTGTTCCCCTTACTTACCTTTTCCTTTTGATTCCTTTCCCAACCTCAACCTTTCCTTAATTCCTTAGCCACCTTACCAAAAATAAAGAAGTCAAACTTGCCATAAATACCTCTTGGCCGACACTTAAGGAAAGAGTGCAAAACATAAGTCAAAAATTGCACACAAAGGGATTCGAACCTCTTCCCTCAAGGTACTACATGTGGCGCCTTAACCTTCTTACCAATAGCTCATTTATGCTAGCTATTTACTCAATTATTTCCATATGCTTTAAGGTCACTTACTCCATCTCCTTAAAGTACTAAATGCCAAAAATTTTCACTAAGTCTAAATGAACCCCGAGTCTTCTCAGGACCTCCTAAACATACACAATTAATAATTTAACTAGCTTAACACCAAAAACAATGCAACACATAAAATTCCAAATTTTAGGATGTTACAGGAATTACTTATTTTTAAATAATGCAAATGATATTATTTTTTTTTAGATGACTTGCTTATTTGTGATATTATTATTTAAGTATTATGATTCATGTGAATGGATGGACTTGGTGGTTAGTTGAGTAATACCTCGTAATCCTAATTCGGCAACGGATACGGGTTTGGGGTGTTACACACGGCCATGGCACACGCCCGTGTGAATCGTCTTTAGGCCGTGTTCGGACTTTTAATGAGGTGACACGCCCGTGTAAATCGTGGTCAAGCCGTGTTCTATTCTGTCAAGGAGACACAGCCGTGTTGGCTTAAGTCCAGGCCGTGTTGATTTTCACTTTGGCCCAATTTGGTCCGTTTTGAGCCCGTTTCTCGTTCTTTTCATCCTCCGGTGCTTTCCTGAGTATAAAACATGAAAAGAAAGGATTAAGAGCACCTTTTTACATAAATCAAGGGATAAATCATCCAAAAGTATGTTAAATGTGGGATTAAAATATGTTACTTTCACGGTTTATCACATACCCCCACACTTAAGCTTTTGCTTGTCCTCAAGCAAAATTCTCAACTTATAATTAAAACGAACTTTCCATGATTCAATATTCATATCAACAATGTCTCATCATAATTCATAGATAATTTATACATGGATAATTTAACTCAAAGAGTCCTAAAGATTCAAACAATATAAGTCATACATTTGTAGCACAAGACATAGGTGTTTCCCATCATCTAAATAATTACCTCTGATTCAAAACCTACAAGGATTGACATCCTCACAAAAGATTCACTCAAATCACTTGAAGTGTTTAAGGTTTAAAATTAAGCACTCAAACGTCAAACCTGAAAAGTTAATCCTATAGGCTTGCACGAAAATCAAATCTCCACCACTGTAATATGAGATGATGCACAAATCAAAAGGTCTTTAACAGGGTTGTAACGAGGCTTGGGTTAAAGGTGTGGATAGAGGCTGAATTAGAGGGTTAGAATCGAGATTGACCTGACAAATTACTTAGCCAAAAACAATGAACTAAAAGTAATTACATCAATTGAAAACTAATAATACTAATAATATGAGCTTCTTCTTCAATATTTGGAATTCAAACGTATAAGCTCACTTAATCACAAAACTAATAATGAATATACTTCGTTTTTTTTAAGAATAAATCATCAAATAATAAAGAACTTTAACAACGGAAATAAAGAACATAGTTAGGCAACTGATCATATCAAATCTCGATAAAAAGGGTAGTAAAAAATAATGGTGATAACAAATACAAAGGGTTTTGGGTTAATATTAGTGGGTGAGTCAATAAAAAGGGTTGTTAGGATCAAAGGGGTTCACTAGGGGTTAATTATGAAGGTAGGCTTTTTATGGAGTAAGTGGGTTAAATCCTAGTTGCCTTTATCATTTCTGTATATCAAATCAAAGATGTGGTCTCAACATGTATAATCGAGGCAAGTTCTAGAATAACAAATCAATGTTGACACACTCATAATCAAAAAGTGAGCATGAAAAAGGATATATGCTCTTATAAGGCTCAAAAGCTCACAAAAATTATGGGTATTTTGATATCAACCTCGTAAATTTCAAACTTCAAAGTAATATTCAAATTCAGGTAGACAACCTAGAAAAAAATTTAATTCTGAAAAATAGACTTATCATGCTGGATTCTCTAGTAATCTTAGAATTTAATTATCAATGCACAATTATCAATGACTCAATCTAAAACATATCAATAAAGATCATGAATCATAGAAATTTCATTCTAATGATAATATGAGAAACTTACTTTAGAAACAAGACATAATTCAGGGATTTGAGAATAAGGCAAAAAGTTTGGCACCTAATTTCAGGAATTTGAGAATAATGAAAAAAGTTAGGTACCTTTTTAGGTTGTTCACCCCCCACACTTAAGATGTACATTTCCCTCAATGTACAAAGTTATATATATAGACAATTAAGTAGAAATTCAAGAGATATGGAGAGAAGTGAAACTTCCTGAATTATGGATGCAATCCTTGAATTGGAGGTGAAAGATAAGTTGGAGGGGTCGTTCTTGATGACGATCCTGCGCTAGATGAAGAAATTGGGTAGCTCGTGGAGGATTAGCCAGGATATAATAGTAATAATTAAAACTATACTAATTAAATAATTAAAGAAAAGCAAGCTAAAGTGAAGAAAAATAAAAATTGAAATAAAATTAAAAGAAAAGATGGATGGACCTAGAGTCCTTATTGTTGGGTGTGATTTCTAAGGCTGAGGTTATCGTGGTGGTCGTGGTGTGATTCCCTAACAGCTTTTAGAACCTAAAATTAAGAAACTAAAGTAAAATAAACTAGATTAAGCATAAGAGAAGTAAAGATAAGGAAATTGAAGCAAAAGAGAAAAACGAAATAAAAACTAAATAGCCTTAAATATCCTTGGCTTGTCGAGTGATTGAAGCGGCCGGCATGAACTTATGTAGATCGGTCTCCCGTGGGGAGATTTTGCTTGGTTCCTTCCGCTTCTTCGACATAGTTATGGTGTGGCTCGATAGTTAATGAAATATTAGAGAGGAAAAAATAGGGAGAGGGTTAAGAAAGAAAAGGAAAACTAAATGGCTGAGTGGGTGAGAAGAGGGAGGGATGGGTGGTTTAAATAGAATTCTCAAGTCAGGTATATTCACACGCCCGTGTCTCGTGGGCGTGGCATTTCACACGGCCGCCATCGCACAGCCATGGTGGGCTTCGTTCGTTTCTCCCACGCCCATGCTCAGGTCGCCACGCCCGTTGGTGATAAGTCAGTGTCGTCCACGGCCGCGTCGCACGGCCGTGGCGTTTTGTCGGTGCCCGTGGGGTGGTGGTTGGAGTCCGTGACTTGAAGATTTGATTCTTTTTTGACTTGTACCTCTTCTGCCATTGTCAGTACAGAGATTTTGTACCTCCACACGGCCACGGCCACGGTCGTGTGGTATGGAAATCTGCACTTTTGTTAGTTTATAGTTAGGTGCTAAAAGGAAAAATAAAAGTAAAAAAAATGTAAAAATTAATGGGGTTAGTGCTTGGGTTGCCTCCCGAGAAGCGCTCGTTTATAGTCTTAAGCTAGACTTTACCTCTCATTCGTATGGTCATGGTGGTTTGAGGTGGTGAAAATCCTTTCTCATGCGATCAATTCGGTTATTGATATAGAATTTAAGTCGAGTAATGTTTTCCTCAAAAGTGCCGAAATTAGAATGTGTTACTTCGACAGTTCCATCTGGGAAGATTTTGAGTACCTGATCTCCTATCTTAAGCTGGGTTGTCCCATTATTAAGTTCGTCGTGGAGTTGCCTTGTTTTTGCTTCGTGTGTTTTTAGTCTCTCCTTGAAGTGTGTCTTCCATTCGTCTAGTTCATCAATCCAAAGCCTTCGTTCCTCATGAATTTCTTCTTTATCGACACGAGGTCTAGGATCTGGCATCTGCAAAAGAGCTTCTAGAAACGGCAAGTTAATAAGAAACTTCTTTGGAGGTTTAAGAGATTTACCGAATTGTTCCTCTGTGTGGTCTTTCTTTATCGCATTAGGGTATGGCATATGAGCTTGGTACTCTATAATTATCGGGTTTGGTAAATCATGGCTTACCTCAACCTTACCTTCACTTACTACAGGCTCTTGCCTTGGGTCAGATTCCACTAACCTTTCACCGTCATGAGTCGTCATTAGGCTTGAATTTGCTCTTTTGGGTTAGTTTCAGTGTTGCTTGGTAGACGCCCTTGCGGTCGTTCGGAAATTATCTTTGCAAGCTGTCCAACTGTGTTAGTAAGTTGTCCAACTGTCTTAGTGAGTTCCCCAACTTGGCTCTCGATCCCTTTAATTGATGCCTGTTGATTATTAAGCATTGTCTCAGTTTTTTGGAGACGAGTATCTGTGGCTGCCATGAATTTTGTCAGCATCTCCTCGAGAACCGACTCCTCTTCCTGTTGGTAAGGTGGTTGTTGAAAATTTGGAGGAAGTTCCGGTCCTTGGCTACTTTGATCATCCCACGAGAAATTAGGATGGTACCTCCAACCTGCATTATAAGTGTCACTATAAAAATTATTTTGAGGTCTAGAATAGTTACCCGTATAGTGGACTTGTTCGTTCTCTATGCCATATCCATAGGGCGGGTACTCAAGATTTGCCACGCCTCTGCTTTTTTCGTACTGCATAACTGGATGTATCTCTGAAGAACACAAATCATCAAACTTTTTATTTAACATCTCTAACTGGTTTGATAGCCTGGTTATTGGGTCGAGGTTGTAGATATCGGCTGCTTTTGTTGGCTTTGTCCTCGTAACTTACAACTGATAGTTATTCAGTGCCATCTCCTCTATCTGCTAAAATCAAATAAAAGAAAATTTAGCAAAGCTAAAAATAAAAATAAAAGTAAATTGCGGAAAATAATGGCTAAAGTAATAAAAACAGAGCTTTCTTAATATTTTAGTTCCCCGGCAACGGTGCCAAAAACTTGATCGCTGTGATGTTAGAGTTTTAAAATTTATAATGAGAATGATCGAACCTGGAAACTAACTATGACAACGATTTGAGGCAAGTGCACCTATTGAACAGTAGTATAGCTTAGGCAAGACCGGATTGTCGAACCCAAAAGAACCAAAAGTACTAATACTAACTTTCTTTTTATTATCTAGCCTAAAATAAGTGAAGTTGTTGTTTAAATCTAAATTAACTAATTACTAAGCTAAAGACGCAAAGACAAAAAGAATGAATTGGGGAAATATTGTTGGAAAAACTCAGTTGATTAAGACGATACCCTTAGGAAGAATCCACCTAGACTTCACTTGTTATCTAACTCGAACTGCATTTATTTATTCACTTGACTTGATCTGTAAGACTCTCTAATGTATATTAAACCCTCTCTCAAAGCGAATAACGTCTAACCCTAGGTTGATTAATTGAAATCTCTTTCTAATTAAAACCCCTAGAATTGCATTAACTCGATCTATGGACTCCCATATTAGGTTTCACCCTAATCCAGCAAAATCTCGTCACCCTATCTCTAGGCGTGCGATCAACTTCGCTTAATTATGCTAGATCTACTCTTAAGTAGGGACTTTTGCTCCTCCACCTAAGCACATCAAACTTTAATCAATATCCCGGAAATATCAACACAAGAATTAAGAACACATAATTAAGAACAAATCAAGTATTTATCATATAGTTCAGCAAACGATAACAAGATTCATCTAAGTTTCATCCCCCCTCAGGTATCTGAAGGGTTTAGTTCATAACAATAAAAGAAAACATCTCAGAAGAAAAGATAAAACAAAACATAAAAAATCCCTAAAACCCCCTGAAGGAATTGAAGGAGGAATCTGCCGTCTTGAGTAGAATTCCGGCTTCTTGAGATGGATCAACTGGCTATCTTCGAGTGTTTCCCACAAATCTAACATTTTCGGCTCGGCTCATTGGCCTAGCTCACCGCCCCCTTCTAGGTTATACTTAGGGTGTTTATATAGGCTTTTGAAATAGGTTTCTTTACCCCTAAGTATCCTTTTCCGAGTGAAATTTCTCTTTTCCACGACAGGGACACGGCCATGGCACACGCCCGTGTGAATCATCTTTAGGCCGTGTTTGGACTTTTAATGAAGTGACACGCCCGTGTAAATCGTGGTCAGGCCGTGTTCTAGTCTGTTAAGGAGACACAGCCGTGTTGGCTTAAGTCCAGGCCGTGTTGATTTTCACTTTGGCCCAATTTGGTCCGTTTTGAGCCCGTTTCTCGTTATTTTCATCCTCCGGTGCTTTCCTGAGTATAAAACATGAAAAGAAAGGATTAAGAGCACCTTTTTACATAAATCAAGGGATAAATCATCCAAAAGTATGCTAAATGTGGGATTAAAATATGTTACTTTTACGGTTTATCAGTCCCTATTTCACAAAATCACAAAATACACCAAATTTCTATTCACACAAGCTTAGCCGAATTCTTCCCATGCTAATACAAGCCCATACATTTCATTTATTTCACATTTTAGTCCTTCAATTTTACACTTTTCTCAATTTTTCCCAAATTACTAAATTTCACCAAAAATCAAAATACCAACTATGTTAACCCAACACTGAGCTTTCATATTTCATCAACTAACAACACAAAGCTCACATATTCATCAATGGAATATCTCAAAATCACCATCAATTTCTAAAATTTAAGTATGGGTTTGATAGTACACTAAGCAACGATCATAAAAACGTAGAAATTATCAAAAACGGAGCAAAAACACTTGCCCGGTTGAAGCTTAGACTATGGCCGAACCTAGATAACCATTGTTCTCTTCTTTTTCTTTCAATAATAGGTGGTGGATGGATGAAAAATCCACTAACATTTTTCTTTTGTTTTATTATAACACCTTAATACACATTTTACCATTTTACCCTTTTTGTTATAACATTAAAACATTTATTCATTATGGTTATCTTGTCCATTACCACCCACTAACCTTAATAGTGGGTTAATTGCATCATAGCACCTCCCAATTATAAAGACAACAACAATTTGGCACTTTAACAATCAGCACACAGCTTTTGCATTTTATGCGATTAAGTCCTTTTTGCAAATTAATCACACAAACAATAAAATTTTCACACAGAAATTTCACACAGACTTAATCACATATTATGAACATAGAAAATAATATTAAAATATTTTTCTGACCTCGTATTTGTGGTCTCAAAACCACTGTTCCGACTAGGGTCTAAACCGGGCTGTTACATGGCATATGAATGTAAGACCACGGCAGGGCCTTGGCAATGTACGTGTAAGACCATAGTTGGACTATGGCATCGAAAAATTGATGAATTTGTATCGTAAGTATTTATAATCCAGAGTGGTTTGATAAGAGAATGGTTGAGAGATAGATAAGTATCGGTACAGGTATGTACGAAAAACTGCTCAAGTAACGTGTTAGAAGAAGTTGAGAACTTATGAGTTGCGATGTGGTTTAACTATATGTTAACTTGTTGATTAATGCTCTAAATGCTAATTATGTTATCCATTTTGAAATGCTAATAAATGTTGAGGTTATCTCATATTTATATACGAACTTACTAAGCTTTATAGCTTACTTTGTTTATTTTCTTCTGTATTTTATAGTATATCAAAGCTAGCGCGGAACCGGGGATCTTCAGGAACTTCATCGCACTATCGGACATCGATTTTGATACTTTTTAGTTGTGTATATATGGTATATGGCATGTATAGGCTTTGGTCATTTTGGTGTGTTTGATGGAAATGTATTTTGAGCTATATGAGGTAGCTTATGGAAATTATGTGATTTGCTGTGTATATTGCCATGTGTTATGGTTGATGTTTGAATTATGATACTCAAATATTTATTATGGTATGAGGTATTTATTTGGTTGAGATATGTTTAATGTGGATTGGTTTTAGATGATGAATTAGATGTATTATGTTTAGTAAAGTAGGTTGAATTGATAGGTATTTGAATAGGTAAATAGAATTAAAAATTAGTATTGAAATGGTGGAAATAGATATAGTATGAATTGTGTATTGGTTGATGACCTTTGGCTGCATATTTGTGTCTTGAATTGGTACCATTTGGGTTATGTAGGTATATGCAAAGATGGGTGGCAAATTGGCTTAGTAAATAGCCTATTTTTGTCCACACGGACACAGACACAGGCGTGTGTCTCAGCCGTGTGTGACACACTGTCAGGTTACACGGTCGTGTGTCCCTTGGTGTTGAATTTAAAATGAAGTCGGTATGCTCCACACGATCTCACACACGGGCGTGTGATCAGCCTGTGGTACAAGTCAGTATACCCCCGTAATTGTCACATGGCCTAGCACACGGGCGTGTGACTTGGACGTGTTGCATAAATCAGTATACCCTATAGGTTTGGCACGACCTAATACACGGTTTGGCACACGGGCGTGTGTAGCCACTTCGAAGGGCACACGGGCTAGACACACGGGTGTGTGGTTGGCCATGTGACCCAAGTCAGTATGTACCCCCTGTTTTCACACGGCCTGTGACACGGGCGTGTCTGGTGGCCGTGTGTGACACACGGCCTGTCCACATAGGCGTATGTCTTCTGTTTGAAACAAAATTTTTCTAAGTTTCACAAAAAATTCCCGAGCTATCGGTTTAGTCCCGATCCATTTCTAATGCATGTTCAAGGCCTCGTTGGCTTGATTAAGGGACACTATCATTGGTTGTGATTGAATTGTATTTGACATGATAAATTGTATATGAAATGTATGTTTATAAGTGTTGTAAGTCCGGTAATGCTTCGTAACCCTATTTTGGTGTTGAATACAGGTGGGGGGTGTTACAGATACAAAGCATTTAACACATTCAGCTGGCGTGCAAGAAAGTTCATCAAATACCCAGATCGTATTCTCAAGCCAAAACTCAGCTCTCTCAAGATCGTCATCAACGGTAGCTCTAAACTCTTCAGCCCCGTATTTTTGAATTTTATCAACAGGCGGCTTGCTTAAACGTAAAGGTTCCAAACCTAGAGGTGCTACGGGAACCAGTTACGGAATAGGTGGGGGTGGAGGTTGCTGAGCAGCCGGATTAGTTCCTACAAACTCAGTGAACCATTCGTTCATCATTTGGAAGAAGGCTTCTTTGGCCTCTCCTCCCTAACTACCCGATACAGGTCTCGACTCAGACTGCGCTACTCCGTGAATGGAGGCTGGCGTATTACTCTCAACATCATCAACCACTGCTCAATTGGGATCCATTACTATATGAAAACAGGATTTTAAATTGTCAGGAGATATCACACTATCACATGTTATATATGGCATGTATAGCTAGACTCTCACATACGCTACGTTAGTCCGGGAATCGACTAAACCGTAGCTCTGATACCAATAAATGTAACACCTCTAACCCATATTCATCGCTGAAATAGGGTTACGAAGCATTACCAGACTTATTACACAAATAAACATACATTTCTCATATATTTTTCATATCTAAATAATAATCATTCAAAATCAATCGCATTATCCCTAATACGAGCCTACAAGGCTCAAATCATGCATTAGAAGTAGTTCGAGACTAAACCAATAACTCAGGAAATTTTTGGAAAACTTAGAAAATTTTTCAAAGTACAGGGGACACACGCCCGTGTGGCCCGACCGTGACACGCCCATGTCACAGGCCGTGTGGACATTCGAAATAAGATTACATGGTCGTGTCCCAGCCCGTGTCCGACACCGTGTAACTTTCTGACTTGGGTCGTACGACCAACACACATGCCCGTGTAACTAGCTCGTGTGCCCTTCGAAATGGCCACACACGCCTGTGTGCCAAGCCATGTGCTAGGCCGTGCCAAAATTGTAGGGTATACTGACTTATGCCACACGGCCAAGTCACATGCCCGTGTGTTATGCCGTGTAGAGCATACTGACTTGATTTCTAATTAAACACCAGGAAACACACGACCGTGTCACTTGACCGTGTGTCACACACGGCTGAGACACACGCCCGTGTCTCTGCCCATATGGACAAAAATAGGCTATTTACCAAGCCATCTTTCTAACCCAAACTTTCATTCACCTACGCAAACCAAATGGCATATAACATAGCATAAATAGGCATTCAAACCAATCTCAATCAAGCCTAATTCATGCTAATTCCATACCATCAACCACAAGACACATAAGTATCTCAATTAGCCATACAATTTCATATCAATTTCATAATCACAAATCACATATATGGTCACTTTCAATTATGCATCACTTTACCTAAAGCCACAAGCATACCAATCTCAAATTTCAACCATTTGGAACTCCAAACACCAATTCACATCAAGCATCTATATAGCAATTATACACAACATATCGAAAGGCCATTTGCACATATATATACATCACCAAGCATACCAAAATAAGCCAAATTACATGGCTATACACATAACCAAGCACTTATCATTTACAAGCCAAATCAAATGGCTAAATCCATTATCAACATATATACCATAATGACCAAAACTCCTATACATGCCATATAACCAAATACATAAGTTCAAAAATACTAAGTGATAGCTTGATAGTGTGATGAGATCTCCGACGACTCCCAAATCCGAGCAAGCTTTGATATTCACAATAAAACACGGAAAAGTAAACAGAGTAAGCTATAAAGCTTAGTAAGCTCGTATGCTTAAAGTAAAACTTACCATACATACACAATTTAAACAATTTACACATTATAACATAACTCATATTGATCCACAAATCTATCACATATTCATTCACAAGGTTAGATATGAATTTCACAAGTTTCTTCGATTCAATGCTTGTATAGTTCATGTACATACCTGTACCAACTCGTATCAATCTCATACTCATCCATATATTTGATATACCCGTTGAACCATTTGGAATAATCTCGGATACTCGAGAATCTCGCACCCTAAGTGCCAATACATAGCCGAAGCTATCACAATCTCATATCTCATATAATGCTCATTCTCGAGCTATCAACGGGTCTGCTCACACAAGCTGACAGTCATGACGTAGCTACATGGTGCTGCTCACACAAGCTGACGAGAATCCACAACACATGCTGAATAACTCAGCCACTGGTAGGACGTACGAACCAGCACCCAAGACACATAACCCCTAATGACATGTCATTTGTATCCTAATCTATTCCTAAGGTTCAACCAGGATTTCACATTGTCGAATCTTCGTCGAACATATTCGTAAGGTCGTATTCACAAATAAATTCAATAATAAAGCATTTAAAACACAATTATATTAATGCTTATTAACATACGAACTTACCTCGATTCACAAAAACGACGAAATAGATCGACTAGTCCAATACTTTACTTTTCACCCGATCTAGATCCGAACTTTATTTTTCTTGATCTATATAATATCAAATTTAACTTATTAAATTATCATTCTATTCAATTTAGCCCAAAAATCACATTATAGAAAAATTACACTTTTGCCCCTAATATTTCAACATCTTTACAATTTAGTCCTTAGCTTAGAAAAATACAAATTCATGCAATTAGGTCCCTACCCATGCTAGCCAAATTTCCCTTATTATCCTAGCAGCCCATATTTTTAATTTACTTCACATTTCTACCACAAAATTTTCACATTTCTCAATTTAATTCCTAATTGAAAATTTTACCAAAAATCACTTTACAAATGTTGTTTATCTAACAACCATACATTTTCTATCATCAAACATAAAAAAATACACATACATTCATCAATGGGAAAACCCTAAACCTTTAACAGTTTTGCAAATTAGTCCCTGGGCTAGCTAGATTAAGCTGCAACGATATCAAAAACATAGAAATTATTAAAAACGGGACAAAAATCATACCTAATGGCAAGAAATGAAGATGGCTGAATGAATAACCCTAAAGAGCTTGTTTTTCTACTTCAATTTCGGTGGAGAACACTTTGAGAAAGATGATAATTTTATTTTATTTTATTTAATTTAACATTAAAAACCTATTTACTAATTTAACCTTAAAATATTTAATAATTACACTTATACCAAGCCATTTATCATCCACTAATTCTTCCATGGGCTAATTATCCCATAAGGACCTCTACTTTAAGGTTCCATATCTATTAGAACACCACTTTTACACTTTACGTGATTTAGTCCTTTTTATCAAATTGAGCATTCAAACGATAAAATTTCTTAACGAAAATTTCACACAATCATACTATCATGCTGTCGACATTAAAATAATAATAAAATAATTATTTTGACCTCGGATTTGTTGTTCCAAAACTACTATTCTGGTTTGACTAAAAATGGGTTGTTACAAAAACACAACTCCTACTAGGAGTGTGGTACAATAGGCGATGACAAGTCCCTATGCATCTTAGGGCTTGTCGCCCCTTTCTTTTAAACTAGGTCTATTAAGCCTTATCATGCATCGGGTCAATTATATTTGTTATATGGTCCTTAAACCAACTCATGTAATTTATCCAATCTCGATAAACATATTTCCTATGCTCCAAAATACTATTTATTCATTAAATTAAATTATTTTCTCAACCTAATTCTAATTTTGTTAAATCATGACAACTTTACTTATTAGAACCTATGAGTAAATTAATTTAATTAACTTATTTTCATGAAAATATGATGACTTAATTAATTTTATATGAATTTCAAACTTCAATTATTTGATTATAAACTAAATAATAATTCAAAGCAATTAATTAAGCCCCAAGTTATCTCTTGTTTATAGAGAGAAAACATATTCATTACGGATAATGGTACATGCAATCTATTTCTCTTAGTTTGTTGTTTCACATTTTTCCATTTCATCACTTAATGCAAACCATCAAGGTTATACTGAGCTAACGGAGGGACCAAATAATTTTTAATTAAGTTTCGACTATTCATCTATTAATTACAATATTATTTAGTCATGAAGTCATTCCACTAAAATATCATGACTAAGCTTTCCCTACTATATACCAGTACAAAAGCTATTTCGTCATATGTTCATCCAATGACCATGTCATACGTGTGTTACCCTCATAGGATGTCTTTAGCATCTTTGAGAAACAAATAGTAATTAAATCGTTTGTTTTAGGACAAATAACCTGTGGCCACATTACTTTTTATCTATCATGTAATGCTGATGAGAGGATATCATTTACCCTTTATTGGGCTATGAATTCCACTATTGTAAGTGAAGCTATGTCATACAAAAGTCATATACCCAGCGTACCATCTTTTGACTCTATTACCAATTGAACTTGGGCTATCAATACAGCAAAGTATACGAGTCACGCACACATAGTCCACCACTTACTCTGGATTTAGATAAGCCATACTATGAATGTTATAAGTAAATAAGCCCATAAATGAATCTAAGATTTAATTTACTTGGATCTTGTCCAATGTACTGTCTGTCCAGATAGTCACATCTATATCTCAATATTCTGAGAGTCATCCGCTGTGATACCCAAGATAAGGTATCTCCCTAATTGGACTTGATAGATGACATACTAGTCTTTCAATCGACTTGCTCAATTTTGATTAGACTAAAGACTTGTTTAGATTATCTACTAATACAATATTTCTTCTCACATTATGATCAGACCACATAATGCAACTTAGTATTAGTTAAACGTTAGACAATCAATGAGCTAATATTTGCTTTCATTTTTCTTTGCGTGCAAAAACCTTTGAGGACAATATACAAAAGATATTAATGATAATGGTGGAGTTTTATTAAACCAATTTGTTTGAAAAATTACAAATACATAGATGTAATCGTTACACTAAAGACATTAGATTCCAACACCTCGGGCCCTATATGTTGGTGTTTGGTTGGAAGAATACTTAGTGATATATATGTTTGGAGTTGGGATGGTTCCTGAGTATCTTAGTCTACTTCTACTAGTATTTACTAATGGCTACATACTATAAAAAGAATGAAATTTTAAAGTGTTTGAAAATTGGATTAAACATGAAATGAAATGAAATGAATCCTAAGGATTATAATGACTTGCTAGTATACTTTTTTTAAGTAAAATTCAATGTTAAGTCATAAGGCCATATAGAATAGAGAAAATGAAGAATTAATCACATAAATCAATTTAGCTAAAGGAAACTTGATTTATGAAATGCATAAATGAGATTTAGAACCACGCTTCACATAATTTTATTCATATTGTAAATTGGTAATGTGGATTAACCCCTCATAATATTTCAAAGTTTAGTATCTTCCTTGTTTACTTACTAAGAATTTTTTCTTAACATGTTGTGGTTCTTTGTGCATAGATTGATGGTGGATCGAGAAGCCATGACCGCTTCAGAAGATTCCTGATCGCCTTCGGACGTACTAACGTCTAGAGTGTAATTCTTACAACCAAATAAAAGTGTTAGGCAGTTTTCGCAAGTATACGAGCCAGGTTGCAATATGGTTTATACAAAGAAGTATGGAAGCACTCCGAGGATCGTACCCAAGGGAAGCGAATACTAAATTAATTCTAACTTCGACGTTAATAGATCAAATTAGTACTTTAACTAAATAATATTACGATAAACCATAAAGTGAAGAAAAATTATATTGTATAAAAATAAATAAATTGCATTAAACAAAAAGGGAAAACTAATTTGCTAACTTAATCAATTCTAAGAATGGAATTCTAACTCGCTTCGGTGGTCGTAACTAATTCCTATTTCAGGTTATACCCAATCAACTAGTCATTAGCCTAGGAAGATCTCTCAATTTTCAACTAAACTAACAAGTCGACAAGAACTACTTATCTCTCAACCTCATAGCCTAGACCGGATTGGGGTAAAGTGTTCACAGATAGGCAATACCAATTTTGGGTTAATTCCCACCGAGATGACTTCCTAAGGTTATCGGGCCTATGGTTTCGAGTTCTTCCTATCCCAATTTTAAGGACTAAATTGAATAAATTGCACAATTTACATGATTTGATAATTCCTTGTGAATTGGCTGGAATATGATAGTATGTTATGTTTTGTGATAATTCGTAGCTAACGAAAACATCGAATCGTGGAGAAGGAAAGAAAAAAACGAAAGTGGTTGAGGAGTAGCTGAAAATTCTGATTTGTACATTTATAATTTAAATTCATATAAATTGCTAGCATTTTTATGTTACATGTATGCGAAATCTTAAGGTAAGTATGTAGTAATGATATAAGCTATTGGTTTGAGCTTGAATGTGAACTCTTGGAATAGATGACTAAAATGAATAAATTGGAAAATAACATGTATTACTTGAACTATGATATTTATTTTGGGATTTGAGTGAAAACATAAGTTGAATGATATGAATTGCCTATAATATGTTAATGAAATGAGTTGTGATACTGAATATGTTTGGTAAATGATAATTGTACTTAATTGTAATAAAATTGAATAATGATACCCTATTAACTAGTCGACTGAGTTAAATATAATTGGCATGCCATAGGACTTATACGCTAAGATGCACTTCGTGTGCCAGATATGCGTTTTGTATGCCAGGATGCACTCTGGTGCCAGTTTGCTGTGTTTCTTGGACGATCCGAGTACCCGTCCAAGTTTGAGTCAGGTTAATAAGGGTTGTATAATGTAACTTGGTGAATGAAGAATGTGTATAAAATGATACTATTTGAATGATTTGTACTTAAATGCGAAAGAACTGTTGAAATAACACGACTTAGTATACAAATAAAATGAAATCAAGCAACGGGGCCCGAAACGGATTCGAACGAGTTAGTAGACTCTAGAAACTAGTGAATAATGTGATATTAAGAAGTGAATTATCTATCATAGAATTTAGGCATAATTGCAAAAGAAGCCCTCAACCTTTGGGGGCATTTAGATATATGCCCCTAACCTTTTTATTTTCTGAAATCGGCCCTTCACGTAATGATTTTTTTAGACATCAACCCAGTTGAAACGGTAACCGTCAGATAATCGTTAGTCAACAGCTAGTCAATAAAATTAGTTTACGTGGCGTTCCAATTGACTGATGATGTGGCAGATATTAATATGTCTATTAATGGGTTTTAAATTCATCAATCTCTATCTCATCCATGAAAACTGCTCCATCGTCTTCATCTCATTTGCAGAAACATAATTTTCAAGTTTGAGATCAATACTGTCTGGAAAACCCAACAAACAATGGTTTGTAATGGCTATAATATGGGTTGCATCGAGTGTATTTTAGATGTCCCTTTACTGGTGATTTATAATTATACTTGAAAAAAAAAAGATCTCAAATCAGAAGGCCCCTTCAAAAAAACCCAGAAAAAAGTGATTGGTAAGGTAAGATTAGCAATGGGTTTACTAATATCATCTGCAAATCTAAAGTAAAGCCAGCCCCAAGGTCGTTATTCTTGTCTTCATCTCTAACCAGTGTAAGAAAACAAGAAAAAATAAAAGTATGATTTTGGGTACTGATGGATGAAAAGAAAATTTTATGAGAGTTGGAGAGCTGAGAATGGCCTTTGCAAGGGGAAATCAAAGAGCTAGGGTAGAAGAAGGGGATAAAAACCCAAAAAATTCTTTGATTTTCTAGGTTTTTCTTTCACTCATTTTTTCTTTGTAACTCAAAAGGAAAAGATCAAATTTCGGAGATGGAATCATGGACGTCATTAAATGCTTCTTGGTCAGAGAAGATGCCGGTGAGCAATGGCATCAACAGTGGGAAAAGGCGACTAGGGCTTTTTTGTTTTAGAGAAGAAGATTGAAGAGGATGAATATATTTGTCTATTTCATGGCCTTTTGCAAGGGGAAATCAAAGAGCTAGGGTAGAAGAAGGGGATAAAAACCCAAAAAATTCTTTGATTTTCTGGGTTTTTCTTTCACTCATTTTTTCTTTGTAACTTAAAAGGAAAAGATCAAATTTCAGAGATGGAATCATGGACGTCATTGAACGCTTTTTGGTCGGAGAAGATGCCGGTGAGCAATGGCATCAACAGTGGGAAAAGGCAACTAGGGCTTTTTTGTTTTAGAGAAGAAGATTGAAGAGGATGAAGATATTTGTCTATTTCTTTAATAATTATTATTTTTATATTTTAATTAATAATAAATATGGGGTAAATTAGCGTATTTATTTTAATATCTGCCACGTCATCAGTCAACTAGAACGCCACGTAGGCCAATTTTTTTAATCGGCTGTTGACTAAAGGTCACCGACGGATTCTGCTTCAAGCGGGTTGATATCTAAAAATCACATTACGTGAAGGGCTAATTTCAGAAAATAAAAAGGTTAGGGGCATATATCCAAATGCCCCCAAAAGTTGAGGGCCTTTTTTGTAATTATGCTTAGAATTTATGTAATATGTGGAAAAAATTTACTTTTGAATGCTTAATTTTAAAATAAGATTGGGATGAAATAACATTTGGTTATATGCATATCTAAGCACAAAGACTGATGATGCTAAGTATGGTATCTAAAAATGTAAATTAGTAGGATGTTATCTACATATAGATATACATGAATGGTATTGAAATGTTTTGCTAATGCTTATGTTATATGCTTTGAATTATAAATGTACCACTAAGCCTATTGCTCAGTGTACGGTTTGTTTTCACCATGCACAGGTTTAGGTATCTCTTGAAGCCCCGGGAATTGAAGCCGGTATCTAGACGACCGTTTCCGACTCAACAAAGTTTGTAAAGTACCCATTCTATTGTAAATGGCATGTACCAATGGTTTAAGTTGGTTTGTATCGAAAATGGTCAAGTTATTTCGAAGTATCATTTTGGTATGTTTTGCCTCATATGTTGATGTAAATGTGTTGTTCGGTTGTGGTTTAGATTATACAGGTTAATACAGGTCTTTTAAACTTGTTTCAAACTGGTCCTTTTTGGAAGCAATGAGTCACATCGCAACGACGAACCTCTAACGTCGCAACAAGAAACAGAGTAAAGTCCATGTGGCGACATCGTTTATCAAGGTCACGATGAGCACTAAACAAAGAGTTGTGTTACGATGAGGAATCCCCTGACGTCGCGATGTCAACCCAAGATTTTGAAATCCTTAAAATTTGGTCCTATTTCGACCTCGGGTTAGTAAAAGAGCTTTCGTAAGCTCGTAAAAGACCCAGAAATGATTATGTATAGTTGAATACACTTGATTTAGTTACATTTGAATGTTTAACGGTTTGGAAAATGAATGTAAATTGACCGTAATTGCTTTGATAACGAATGTGGCACCTTGTAACTCGGACTTGGCGATTGGGTCGGGTAACAGGGTGTTACAAAAGCTACTTAATCAGTGCTCGTCTAGTGACCTTATCAAGTGTGTTACCCTTATAAGATATCTTTAATCTCTTTAGAATAAATTCGTTCTCCTAATATGATCCTATTTTATCTCATAGTGGTTATTATATATTCCTTCATGAAAAGTCAAATACTATCAAATAGTAATCAAATTATTTATCACAAAGACAAACAATTAGTGACCACATTTGATTACTTTTCATCTATTATGTAATGTCTGTGAGAGGATATTGTTTAACCATTACTTGGACTATTAATTCTACTATAACAAAGTGTCGATCCACCAATTGAATCCTGGGGCTTTTTAATGACAACGGACCGAGGACCAAAGCAAACTACGAAGCGTGGCAGTTAGATACTTTTCTAACATATATGACCAACCAGCTATTTCCTTATCTGATGAACTTCGTAACTTCCTTTAATCATTATCTTTCCCATCCATTCCATTTGCACTTCAAGCTCAACTTGAAGCTTCTTTTACGGAAGATGAAACTACAAATGCTACATTTGAAATATATCCATCCAAAACCCCCAGAATTGATGGAAAACTAGGCTTCTTCTACCAACAAAACTGGGATTCTTTCACTTACTATCCAAGCATGCCTTGGATTTCTTAATTTGGGATTCTTACTCAAAGAATTCAATAAAACTCTTATAGACCTCAGACCTAAATGTCAACATCAACGAAGTCTCAAAGATTACCAGCCCATCAATCTTTGCGATGCCATATATAAGATATGCTTGAAGGTATTAGTCAACAATCTAAAACCGATCATGACCGAGGTTATATCGCAATATCAAAATGCGTTTATCTAGGATCGAAACATCATGGATAATATTATTCTTGGCAGTGAACTAGTTCGTACCATTCGGAGCAAACAATAAGGCAAATGCATTTTAGCTTCACCTAAAAGTAGATATGTGCAAAGCATATGATGGAGTTAGTTGGGACTTCTTGCTAGATATTCTGGAACATATGGGATTCAACACTCATTGGAGGCAACTCATATGTCAATGAATCAGTACAATATCTTATCAAGTACTGCTCAATGGACATATGGCGATATCTTTTTCCCGCACAGAGATCTAGCCAGGGGGACCTGCTATCCCCGTACCTCTCCATACTATATCAAAATGTCCTCTCCTTAATGCTATTGCAGGCCGACTGTTCATCACAAGTTCCAGGCATTCGAATCCACAAAAAACTATGCACTAGTGAACCATATTCTATTTGACAATGATTCGTATTTCTTCTTTAATGCCACTATCCGATCAGCCAAAGCATTAAAGGACATACTGAATACATATTGTAAATTCTCAGGGTTGTCAATCAATCACACCAAGTCTGAGATCTTCTTTAGCAAATATGGTAAAGTAAATCACAAAAAATATTTCTAGCCCATATTGGAATGCATGCAACAGAATCTTACTGGGTGGAAACCAAAACTTTTATCTCCTTCGGGTAAACTAGTATTAATCAAATCCACTTTAGCAACTACACCGATTTACTCTTTATTCTGTACCAAGACACCCAAGATAATCATTGACAAGATAGACAAAATCATCAGGGACTTTTGGTGGGGACAAGATACCAACTATAAAAAGTTACATATGTACAGTTGGAATCACTTATGTTGGCCCAAACAAAAAGGGGGACTGAGTATCTCTCAAGCTGACATATTGAATGACGCACTATTATGCAAACAAGCATGGCAATTACTCACAAGACCTCAAAGGTATAGACACGACCATTTGACTTCTGGACTTGGAAAAACATTCTCAAAGGTCGAGAAATATGCCTCCAAGGATTAGACATCTAGATATGGACATGACGCAATGTATCCATCTTCAACAACGGAATGGCCCTCCGCCAATACCCAAACCAACAAGTGCCAGAATCCCCACCATTGAAATTACTGACTCTTCTCATGGACACTGGAACACTCCTCTCATTAATGAACGATTAGGTGCTGAATGGAGTACAGAACTCAACTCTTGGAGTTTCTCCATCCTTGCATGACATGACAGGTATGTCTGGAAACACAACTTTTCTACACAAAAATGGCGGACTGAAATGAGGCCGCCTTTTAATATCTATTGGAAAGCCCTATGGAAGATCAAAATCCCTCCCAAAGTTACTGCTCTTTCTCTAGAAACTGTGGCTCAACATTTTACCTCTTCGAAAGGAATTACGGAAGTGCCATATCCCCGTTAACCTCCTTTGCATCATCTGCTTTGAACAACCGGAAGATGTAGACCATCTATTCAGAACATGTTGGTTGACTAGAACCATTTGGTTTGGTACCCCATAGTCCATTCGAATAAATGCTATGGAGATATCAGACATTCGAGAATGGATTGCTGTATGGATCAACGATTACGATAGAAAGGACTTGGGATACAGAGTAGTGATTCATGGTTGGATCATAACCCTCTGGCACATATGAAAGCATCGAAATGCAGTATTTCTCTAATAATACACCGAACCCACTATCAGTGATGCCAAAAAAAATCCAAAAATGCCACCGGGAATACTATATATTGCTACACATGAACGACTCTATTGTAGCGCAATAGATGAATCGAGTTCCAGCCCCTCATCATTCTGTTGAACTCATTGGCACAAGAACGCTCCCTACAACAATTATGCCATTTATGCTGGTCAAATCCATAGTGCGGAATAGAAACTCATCAACCTATGAAGTGGAAACGACGCTAATGGGCTACGCACCTTTCCCCTTATTTTTTGCAGCTTATTACACGAATACATCCAAAGTTCACTGCAAACTACTTTTGGTTCGAGAGATACTGCGAAAACTCAATGTGCTGTGCATACAATATGTCACTCCGAAAGTACATGGGATAAGTTCTTCCTTGAGTAAATACAGGTTCACTGGAAACTTCAACTATGGATGGAGCAACGACGCCACACTCTAATATCAACAGTGCATTGCTTGGCTGCTCGGCCAGCAACCACCCACTGCACGAAGTTCTGGACACCTGAGTTCTTTCTTGTTTTTGTTACTTACCACAAAAAAGAAAAAACACTACGAATGGTCATTAATAATAAATAAATTTTAAAAATCTAAAATCGTATATTCTAGCATTATTTCAAATATAAAAAATAACAATTAATTAATTAAGTAAAATACTTCTACTTTAAGTTACCCAAGACAATCGTAGCCGTCGGCAGTAGAAAACAAACGGCAGAGGAAACTCACACGTTTTCACGCACGTGTCCGACACCCGAGAATGATCCAATGTGGTTGCTCCCCACCGATCTCCTTTACTATCCCATCTCAGCACCCTTCATTTTCATTTCTTTTTCCAGAACTTTTCTCGTCCTCTTTTTACTTTCCCCTTTCTTCTTCCTTTTCAAGAAACAAAAGAAGGAAAGATCAAATCAATGGCAGATTGGGGTCCTGTTTTAGTAGCGACGGTGCTGTTCGTATTACTGTGTCCTGGTCTGTTGTTTCAGATACCTGGTAAGAACAAGGTTGTCGAGTTCGGGAACATGCAAACCAGTGGAGCTTCGGTTCTCGTTCACGCTATTATCTACTTTGGTCTTATTACCATCTTCTGTCTCGCCATTGGTGTTCATATCTATGCTTCCCAATAATCTTTAGCTGTTGCTTGCTGCACTTTTCACTTTCTCATTTTTAATGGGTTTCTTTTTCTATTGATTTTGCTTGATCTGTTATAATTGAAGCTGTGTTTTAATAGACTCTTTTAGGGAATAATTTATCTATTTTGGTCGATCTGGGAAATGCATTTGAGTTTGTAATTGTATTGATGAGATGAACCATAATTTTCTTTTTGAGTTTTTTTAATTTACATTTTGTTTTGCTTAGTTCTGGATGCTTATCGTATTGCCTGTTTAGAAACGATGTGGGATTTGGTGTTTATTAGATAAAAGCATAAAACTGATGGCTGAAGGTGTAGATTGAATTCAGATTACATTTCTCTTAGAATGGCACTCGTAGGCCTGCATTGTAAAGGTATGCGTATAAAATATAATAAGTAAAAATTAGACATTTTTAAAATATTGAAATTAATTTATGAGCAATATGGATGGTGAAAAGATAATACACCTAGCTTGAAAGCTTCTTAGCAAATCTAGCTTAGTTATTAGCAATAAAATTACCGTAGACATCCTGACATTAAATTAAAGAAAATTGGTAGTTTTAATCATTTCTATTTAATCATGTCAATTTTTAATAAAAATGATTAATTTATTTTTATCCAACATATACAATTAATTTGTTATTTTTTTAAATAGAGGGAATTCATGATACTCTTAGAGTTATTAGCAAATCCAATTGTTTAATTCACGATTCAAAATTTTTTTAGTGGTTGATTGAGTTGTTTAGTTTGTAATTATATATTTAACTTTAAATAGTATTGGAGTTTGGAAATTTTCCACACTATTTTGAGCACTTAACTTAAATTATTAAGGTTCTTGTGTTTTTCTTTTTTTAATAGTAACTGATGATTGAGATTAAAATCGTTTTGGAAGTTAAATTTCAGTAACGGAAAAATAGAATGAGTTTTTTCTTTTATGGTAGATAAAAAAAATTGGAGCCAATTTTACAAAATTATTCTAGTACCATCACATATAAGTCAAACATTCTATTGTAATTGATCCACGATGGCTGTCGGAGTCTCTTGGAATGCTATCGGATCATAAGGGAAAACTCACATCATCCTAGCCAGTGTATGCGCAGTTGCATTGGCTTTTCTAGGGGTTTGTTGTCAAGACCAGGTCCCTGTTCAAATGCCCATAAAACATATCTAAAATCGCTTCCATAGCTTGAGTGCAATCCGTTTCGATAATAATATTAGCCCAATTAACATCACATGTCAAAAGGAGTCCATCGTAAATCGCTCAAAACTCAACCTTCTCTATGCTAAACCTGCCAATGTTTCTCTTAACTCTCTCACGCCATGTACCAAGGTTATCTCTTGCCACAGTTGCCACCAAAGCTAACCCTGAGTTAGGATCCTTTGCATCATCCGTGTTCAACTTAATGACACCCGAAGGTGGAGGTTTCCACGCTCGACATCGTCTCTTGCTCATAGTGTTATCTGCAGAAATTTCAAGCCTATGTTCAATGGAACTCGCCTGACAACACGAGGATTGGGGAATGTGAGATTTATTAAAAGCTTCCCATTGAAACACTCACAAATTCCTCTATTTCCACAAATTCCAACAAATAATGTCGAATAAAGATTGCCAGTCAACTTCCATGAAAACTAAATCAAACTCATTCTTCAAATTCATCAAAATCCACTACATCAACGGAGCGAAAAAAATTGCAGCAAAACCCTCGAAGGGATGACCTACTTCCACACTTCACATTCATTACCAAAATCTTAAAGCACATGAATAATAGATTCTTCAATGCTCCCACAAAGGGTACAAGAAAGGTTACCAAACAAACCTATTCAGCATCATTTGACATTGGTCAGCAAACGTTCTTTAAGCACCAAGCAAAGAAAATGTCTTACTCTTTGTAGGCCAGTAAAATACTAAGCCAACTTCCATTTGTTATCTTATGGATTTAAAGAATTCTACATAAGAAAGTTATAAGCATATTTAACTGTGAACTTCCCATTAGTGGACCAATTAGAGATCAATCCATTTTGTCCAACTAAAGGGCTTGGAGGTAGAATGCCTGCAATGTAAGAAATAATAATATTATCAACAAAACAACGCAAGTAATTCCAATTTCAGCTGTCGTCCACCAATGAAGCCTCCCTTAAAGTAGTAGACACATCAATAAACTCAATGTTACAACATAAACTGAATAAAGGCTCGATCTACGGAATCCAATTATCAGTCCAAACCTTAATAAAGTTGTCATCGCCAGTTGACCAAGCAAGGCTTGACATAAAAGTGGTCAAACTTTGGAAAGGGATCTCCAAACAAAAGAACACAACCCCCTCGAAATATCTTCAGGACATGTAACACCCTATACCCGACCCAATCGCCAGGTTTGGGTACCAAATGTCACAATTAACCCGAGTTAGTTATCATCATACTTTTAATTTATATAATTCTTCGCCAGACGTAATGCTATGTTCACATATAAATTTAACCCAATTTATTAACTAACTAAACATTTCTATAAATATTAATCATATGAAATCTATTATTATACGAATGACTAAGTAAATAGATGAAAGTTCTTTACAACATACCCATCTACTGAATATCCCTATACACAAAATTTTGAACAAGTTACATTTTTACTTAATAACATATTCACTCCTTGAGGTGTAGCCTCTAAGGGCACCTCTATATATGCATGATACCACTATGAAGAAAACCACATGAATTTTTTGAGGCCTAGCTTGGTCCCTTCCCACCGTTTCCATAACAACTTTTGATGGTAAAACACTCATAAGTTCAAATGAACTTAGTAAGAATCTATACAATAGTGCTCATGAGTGACTTTTGAATTCTCGAATAATAAATAATGCACATAATTACACTCCCTGAGTATCATAGGAGATTCCGCAATTTGAATGGCGCAGATGACACCCATAAGTTCTTATTGAATCATTAGCGAATAAAATGGGGTGAATTTTGGATGTAATTGTACTATTTTTGAACCTTATTTGAGACTTAACCTTGTCTAGCTTCATCCTGACATTCATTTGACCTTGCTGATTTTTCTCATCAATAGATAACCATACAAGCAGATATATGATTGGTTGACTATCTTTGGTGGACTTGCAGGCATTTCACCATAACGGAGGATTCTTACCCTGATCCCTCCATGTAACACCCCTAACACGTCTCCATTGTCAGAATAGGGTTACGGAGTATTACGACACATATCACAATAATTAACATCACTAAGTCATTAATTTATTAATTTAAATGACAACATTTAGATCTATATTCATACATACATTTACGAAACTTAAATCGAGCTTACGAGGCCTTAAAAATAGTTTGGGAACAATCAGTGACTAATTTGAAATAGAATACAAAATTTTAGAAAAATCTGAAAGAAATAAGGGTCACACGATCGTGTGGTTAGGCCATGTGATATAGCCCAGGCCGTGTGGCTTAGGAACATGGCTGTATGGCCAAACTATGTACAATTCGAAGTAAGGGTTACATAGTCATGTCGCAACCCGTGCGCCCGCTTGTGTACAAATCGAAATAGGGTGACACAACCGTGTCGCAAGCCATGTCCCAGACCTTATGAGTATTTGAAATGAGGTCATACAACCATGTTGCCAAGCTATTTAACTCTCTGTAACCGTGTAGACAAACCTACACCTAAAATTAAGAAGACACATGGCCGTGTGTGGAGGCCATGTGTGGCACACGGTTGCGTGACAGCCCGTGTCCCAGGCCTTGTGCACCTTAAATAGCTTCTAAAACAAGCCAAAATACTACTCATTTCTTAAGTGCCAAGCCAAACCAAAATCACATATTTACAAGCCTTCAAAAACACATTGAAACAAACTTAAAACATACCAAAACATTCAACTTAAGTGCCTAACCAATGTGCCCTCATTGACACCACAATTCAAATATCAAACCAATTTGCATTTAGAGCTCAAAAACCCATACATTAAACACTTGCCAAACTTACCACTCATCCATACCATTTAAGTCTATTCTACCATAGTCTAGTCATTCACAAGTAGCATAAAACAAGATGACCAAAACACAAACATATGGACCTTTATAAGCCAAAAGCCAAAGGCATATATACATGTAACAGTTCGATTTTTAGTGGTGTCAGAAATAGTAGTTTCGGGACCACAAAATCGACGAGAAAGTTCATATAATTAGTATTTAAATTATACGAGTCAATAATAATTTTTATATTGAATTTTGATTTGAGAAAATTTAATTAATTGAATTAATAGTTAATATAAGTGGTTTAGTTCAAAAGTCAAATGGTTATTGAAAATGAGGTATTGGGGCATCGTTTCGTAATTTAAGGCCATAAATTTTTTTATTTAATATTTAAAGAGTTGTAATATATGTGAATTGAAGTTTGGTCCGGAAATTTTAATGATTTATTGCTTAATTAAGGTAAAATGATTAAATTGTAAAAGAGGTAAAAGTTAATTGCTATAGATTTAAAATAGTAGAGGGACCAAAATGGTGATTAAACCATGGTAAAAAATTCCAAGCGCCGGTGGATGTCAATCATTCCACTAACTTTTAGGTTATTTATTCATTTAGTCCTAATTAGTTTAAGGCTAAATTGTAAATAACCTTGTTTATTTGGAATTTAAAATAATTGAAGGACCAATTGTGTAATTGGACCCTCCTTAAATGGCCTGATAATAGAAATGATGTGGAATTCTTTAGATTGTGGTAAATTGCAATTAAATCCTAATTAAATAAGGATTTACCAATTAATCTGTTTTTTAGTATGATAAAAATGGTGGTTTCGGGGCCACAACTCTGATGTTTCAGGCCATAAATATTAATTATTTAATATTTATAAGGTCATTAGTGTCGTATTAAAATTTGGTTAGGAAATTTTAACGTTTGGATGGTTAATTAAGTAAAAAGGACTAAATTATAAATATGAAAAAAGATGGATTTATTAGTTAAAAGGGGTAAATTAAAGGGGTTTGGATGGGAAATAAACCACCATTACCCATAGTGGACGGTTTTGGCTTTCATTTAGTTAAAATTTCATGAATTAGTTAATGGTAAAATAGTAATTGAGTAAATAAATAAAATTTAAATGAAATAAAAGCCAAATTGGCTATGAAATTTCATTGTTTTCTTCTTCCAAAGGCCGAAACACCATTTTTAAGGGGGGAGCAAGCTTCGGCTAGCTAGAGTTCTCTATTGGGTACATGTTTGATGTCCGCTTTTAGTAATTTTTATGTTTTTGAACTCGTATTAACTTAACCTAGCTAACCCGGGGACTAATTTGTAAAACTGTCAAATGTTATGGATTGTGCCATTGATGAATTTAATTTTTTCTTGGAGTTTTATGGTAAAATATTAAGCTTGGTTGCTAAATAGGACTATTTTGTAAAGTAATTTTTGTTAATTTTAATGTTCAAGGACTAAAATGTGAAAATAGTAAAAGTACAAGGACTTGGTGTGAAATAACAAGTAGTAGGGGCTGTAGAAAGGTATTTCGGTTGAAATTAATTGTGGTTAAAAAATGGTTAAATTGCAAGTTTGGAGCTTAAAGACTAAATTGCATAAAAGTAAAATATTGGGGGTAATTTCATAAAAATGTTAAAAAGGACATAATTGTATAAAATGAGTTAATTTTGTTGTTGGAATTAGTGAATTGAATGAAATTATTATTTTAGATCAAGAACGAGTGGAAAATCGAGGAAAAAAGAAATTACCAAATAATCCTTGTATTTTTGTCATTGCTGCAATTTAGTCAGGTAAGTTCGTTCGGTTTAATTTTAATACAATTTAAGTATATGTTATATGAATTTAATTGTTGAATGTTGAATAATATATTGATGCATGTAATTGAAAATGGAAATAATAAATTGATATGGTATCTATCACTGATTGAGATATTTTGAGCCGATGAATGTTTGGTTGTTGAATTAATACTTGCGTATGAAATATGAGATAGTGTGATATTCATGTAAAGTTCTGTGATGGAATGCTCTGAACCGATGAATGTTGGATAGAGTACAATTGGCATACCAATAGGTTATATTACGCACTATACGGGATTGATATGAGATGAGATGATGATTCTTGTGTATTTCCTGTCCACTAAATATACCGAAGTCCAGCATTTGTTGCGGACTATTTTGTTATATTTACAGTGTTTTTGGGGGCGGATGTAAAGCCTTCAGGCTTGGCACTTGGTGCCGAGGCGTGTTACAGGAGGGATGTTAGCCTACGGGCTAGACACTTGGTGTCGAGGCGTGTTATCGATTGGATTGGCTTGTTTGAGCGTTTGGCGTGTTTCGGATGGATAACCATGTACTCTTATCCGTATATCATTCATTGGGCATTATTTATTGATGATTGAATGTTATTGAAATATGGAAAACTGATTTGTACTATTATTGAGTATTTCTCACCTGTTGTGAGCTGTAATTTACAGAAACTCTGATAATAACCTTGTGACAGGAACTTTTTTATTTAATCTTGTTATTTGACTTGTTGAGTTTTAATTTGAAAAGATTTACCGTTTAATCAACGAACTTACTAAGATTTACGAAAGCTTACTCGTGTTATTTTTCTTATTTCTTGTAGATATGTTTTGTGGATCGGGAGATCAAATTAGCTTGAAGAAACACACTATCCGAAGATCATTTGGTAGCTTTTGAATACATATTGGCTTACATGGCATGTAATAGGAACATCTGATTATGTTTTGTAATGGTTCATAGTATTTGAAATGCGTGTGCATTGTGCATTTGATGTTGTGACAAGAGTAATTAAGTGAAGTATGCATGTTATCCTAAGTCCAAGAAAGAAATGGTAAGTTTGAGTGAATATGGCATGATAAAATTTGTTTGAGCTAATTATGATATTATGGGATCCATAGTAAGTTAATTGAAACATGTTGTGGCTTTAAAATGCAATAGGCTATAGTGAATGTTTGGTGATAGTTTTAAACACATATGTTGTAGTTTGATGTTCTTGAATCGTTGTTGTGCTAAGTAGCTATTTGAGACTTGTATGCTTAATTCTAGTGAGGCATGAGTAGATGATGCTAATGAAGCATGAATTGATAAGTTTTGTAATTAGTGATGGTATGCATTTATGGTTTGAAAGTTTAGCTTGATAATGGATTTGTATGTAATTGAAATGTGGTGTCAATGATGGCACATTGGTTAGGCACATACGTTGTTTGTTTAACTTGATTTGGAGTATTTTAAAATGTACTCTAAAGACTTGTGAACATATGTGTAAGTGTATAATAAGTGCTTAAGCATTTGTATATGAAATGAGTACGTTTTGGGATATTTGTGCATACACACGGCCTGAGACATGAGCTGTCACACGGCTGTGTGTCACACACGGGCAACCCACATGAACGTGTCCCCTAAACGTGTAACACCCCATACCCGATTCCGAGGCTAAAACCGGATATGAGACATTACTAAGCTTGAACTTCCTTAAACATGTACTTACGGCTATAAAATTTTGCTCCGAATTAAAACTTCTCTTCCTTAGGCAAATCATTCATATCGTGGGCCTACGAGGCCTTAAATTTGCGTCCGGAAACTTTTACAAGTTAAAAGAAACTTTTTCTTTAAAACAGGGGCCACACGCCCGTGTAGGTATAGGGACACGCCCGTGTGCCCTTAAAACATGCCCGTGCCTTCCACCCGTGGTCGACACTGACTAAATCCACACGGCCTGGACACGCCCGTGGCCCTGACCCGTGTGACAATTAAATTTCTAAGTGTCAAGTGCAGACTTCACACGGCCTTGGCACACGCTCATGTGCCAACCGTGTGTATCACACGGCCTGAACAAACGACCGTGTGACCAGCCCGTGGTCTATTCTGACTTAAGACACTAAGGTGCAGGAGACACACGGCCTAGACACACGCCCGTGTGTCTATCCGTGTGGGCACTTAGAGGCTATCTACCAAGCCTTTTTACCACTCTCATTTACATACATTCATACATTATCACATAACTCCACATAGCATCAATTTAACTCTTGAATTAAAGACATTTAATCATTTAAAGAGGCAAAGACTTCATCCCATACACTAGGGAGAACTATTCCGAATCCAATTAAAATTATATCTTAAGCCATCATCTATGGCTATACACAACCTATCTCTAAGTTCTCTTAGGCCAACACAATTTGGCTACATCAATTAGAACTTAATCAACTCTAAAGGAATTCCTATACATGCCATGACTCATAAGAACTTGAAACACCATACCAAGCGTTTATTCGATAGTGTGAAAACATCTCCGGCGGCCTCCAACCCGAGCTAGTTAAAATAACCTATAAGAGATAGGAAAAGAAAAGGAGTAAGCAATAATGCTTAGTAAGTTCATATGCACAAATTGACACATACCGACATTCATTGAATACACATAACCACAAGGTATTATATTGAGTTTTTCTCATTAACTCATGGTAACTTAACCACTCTTGAAGCTTACTCATTCTATCTCTTACCACATTCACACCACGCCACAAGCCAACTGCTAGTGTTAAATAGCGCACATTCCTGCACTGATCGTCATGTAATCACATAAACAACACATCAAGCATTTTCAATAAGCCACTCATACTACAAATCTCTCGGTGATCACGCACTTAGCCCACCATTGATCTCTAATAGGGTGGTATCGAACATAGCCCACCATTTATTTATACTTATGGTGGTTTCGCACTTAGCCCACCAAATCTTTTTATAAGCGATGGTGTCACACACATCCCATCGATTTATAAATAATCAGGTGGTAACGCACACAACCCACCGTTAATAATATAGTTGATAGTATCGCACACAGCCCATCAATTAACAATTAATCAGGTGGTAACTCACACAGCCCACCGTTAATAATATATTGATGGTATCGCACACAGCCCATCAATTAACAATTAATCAGGTGATAACGCACACAGCCCACCGTTAATAATATAGTTGATGGTATCGCACACAGCCCATCAATTTATAATTAATCAGGTGTTATTACACATAGCTCACCGAGATTTTACATTTACAATTATTCATCCACATACATTTCTCTAGTTTAAATATTCATCCGTGAACATCCTCACTCAGTATCATTCTTACTTAGATTCTACAACAATCGTTCACATTAACACAATGCATTAATAAATCCATCTTATGCAACTAGGTGTGTTGATTTCACATAACTCAGTAGGTTTCATCATATACTTAATTTATCTCAATTCAGTTCTAACACATACTTGTGCCTCGCATGGCACAACCACATACTTCCTCTCTTTCAACATACCCGTTAAATCACTCAAATTGTTAAATAACTCTCTCTCTTGAGTCTCATATACATAGTTCTCCTTGACATTATACTCCCGATAGGGTCATGCATGAATTAACATATCGATGCCATGTCCCCGACATGGCCTTATACGAAATGTCGCATTGATGCCATGTCCCTGACATGGTCTTATTCAATATCTCTCACTGAGGCCATATTCTAATATGGTCTTACACGGAACCTTAACTATCATCATTTCATACTATTCTTAGATTCAATTCACTTAATAACTTGATCGCTGTAAATCAGAGTTTTAAAATTTATAAAAGAGTGATCGAACCTGGAAACTAACTCTGACAACGATTGAGGCAAGTGCACCTATCGAACAGTAGTATAGCTTAGGCAAGACCAGATTATCGAACCCAAAGGAACTAAAAGTACTAATACTCACAGATCTTTTTATTATTTAGCCTTAATATAAAGTGATGATTGTTTAAACTAAAGCTAATCTACCTACTAAACTAAAACGCAAAGACAAAAAGAATAAATTCGGGAAATAACTTTTGGAAAAACTCAGTTGACTCAATCGATACCCTTAGGAAAAATCCACCTAGACTTTACTTGTTATTTAACCTTGAACCATATGATTTATTTACTTAGTTTGATCCGTGAGACTCCCTAACGTATATTAAACCCTCTCTCGAGGCGAATAACGTCTAACCCTAGGTTAATTAGTGGAACTCTTGTTCGCTTATAATAACCCCCTAGAATAGCAGTAAATCGATCTGTGGACTCCCATATTAGGTTTCACCCTAATCCGGCAAAATCTCGTCACCCTATCTCTAGGCGTGCGATCAACTCCGCTTAATTATGTTGGATCTACTCTTAGGCAGGGTCTATTCCTCCTCCACCTAAGCACATTAGATTTGGATTAAGTTCACACAATTAAGAACAAACTAAGTTATTATCATATAATTCAAAAATCAAATAACAAGATTCATCATAGGTTTCATCCCCTTCGGGTATCCGAAGGTTTAGTTCATAATAACAAAAGACAACATCTCAAGAGAAAAGATAAAACAAAACATAAGAAATCCCTAAAACCCCCTGAAGGAATTGAAGAGGAGATCCTCCGTCTTGAGTGGAATTCCGGCTTCTTGAGATGGATCAACTGGCTATCTTCGAGTGATTCCCCAAATCTGACCTTTTCGGCTTGGCTTTTTAGCCTAGCTTTCCGCCCCCCCTTTCAGCTGGTACCTAGGGTGTATTTATAGGCTTTTGAAATACATTTCTTTCTCCCTAAGTATCCTTTCCCGAATGAAATTGCTCTTCTCCACGGTAGAGGCACGACCATGTCACACGCCCGTGTAAATCGTGGCCAGGCCGTGTTTGACACTGTTGAATGAGGCACGACCGTGTAAGTCATGGTAAGGCCGTGTTCTAGTAGGAATGGAGACACGACCATGTGGTTTGAAGTCCAGGCCGTGCTTATTTCATGGCTTGGCCCAATTTGGTCCGTTTTAAGCCCGTTTCTCGTTCTTTTCGTCATCGGGTGCTTTCTTGAGTATAAGACATGAAAAGAAAGGATTAAGAGCACCTTTTTACATAAATTGGGGCTTAAATCATCCAAAAGCATACTAAATGTGGGCTTAGAATATGTTACTTTTACGGTTTATCAAATACCCCCACACTTAAGCTTTTGCTTATCCTTAAGCAAAATTCTCAACTTACAATTAAAACGAACTTTTCCTCAATTCATAATAGTCATTGATAGTGTCTCATCATAATTCATAGATAATTTATACATGGATAATTCAATTCAAAGTGTCCTAAAAATTCAAACAGTATAAGTCATAGATTTTGTAGCTTGAAAACATAGGCGTCTCCCCTTATCTAGATAATTACCTTTAATTTGAAATCGACAAGGATTGGTATCCTCACAAAAGATTCACTCAAATCACTCAAAGTGTTTAAGGTTCAAAATTAGGCACTTAAAGGTCGAACATGAAGAGTTAATCCCATAGGCTTGCATAAAAATCAAATCTCCACCACTGAAATATGAGATGAAACACAAATCAAAAGGTCTTTAACAGGGTTGTAACGGGGCTAGGGTTAAGGTGTGGAATAAGGCTGAATTAGAGGGTTAGAATCGAGATTAAATTGACAAATTACCGAACTAAGAACTAGTGAACTAATAATAATTACATCAATTGAAAAATAATAATACTAACACTACGAGCTTCTTCTTCGATATCTGGGATTCAAGCGTATAAGCTCCTTTAATTACAACTAATAATGAATAATGAATATACTTTTGAATTTTTTTTTTAAAAACAAACTAAATACATAATAAAGGATAAACTACTAAAATTCATAATTAGGCAACTAATCAGATCAAATCTCGATATAAGGGTAGTCAAAAGGAATGGTGATAACAAAAATAAAGGGGTTCTGGGTTAATATTAGTGGGTATGTCAATAAAAAGGGTGTCAGGTTAAAACGGGGTTTACTAGGGGTTAATTTGTGAATGTAGGCTTTTTAGGGAATTAGTGGGTTAAATCCTAGGTGCCTTTATCATCTCTGTGAATCAAATCATAAAATGTGGTCTCGACATGTATAATCGATGCAAGTTCTAGAATAACAAATCAGTGTTGACATACTCATAATCAATAAAGTGAGCAAGAAAAAGAATTTATGCTCTATAAGGCTCAAAAACTCACAAAAATTATGGGTATTTTGATGTCAACCTCGTAAATTTCAAACTTCAAAGTAATATTTAAACTCAGCTTGACAACCTAAAAAATTTTTAATTTCTGAAAAATAGACTTATCATGCTTGAATCTCTAGTATTCTTCAAATTTAATTATCAATGCACAATTATCAATGACTTAATCTAAAATATATCAATAAAAATCATAAATCATGGAAATTTCATCCTAATTAGTAATATGAGAAATTTACTTAAAAACAAGACTAAATTCAGGCTTTGAGTTAGGTATCTTTTTAGGTTGTTCAACCCCCCACACTTAAGATGTACATTGACCTCAATGTACAAAGATATATAACAACCTTGTAATAAAATCATCAGATATGGGGATAAGTGAAAACTTCCTGAATTTTCGGATGATTCCTTGAGAGGAGATTATGTCTTTGGTGGTGATGATAGCCCGCCTGAATGACGAACCTGTGCTAGATGAAGAAATTGGGAGGCTCGTAGAGAATTAGCCAGGGATCATTAAGACATAATTAAAGTAAACTAAATATAAAATTAAGGACAAAGAAGATAAAGAGAAGGAGACTAAGAAGAAAACTAAAATTAAAAGAAGAGATGAATGGACTGAGAGGTCCTTATTGTTGGGTGTGATTTCTAAGGCTGAGGTTATGGTGGTGGTGGTGGCGTGATTCCCAAGCAGCCTTTAGAACCTAAATTTAAGAAATTAAGATAAAATAAGCTAAATTAAGTAGAAGAGAAGTAAAGATAAGGAAAATAAAGGAGAAGATAAAAAATAAAAGAACAGATAATTGGTCTCAAAGACCATTGGCTTGTTGTTTGGATGAAGCTGCCGGCATGAACTCATGTGAATCGGTCTCCTTTGAGGAGATTGGCCTCTTACGATTCTTTGCCATTGATATGATTTTGTTGTAGCTCAAGAGTCTAAGGATTTATTAGGAAAAGGAAAAAGGAAAAAGAGAGGAAAGAATGGAAGAAGGAAAGAAGAAAGAAGTGGGTTAATAAGAGAAAGGAGAGGGGTATGGTGTTTAAATAAAAATTCAGGTTTGGCAGTTCTCCCACGCCTGTGGGTTGAGGGTGTGTCGATTCACACGGCCACCTCGCACGGCCGTGCTCTAGGGCGTGTTGATTCCCCACGCTCGTGTCTAGCCTATGTTTGACAAGTCAGTATATTAGCACGGTTAGCTGGCACGAGCGTGTTCAGCCCGTGGTTGGCAAGTCAGTAGCCTCACACGACCGTCAAGCACGGCCGTGTCACTTTGTCGGTGCCCGTGGGAGAGTGGTTGAGCCCGTTATTGCCAGAAATTAGTTCATTCTGACTTGTACCGTCCTGCCATGTTAGTACCAAGATTCTTGAGGTACACACGGCCACGACCACGGCCATGTGCAAGGCCGTGTGCCCTGGAATTCTGCACCCCTTGTTAGTTTATAACTACGTATTCAGAAAGAAAAGAAGAAAAGAAAATTAAATTTAAAGCAAAATGTGAGAATAAATTATGTTAGTGCTCGGGTTGCCTCCCGAGAAGCGCTCGTTTATAGTCTTAAGCTAGACTCTCTTCTCGTTTGCATCTTCAGGGTGGTTTGAGGAGTTGGAAGTCCTTCCTCACATTATTATCTGTATCCTCGTGAAAAAATTTAAGTTGAGATGCGTTTATAGTAAAAGTACCAAAAATAGGATTACTTACCTCGACTGTTTTGTATGGGAAAACACTGGTTACCCTAAAAGATATTTCTTTGTTTGTGCTAGGGTCAGGAGGAGATATTCGAAGATCTGCATGATCTAACAGTACCTTGTCCCCTATTTTGAAGTGGTTTGTTGTTCCTATAAGCTCTTCTGGGGGCTCTTTATATTTTTCCTCGTGTGGTTCTGGTTTTTCGTCGTGTATCCCTAATTTCTCCTTGAAGTGTGTCTTCCACTCGTCTAGATCATCGATCTGAATTCCTTGATATTTACAAATTATTTCTTTATTGGGGTTGGGGTCAGGATCGGGTTCAGATGCTTCTTGAAAAGAAGGGTTGACCGAATGGTTATTAGGAAAATTTTCATTCTCACCTTGATTACTCGATGTTCTAGCCGAATCGAGAGCCTTGATGGTGACGGTCTCATTACCTACACAAAGTATGAGTTCTCCTGCATCAACATCAATTTTAGTCCTGGCAGTGGCTAAAAAGGGTCTTCCTAAAATTAGGGGGATCGAATTATCATCATCCATGTCTAAGACAACAAAATCTACTGGGAAAACGAATCTGTCAATTTTTACAAGAACATCTTCGATAATACCCCTAGGAATTCTAACAGTTTTATCAGCTAATTGAATGCTCATCCTAGTTTGTTTGGGTTTCCCTAGACCTAATTGTTTAAACAATTTATAAGGCATGACATTTATGCTTGCCCCTAAATCAGCTAACGCATTATCAACAGTTAGTCTACCAATTAAACATGGAATTGTAAAACTCCCTGGATCATTTAATTTCTGTGGTAGCTTATTTTGCAAGATTGCTGAGCACTTTGCATTGAGTTCCACATGCGAATCTTCGTCTAGTTTCCGCTTGTTTGTCAAAAGCTTCTTTAAGAATTTCCTGGAATCAGGCATCTGCGAAAGAGCTTCGAGGAGTGGTAAGTTAATGTGTAATTTCTTTAAAAGTTTAAGAAACTTACCGAACTGTTCCTCTGTGTCGTCTCTCTTCAATGCTTCGGGATAAGGTATGCGAGGTTGGTATGCTTTGATTATCGGTTCTGGCTTTTCTTGGATTACCTCAGCTTTACCTTTTTCATCCTCGTTTTGTGTTGGACTGGGTTTGTCTACTTCTTCACTTTCTTGAGCTGTTATGGCTTGGATTTTCTCCTTTGGATTGATCTACGTGTTGCTCGGTAGACGCTCTTGTGGTCGCTCGGATAATAGCTTCGCAACTTGTCCGACTGACTCAGTAATTTCCCCGATTGCCTTTGTAAGTCCTCCAAATTGGTTCTCGATCATTTTGATCGATGTTTGTTGGGTGTCGACCGTTACCTCAGTCTTTCGGAGACGGGCCTCTATGGATGCTATGAATTTGTTCAACGTCTCTTCAAGATTCGGCTTCTTTTCCTGTGGATAGGGCTGATTTTGGAAGTTCTGAGGAGGTTGTTGTTTTTGAATTCCTTGATTTCCTTGTCCTCCCCACGAAAAATTTGGGTGGTTCCTCCAACCTGGATTATAATTATTACTATATGGGTTATTATTAGATATGAAATTGTTACCTATATAGTCCATCTGTTCGCTCTCTGTGCCCGGTTGGTTGGGTGGGTACTCAGGATTCGCCACAGTTCCACTTGTGTCGCACTGCATCACTGGATTTACCTACGAAGAACACAAACTATCAATCTTCTTATTCATCAACTCTACCTGATTTGATAGCATGGTTACTGCGTCGAGGTTGTAAACTCCGGCTGTTTTTGTTGGCCTTGTTCTTGTAACTTGCCACTAATAGTTGTTCAGCGACATCTCTTCAATAAACTCGTAGGCTGCCTCAGGAGTTTTATTATTCAGGGTTCCACCGGTGGCTGAATCAATTAATTGCCTCGTTGAAGGATTCACACCGTTGTAAAAAGTTTGGACTTGAAGCCACAATGGTAATCCGTGGTGTGGCCATCTCCTCAAGAGATCTTTGTATCTCTCCCATGCGTCGTATAATGTCTCTAAATCCATCTGCACAAAAGAAGATATATCATTACGTAACTTGGCCGTTTTGGCCGGTGGAAAATATTTTAATAGAAATTTTTCGGTCATTTGTTCCCATGTAGTGATTGACCCTCGTGGTAACGAGTTTAACCATTGTTTAGCTTTATTCCTTAATGAAAAGGAAAATAACCAAGACGTATGGCATCGTTAAAACACCATTTATTTTGAAGGTATCACAAGAATTCTAAAAAGTTAGCTATATGAGTGTTTGGATCTTCATCCTGCAAAACCATCAAATTGAACAAACTGTTGAATCATTTGAATAGTGTTAGGCTTTAATTCAAAATTATTAGCGGCTATAGCAGGGCCTAACAATACTCGATTACTCCCTTTTTGTAAATGAGGTTTAGCATAATCATACATAGTACGAGGGGCATTCTGATCCGCCACATCGTTTTGTGGTGGTGGATTATTTTCGTCCATCCCTTTAGTAGGATTGGATCTGTCTTCCTGCTCTCCTTGGTAATTTAGGGCTCGCCTAATTTTTCTACGATTTCTTCGAGCGGTAGCTTCAATATCACTGTCGTATTCTACAGGTCCTCTCGGGTTTCTTCTAGTCATAAACTAGAGGTATCTGATAGGAAGAGAAAGAAATAAAATTAGCAGAATTGAAATTAAAATTAAAAATAAAAAATAAATTGCGGAAAATAAAAAAATAATGGCTAAACTAATAAAAATAGAGTTTTCTTAATATTTTAGTTCCTAAACAACGGCGCCAAAAAACTTGATCATTTGTAAATCGAGTTTTAAAATTTATAAAGAGTGATCGAACACGAAACTAACTCGACAACGATTGAGGCAAGTGCACCTATCGAACAAGATAGTATAGCTTAGGCAAGATCGGATTATCGAACCCAAAGGAACTAAAAGTACTAATACTCACCGTCTTTTTATTATTTAGCCTTAATATAAAGTGATGATTGTTTAAACTAAATCTAATCTACTTACTAAACTAAAACGCAAAGACAAAAAGAATAAATTCGGGAAATAACTTTTGGAAAAACTCAGTTGACTCAATCGATACCCTTAGGAAAAATCCACCTAGACTTCACTTGTTATTTAACCTTGAACCATATGATTTATTTACTTAGTTTGATCCGTGAGACTCCTAACGTATATTAAACCCTCTCTCGAGGCGAATAACGTCTAACCCTAGGTTAATTAGTGGAACTCTCGTTAAACTTATAATAACCCCTAGAATAGCGATAAATCGATCTGTAGACTCCCATATTAGGTTTCACCCTAATCTGGCAAAATCTCGTCACCCTATCTCTAGGCGTGCAATCAACTTCGCTTAATTATGTTGGATCTACTCTTAGGCAGGGTCTATTCCTCCTCCACCTAAGCACATTAGATTTGGATTAAGTTCACACAATTAAGAACAAACTAAGTGATTATCATATAATTCAAAAATCAAATAACAAGATTCATCATAGGTTTCATCCCCTTCGGGTATCCGAAGGTTTAGTTCATAATAACAAAAGACAATATCTCAAGAGAAAAGATAAAACAAAACATAAGAAATCCCTAAAACCCCCTGAAGGAATTGAAGAGGAGATCCTCCGTCTTGAGTGGAATTCCGACTTCTTGAGATGGATCAACTGGCTATCTTCTAGTGATTCCCCAAATCTGACCTTTTCGGCTTGGCTTTTTAGCCTAGCTTTCCGCCCCCCCTTTCAGCTGGTACCTAGGGTGTATTTATGGGCTTTTGAAATACGTTTCTTTCTCCCTAAGTATCCTTTCCCGAATGAAATTGCTCTTCTCCACGGTAGAGGCACGGCCATGGCACACGCCCGTGTAAATCGTGGTCAGGCCGTGTTCGACACTGTTGAATGAGGCACGGCCGTGTAAGTCGTGGTAAGGCCGTGTTCTAGTAGGAATGGAGACACGGCCGTGTGGCTTGAAGTCCAGGTCATGCTGATTTCGTGGCTTGGCCCAATTTGGTCCGTTTTAAGCCTGTTTCTCGTTCTTTTCATCATCGGGTGCTTTCCTGAGTATAAGACATGAAAAGAAAGGATTAAGAGCACCTTTTTACATAAATTGGGGCTTAAATCATCCAAAAGCATACTAAATGTGGGCTTAGAATATGTTACTTTTACGGTTTATCATAACTCATCAACACATATTTAATACATTCATTGGAATATTAAAATAATTCATACGTGATTACAACATTTGCACATGAACTTACCTCGATGTCAAAAGGGCCGATAGGGACTTTTTGCCCACATTTCTCTTTTCATTCGTTTTAGGTCCGAAACTCGTTTTCTTTGATCTAGAACAATGAAATTTACTGATTTAATCACTTATAAATCATAATACACCATAATCTACACTTTAGGCAAAAAATGACTATTTTGCCCCTACACTTTGGCAAAATTACTATTTTGCCCCTAGGCTCGTAAATAAATTTTCATCACATTTTCTTGTTAAACAAGCTTAGCTGAAAATTTAATCCTCTTACAACTTTCTCAATTCCATTAATTTCATGCCTTAATGAACAAATTACAACTTTTGCATTTTAGTCCAAATTAGGTGTTTTCATGGCAACTCCTTTCACAAAAGTTGTTTCTCATCATCTTATCATTCATTTTCTTCCATAAAAACTAAACAACCAACATAAACTCTCTCATGGTAAGTCCCTAGACTTTCAACCATATTGCATAATAGTCTTCTCTTTAGCTAGCTTAAGCTTTGGGGGTTCCAAAAGTACAAAAATTATCAACTAAAACCATCAAAATCACTTACTCGTAAGGAAGAAAGCTTGGCTGAAATTTTGAGCTCTCAACCCCCATTTTTGCTGCTCATTTTCGGTGGAGAGAAGATGGAGAGAAAGGTGATATTTTCTTTTCTTTATTTTATGATAAAAATAATTTTTTATCACCAAATTTCCACCTAACCATTGACAAAGTCCTTTCTTTGTCCCCCTATGGCCGGCCATCACTCCTCTCATGGCCTTTTTGCACCTTAAGGACCTCCAATTAATATTCTATGGCTATTTGGCACTTCTAGCAAATAAAATAGAACTTTCACACTTTATGCGATTTAGTCCTTTTTCACAATTTAGCTAGAAATCGCTAAAATTATAGCACCAAAATTTCCATGCATCCTTATAAACATGTTATAACACATAACATAACATGAAAATAAATTTCTCTAACCTCGAATTAGTGATTCCGAGATCACTGTTCTGACTACCCCCTAAATCGGGCTATTACAAAACGTGTTAGGTATAGGTTTCACTCGATCTAGGACACGGCCTACGACATAGCCATGTGAAGGCGTTTCGAAAGGTACACGGTCTGACACATGGTTGGCCACACGGCCATGTCTGGAACTACATGGTCTAGGCTCTGTCACGCGGCCTAGACACACAGCCGTGTGACCCCTATTTTGAAAATTTACATAATTGCACTAATTTTTCTAATTTGTTTCGAATTGGTCCCTGATTGTTCCTAAACTAATTTTAAGGCCTCGTAAGCTCCATTTAAGGCCCATAAATGTATGTATTACTCTTATATGAATTATTATGAAATTTTGTTAATTAAATTGACAACTTGATGCTATCTGCTATTGATTGTTCTGGATTGTACGGTAATACGTCACAACCCTAATCTGACGACGGGTATGAGTTATGGGTGTTACAATACATATGAACCAAAATATAACTAAGACAACATCATTCAAGTATAAGAAATACCACAAGTAACAAGTAACCAAAACAGTTACAAATAACCTATTACATGCCATATAACCTAGCCACACAGGCGTGTCATAGGCCGTGTGAACACTGGAGTAAAATTTTAAATTTTCTAATAGGTCACACGGCCTTAGAGAGATACACGACCTGACCACACAACTGTGTGGCTCACATGGCCTAACACATTGCCGTGTACCCTCTTTTAATTCTAGGGGGTTTTCAATTTTTTAAAAAAAATTTTCCTTTGTTCCTCCCCCACCACCGTTAGTACCCACCCAACCACCCACCCTCTCTTTTTGTTTATTTTATTTATTATTGTATTAGTTTTATTATATTGTTATTATTACCATTATTAATATTATTATTTCCATTTTTATTCTGCTAAGTTGAGTTTTTAAATAGTATTAGATTTTTTGTTATTTTCTTTTTAATTATTTAAATTTTATTTAGTTTTATGTTTTATTTATTTTTCTTTTTATTTCTATTTGTATTTGTATTTTTCTTGTTTTATTTTTTAGACTTATATGTTTTATTTTATTTTATTTTATTTTGTACTTTACTGTTATTATTTTGTTGACTGTTTTCTATTTGTTTTGTCACCTCTTTATCTGATTTTATTTTTGTCTATCTTCTTTTAGGTGTGCTCGGAACCATGTACATAATTTAGGATCTTCTACAATTCCTGATCTCACTATTCCGGCGAAATCATCCAAATTCAAGGCAGTTTCAATTCCATTTCTCCCTTATGATATTTTGCTAATTCTGTTTATATCTATTTGTACATTGAGGGCAATGTACATCTTTGATCGTGTTTGAGAGTTTTAATATTTATATAATGAATGATCGAGCCTAGAAACTAACTATCACCATGATTGAGGCAAGCGTACCTATCGAACAGTAGTATAGCTTAGTGGCAAGACCGGAATGTCGAACCCAAAGGAACCAAGAGTACTAGTAGTTACTATCTTTTTATTATTTAGCCTAAGTATTAAGAGAGTTGATGTTTATCTAACTAATTACTAAACTAAGGATGCTAAGACAAAGAGAGTGAATTGGGAAAATACTTTTGGGAAAAACCAGTTGATTAAGACAATACCCGAGGAAGAATCCACCTAGACTTCACTTGTTATTTAACTCTAAACCAGACGATTTATTCATTTGACTTGATCCGTAGGATTCCCTAATTTATATTAATACCTCTTTCGAGGCTACCAACGTCTAACCCTAGGTTGATTAATTGAAATCTCTTTCTAATTAAAACCCCTAGTGTTGCATTAACTCGATCTATGGACTCCCATATTAGGTTTGACCCTAATCCGGTAGATTTTCGTCATCCTATCTCTAGGGTTGCGATCAACTCCGCTTAATTATGCTAGATCTACTCTTAAACAGGGACTTTTGCTCCACTTCCTAAGCACATCAATACTTGAATCAATATCCTAAAATATTAAAACAAGAATTAAGAGCACATAATTAAGAACAAATCAAGTATTTATCATATAATTCAGAAAACAATAACAAGATCCGTCTTAGGTTTCATCCCCCTCAGGTATTTGAGGGGTTTAGTTCATGTTTAATAAAGAATACATCTCAGAATAAAGTAAATAACAAAACATAAGAAAAACCCTAAAACCTCCTTAAGGAAATTGAAGGGAAGATCTTTTGTCTCGAGCGTGATTCCGGCTTCTGAGATGGATCAACTAGCTTTCTTGGAGTAATCCCCTGTGTTCAGCTCTCTCTGGCTTCGCCCCTCTTCGTTAAAAGCCCTGACAGAAGGCTTCTGTCGAACTCCCCTCTTTAGGTAGCCCTCTAAGGTATTTATATAGGCTTTCGGAATGCCTTACTTGGCCCACAAGTATCCTAATCTGAATGGAATTAAAACAGGTCAAGGCAGGGGCACGCCCGTGTGGAACACCCGTGTGAGTCGAGCCTAGGCCGTGTTCGGGCCTGCTAAGGTGGCACTGCCGTGTGGTGAATTCCAGGCCGTGTAAATTTCTTACTTTAGCCAATTTTCTCCGTTTTCGGCCCGTTTCTTGTTCTTTTCATCCTCCGATGCTCTCCTAAGTATAAAACATGAAATTAAAGGATTACGAGCATCAAATTCCACAATTCAAGGGATTAAATCATCCAAAAGCATGCTAAATGTGGGATTAAAATATGTATATATTTTGGTTTATCAACCTTACGTGTGGGGAGAATGTTTATATGCTTATGCGATATAGCCCCTAAATTGTTGTTTGTGTTTAAGCCATTTTCTCACTCCTACCATTAAAGTTAGTTTTCTTAATTTAGAATTTTTATTGATTCTGTTTGGGATTAATTTGTGATTTTTGTGTATTGTTTTATTTATACTTTAAGACACGAGAGAGTCAAGCACGAAAAATCATTTTTCAGAAATTATTATTTTAGGTTGTCTCCCTGAATTGAAGAATTATCTTGAACTTTTAAATTTGCAAGTTTAACATCAAAACCATAATTTTTGCGTAATGGCCCATTTTTGCCCGGGGCCCAAGAACCAAAAACAATACAAAAAAAGGCCAATTTCAAACCTAAACCCAATTCTAAAACTAAACCCTAGCCCAAGCCCATAACAGAAAAAACACTAAGAAACCCTAGGGTTTCCTTTTCAGCCGCTGCATGCCTCTGCCATGGCCGTCGACGCGTCTCGCCACACTGCAAAGAGGAGCCAACACGCAATACACCGCAAAATGAAAAGAAAAAGCGTATGCACACCACCAACAATGAGCGTAAGGACAATAGATGTAATAAAAATATGTTTAAATCGGCTATAAAGGCCGAATTTCAGATTGTAATTGGGGGGATTTTTGAATAAAAAAATAGAGAGAAAAATCTATTAAAATTTATCTGTCGATTGAAAAAACGGTAGGTCTTTTTTACATTGATCTTTTATTTTCAAAGCATATATATATATATATATATCAAAGCATAAAGATTAATTTTTTTTTACCTTTCACGTGCTTCTGGCTCTCCGTTTGGGAAGACCGAAGGATCCTTAGGGTTCCGTCGAAAGGTCAAGACGAATATGAGCGAAAACGAAGGGTTTCTTCAGTTATTTTCTATTTTTGAGGGTCTTTTTGGAAAATTTTAGCCCTAAATCTAGATCCAGCTCAAAAAACCAAGCAAAAGAGGGGTTTTTGAATTTTTTGGCCACCGCAGACAGCGGCGCCGATGCCGGCGATCGGCGGCCGCCACGGTGGCCTATGACTGGACATTGACCGGCGTTTAGCCGGAGTTTTAGAAAGGGAAAGAGAAGAGAGAGCCTTTTTTTGTTTTTTTTTTTTTTGAAAAGGGGAAAATAATGAAAAATTTCAAAAAATTTTGACTTAAATAGGCCTCCAAAACGACGTCGTTTTGGGCAAGCCTTTCAGGCACCAAAACGGCGTCGTTTTTCCCTTAACCCGAATTCGATCCGACCCGCAAGGAGGATCCGCGCATTTTTTAAAACCGGTCTTATTGCCAGTTTGGTTCTTCCGCTTTTTTATGGTTTTGCGATTAAGTTTCTTTTATTTCTAATTTGGCCCTAAAATTTTGTTTTGATTTCATTTTAGCCCCGTGTAAAACGCCGCCGTTTTGGAGGGCGAGGATATTTTCCCCTTTAGCCCCTCCTTGTTATTCGCGCGTTCAATGGGGTCGTTTACCTTTTTATTTATTTCATATTTGTCCCAAACTTTTGTTCTGAGTTCAATTTAGCCCTTTTTTTAGTTATTTTTGCAATTTTATATTTTATATTTTATTTTATTTTTTTATTACCACTACTATTATTATTATTACTTAATCCCAATTTGATCTTCATTCACTTAGTTTCTACCATTTATAGATTCATTTTTTATTTTTACTTTTTTGTATATTATTTTATTTGTTATTTGTTTATTTGTTATTTTATTTATTTATTATTTATTTATTTATTGTCCTTTACTTTTTATTACTTTAAAGTAATTTATTTCCTTTATAGATTTTTTTTTGTTTTTTGTATATTATTTTATTTATTTTTATTTTATTTTATTATTTTTTAACCTATTTATTCCATGTTCTTAATTTTTTTAATTAATTGATCTATTTCTTTTTATTGTACATTGTTATTTTATTCTATTGCTTGTTTATTATTATTATTATTATTATTATTATTATTATTACTACTACTACTACTATTATATTTATTATTATTATTTTATTATCTTTCAACTATTGTACATAGTATTTATTTATTGATTTACAATTAGCTTTTACTATTATTTTTATTATTATTTTCTTTTCTTTTATTTATTTGTTTATTTATTATTTTTAACTTTTACCTATTATTTTATATAGGTTGTTTGTTTTAGTTTTTGTATTATTTTATTTTTGCCTTTATTATTGTTACTTATATTATCGTACTCATTTTTATTCTATTATGCATATCGGCACTGTAATTCATTTTCCATTTTACTACAATCATATTACATTTTATCCGATGCATTAAAATTTTTGTTTTGAAATAAGCAAATACTCTGCATTTTAATATTCGAAAGAAATCGTACCCTAACTTACTGGGTTTCGATTTTTCTCGTCGAGTCTAAAGAACTAATTATTTTTTTAAAAATTGAAGCGTATAAGTTAAATAAAAGCTTATTCTCGGGAATTCAAAAATGTTGTGTCCTAACTCACTGGATGTGACATTTTGTTATCTCGAGGTAAGGATTTCTAAAAGTAAAGGCAATATTCTGTATTTGGAATCTTGAGAAATTGTGCCCTAACTTACTGGGTTCCGATTTTTCATTTGACCCAAATAACCGAATATCCTTCTTAAACTTAAATGCATGAGTTTTAAAAGTCAAAGGGCAAGCTTAGTTTCGAGGATTTGAAATGTCGTATCCTAACTCACTGGACGTAACATTTTACTTCTTCGAAATAGGAGGGTCTTAGCATCCGATTTAATTTATTCAAGTTTTCTTTTAAAGAGGATCGTATTTTAAAATCTTTTCAAATTTTTGACATTAAGACGTTAATTAATCAATTAGGTACCAATTTTGGGCGTTACGAGGGTGCTAATCCTTCCTCGTGCGTAACCGACTCCCGAACCCGTTTTCTTGAATTTTGTAGGCCAAAATCATTGTTTTAATAAATAAAAATGTTTTAATGATCAATCTCAAGGTGATCCGATCACACCTCGAAAAAAAGATTGGTGGCGACTCTATTTTCATTTTTAAAGTCGACCCTATTTTTTCAAAAGAAAAATGGTTTCGACAGCTTGGCGACTCCACTAGGGACCCGAAAGAGAGTCAAGCTGTGAAATTGATTATTTTCTGTCTTGTTGTCAAAAATTGAAAATCTGATTTGAAAAATTACGATCTTTTTATTGCATTTGTTTGTGTTATTTCATATGATTGTTGTGGTTTGAGTCTCGTAGGATATTTTCGCATCATATTGCATAAGGACCGTTTGGTCTTACCTCATTTAAGTGGGAGTGAGAAGCTACTCCTTCGTGAGGTTTTCACCTCTGTGCAGGATAATGGATAGCTTTCGGGATACATCCGTACCTATGTCTTCGTGAGATTTTCATCTCTGTGCAGCCATAGGGAAATGTATTCCCCTGAACTGAACTCGGTCCATATGAGCCTATAATGGGTGAGGATCGAGAAATTTACTGGTTCGGGTACCTCAACTTTAGAACCAAACCACATGTAGAAGACCCTAGGAGCTCACCCTAGATAGCACTGCGCCAAACCCTAGTGGTTACCCAGATAGGTTCTTAATTCTCTTTCATTTGCTTTGAGTTTTGTTTTTTGTATATTGTACTGATTTATTGTGTTTTTGCTATGTTTGCATGTCATTTCATATTTAAAAGAGTGTCAATTCACGTTCGATTACTAAATTAGAGAGCTTGTCATGGAGAACGAATTTCTTGATAAAGTGGAAGATAATACGGCCGTCCGAATATGGTCCGAGTAAACACAATGAGAGAAGAGTGAGAGTCTGCGGAGGAATACACAAATTTGCTTCAGGATTTAAGCCAGCAAAGATTATTTGGGAGCCGTCAACGTCCCGACTTACTTAAAGAAGCTAACGAACATCACGAGGATGAGTGAGCAGTGGGTCGCAGCCTAGATCAAGCAAAAAGGAGATGATAGAGACATCTCTTGGAAAATTCACGAGATTTGATCTTAACATCCGAATATGAAGAAAAGGATTGATGTCTTTGCCTGGAGTATGAGGGCAAGGCCGTATATGAATCCGTTTTATGTAAAAAAAATTGTTTTCTATTAAAGTTTTCTAAATGAAATTGAATCAGAATCGATACTTTTTTGCATTCATTTCATGCATTCTCATTACATCGCATCATATGCAATAAAATTCACGAAAGACCCTTACCCTAGAATATCGTTACAGTACACGAGCAAAGACTAAAAGAATGGACCAAAGATTGGAGAGATTAGAGAAAATGCAAATACAGATGCTAGAGCAATTGGCCAAAATTCAACAAGATATAAAGAATCAGATACTAGAATTTCAAAGAAACCTGATGAGCCAGTTAACCCATATGCTAGCTGGAGGGTTAGAAAAAGGAAAAAGCCCTATGGTTGATTCCGGGGACGATAACAAGGACTTCGCTTATCATTCAGGCTTTACCCCAACAAACACCCAAGCACAACCAAACGCGTACCCACAAAGGGTGCCTATTAACATCAGACCCCAATACCAGACCGATACCTTGACACCGTGAACTTCCCGACAGGTTCAGGTTCTAGTCCAGGGGATAACCCAATCAACCCTGTTGTCCTTGATCTGGATAATCTAGTGGAAACAAAAAAGGCGAGAGTGGAGCTCCCAAAACAATTTTAAAATCGTTATAAACGGAAAAGACAAGAGAAAAGCTCCTAAATCAATACTTTAAAGGCCCTGAGGAAGAGGGAAAGTGAGGCGAATAATGTGAGTATGTATGACAAAGGCTATTCAAAGCTGATTACCGTAAGCCAGCCAAGGATGGCAACTACTAGCCATCAGGTCCTCCCAAGGCAGGATTCCAATCCAAGACCGAACTCAGAAAAACTCCGGCTCACGCCCATCCCGATCACGTACAGGGAGTTGTACCAAAGTTTATTTGATGCACATATAGTATCCCCTTTCTACCTAAAACCTATACAGCCTCCCTTTTCCTAAATGGTACGACACGAATGCCCAATGCGAGTACCACGTGAGAATCATAGGACACTCGATTGAGAACTGCACCGCTTTCAAAAAGATAATCGAAAGACTCATCAACATGGGTATTGTGAAATTCAATGCAGAAAATTCGTTACCCAACCATTCTGACAAAGGGGTAAACGCGATAATCGAGAGTGCAGGGAAGAGAATCAAGACAGATGTAGCAGAAGTGAAAACCCTGCTGAGTAAGATTTTGAAGAAAATGGTAGAAAGAGAATTAATCATACAGGATTTAGGGGAGAAACCCGAAGAAGCAAGGAACTACTGTGAGTTCCATGATGAAGAGGGTCACGAGATTCAAAAGTGCAATGAATTCAGAGCCTTGGTGCAAGGCCTGATGGATAATAAGGAATTGGAATTTTATTAATATACTGAAGGCTCGAATGGAATGTTCAGAAATGGGAGCATCAATGCTATATCTGAAGAAGGAATCGGAAGAGAAAACTTATCGAGCATCCGCCCTTATGAGCCTGGGAGTGTTTTGAACAATGGGACTGTGGAAGAAATCCCTGTATTTTTTAGAGCTAATTTAGAGTAATATTTAAAATACGCTTGTTGCTTTAAGCCTAGAAGCAATAAGAATCCTTTTGTTTATTTCAATAAAAAATGCATCTTTGTGTCTCACTTTGAACAAATATTCATTTATTCCTTCACTTCATTCATATTCATACCACATAAATAATTATTCTTAAATTTATTTGTTCTTTGTATATTCCTTTGTACCTACAACAGGTTCTCGGATATCAACGACATGAGTAACGCTGCTAAGGAATCAAAACCTCCTTTTGAGCAAGACATGTGTTTAGAGGGATCCCAGGACTTTGAAGATGACATAGACTGTGGCTTATCTCCGGACTTGTTAAGAATGGTAGAACAAGAGGAAAAACAAATTCTACCTCATAAAGAGACAGTAAAGATTGCGACCTTGGAAGAAGGAAAGGTAGTGAAAATTGAAACGTGCATAACCGAAGAAACGAAGCGAGACCTCGTAGAGTTACTTCAAGAATTCAAAGATGTCTTCGCGTGGTCATACCAAGATATGCTTGGGTTAAGCACTGACATTGTGGCACACCGCCTTCCCATAAAAGAAGATTGCAAGCCGATTCAGCAGAAGCTCCAGAGAATGAGGCCTGACATTGTGCTAAAAATAAAAGAGGAAGTCAAAAAGTAGTTCGATGCTGGATTCTTGCAGGAGGTCAAATACTCAGAATGGGTAGCCAACATTGTGCCTATCCCTAAGAAAGATGGGAAGGTGTGAATGTGTGTAGATTATAGAAACTTAAATAAGGCCAGCCCGAAAGATAATTTCCCCTTGCCTCACATTGATACTTTAGTAGACAATACGGTAGGCTATTCGTTGTTTTCCTTCATAGATGGCTTCTCGGGATACAATCAGATAAAAATGCATCCTGAAGACATGGAAAAGACTACCTTTATAACCTTGTGGGGTACATTTTGTTATAAGGTGATGCCATTTGGGCTGAAAAATGCAGGAGCGACATATCAAAGGGTCATCGTGACCTTGTTCCATGATATGATGCACAAAGAAATCGATGTTTATGTCGATGATATGATTGCAAAGTCCCGAATAGAAATGGAACATATCCAAGTTTTGAGGAAGTTATTCTTGAAACTGAGGAAATTTCAATTAAAGCTCAATCCAACAAAATGTACTTTTGGAGATAGATCGAGAAAATTATTGGGCTTCGTAGTCAGCGAGAGGGGAATTGAGATTGACTCAGACAAGATCTGGGCTATACAAGAATTGCCTCCACCGCGCACTCAAAAAGAAGTTCGAGGGTTCCTTGAAAGGCTAAATTACATTGCTCGGTTTATTTCACAATTAACTGAGAAATGTGATCCCATATTTCGTCTCCTTAAGAAACACAATCCAGGCGTGTGGGATGATGAATGCCAGAAAGCTTTTGATAAGGTTAAACAGTACTTGTCAGGTCCTCCAGTATTGTCACCTCTATGCGCAGATAGGCCATTAATACTGTATTTAACAGTGTTTAATAACTCTATGAGATGTGTGCTGGGTCAACATGTTGATTCGAGAAGAAGAGAAAAGGTGATATACTACTTTAGTAAGAAATTCACTGAGTGTGAAATGAGATATTCGCCAATTGAGAAATTGTGTTGTGCCTTGATTTGGACAACTCGGAGGTTGAGGCAATACATGCTGTACCATACGACCTGGCTAATCTCAAAGTTGGACCCTATAAAATATATGATGGAGTCAACTGCTTTGATTGGAAGGATAGCTAGATGGCAAATTCTGCTCTCTGAATTTGACATAGTTTATGTGAGCCAAAAAGCCGTGAAAGGAAGCGCAGTAGCAGATTTTCTGGCCAGCAGAGCTCTAGAAGATTATGAGCCTCTGAACTTTGACTTCCGCAATGAAGAACTAATGTATGTGACAGCTACTGAAGAAGACGCTACAAAAGATCACCTTTGGAAATTAAACTTCGACGAAGTATCAAATGCTGTAGGTAATGGAATTAGGGCAGTCTTGGTATCCCCAAATGGAGATCATTATCCATTCACATGCAAATTGTATTTTGATTGTATAAATAATATGGCAGAGTATGAAGCATGTATCGTGGGACTCCGTATAGCCATAGAATGCAAAATTAGAACGCTGGAAGTATATGGAGTTTCTGCACTGGTGATCTACCAACTGAAAGGTGAATGGGAGATGAGAGACCCCAAATTGATCAATTATCGAAGGATAGTTCTGGGGTTAATTGGGGAGTTTGATAATGTTACTTTCAATTATCTCCCGTGAGATAAAAACCAGATGGCAGATGCTTTGGCTACTTTGGTTTCCATGATCAAAGTGAGCAAACGAGAGGATGTAAAACCCATTCAAATGAGTATTTACGAGGCCCCAGCTCATTGTTACAACGTGGAGGAAGAAGAAAGAGATGATCACCCTATCTCAATAGTACCACGATATATTATGATACGTGAGAAATCGTGAATACCCTGATTAGGCAACCGAGAATAATAAAAGGACGTTGAGAAGACTAGCCTGTGGCTATGTCTTAGACGGGGAGATCTTATACAAAAGAAGAAAGGATCAGGTACTATTGAGATGTGTGGATGCTGTTGAAGCTAAGAAAATGCTGGAAGAAGTCCACGAGGGTGTTTGTGGAACACATGCTAATGGTTTCACAATGGCTAGACGAATTATGAGATTCGGGTACTATTGATCTACCATGGAGGGAGACTGCATCAATTATGCTAAGAGATGTCACAAATACCAAATTTATGGAGACAAACTTCATGTACCTCCTTCGCCTTTGCATGTTATTACTTTCCCATGGCCTTTCCCTATGTAGGGCATGGATGTCATCGGGCCGATCTCACCAAAAGCTTCAAATGGGCATATGATTTATCTTTGTAGTCATCGACTATTTCACCAAGTGGGTAGAGGCTGCTTTATATGCCAATGTTACTAAGTCGGCAGTCAGTAGATTCCTAAAAAAAGAAATCATATGTCGATATGGAATGCCTGAGAGGATCATATCTGACAATGCATTAAACTTGAACAACAGCATGATAGCGGAGGTCTGCAGTCAATTCAAAATCAGACACCACAATTCATCACCGTATCGTCCAAAAATGAATGGTGCAGTGGAAGCAGCTAATAAAAACATTAAGAAGATTATGGGAAAAATGACTGAAACTTATAAAGATTGACACGAGAAGTTACCATTTGCTCTCTATGCTTATCGAACTTCTATCAGAACTTCCACCGGGGTAACACCTTTCTCATTGGTTTATGGAATGGAGACGGTTTTACCCATTGAAGTAGAGATACCTTCCCTTCGAGTTTTGTCAGAGCTAAAGTTAGATGAAGCAGAATGGATCCAGTCTCGATATGATCAGTTGAACTTGATTGAGGAAAAGAGGCTAAGGGCTATTCCTCAGGGTCAAATGTACCGAAAACGAATGATGCGAGCTTATGACAAAAAAGGTCTGCCCAAGAGAATTTCACAAGGGGGACCTGGTATTGAAAAAGATCCTCCCCATACAAAAGGATTTCAGAGGGAAATAGATTCCAAATTGGGAAGGACCTTATGTGGTAAAAAAGGCTTTCTCCGGAGAAGCACTGATTTTGACCGAAATAGATGGGAAAAACTTACCCAATCCTGTAAATTCAGATTCAGTCGAGAAGTACTATACTTAAAGAGGAAAAAAGGCCAAAGTGAAAACTCGCAAAGGGCGCTCTGAGACCTTCCTTAAAAAAAACGGAGAGGCCAAGGGGAAAACCCGCAAAGGGCTCCTTGAGACCAAAGGGGTTTTGAGTCAAAAACCCAAAAAGGGCGGCTCAAATTGTGATCAAAGAAGGGGCATGTGTTGATCTTGCTATACCTGAATTAACAATAAGGAGAGATGTTACATCTTAGGGCATCAACAGAGTACTCTTGATCTCCTAAACACATGTTGAGCTCAAAAATGGTCCTCAAGAAGTTCGTACAGAGAAGCTCATGCTGCGATATCTGGGGCACCTATTTTTGCCTCTCACCTATTTTGTATTCCAGCAATGTTTGCTTTCTTTGATTAATTCATTCTTTTCAAATTTTGTTCCTGATAAATTTCAGTTTCATCCATCATTATGATCTTTTTTGAGCATTTTGCGTTGAAATAACGATTGATGGGCTAATAACACTTTCATAAAAGGAGTTCTGCATATTACTCTAGAAACTTCTAAATAGTACAAGAACCTGAAACAATACTATTATTTAAAACTCACCAAACCTAAGGGTTAGAAATATTTGAGAAAGAAGACTCTAAATCGTGAATATTTCTTCGGATTTTCTGTCAAAAATACCGTCTGAACAATAAGATAAGATATTACGTCAGTGATACAACCTTGAAGAACAACGAGCAATGACAACCCAAACATTAAAAAATGGACCATTCTCATGACATTCTGCATTCATGCAAATATTATCCATAACACATCTAGTTAGGAGCATTCGATTCATTCTGATCATTGCATCCTAATCATTATGCATAAGCATAGGCTCATGAAATTGATTCTATACGTCATGTCTCCCAGAGGACGGTGTAGCAAGATCGGTGAAACCACAAATCTCATCTCCCTGAAGTAGCAGTGGAGCAGATTGAAGTTGTAGATCTTATCTCCTTAAAGTTGCAGTGGAGTAGATCGAAGATGGCGAATCTTATCTTTCTGAAGTTGCAGCGGAGCAGATTTAAGCCACCAGCCTTATCTCCCTGAAGTTGAAGCGAAGTAGACTGAAGACAGCAGATCTTATTTCCCTAGTATTGCAGTGGAACAGATTGAAGCTACAAATTGGCAGATCTTATCTTTCTGAAGTTACAGTGGAGCAGATTGAAGCCACCAGCCTTATCTCCCTGAAGTTGCAGCGGAGCAGACTAAAGACAGCGGATCTTATTTCCCCAGCGTTACAGTGGAACATATTAAATCTACAAATTATGGCGAACATTATCTTCTTGAAGTTGCAGTGGAGCAGATTGAAGCCACCAGCCTTATCTCCCTGAAGTTGCGTGAAGCGGTCAAGACAATGGATCTTATTTCTCTAGCGTTGCGATGGAGCAGATTAAAGCTACTAATTATGGCGAATCTTATCTTCCCGAAGTTGCGATGGAAGCGATTGAAGTCACCACCACCTTATCTCCCGAAGTTGCGTGAGAGTAAATCAAGAAATGAATCTCATTTCCACAGGCGTTGCGATGGAACATATTAAAGCTACAAATTATGGCGGATCTCATTTTTCGAAGTTGCGATGGAGCGATTGAAGCCACCACCTTATCTCCCCGAAGTTGTAGCGGAGCGGTCAAGACAATGAATCTTATTTCCCTGAAAATGCAGTGGAACAGATTGAAGCTACAAATTACGGCGGATCTTATCTTCCTGAAGTGCAGTGAAGCAGATTGAAGCTACCAGACCTTATCTCCCTGAAGTTGCAGTGGAGCAGGTTGAAATTACCAATTCTTATTTCTTTGAAGTTCCAGCGGAGTAGATCGAAGCTACAAATCTCTTCTCCCTAAAATTACATTCAAGCGGATCGAAGCACCAATACCCCTAAAGATATGGTGGAATGGAATGAGGCTATTTGAAGAAGAAGAGCACCAAGAAAGTTAAGATTCAATGACACCGAGCAAAACTGGTCCTTCTTGAAAGTCTTTGCTCCATTCTCGTTACACGATAATGAGCAAAGAGGGGCAGCTGTAATGGCCCATTTTTGCTCGGGGCCCAAGAACCAAAAACAATACAAAAAAAATAGCCCAATTTCAAACCTAAACCCAATTCTAAAACTAAACCCTAGCCCAAGCCCATAACAGAAAAAACACTAAGAAAACCTAGGGTTTCCTTTTCAGCTGCCGTATGCCTCTGCCATGGCTGTCTGACGTCTCTGCCACCTGCAAAGAGGAGCCAACACGCAATACCTGCAAAATGAAAAGAAAAAGCAGAAGCAGACACCACCAACAATAGCAGAAGGATAATAGATGTAATAAAAATATGTTTAAATCGGCTATAAAGGCCGAATTTCAGATTGTAATTGGGGGGATTTTTGAAATAAAATAACAGAGATTTTGAATCAAAAAACAGAGAGAAAAATCTATTAAAATTTATCTGTCGATTGAAAAAACGGTAGGTCTTTTTTGCATTGTTCTTTTATTTTCAAAGCATATATATATATCAAAGTATAAAGATTGATTTTTTTTTTTTTTACCTTTCACGTGCTTCTGGCTCTCCGTTTGGGAAGACCGAAGGATCCTTAGGGTTCCGTCGAAAGGTCAAGACGAATATGAGCAGAAACGAAGGGTTTCTTCGGTTATTTTCGATTTTTGAAGGTCTTTTTTGGCAAATTTTAGCCCTAAATCTAGATCCAGCTTGAAAAACCGAGCAAAAGAGGGGTTTTTGAATTTTTCGGCCACTGCAGACGGCGGCGCCGATACCGGCGACCGGCGGCCGCCACGGTGGCCGACGACCAAACATTGACCGGCATTTAGCCGGAGTTTTGGAAAGGGAAAGAGAAGAGAGAGCCTTTTTTTGTTTTTTGTTTTTTTTTTTTTTTGAGAAGGGGAGAAGAATGAAAAATTTCAAAAAAAAAAATTTGACTTAAATAGGCCTCCAAAACGACGTTGTTTTGGGCAGGCCTTTCAGGCACCAAAACGGCGTCGTTTTGCCCTTAACCCGAATTCGATTCGACCCGCAAGGAGGATCCGCACGTTTTTTTTAAACTGGTCTTATTGCCAGTTTGGTCCTTCCGCTTTTTTATGGTTTTGCGATTAAGTTTCTTTTATTTCTAATTTGGCCCTAAAATTTTGTTTTGATTTCATTTTAGCCCCGTGTAAAACGCCGCCGTTTTGGAGGGCGGGGATATTTTCCCCTTTAGCCCCTCCTTGTTATTCGCGCGTTCAATGGGGTCCTTTACCTTTTTATTTATTTCAGATTTGCCCCAAACTTTTATTCTGAGTTCAATTTAGCCCATTTTTTTAGTTATTTTTGCAATTTTATTATTATTATTATTATTATTATTATTATTATTATTATTATTTTGTTTTTTTTATTACCACTACTATTATTATTACTTAATCCCAATTTGATCTTCATTCACTTAGTTTCTACCATTTATAGATTCATTTTTTATTTTTACTTTTTGTATATTATTTTATTTGTTATTTATTTATTTGTTATTTTATTTATTATTTATTTATTTTCCTTTACTTTTTATTACTTTAAAGTAATTTATTTCCTTTATAGATTTATTTTTATTTTTTTTGTTTTTTGTATATTATTTTATTTATTTTGTATATTATTTTATTATTTTTAACCTATTTATTCCATGTTCTTAATTTTTTTTTAATTAATTGATCTATTTCTTTTTATTGTACATAGTTATTTTATTCTATTGCGTGTTTATTATTATTATTATTATATTATTATTATTATTATTATTATTATTATTACTACTACTACTACTATTATATTTATTATTATTATTATTTTATTATCTTTCAACTATTGTACATAGTATTTATTTATTTATTGATTTACAATTAGCTTTTACTATTATTTTTATTATTATTTTCTTTTCTTTTATTTATTTGTTTATTTATTATTTTTAACTTTTACCTATTATTTTATATAGGTTGTTTGTTTTAGCTTTTGTATTATTTTATTTTATTTTTGCCTTTATTATTGTTACTTATATTATCGTACTCATTTTTATTCTATTATGCATATCGGCACTGTAATTCATTTTCCATTTTACTACAATCATATTACATTTTATCCGATGCATTAAAATTTTTATTTTGAAAAAAGCAAATACTCCGCGTTTTAATATTCGAAAGAAATCGTACCCTAACTTACTGGGTTTTGATTTTTCTCGTCGAGTCTAAAGAACTAATTATTTTTTTTAAAATCGAAGCGTATAAGTTAAATAAAAGCTTATTCTCGGGAATTCAAAAATGTTGTGTCCTAACTCACTGGATGTGACATTTTGTTATCTCGAGGTAAGGATTTCTAAAAGTAAAGGTAATATTCTGTATTTGGAATCTTGAGAAATTGTGCCCTAACTTACTGGGTTCCGATTTTTCATTTGACCCAAATAACCGAATATCCTTCTTAAACTTAAATGCATGAGTTTTAAAAGTCAAAGGACAAGCTTAGTTTCGAGGATTTGAAATGTCGTATCCTAACTCACTGGACGTGACATTTTACTTCTTCGAAATAGGAGGGCCTTAGCATCCGATTTAATTTATTCAAGTTTTCTTTTAAAGAGGATCGTATTTTAAAATCTTTTCAAATTTTTGACATTAAGACGTTAATTAATCAATTAGGTACCAATTTTGGGCGTTACGAGGGTGCTAATCCTTCCTCGTGCGTAACCGACTCCCGAACCCGTTTTCTCGAATTTTGTAGGCCAAAATCATTGTTTTAATAAATCAAAATGTTTTAATGATCAATCTCAAGGTGATCCGATCACACCTCGAAAAAAAGATTGGTTGCGACTCCATTTTCATTTTTAAAGTCGACCCAGTTTTTTCAAAAGAAAAATGGTTTCGACAATTATCTTGAACTTTTAAATTTGCAAGTTTGACATCAAAACCATAATTTTTTGTGAGCTTTTCAGCCTATAGAATATATATTTGTTTCATGCTCATTTTATTTTTGGTTTTGAGTATGTTAACTTGACTTGTTATTCTAGAACTTGTTTCAGTTATACATGTCGAGATCACATTATTGATTTGATACACTAAGATGATAGAGGAACTTAGGATTTAACCTGCCTAACCTTTAACCAACTTACCTATTGAATTAACCCCTAATAAACCCCGTTAATCCTAACATATTTTTTTTCTCACCCATTTATGTTAATCCGTAACTAAATTATCCCTTTTATTGACTCCATTTTTGTCGAGATTTGATTTGGTTAGTTTCCTAACTATGTTTCATCATTTGTATTGTTGAATTTTACTTTGTTCAAAAAAAATGAAAACAATAAAAAACAAATTAAAAAATTAAAAATATATATATGAATTGAGCTTGAATCGTCAATTTCGTATTTTGTGTAAAAGCTCATTTCCTCTCTTTATTTATTGTTGATGTAAATTCTTTTAATTTAGCAACTATTTTTTTTCTAGTTAGGTAACTTATCAACTCAATTCTCGATTGTAACCAAATCTTCTGACCTTTTCCGTACCCTTAACCTAAGCCCCATTACAACCTTGTAAAGACCTCTTGATTGGTATGTCATCTCATTTATATAGTTGTGGAGATTTGATTTTCAAGTAAGCCTATGGTAATGACATTTCTTGTTCGACTATTGAGTGCATATTACTTGAACCTTAAACACTTTAAGTGCTTTGAGTGAATCCTTAGTGAATATGTTAATTCTTGTTAAGTTTGATTTTTATGTAATTATTGAGATAGGGGAGATGCCTAATGTTTTTAAAACTTAAATTCTTTGCTTGGATTGCTTGTGTTGATTAGTGTCATTTTAGTGTGAATTTCCAATGCATTATATGTAGATTATCCAAATACATTGTCGGTGAAAATGATAAATTGAGGGAAGTTGACTTGAATGTGGGTTGAGACTTTTACTTGAGGACAAGCAAACGCTTAAGTGTAGGGATATTTGATGAGTGCTAGAAGTAACATATTTTAACCTCATTCTTAATGTGTTTTTGGGTGATTATTCAATGTTAATTGTGAATTTTATGCTCTTAATCCTTTAAATTCATGTTTTTATAGCTAATAGAGCACTTGGGAGCAAAAGGAGTGAAAAACGAGTGAAAATCGAAAAATCGGAACAAGCTACAAGAGTCATACGGGCTGACCCATTCCACACGGCCTACCACATGAGCGTGTGGTAGGTCGTGTCGATTGCGTAGATTTGCACTCTGAACAGCGGAACAATGCGATTTTTAGGTTTTTGAGTATTCTAAGACGTATATATGAAAAAAAAATAAGAAGAAATGAGAAAGTTGTCATAGAATATTCAAGAAAACAACTCGAAAAACACCATTGAAGCCGATTTGGAAGCATATTTATGTCAAGGTTGAAGATTCCCAGTTGATTTCTTAGGATATTATCATGAGTTTTTTTTTTTCCGTTCGGTTATATTGTATCTTGGATATTTTTATTTTCAAGCATGAACTAATTTTCTAAATACCTAGGGAGATGAATCCTATGATGGATTTTGTCGTTTGATTTTTATTTTACGCAATAAATTTTTAGTTTATTATTCTCAATTATGTGTGTTTAATTCTTGATTTGATATTTCTAGATTATTAATCCATGTTTGATGTGCTTAAATCAAAGGTTGAATAGATCCTATTTAAGAGTAGATCTGGCGTAATTTAGTGGAGTTGCATGCAATCCTAGAAATAGGAAGACATAAATCTACCGGATTAGAGTCAAATCTAATAGGGGAATCCATAGCATGAGTTAATATGATAATAGGGGTTTTAATTAGATATAAATTTCAATTAATCAACCTAGAGTCAATTGCTTTTATGCTCGAAAGAGATATTTGCATAATTTAGGTATTTCTATGAATCAAGATATTAAGTAAATAAATTGCGTAATTTAGATTGGTAGCGACAGAAGAAATCTAGGTGAATTCTTTCTTGGGTATTGTTTTGCTTCTTGGTTGTTAATCGGTTATTTTCCTATTTTGTTCTTTGTCTTGTTCTTTGTCGTGTTCTTTGGTTAATTTTAGTTTTTAATCAATCACTCGAATTACTCGGTTAAATAATAGAAAGATGGTAATTATTAGTACTTCTAGTTTTCGTAGGAACGATATTTGTGCTCATCGTAGCTATACTATTAATTGATAGGTGCACTTATCTTAGTAAAATTTTTAGTTAATTTCATGGATATCAGGCGACAACAAAAAAAAAATAGCCAAGGGGAACGACAACAGAGGAATTACAAAAAATGAAAGAAAAGGAAAAACGCAAAATAAAGGAAAGAAAACGTCGGAGAGGGAAACCAACAAATAAAAATGGAAAAATAGAAAAAGCAGAGAATGGGAGTAGTGGGGTGAGTTGGATGGTAGAATGGAGAGAAATTTTAGGGATAATTTCTGATTTATTTTTTTAAAATAAATCCAATAAAATCCTAACCTACCAAATTAGTTATCAACCTATCAGATTACTTAGCAATTGAGTTTAACCAAAACTCTGACACCCTATGCGGCAACAATAGAAATAGAGCAAAAATTAATTTTGTTTTTAGGCACAACAAAATTCTAACTTGGGACCTAAGGGTAAATTAAGGTTTTATCACTGAGCTAACAGATTCATTCTTGCCAACAAGATAACAAAAATAAAATACATACATATGACCAACCAAGTGTGGGAATTAAAACAATAAAAATTCAAGGAAGAGAATTGAACACAAAACCTCAAGCTTGCAAAGAGTACTTAACCACTACACCAAATTAATCTACACAACACAATTAAATGCCTGAAAATTAAATAATTTTAGGGCATCACAATCGCTCACTTGAGGTCAAACAAGAGCTCCTTTCTCAACATTCCACCACCATCATTGAGCACGTTCACATGCCTTTACCATCTCCTTCCATGCCACTAGCGCATAATGTCCATGAATAATCACCATTGTGGACCGAAGAACTTTCTCATCTACAACACTTTATTATTAGAATATTTTATACTTTTTTGAAAGTTTTACTAATATAAATATAGTACATCTACAAGTGCAGTATAAGTACAAATACATGTCCAACTAATGAAAAGCTAGAAAGAATCCAAACAAAGCCCATACATGGCATATGCACATGATGATATTGGAGACCCATAAATTGCAATTGTGCATGGTAGGACTCGAATCTAGATGCTTAAGAACCTAAGGCCTCCACCTTAACCAACTACACTAAAACTTCAAAAGCTATATTTTATATATTTTTTAAGTATCTTTAATAACAATTAGCTACATTAATTGCTTAAAATAAAGATATTTTGTTAATGCCAATAAGACCTTTGTTTGTTGGTCAAGGCAAAGGTTTTGGATAATTGAGTACCCAAGTTTGAATCTTAAATCTATATTGCAGTTGTGAAAATGTAATGTATTTGTAATTGTGAAACTCTAAAAATTTATTTTGTTAAATAATTAAAATAAACAAAGTGAATTTCAAGGGATTTCAGGTTAGAACATAGGAAAGTTAAAAAGGCAAAGTTAGTGTTTCCTCGTTATATCTAAAGAATGTCATCCCATAATTAGTGTTTCCTCGTTATATATAAAGAATGTCATCCCATCTTAATAATTGACTTGCAAAATTTACTGTAATTTAAACTCTACTATTACTCTTTCTACTATACAAAAGTTAGGGATTTAAACAATGTACTTTGATTTAGTTATTTTTAGTTCCTATATTTTTCAAATTTAAATTCCAGTTCTCTTCAAATAATATCTGTTAAATTAATTAAGTTATGTTATTTTCTAAAATCTAATGCAAAAAACATAGTATCATATGTGTAATGTCATGTCACCTTGTTATTTCTACATTTTACTTATTAAAAATTTAGTTAATAGATGAAGGCCTAATTTAAGAATGCTTCCCAAAAGTGATTTTACCCTAAGAAACACTTTTGGGAAGAAGCTAAAATTTCTAGCTTTTGAAAAAAGCACTTTTGGGCCAATTTTTGGCTTGGGAGAATCATTTTTTTCTCTAAAAAAGTAGTTTGTTTAGGAATATTTTTGTCGCAAGAGTGGTTTTTGTCCCAAAAGTACTTCTTAAAAGCAATACTAAACACACCTAAAAAATTATCGTTTGTGTCAAGATTGAAATTTCAAAACTCAAAAAATACAGGGACTTAGAATGCTCCAATTGGAGAATATGCACTAAATCTATAACTATACACATAGTATAAGACTAGTAATTGAGTTTAACCCAACAAATTTAATTGCTATTGTTTGCGTCGGGACTAAAATCTCAAATTTTAAAAAGTAAGGTGACCAATTCAAAAAGTATAGAAACTAAAGCTAATCAAATTAGAATACAAAAATAAAATCCACAACTTTTGCAAACTAAAAATTAATATTTCCTACGTGTGAATAGTTTTTTTTTTATTTGATTAAGTTGAAAAAAAATCACAAAGTAACTGTTGTGATAGTTACATTAAATATTTTATTTATTTTCTTTCCTCGTGGAACATAAAAAAAAAAAAAAATTTATTCGATGAAATAGCAAAATCGCATTATTAAAATTGAGAAATAAAAATGTATTGGGCAGCTATATCAAATATCAGTGAAACAAAATAATATAAAAGTTCATATAATCATCCTCTTTGGAAAAATTATTTTATGGTTGCTACTAATTGAAAATAAATATATCATTTTTTTATTATATATTATAAGTATAATTGGTAAAGAGAAATCTTGGATGATGTAGAAAAAATGATGATATATTTATTTTTAATTAGTAGAAATCATGAATAATGTGATAAAAATGGTTTATAAAATAATTTTTCTGAACATAAAATATTTTAAGCGTATATTTTTTAAGTTTAAGGTTTGAGAGATAATATTTAAATATATATATATAAACCCTAAAACCTCACTTATTATATAAATAATTTTTTAGCTAAAGTTATGGATATCAAGAATACTGAATGATTTAGCTAAAGTTATGTTGAGTTTACATATATATAGGATTGATTCGTAGAATTTTTCGGCCATGATTCTAGTGATATATATATGATTGGTCTAGACTTTGGTTTAGGCTTTCTCTCAATATTTGAATCTTTTTTCTTTTCTTCTAAACAACTTTAGAAAGGGTGCTTTTATTTTAATTAGTCATAATAATAAATTTAGTTGTAATTATTTACATTATTTATCAATTGAGTCGTTATTTTTTTTAAAATTAAATTTGGCCAATAAATTTTATTTAAAGGAAATGTTGATTAAAACATTGTTTTTTAACAATACTAACGTGACAATTTATATGTCTGTTTATGTATACTTACTGATTAAATACTTGACTTGACCAACCATTGTAAAAATGAATATTTAAGTTTAACAAATTTGGCCAAGGGCACTTGTTTTCAAGGTTAAAATTTTCATGATAAGGTCCTTATTTGTTCTTTCACTACAACCTTGTCACAAGTTGATTAGAAATAGCATAGTATAAATCATTGTATTGATTTTATATATTATAAAAAAAAACATGTTTTCTTGCCTATTTGCTAAATTTAAAAATTTAGAATTTTCTCATATCTTGAATTCTGCATTATATATAAATATTGCGAGAAATGATTAAGAGTAATGAAACTCTATTATGAAAAATATTTTCCCAATCCAATATTGAGTGTTAGGTACATTAATTTTATTTTAGTCTAATTATAATCTTAAATTGTATTTTTTGTTTTTAAGTTTGTGTAAAAATATGAATACATACAAATTAAAAATTAGAATAATTTAAATTAAAATCGATTAATTATAGAAAACAACAACATATTATAAATCTCATAAATCCACATGTATAATAATAGCACATGAATTAGATATTAAAAACCTAAACCTTTGTCTTTACCAATGATGCCAATACCTTATTTGGCATGTTTCAAGTTTTCAATCTTCATGTTGTATTTTGCTTGTGTCAAATATTCTTTGATTTAAGATGAATCAGTATCTTTTAATGAAACAGTGATGAGTGAGCATTGCCATGGCTGGTGGTCCATAATGAAATTAACTACATAGCTTGAAAACTATGTAGGTTTCCCAAAAGTTAGATTTTCTTAAAATTAATTCAAGAGTTAGTTGATTTAGTTCATATTCACAAAGTTTTATATAAAGATTTAATAAGTTAATCATGATTTCATCTTATTCATTTCCCTTTTTCTTTCTATATATTATATTATATTTTTCATGTTCGTTTTATAGTTTATGTTTGAGATTTAGGATTCTCTCATTATAATATTATTTCTGAAGTTTGAACATCTCTCCTAAAACCCAACACTTGTTCATCTCTATATATTATATTAATTTGTTATTTTCTTTTTCTTGTGGCAGTTGTCCTTCATCTTTCATCTTCTTTTTCTTATTCCACAACCTAAGATCAGTGGTGTAGATGGGGTCAGCAAGAGTCTCACCACCCTCTTTAAAATTTTTAAAATTTTAAATTAATAAAAATAAAATTACACTTTGCTCTCCCTTCAAAATGATAAAAAAAAATTGATTTAATCTTGTAAAAATTATAAAGATATAGGCCATTAAAATAATGAGAATACATTTTTACTATCGTAAAAATTACAATTTAATTTCGGCTCCTAAAATAATTTTCTGACTTCGCCCTTGCCTCATATGTGAAAAGTGAAACAATATCTCCTGATTAAACTGCAAAATTCAAACTTACGAGCTGAAAGATGTAAATTGAATTTGAGTATTTAGTAGGATTTATTTACGTTTCAAGTTAGAGCAAATTATATCCGTCCTTAAAGCTGAAGCTGTATCGGATTTTATGTTGGCTTGACTACCATCCTTGTCTGCAATTTTATTTGGTCTTCTAGTCAACGCAACGAAATTTGTATCAGTTTTTATCAGTTTAATCTGATTTTATGGATTAAAAAAAATCTCTAGTTGAATTATGTTTATCAGACCGCACAAGTAACATATTTTCATTGTTATGTTCATGCAAATTTATAGAAAAAAAAATCTACACCTACGTCAATGGACTCTACTCAGCTTCTTCCCCTCATTTCTCAATAACAATTTTCAAATCAGTACAACAATTTAACCCAAAAACACATGAAAGAAAATGCCAGTCTTTATTGCTGACAGAACATGAAAATGTCAACAAAGATCTAGTTTTTTCACAAGGTTGTTGCCTTTGTTATGCACTTTTTGACCCCAAAAACTCAGAATGGGTAACTTTTAATGCTCTGGAGGTGTATACGACATTACCAGATAAACGGTGCTATAGGCGTGTACATGGCAACGAGCAGAGCCGCCTTCATCTCCATTTGCAGTTAAGCTTGTACAGCCACGCCCAATTTCCCCACCGCAAAATGTTCCGGCTACCGGAACCCCAGGAAAGTTATCCAAGAATGGGGAACTATCAACATTAAGTTGACCGAAGAATGATTCCCCACGTCCAAGGCATGAAAAGATAAAACCTCCAAAAGCTTCCTTCTTATCAACGGCATTGATAATTGTGCTTTTGCTGAGGCTGCTTTTGGAATCCCAATCCAACTTCAATTTTCTAAGGGTTGAGAAGACACTTCTGCTTGAAGATAATGCAGTCTTTGGATCCGAATGGTAAAACTGAAAATAGTCACCAGTTCTGATACCAACACCATCAACATAAAGGTACTCTGAATCTCCTCTGTTGAACAACATTTAATCCGTTTGATTAAAATAAAAAAGGAAAGTAAATGAATGTGTACAAATGCAATCCTTGCCTAAGTTTTATTTGCAGCCACGTGTGATACAGAGAGAAGTAAAAACAACTATTAGACTAAGTTTTTACCACTGTAGTATGAAAAATGGTTCTTGTGCATCACTATGGTTGGCCAGAAAAACGAAAACAGAAGAATGATATTGAAGTTTTGTTGATCAATGGCCCTACACATCATTGATCTTAGAATGACTTATTGATTCTGGAAGAGACAGATCCTATTACAATGTATGGTTAACCAAATGCCATTATTAATAGCTCGGAAAAATAATTTACTGTACTCACTGTATTCTAATTGACTTGCACCAAACAGTGAAAGTATCTACTAATCCGAAAGCAAATGCTCTTATTGCAAGTAAAGAAGAATAACCGGCTCACTTGTAATTCATAAACAAACGCCAAGTATCATACAACAGAAAGTATAGCAAAGGGCCCCAATATTCCTTAAACCTTCACCATTTAAGCAAGTTCATCTCTAATAAGTCTGTGAATGCAGCAGATGAGTGGTTAACTACCATAAGTAAGTCCGCAACTATACACTTAGCTCTACAACTCAATTTGTGCCAGCAACTAACATGACAATTATGTAGATAGCAAATATATACTCAAGAGGGCAGGGTTAACTGTGGAGAGAGAAAAGGTACACAACAAGAAGGTTTGATTGCTGAACATGAAAATTATGTAATGTGTTTGTACACATACAGGTGTCTGGGAGTGCAACCCATACAACCTAGCCCCTGGCATGCATGCCATATTTTCTGTGAAACCAAACAAAAATGGGGAAAATGTTTCATATCTTACCCTTCAATTCCATGGAGTGCCAAGGTTGTCATCATCCTAGGCTTATCTGAGCCAACAGAACAGTTCCGTCGCCTTGTAACCCCAATGTAAAGATCAACACAGTCCATATTATTTTCCATCTGCCATTTATTTTCACTTGAAAAAGTTTAAGAGTATGGATGAATCATAAAGAATAAGCAGTGCTCATAAGCACATGAATCTTTTTGATATGGTATCAACACAATGGATCAAAACATCGGTAGAATGGGTGTTGGCTTCAAGACAAAAGAATCAATTAGGAGCACAAAATATTTACATTAAACAGTCAGTTCGCATTGCATCTGCATATTTTAAATATTTCTATAAAGCTCACGCTTTCTTATATACACAGAAGCACATTGACATACCTCATTATCAATATCTTCCAGCATCTGTTGACCATCAAGAATCTCCTGCTGTCCTTCTCTTCTGGCGGTGAGCCAGGTGACAGTATAAGAGTCTTGCACTCTAACAGAAGCTGCCTTAAGCCTTGGTCCAATTGCCGAGACACCCTTTGACAGTGCAAAATGAAATTCAATATTCCCTATACCTGACAATTTAACACACATCAGCATAGGCTACCAAAATGGGATGAAAAGAGGAGAGAAAATGACAAAGAAGTTATGTGTGCATATTTACAAGAAAATGCATTTTTAGAAATTTTCATTTTCTTTCCTCATTTTCAGCTTCACAAAGCAATGGATGGAAAAGAGATTACTTTTTCTTTCCATTTTTCAATATTTCCTACCAAGCACCCCAATGAAAAGGAAATATATATTTTCTATTTTTCTACTTCACTCCTTCAACTTTCCATCTTTCCATCTTTCTTTCCACCTTACCAAGCAAAGCCTATACGATGTAACCAATGACAAGAAGAACCAAGAACAAGTCCTTAGGCTTTTCTCAATACGAAGAATGGAAAGGAGTAAGGATTGAAATGTAATACAATTTATATGGACTTTCTTAGGAATGAGAACAACTATCTTCACCTATTACACTTGAAAAAGGAAAATTATGCACGCGTGACAATTAAAACAGTTAATAAGCTTCATAAAATTTGAGGAAAATAAATAAAAGCATAACGTAGGAATAGTTACCACGGGCTTTGTTTCTATCTCTTGCAAATACAAGAGCAACAGCATCAGGAGAGTGTTTTTTATTAGTGCTGACATTTCTTGAGACATCACTACTTCTGTACACAAACTGACCTCTCTCATCACCCACAATGATTGTTTCCATAGACATAGCATAATCTGAGATGGACAAGATTATCAAAGAGTATAATAAATCATGCGCAAATTTTCTGAATAACATGAAAAGAGGGAAAGTAGAGCTAGAACTAATCTAACAACCACCTAGGTCATACGTACTTGGGAGCTTGGAAGAGGTGAGAAGGAATTATCATAGAGGTCATTGATCATGTATATATGATTGACCCAACATTGATATGTTCCACTCCATATGTTGAACAAACACTTTGAGCACGTGTTTGTGCCACTAAGACTAGAATGTAGATGAGTGATCATTATTTGCTCATTAAGAATATAAATTTGATGGAAATCTGGGCCAGAGTTTTGGCTATATTTTCTTAATTGCACGTTCCCATTCAGATTCAAAAGGAATAAAGTTTGTGCTTGGAAAGAAACAATAGGTACATTAGAGTGGAATCTTTTGAATTTCTGATGCATAGATGGTCTAAATAGTTAGTTCCCCTATGCTTACAATCAGTTCAAGCTATCAGATGGATGAACAATTTTGTTCTATCAAAAAGCAAAATGAAAAATAAAAATAGGGGAAATGGAAAAAAACTTGCCTAACTTTTCAAGGATAGGTTTCTGGTCAACACTTCCATCCTACAAAATCAAGATGCCACATCAAAGCACAACCAAGTAAGAGACCCTAACTTGTAGTGGAAGAGGACACACAACGAAACATGGCAACTTACTCCGATCATTATAATCGCCTGCGGTGATGTGCAACCTGACATAGAGGATGTGTAAGACTTAATATCCAGCACGAACTTGTCAATCATTGACCCTTGAGGTGCCTAATATAACAGCAAAGTTCTCCATGTTAGTTTTCCTTTTATAAATTGAAACTAACGAACAAGTAAATAATGTTCAGCAACATTAGGCTTCTTTCATTATATTATTGTTTCAGTAACAGATTAAAATTTCACCTTTCTCTGTCGTAAAAGAGGGATCACATCGACTTTGAGTCCCGGAACAAATCCAACAGTCAATACGATGCCAGTATTTACAGGAACTTCATCAATATTACCATCAATCCACTTAACCTGACATTTTATAAAACCAGAATTTGAAAACAAAAACATAAAAACTTAAGCATCACAATGGTAATAGAATAGGAATACTTAAAATAAAAAATCATAAAAGAAAGAACAAGCCTCTCTAAATTCATGAGAAAGTGCATCTCGTCCAAGAATTCCTTTAACAGAAGATACAATAATCGGAGTTCTTGATCCCACTTTTTCTACCATCTGCCCAATAAACACAGGTTAAAATTTTAAAGAAAATTAACTTCAACCCATTAGGGAAGAGAAAGAGAGGTTTTTAGAATTCATACAAATTGCAGAACATCTTTGATTTCAAACCCAGGACCAACACTTGCAATAGCAAAATGAGGTCGAATTGGTTCTGACATAACCTTGTCAAAAACTTCTTGTAAAGCAACCTATTCAAATATATACAACAAAAATCAGCAAAAGAATACTAAGAAAAGTTTCCTTTTTTCCCCTTCGAATTAGGCATTAAAAGAAAAAGGTAGAGAGAAGGATACAAGAGGCAAAGGCTTGAGGGAGATGGCGGAGGAGAGCTTAGGGCGAGAGAGGATGTGACAGCAAGCAGCGTTCCAAGTCTTAGAGACGGTGGCAGCGGAAGCGAAAGAGGTGGCAGGTAGCCTTGAAAGTATGTTTCGAAGAAGATCCTCGTTCATTAGAGAAAACCCATTGGTTTCCATGAGTTTGGGTGTTGTTGAAGAAGGTGATGATCGGTTCTTATTCGCCATTGAAGGCTTAAGCAAAGGAACACTCTCAACAGCTCTTTTCAAGTCTGTCTTGTTTTCTGGGCTTCAGTTTCATTCTACTTTATTTCATAGTTTCCTTTTTCGTTTATTTAATTAATTAAAAATAAGGAAAAAGTTTATTGTTAATATGTATTATTTAAATTTGAAAGTAGAAGAATGGCAAAATAATTTTAAAATAAGGGAAAATTATTTTTTCTTTTGCTAAAAATATATTATAGAGTGAATAAATATTATCAACTGTATTTGTTTATTGTTAACATATATATTAAAATATATGTAAAAAATAATATTCATACCAAACATAGCATAGTATGCTTACTTTTTTTTATCACTGAGCTACTTGAAAGTTTTCATTAAGTCACTAAATTATTTAGAAGTTTTTATTTCAATCACTAGATACTAAGTTTTTTTTTTAAAGTTGGGCTAGTGAGCTCTAAGTGACAATTTGACAATTAATATTGTGGATCTAAGTTAATATGTCAGTCAGTGCTGGAGATTGGAGAAGAAAGTTGTTTGAATTGTAGTTTGCAAATTCATGACGTTTAAAGTTGTTTTAGGAAAAAAGATGAACTGTAGAAAAAAAAAAGAGAAGAAGAGCTTTCGATTGGTATAGGCGGTGTGAACAAAAAAGGCTATACAACAACAATTTTAATAGCTTGGTGACTTAAATGAAAACTTTTAAATAATTCAGTGATATTTTATAATTTTTGAAATTAAGTGACCAAAACATAAACTTACTAATAATTTAGTGACATTGGGTATAAATTTTAGAAATGTAATGGATTTCAATAATTCTAATATTATATGTTGGATGCTCTATTTAATCAAAGATATAAAAAGGTCAATAAATTCTCATTTATAATGAATAGTTTTTATGAAAATTGCTTGCTTTAAAATAAAAAGTTAACATGTGTAATATAAAGACTTTAAACCACAAAAATAGTTTAATTTATTTGTATTTCTTATGTTGTTCAATCTAGCTTGATTCATGGGGTAAAACATCGGTCAATTAAATTTAACAGTTACGCATTTTTTTGTAGATGACATTCTTGTTTCTGTGAGCACACACAAAAGAGATTAGTATATTGAAGGAGATATTCATTCTACTAGGTTAAGAAAAAAAGGTTAAGTGGTGAAAAGCAATAGGGAATGAATGTATGTCTGGCTCAATTGTGGGGAGAGTTGTGGCCATAACAAGTAAAACAACAATAATAAAATCGAGCACACAAGAATTATTTATGCAGTTTAAACGCAACCCATGTCTCCAGAGTTTCGCTTAGAGAATCAATCCACTCAAATTCACACAAGATAAAGAACTTGATAATTTAAGCTCAAACCCTTCATTCAAGTTGCAGTCTCATCTTTGCAAATCTTAGTTTGATTCTAACATATCATTCAAAGATGATAAATTGTTGACTTAACCAGTTCCCAAATGAATAAGTTTGCCACTTAGCAATATTCTCTCCATAATCTCTACATCAAAGTCAATCAATTCTATGTTAAAAAATTTTAAGCTTATCATTATCCCTTACCATCAATTCAAAAGTGAGGTCTATCCTTCATTTAAAGATGTCAGTCCATTTATTTTATCTTCTTTTCAAGATAACAACCAACTCTTCAAATAAAAATGACTCTTCTCTTATTTCGGCCTTTATAGTATTTGATCGAAACACAATTTTCTTGTGTTTATTATCTTCTAGTAACTTAAGAAGTCTTCTCACAATACTGTATGCAAGCCTAAGTACATATTTTTTCTATGATTTACAAGATAGAATATTTTGAAATATAATATCAAAAACTTCTAACTAAAAACTCCATGTTATGCCAGACTATTGTGGTCTTTTATGTTGGTAAAAACCCAACCAAAACAATTTGCTCAACATATATTCTAACAATCTTCCCCTTTAACATTTTTTATAAAACATAACAGGCAACAAAAATAATTACAACTAAAATAAATGAGAGATTGGAATAAGCAAAACAAACTAATTTTCAAATTTCCCCTACAAGTTTAAACCAAAACAATCAATAATAATGTTCAAGTTGAAAAACAAATCATAATAACTCCTTTTAACAATAGAAACCCCCCAAAAAAGCACCCCCCATATATCCTACTCTCTATTTTTAACAAAAATCTTAAGTGGGTGATTAAGGATCTTCAACCTCCAAGTCACGAATATATTGCAGCACGTCAACCATCATTCCATTGATTCTAAGTAGAAAAGAGTTGAGAAAGTCTAATTCAACTCTAAGTTTCTTCAAGTTCTAAGCTTGTTGTTCACATGCCAGTGTATTTGTGGAACCCAAGGTGGGCACTTCTACTTCCTCACTAATAGGTTCATTTTTAGCTTCCGTAATAACTAGACCTATACTTAAGATAGTGTCATCCACATAACTCCTAGTGTTAAATTTGACATTGTATTTCAATTGGTAAATCAATAAGGGAAAGGGTAGACTTAACCTCTCATCATCTATCTCAGCAGGCTTAATAATTTGATTAAAAATAATAGAGCCTAAATTTTACTCTAATCTCATTTCCAACTTTGAAGAGTAGAAAAGCAAATGCCTTTCCAACAAAAGCATCATGGGAAGTTGGCATCCAGTTGCACATGGCTAGCTTGTACAATGCAACATAAAACTTGCTTAAGCTCTAACTTGGCATCCCATTCTTTTCACTCCATGTTTTTGAACTCCACTAGTTAGAATAATAGAGATTTTATTCCAATCAACATCCAATTCATCTTTTTGTTTAGAAATACCCAAAAAGTCACAAATAATTGAGGGATTAAAGTCAAAATATTGTCCCCTAAAATAAACTTTCATGTAGTTTCTAGAATCTTTGTCAGTAATGTCCTTCTTTAAGCGGGCATAGAACTCAAGGACAATGCTTTTCACATAAGGCAACATAAATTTGGCAATAGTTAACAAATTTATCTTCTCCATGGTTTGCACCACTCCATTTCTTGAAAAATCTTCAAAATTTATATTTTTTTCCTCAATCAAATATTTCTATTATTGGGTATTCACCCTATTCCTAGAGGTTTTGTTTAGAAACCATGAAGCTTGTAACACCCCCTCACATGACTCGATCGTCAGGATCGAGTTACGGAATGCTACACTTGTTGTCAAAGCAACCACAATCATATAACATTCAATTCGAATCATTTTACCAATAAATATATGCATTATAAACGATAAGTACAATATTCATTCATTCTCGGGTCTTACACGAGCTTACAAAAGCCTGATACCATCCTTAAATCAAACAAGAGTTAATATGCGAAGTTTTTCAAACATTTAAGGTCAATGTTGCGACTTCCAGAGTTTGGTGTCGTGACATTGAAGATCGAATACAAGCTTCCCTGATCGACGACCATATTGCAAAGTTTTTAAAATAAAACAGAGTCAATGTCGCGACATTCAGGGTGTGATGTCGCGACATTACATTCAATGCACTAAATTTCCTATATCAAATGATTTCTACCTAAAAAGTTCAAACAAGACATGTTAAGTTTCATTCATAATTCAACCATATTTTCCAAAAACACAACATTTACATTAAACATTAACATTGCCAAAATCAAGCATAAGATACATTTCAAGTTATGTCAACATCCAAAGTTAACAATTGCTTAGCACCAATATACATGCCACAAAATCGAGCTTTAAAACGATTAAAAAAAATACTGAATTAATAACGGGATAGTGTGAGCTTCTCGAAGATCCGGTAGACACGATTTGCAAGTTGGTAAACTACAAGGAGAAAGGGAGGCAACGGATTATGCATCTTGAATGCTTAGTAAGTCCATATGAAATTAACTTAACTTACCTTAACATTACAACAAATTAAACATTTAAATACATTGACATTCTATATGGCATCCCTTGGCATCCTTATAGTATCATATACATTGTTGGAAAAAATCCGATTTGAAAACGGTTTTCTTACACAATAAAAACTTAAAATTTTAAAAATCGACCCGGTTTGTGATATTTATAGCAATAAACCCAAACTGAATTCATACTTGTGTTTTCAGCTTAACGGGCGTTTGTTGTTCACGACTTTCAACCAAAAGATCTTCTCCACTATTCTCGTACTACGAATTGCTTCAAGTGTGGGCTCAAATCAATTGAACCGAAACACGAGACTAGAAAAGGTTTTCTCTCTTTTATTTGGGGTGAAATGAAAATTCTTTCTTCTTTAATAGAAACTGGTAAAATTGTTATTCTGGAAAAATATATTTAATAGTTTAAACTAAATTCTCACTATTTTTTTAGTAGAGTAACAATCTCTCAAAGTTATGTTTAATTCTCTACCGGCACCATATATTTATAAGAAGAGAAGGTAGAACTTTTGTTGAGTTGTAGTGGTTTATTTCAAATAGAAAAATAACTTCCTACTTAGAGTAGGAGTGGGGTGGACGGCACATACTAGTATTCCTACTAGGGTTACCGCCCTCTTCGTGTTATATGAGGGGTTTTGGGCCTCTCTCACATCGGGTCCAATTACGAGTACTTTCTAGGCCTTTTGACCTAGTACTTTGTAATGTGATCCAACTCGATTCATATAACACCCCCTACTCGTATCCATTGCCGGAATAGAGTACGAGGCATTACCGAGGAGTACGGAACACTTACAGATAATTTAAACCATTTATCGTTCAAATACCGAAATTGATTATAAAAGGTCCTTTAACGGACCCTCGAGGTCCAAATCATGCATTAGGATCAGGTCGGGGACTAAATCAAAATCGTATGAAATTTTTCGCAAAATCCCAAAGTTTATCTCATTTACAAGGGTCCCACGCCCGTGTGACTGGGGACACGCCTATCTGGCATGGCCGTGTGGCTCACATGGCCGTGTCTCTGGGGCATGTAACTCTCTGACTTGCATCTATGAAGGAACTCGGGTCACACGGCCTTAGTACACGCCCGTGTTGCTAGGCCGTGTGGTAAAGTTAATTTTCACAAATTAGGCTATTTCCCAAGCCATATTTCTCACTCATTTGATTCACTCCTCTTGTATTACTTATTATCAAATTAGGAAACGTCTTACGAATTTGAGTACGTCGTTGCTCAGTGCCACGTTTCACAACTCAGTATGGTTTTCCTCATTGAAATACCATACCTACATTTCACAACTCGGTATGGGAAATGCCATACCTACGTTTCTTAACTCAGTATGGTTAATACCATACCTACGTTTCACAACTCAATATGGTTAATACCATACCTATGTTTCACAACTCAGTATGGATGATACCATACCTACGTTTCTTAACTCAGTATGGTTAATACCATACCTACGTTTCACAACTCAGTATGGTTAATACCATACCTACGTATGATGTTCACTAAAAAATAATTATCTCCTCATACGGGATTCGGATGATGTTCCTGTTTGTTTCTCTTGAAAATAGACTCATTCAGTATTTTAAACATATAAATTTAAGCCCCTAATTATTTTTCTCCAATTTTTTATGATTTTCCAAATTCAGAATAGGGAAACCCAAAATCATTCTGACCTTGTCTCACAAAACCTATTATATCTCATGATTTACAATTCCATTGCTTACACCGTTTCTTCTATAAGAAACTAGACTCAATAACATTTAATTCCATATTTTATTAATCCTATAATTCGATTTCTAAATTTTTTGGTGATTTTTCAAAGTTAGACTACTGCTGCTGTCCAAAACTGTTTTAGTGCAAAGTGTTGATTTCTAGTTTGCCCCAAATTTCACAGTTTATACAATTCAGTCCTTGTCTAATTAACCCCTCAATTGGGATAATTTTTCTCAATTAATACTTTATTCTATCATTCTAAAATCAGAAATTTAGCATTAGACCTTAATTCCAAACTTTTTCATAATTAGGTCCTAAAACCAATTGCCATCAATTTTACTTGATAAAATCATCATATATCAAAATTAAAGCTTCAATTCTATGTTTATTCATCATACGCTTCCAGCAATCATCCATATAAACTTTAAAAATTAGCCATAGAATCAAAAACTAATGACATAGTAAGTTGGACCCAATTGTAAAAGTCCAAAAACATAGAAATTTCAAGGAGAAAGCAAGAATTAAACTTACATGAAGCTAGAGTATGAAAACCAGCTTGAACCCTCTTCCATGGCTATTTTTCAGCTGATGAAAATGAAGAGAAATGAAGAGAATTCTAGATATTCCAATTTGGTCCCATTTTTATTTAGCTAATTTTGGTAATTTTCTAATTTTGCCCTTATTTCACCCATTTCCTGATTTTTCTCAGCTATTGCCGCCCAAAATATCTCCTTTGGGTTTATTTTCACTTTAGGTCCTTCCTCTTTTGACAATTGAGCTATTTAATCCTTCTGGCAACTTTTACACCCTTTTCAATTTAGTCCTTTTTATTTAATTAACCACCCAAACGTCAAAATTTTCTAACGAAATTTTAATACTACCTTATTGACATTCCGTAGATATTCATAATAATATTTATGACTCGGTTTATAACACCGAGATCTCGATACCTCTTTTTCTCAATTTCTTGATCAAATAAATCTTTATAAAACACAATTTACTATTTCAAAAATCTTTTAAAAGCTACATTTGGCTCGTAAATATTAAATAATATAATCTACGAGTTTATTTTTCGGATTTGGTGGTCTCGAACCACTATTTCTGACATCACTGAAATTTGGGCTATTACAATTCAGTCTTTCTATTTCCCAAAATAAAATTTAATATTCTATATTAAACAATTTTCTCATCTCTATTTTACCCTCAGTAAAATTTTGACGATTTTACCCCTGGTAAAATTTTTGATGATTTTACCCCTATTAAAATTTTGAGAAAATATGTTTAATATTTCACAACTCAACATGTTCACTATGACCGAATGGTTTGTTTTCATTTTCAGGCTTCAAAACAGCTCAAAAACATAAACTCATTATTATGATCATTTTTGAGTAATCCATATAGAACTGTAAATGAATCATTTTCATTTCCATTTCCATTTCCATTTTGAAAACCTACATTAATTTCCTACTCCATTTCGAAAAGAACCATAATCATTCCTGAATGCTTTGCATTTCTCTTTTCCTATTCATTATATTCATTTCTATTCAAACACATAATTAATTTTTGATTTCAACGAGTTAGTGGAGGAACCGATTGGAAATATGTAATTAGGGCTCAAATGATTTATAATTAAGTTTTGGCTTTTCGCCTATTAACTGTAAACTCATTTAGTCACAAAGTCATTCCACTATAGTATTGTGACTAAGCTCTCCCTAATGACATACCATTACAAAAGCATCTACTCAATGCTCGTCCAATGACCTTGTCATAAGTTTGTTACCCTCATAGGATATCTTTGATATCTTTGAGATAATATTTTTTCTCTCAATATGATCTTATTTTATCTCATTGTATGTCACACCACAAAAATCGGTGGATACGAAAAGACGAATAAAGTATAAATGTAAACATAATCCGTTACCATATTGGCCTAATGGTGAGTTAGAGTATTGACTCATACTAACGTTAAAGCATCCGTTCGTTGGCGGTATCTAAGGAATTGTCCGTAGTATGTTTCCAAGAGAAGAAAGATTATACCCAAGAAAGTGCGCACTTATGAAGGGGTATGCCTATAGTTTTGCTTATGCACTAAGAGTCTGTCAGGTGTATGAGAAAGCTGTAGGAGACTTAATTGTCTTTAAGACCACAACAAACATGAGTTACTGCCAAGATATAGTACGCCCAATTTGCATGAATGTTGTTCAAATGGATCTCGTATCGGGTTTGGTTGGGAGTTGTTGGGATTTTGCAGTAACAAAAACAGATATCAGAGTAAAGAGCAGAGTAACAAGATGTATGAAAGATTGCTTGCATACTAAAACAAGCCACCTGAACAAATCATCACAAGCAACATGGCTGGCCACTTCTCAATAAGAGCTAATTGGATTGATTTGACCCTCCCCATGACTAATCAACAGTAAGGTTAACTGATAAGAAATTGGGGCGGAGGAAGTGAAAGAATGATCGAATTCAAGTTGTTTGACTCAAGAAGGAAATATTTGGATATGATCTAAAAAGAAGAAATAAAAAAAATTAGTAATAAAGAAATCGAAAATAGTAAAAGAAGAAATTTGAGAATAAAAAAAAATAAAAATCATAAATAAATAAGAAATATAAATTAAAAAAGAAAAAAATGGATGATGGATGAGTAAATCAATGGATATTATGGATAGAAGGATAAATGTCCAATTGAACCCTTTGATATACAAATCCCAATAAACTCAATTAATGGCTCTAATCCACTCTCCAAGAAATGATCCTTGGCAAATTGAGGGGTTAAGAATGAATTCCCACGAATTTTTGAAGAAAATCGAGAAGAAAATCGAGAAAAAAACTACTTCTAAAAATCACAAGAAAGAAATCTTGCAAAAGAAACAAACTCCCGGAGTTGAAAACTTTATTAATGAAAACGATTGTCTCCTTAATGAACAATGAATAAGCCTTTATATAGGCTAGCTAAATAAATCTAAATAAAACTCTTAAGTATACTAGAACTCTAATTAACCTAAATAATAAGTAGTTTTAAACTAAACTTTCTTGTTGACATAAAACTCCTAAATAACTTAAAATACTTAATAATTATAAAAAAATCGAAATAATAAAATAATAAGAACTGATAAATACAATATTGAGCTCATATATAATAAAAATTAAACCTAAAACCCGAACACAATATGATTTAAACTCGAACTAAAAGCCCGAAACTCGTAATTCTCGTCATAATCCTGTCCAAAAATTCTGCTCGCCCAGTCTTCACTGAAACGGTCATAACTTGAGCTCCTAAACTCAAAATTGAGTGATTCAAAATGAGTTTCAAAGATAAGAGACAGATCTTCGAACCCCATGAGACATCTTAACCAATAAATGCCTAGATCCCATCCAAAAAGTTTTTACAAGTCTAATGATTTCCCAAACTTAAAAATTGGCAACTTCGATGAATGGGATTTAATAAATTTCACCCCATTTGTGCATGTATCATTCCCTCTTTCCTCGAAAAGATTCATCCTAGAATCTTGTCTTTGATCAAATCTTGGTTTGATTTGCTTGGCCTTTGACATTACTATTAGGCCTTGAGGTAGTGTAAGCCTATCACATTTATGAGTCTGAAATTGGGCCTTGAGACTCGCATCATTCCCCCTTCCTCACGAAGATTCGTCCCCGAATCTTTAGTTGCACAAAAAGAAAAAGGATTAGAATAAATAAGAATAAAATGAAAAAAAAATACTTACCTAAGCTTTCTTGTGCACCAAAACTATCTCTAGGATCGATCATTCAAATCAACTTTTATCATGTAAGTCTCCTTTAAAAACAAGGTATCAACACTAAATAAAGAAGTGTTAGGTATATGAGTCTTCAAGTAAAAAATAACCAGCAACTTTCTTTGAAAATGCAAGGTCATCCATAAGAATTTCCAACGATGAGCAAGAATTTCACATAATTATAAAAATCAAGTAGTTTAATATTATTATGTAAAAATTCATATTTAAAGTCTAAGGTAGAAAATTTTGTTGCAAGATCAAATGCATGAGGTTCTTTAATAAACCTATTGAGTGCAAAAAAAATAAGCTTTAAATACCTAGATAAACCCATAAAATCAATTGAACTTTCAGACCATTGTTTATTGAAACTTGACTAATGAGAAAGCATGTCGTAAGGAAAAATAAAATCAATAGAATACTTATAAAAACATTCAAGGTATGCCTACATATTTCAATTGTCGATGTATCATTACTTTTCTTACCTTCTAGCACCTGTGCAAAATTATCAACGATCAACTTACCTCTTTTCCACAAGTAAAACCGTCTATCGACGGTAGAGTAATATAATTGAAAGTCCGTCAATGGATCTCTGAAATCCTGTAACAAAGAAACACCAATAAACAAATTTGAGCTAGGGTTAGTTAAAGCATAATCATTCCTCACTTTTGTATGAGTATTTTCTTACTTTTCATTTTCTTTTTCCACTTGAAAACTCTCCAATTTTACCTCATATGAATTTTCACTCATCAAATTTGGACCATCAAGTAGACTTTTATCACTTAAAGTCTCTTTTCTCTCGATCTTTTCAGATGACTTTTCCTCACTTCCCATATCCCCTCACAAGTATTATGAATATTCAATTCAGTGCAATACATCTCAGTGGGAGAACATGACGCTTCTATCTCATCTAACTTCATAGATTCGAAGAAAAAAATTCTCACTATCATCTTTTTTTATCAACAAAAGTCTCATGTTGGCACAATCACGACTATAGTGCTTATGCCCTTGGCAATTAAAACATTCAATTTCACAAACTCTTTGTTGTTTTGGTGAAGAATTAGTAGAAGTGGGCTGCTTAGAAGATGTAGAAGAAGGTTTTGTAGGAGCCCCACTTTTCCACTCAAAAGGTTTAGTCTCATCACATTTTGGCAACAACTTATTAGTAGCAAAAGGAGGCTTCAAATTTTTGAAAGTAGAATTAGAACTCGTACCTCTATAATATTGTGATACACCAAATGGGCAAGATTGACGTTGTTGAAACTGCTACTCAATCTCGCTGCCTTGTGTACTGCCTCTTCAAGATTAATATAGGTTTGAAGATTAAGAGCATTAGCTATCGAAACGTTCAAGCCATCTACAAACCGCACCATGGTAGTCTCTTCATCTTCTATCACATTTGCTCTTTGCATAAACATCTCATGTCCTTAAAGTACTCATCAACAGATCGATTACCTTGAACAAGGCGTCGAAGTTTCATTTTGACCTATCTATAGTAATGAGAAGGAACGTAACGCTTTCGCATCACTTGCTTCAACTCGTCCCATGTTTCAATTACTCTTTCATAGTTTCTTTGATGATCAATTCCAAGTTGAATCCACCAATTCAATGCATAACTTGAAAATCCAAGGGTCGCCAATAGGACTTTTTCCACTTCTCGGCATTTATTGTAACAAAACATAAGTACAATTTTTTATTCCCACTCACAATATGCTTCAGGATCATACTTCCCTCGAAATGGTGGAATGTTGAACTTTGGTTTAGCTAAAAAATGTTGCCCACAATTATTATTAACCAAGGTCTCATCATTTGTATGAGAGACACGTCAAGCATTATTTGCACGAGAACGAGGCTGATCAACCTTATCTCCGCAATCATAGTATTGTGAATCATTATGAAAGCCTGAAAAGAAAAAAACACTTAAGAAAAGAAAAATTAAGCAAACCTTACTGTTATGCACTCAGAAATAAAAAATAAAAAAAACTCTAAGAGACAAAGAAAAGAAATTAAGATTTTCTCATTTGTAATTTTTAAAGAGTAATCAAACTCAATAATATTAAAAAAGATGTGGGATCATTCTCTAACAAAGTTGACCTAAGGCTCTAAGAAGCCACAGAAAAACTCGACTCCAAAGGAAGTAAGTTGAGCGGAGAAAGGAGAGACGACTCTTTTCGTACCTATTAACACAAGAAACGAAAATGTGTTAGAATCCGTAATAGAATAAAAGAAAGCTAAAAGAAAAGAAAATCTAATGCTAGAATAAATAAAAAAAACTACCCAACCAAAAACTCGAAATAATGGAAAACAACTTGAATTTTTTTGTTCGATGTGTTCCTAATATCTAAAAATCACAAAATTTAAACTGGAGTCTCCACAAATAATGTAGATCTGATCTGGAAAATTTCGACACAAAATTCAACCCACATAATATTTTTTTATTTTTATTTTTTTCATATTTTTTGTTTTTGCACTTTTTTGATGATTTTTTTTTGTGAAAAATATTTTTTAAAATTCTAAGAGACTGCCAAGAATCAATATGTAAAATTTCAGATTGTTTGGAAAGTGTTTACCTACTGAAAAAAAAAATTGTTTTTGAAAACTTTATGGGTAAAAAGAAAAAAAAATTGTTTTGAAATTGTTCATTGGAAATCAGTTTATAAGAACACAAAGAACACCTGAAACACCCGAATCTGATGGCAAATGATACAGAATTGGAGCGAAAGAAGGATCGAATTCAAATTGTTTGACTCAAGAAGGAAAGATTTGGATATGATCTAAAAAGAAGAAATAAACAAATTTAGTAATAAAAAAATCGAAAATAGTAAAAGAAGAAATTTGAGAATAAAAAACAAATAAAAATCATAAATAAATAAGAAATAGAAATTAAAAAAGAACAATTGGAAGATGGACGAGTAAACCGATGGATATTATGGATAGAAGGATAAATGTCCAATTGACCCTTTGAGATATAAATCCAAACAAACTCAATTAGTGGCTTAAATCAACCCTCCAAGAAATAATCATTGGCAAATTGAAGGGTGGAGAATGAATTCACACGACTCCTTTAAGAAAATTAAGAAGAAAACTACTAAAAATTACAAGAAAGAAATCTTGCAGAAGAAACAAACTCCCAGAGTTGAAAACTTTATTAATGAAAACAATTGTCTCCTTAATGAACAATGAAGAAGCCTTTATATAGGCTAGCTAAATAAATCTAAATAAAACTCTTAGGTATATTAGAAATCTAATTAACCTAAACAATAAGTAGTTTTAAACTAAATTTTCTTATTGACATAAAACTCCTAAATAACTTAAAATACTTAATAATTATAAAAAATTCGGAATAATAGAATAATAAAATAATAAAAGCTGATAAATACTATATTGAGCTCATATATAATAAAAATTAAGCCTAAAACTCAAACCCAATATGATTTAAACTCGAATTAAAAGCCTAAAACTCGTAATTCTCGTCATAATTTCGTCTAGAAATTCTGCTCGCACAGTCTTCACTGAAATGGTCATAACTTGAGCTCCTAAACTCAAAATTGAGTGATTCAAAGTGAGTTTCAAAGCTAAGAGATAGATCTTTGAACGTCATGAGACATATTAACCAATAAATTCTTGGATCCCATTCAAAAAGTCATTGCAAGTTTGATGATTTCCCAAACTTGAAAATTGGCAGGTTCAGTGAACAGAATTTAATAAATTTCACCCCATCCATTCATGTATCATTCCCCCTTTCCTCGAAATGATTCGTTCTCGAATCTTATCTTTGGTCAAATCCTGGTTTGATTTTCTTGACCTTTGACATTACTGTTGGGCCCTGAGGTAGTGTGAGCCCATCACATTCATGGGTCTGAAATTGGGCCTTGAGACTTGCATCATTAACCTTAGTCGGATTTTCTTTTACCTACCTTGGATTTTCTAGGGAAATCTGGGGGATCGAGAGTATGTTTATAGGAGGCAACCATTTCAGATGGTCTTTCTTTTTGCTTAATGTTCATGTTCTTTTTTCTAACCTCAACATCTTCTTCTTCTTCGTTAAGATCGAACCAAGATCTAGTTTAATTAGTGAACAATTCAACCTTCTGTTAAGTCTTACAGCTTTGTATGTTACAATTATAGAAGGGAAGGGTGTCACAGGAAGGCCATGTATGTAGGTCGCATGTAGTTGAAATGTTAGTAAAATATCTATAATGGGGATTCTAATGGGAATCTTATAATTTTTTAGGCAGTTTCTATTGTTGGTTTGGAACGAACATTTGGAACGAAAGCTCCAGGTCGAGGTTAAGGTGAGTCTTTGATGAGTCTCTGGTGAATCTTATAATCCTATAATCTTTTATGCTTGTTCTTGTGATTATCTGTGAAGCATATGTACATATGTATAGGCGTGTATGTTATGCTGCATGGTAATGACAATGTATGATTGGAGTTAAGGGGGTTCGGAAGGAGTGTCGAAAAAATTGTGATACTATAATGGACCCCGCTGTGGTGCTTTGCTGACGTCCATCGGGACAGTAAACACGAAGGCCAGTGTGGCAATTATGTGGAAAGACCATGGCCATGATGTAACACCCCTAACCCGTATCTGTCGCCGGACTAAGGTTAAGAGGCATCACTGGACATATCGGAACATAACACAAACATTTCACTAACATCAAACATTCACAAGCATTCCATAGCGAAATATATACATAGAGTTCCTTTAGAAAGTCTACGAGACCTTAAACATGCATAGGGAAAGGGTCGGGACTAAACCGAGCACATACAATTTTTTTTTCGAAACTTAAACATTTTTCAAAGTTACAGAGGTCACACGCCCATGTGAGTAGGCCGTGTGCCTCACACGGCATTAGACACACCCGTGTGTCTAAGCCGTGGTGAAACAAGGCATACATACTGACTTGTCCATACGACCACAAGACACGCCCGTGTGTCCAGCCCGTGTGGCTTCCTGATTTGCTTCGAATTACAACATTGAGAGACACGGTCGAGACACACGCCCGTGTGCTCAACTGTGTAGGCAAATATAGGCCATTTGTAAGGCCAATTTGCCACCCAAAATATAGGTCATACCTACAAGCCTCAAACAAGCATCAATTCATGTCCATATACAAATTGAACTCAAACATACCAATTCAAAGTACCAACTTCAAATAAAAAACAAGTGATTCATACACCATATTAATCCATTTTAATTCATAGTATTTCTCATCATATCTATTTTCTCAAATCAACCATTAACCTTACCAAAAATAACCATTTCTTTTAGCCATTCATGCCTATCAAAACATACACAATTTCCACTACCACATTCATAATCAACCATCTCAAATGACCAAATACATTTCCAACCATAATATCAATTACCATAGCCTATACATATAACTACTTATATATATAACACATTTTATAATCACTCATTGAACCAACGATTTGGCCTTTTTTTTAAACCGAACTACAAGTAAACATTAAATAGGCATATGTATTCATATCTCATATGTCCAACAATTTAAACAAACAACCTTTCGGTTATCAAATTTAACTCAATAAATCATAACATTTCCATCACTCCATCTATAAGCTAAACATGTTATCTCATATCTTAACATCAAAATAATATGTCATTTATAGTTATTCAAATGACCCTTTTATCAAACCATATTATACCACTTTTCATGCTTCCAAAAATGAGTTAATTAATAAATTGAATATACACCCTACTTACCACTCCTGATTGCTAAATCATATAACCAACATCATAACATATTTACCATAAAACATACCTCTCAATTAAGCTTATAACATGACCAAATATAACTACCAACATTTGCATCATGAACAAGCCATTTTCGCATGGCTATATACTTATACAAATTTCAAAACCAAATATATATAAACTAGCCTATACATGCCACATAACCAAATCTCAAAGCATTTATTTACCGAAACGAATATTGGATAGTGTGATGAGATCTCCCACGAATTCCAACCCGAGCAAGTCTCCGAAACTCTATAAACATAGGAAAAACACACGGAGTAAGATTTGAAGGCTTAGTAAGCTCGCATCTTAATAAACTTAACATAACAAATAATTTCAATTCAATGTCTTAAACATAATAGACTATCACACACAACTTTTCTAAGTTATGTAACATGTTCTCATATCGAATTATCATCATTCAATATTATACTACATAACTAGCTAACTGTAACTTTCACAAGCTTATTCAATTCAATTCTCATATATCATTTAATTCACATTTCCATATAGCCAAATGAGCACATTATGGGAAATAACACATTCAATCATATATCTTTCTCATATAAATCTCAAATCATCATTTATACTCAAATTCACCTTTTATTCATATAGTATCTGATAATTTCACATATGCAACTTTATAAATCACATATTATACATTTGTTCATATTTCCTTTGCACATATTCACATTTCATTTCCATATACATCACATAACATTCTTTGCACATATACTTACCTTTCATTTCCAAACATTGTATACTTTGCAACGTACCTGAATCGGAATGTCATTCACTTAATCACATACTTCTCGGAATGCCCGTTGAACCGTTCGGAATCAATAAGGATACTCAGATAGCTCGAAAAGCTCGTACAATGCCAACGTCCCAGACATGGTCTTACATGTAATAAAATATCGATGACACTGTCCTAGACAGGGTCTTACATGAATCAAATACGATGCCAATGTCCCAAACATGGTCTTACACGTAAACACAAGTCGATGCCAACGTCCCAGATGTGGTCTTACACGAAAACACATATCAGAATCCTATGACATGACATATGTATCCTAACTATTCCTATTGTTCGTACGGGGCTTTCAGATGTCATCACATTGTCGATGCTTTCTCGTATTCATATATTCTGCTTCTCAAACAATTTAATATCATAATAGCATATATAACTTATTCAAAATACATATATATTTACATTACCATTCGGCATTAAATTCAATCACACAAATAATATGCATTTATAACATGATTTCGTAACGTCTATTAAAATACGGACTTACCTCGTTCGTAGTAATGACAAATTAAGTCGACTAATCCGATATTTTGACTTTCCCACGATCTAGATCTGAATTCCGCTTTTGCCAATCTAATTAATATCAAAATTAACTTACTTATTCAACATTTCATTGAATTTCATCCAGGAACACATAATTTGGGCATTTTTCATTTTAGCCCCAAATATTTTACGTTTTCACAATTTAGACCCTATTTCAAAATAACACAAAATACACAAAATCTCATCAAACCCATGTTAGGCTGAATTTACCTTAAGTCCCTAGCAGCCCATTAATTTCATTTATTTCACATTTTAACCCCTCAATTTACAAATTTCCTAATTTAGTCCTTAATACACATTTTTATCAAAAATCACTTAATTAAACATAATAATTTATCAACAAAAATTTATATTTCATCATCAAACCACAAAAACATCAAGCTATCATCAATGGAAAATCTCAAATTCTTCATTAAATCTGAAAATTAAGGCATGGGTTTACTAGTATTCGAAGCAACGATCTCAAAAACGTAAAAATTATCAAAAACCGAACAAAATCCATACCTTAATTTGAGTTTCAAAGATCCGAACCTTAAAAACCTTCAAATGTTTTCTTTATTTCTTCCATTCGGCCAAAATAAAATGATAATGCATGCCTTTATAATGTTTTGTTTTATTTATTAATAACACATAATTTTCCATTATACCATTATAAAATAATATAAAAACTATATATTAAAAGTCTAATACCGTCCACTAAATTTTATAATGACCAAATTTCATTTAAAGGACTTCAAAATTAATAGACCATAGCAATTTAGTGCTTTAACAATTAGATTGCCACTTTTGCATTTTACGCGATTAAGTCCTTTTTCACAAATCGGTACTCAAACGATGAAATTTTCATACGAAAATTTCACACATATCAATTCATATAATTTAAGCACGGAAAATAATACTAAAATATTTTTTTGACTTGAATTTGTGGTCCCGAAACTACTGTTCCGACTGGGGTCTAAACTGGGCTGTTACACATGACATATTTTGGAAATGGTGGATGAGTCACATTTGTCTTATAGGGTTGTTGCGTGTCCTAAGGACGATGATGGGCAAACCTCAGGAGATGCTGAGTTTAAGGTTACCTGGAAAGTTTTTGTGGCTAATCTTGTGAAAAGCCTTTGTGGCATGTCATCTGAAAAAACCTTTTTGGCGTGTCATTTGGAAAAGCCTTTGTGCCTAATCTTGTGAAAACCCTTTGTGGCGCGTTATCTGGAAAATCTATAGAGTGAATTTTGTAATGACCAAGTAGTGAAAGGTTAGTCTGCCTTGGTTGAGATCTGGGTATGCCTGTGAGACATTTTCTGATAGAATTCTCGATAGAGTAACCAATTGATAAATTTTCCTTAGTGATCTGCCATGACAGGGAACTTTTTCAATTGGAATGTGCGGTAGTGTATGTGCCCACCAAACTTGGAATTTCTTAGGTCCTATATTGAAGTTATCTAGGATTCTATTTCTTGAATTAAAACGTTGTATTCTTCAAAGAAAGTATGTCAGTTTGGACTGAATTGAAGATACGATGTAATTGGTGTTATGATAATCACTAGGTCCTGTAAAGGAATCTGTCAAAAGTAGTATCTGATGAGTATCGTTCTGAAAAGAGTATCCAACTACAAACTGCAAGGAAATTGTGTAATGGGATTTGTGATATGATGTAAAGTTTGAAATCCGCCAATCGGGTGAAATGAGTATAAGTGACGCGATCTCGAGTTGCGGAAGTATTTCGGGTCGTAGTTGTACCCAATCGTTAAATCTGAGAAGTATCGTTCTTACTTGGAGTTTGAATATGTTTGGCTAATTGTAGGCTTAACAAAGGTTTGCAAAGTGTTTTAAGGATATGATAGGTTATGTTTCGGCTAAAGAAAGAAACAAGGCAAATAAATGGTGATGATAGCTGAATGGAAATTAAGCTTAAGAATCAAGAAAGAACCAATACTATGTTAAAGTATTGACCCGAATCTTATAAGACTCCTAAGGTGGATGGAGGATAGAAAACGGGACCTTGACCCGCTAACTATGAAGAGTTAGGAACCAAAGGTATCAAATGGTTGAACACCACACTTTGAAAGTGATAAGTTCAGATAGAAGAAACAGATTGATGCCACTAGCTAAGTAGATAAGTCAAGCTGAGTCTTGAATGAATTTTGAGAGTTGAAATACTCAAAAATAACTTAGAATTCATTCAAAATAGAAAAAGTCTGAATTACAACTTAGGAGCTTCATATTTATAGCTAAAATTATAGGCTAGCCAAATGGACACTTAAGCAACTAAAATGACAGCTTGTTTGCTACTTAAATGAGCTGAAACTTCCTTGAAGTTTCCAAGCAAGTTCCTTGAAGCTTCCTTAGCCTTGGTGACGCCAATGGACAGTCCCTTGATGTTTCCAATCAGCTGGAGTTAATGAAATTAAGTAATAAGCTAAATGAGCTGAATGGACTTGCTTAGATTCTGCCAAGAGGTGTGCACTTGCTTAAATGGCCTGCTTTGATCAGCTGAATAGTTTTGAACTTATTAAAGTCAGCTTGGGCACTTCAATGGTCCTTAGATATGAACCAACTAATTTGAGTAGTCTTTGTGTGTGAATGCTTAAAACCGAATAGGAAATAAGTGTGAAAGGACTTTCCAGCAAGTGTGAAAGCTCTTAGGGCTGTTGGACTCCACGAAGTGGCAGCTTGGAGAAAGGAATCAATCGCTCACCTTTGTCCCTTGGTGTTCACGAAGAGTTGCTTGGAGCACCTAAATCATCAGCACACCTTTCATTCAAACCGTCCATGTAACAGCCCGATTTAGGGGCTAGTCGGAACAGTGATCTCAGAATCACTAATTCGAGGTTAGAGAAAATTATTTTCATGTTATTTTATGTGTTATAACATGTTTATGAGGATGTATGAAAATTTTGGTGCATTAATTTTAGCGATTTCTAGCTAAATTGAGAAAAAAGACTAAATCGCATAAAATGCGAAAGTTCTATTTTATTTGCTAGAGGCACCAAATGGCTATGGTTTATAAATTGGGAGTACCAAATGTGTAATTTGGCCTTGTTTAAGTGGCTTGGCCGGTCAAGGAAGTTAAGGGGACAAGGGCATTAAATGTTGGTCATGTTAGGTGATTAAAAAAAATAAAATAAGATGAAATAAAAAAAGCTATCATCTTTTTTTATTTCTTCTCCTCTTACACCGAAAATGAGAAGCCATGGGAGGGGTTTTGAAGCTTAAAATTTCAGCAAGCAACTCTCCACTCAAGTAAGTGATTTTGATGGTATTTCTTGAAGAAAATTGTACTTTTAGAGTCCCCAAAGCTTAAGCTTCCTAAAGAGGTGACTAGTTTGCAATATGGTTGAAAGTCTAGGGACTTGCCATGATAGAGTTCATGTTGTTTGATGAGTTTTTATGGAATAAAATGAATGATAGGATGATGAGAAACAACTTTTGTGAAAGGTGTTGTCATGAAAACACCTATTTGGGACTAAAATACAAAAGTTGTAATTTGTTCATTAAGGCATGAAATAGTTGGAATTGTGGATAGTTGTAAGAGGATTAAATGTTCATCTAGGCTTTTTTAACAAGAAAATATGATGAAATTACGAGCCTAGGGGCAAAATCGTAATTTTGCCAAAGTGTAGGGGTAAAATAGTCATTTTTTCCTAAAGTGTAGATTATAATGTTTTATGATTTATAAGAGATTAAATCAGTGAATTCCATTGTTCTAGATCAAAGAAATCGAGTTTCGGACCTAGAATGGGTGAAAAGAGAAAGGTGGGCAAAAGTCCCTTTTTGGCCCTTTCGGCATCGAGGTAAGTTCATGCGCAGATGTGGTAAATATGTATGAGTTATTTTACATATTCCAATGTTGTGTGAAATGTATAATTACGCAATGAATGTATTAAGTACTTGTTGATGAGTTGTTAAGTGAATTGAATCTAAGAATAGTAAGAAATGATGATAGTTAAGGTTCCGTGTGAGACCAGATTGGAATATGACCTCGGTGTAAGAATTCGTATAAGACCATGTCTTGGACATGGCATTGACATGTTAATGCAAGAGAGACCCCATTGGGGTATGATGTCAAGGCGACACAATGTGTATGAGACTCAAGAGAGTCATTTAACAATTTGAGTGATTCGACGGGTAAGTTGAAGGTGAGAACATACGTGGTTGTACCATGAGAAGCACATGTGTGTGTTAGAATTGAATGGATATGAATTCAATATATAATGAACCCTAGTGGGTTATGTGTAACTAATGCACTTTAATTGCATGAGGTAGATTTATTAATGCATTGTGTGAATGCAAACGAGTATCGTAGAAGGTTAAGTAAGTATAGTAGTATGTGAGGATGTTCCTGGGTGAATGTTTAAAAATAGAAAATTTCATGTGGATAATTATCCATGAACATATAATAACGGTGAGCTAAGTGCGATATCATCTTATTGATGGTTAGTGATGGGTTGTGTGCGATACCATCACTATGTTATTCACGGTGGGCTGTGTGCATTACCACCGGATTAATCATTAATTGATGGGTCGTATGCGATACCATCAACTATATTATTATCGGTGGTCAATGTATGCGTTACCACCGATAAATTAGTGTCGATGGGTGTGTGTGCGCGATACCATCGCTTATAAATGATTGGTGAGCTAAGTGCGAAATCACCATAGGTATAAATGATTGGTGGGTCAGAAAGTGCGATACCACCCTATAAGAGATACAATGGTGGGCTAAGTGCGTAACCACCGAGAGATTAGTAGTATGAGTGGCTTATTGAGAATGTGTGATGCTTTGTTTTATATGATCTTGTGATGGTCAGTGCAGGAATGTATGCTAATTAGACGAGCATTTGGCTTATGGTATGGTAAGAATATGGTAAGAGGTAGAATGAGTAAGCTTTATGGATGATTGAGTAAGTAACCATGAGTTCATGAGAGAAGCTCATCATAGTAACTTGCAGTCATGTATATTCAAAGAATATCAGTGTTTATCAGTTGTATGTAGATGAACTTACTAAGTATTTTTGCTTACTCTTTTTATTTTTCTCATCTCTTATAGGTAAATTTAGCTAGCTCAGGTTGGAGGCCACCGGAGATGTTTTTACACTATCGAGCAGACCCTTGGTATAAGGTATCAAGTCCTTAGAAGTCATGGCATGTATAGGGCTAGTACTTGAGGTTGATTAAGTCATCAATAAGGTGCCAAATTGTATTGGCCTAAGAGAATCTAAGTTGGTTGTATTTGTTTTGGGAGTAGTTCTCCCTAGTGTATGGGATAAAGACTTTATCTCTTTAATGATTAAATGTGTTAATTCACGTGTTTTAATTGATGATTTAAGAATGTTTCGAAGTAGTATATGAATGTATGCAAATGGGTGTGGTAAAAGGCTTGGTAAGATAGCCTCTAAGTGCCCACACGGATAGACACACGCAGCGTGTGTCTGGGCCGTGTGTCTCTCCGAACTTTAAAATCTTAAGTCGAGTTAGACCACGGTGATCACACGGCCATTTGTTCAAGTCGTGTGATACGCACGGCAAACACATGGGCGTGTGCCTAGGCCGTGTTGAATAAGTCGGTATATCAAGGTATAGCACACGTTTTTAGGCCACGGGCGTGTCAAGACCGTGTGATTAGTCGATGTCGACCACGGGTTAGAGGCACGGACATGTAATAGGGCACACGGGCGTGTTCCCAAACCGCATGGGCATGTGCCTTAACCGTGGGGCATTTGGCAGAATGCTTGGATTTTTAAGCACGGTTGTTGAACATAGGCGTGTGTGTCTACACACGGGCGTGTCTCTTTCTACATGGGCGTGTGGTCCCTGTTTCAAAGAAAAGTTTCTTCTAACTCATAAAAGTTTCCGAACGCAAGTTTAAGGCCTCGTAGGCCCACGATACGAATGACTTGACTAAGAAAGAGAAGTTTTTAATTCGGAACAAAATTTTATAGCCCGTAAGTACATGTATAAGAAAGTTCAAGCATAGTAATGTGAAAGTTCAAGCATAGTAATGTGTCGTATCCAGTCTTAGCCTCAGACTCGGGTATGGGGCGTTACAGTCCATGCATGTGGCTGGAACAATTTAATTCAACAAATTAAATCAGCTTAAGACATAATAAATTCGGCAGCTATGATATTCTATAAATGCAGTTAAGAAAAATTAAAATATGTATTAACTAAGACACATTTAATTTGTCTCAAACTTAGACACATTAAATCAGCTATTAACATGTATTAACTAAGACATATTTAACACTTTAATTAACATGTTCAGATTAGCACATATTTATTAACTTGAGCTGAATTAACTAAATTAACTAAACGCATTTAATTTATTCCAGCAACTAAAAATGCATAAATTAAAAAAAAATAGAATCGAGCTCAATGAGCTAGGATCGAGCTAAATGAGCTCGAATCAGGTTGCAAGGGTTGCTTGGCTTGCTTTTCCATGAACTCTCGATAAACCCCAATGGCATTTCCCAAGGTTCCACGACAACTCTAGGAGGGTCTCGGGTCGTAGCCGTATCATCCCCTCCCTCTTTGAAGCGATTTGTCCTCAAATCGGGCCATTTGCTTGTGAAAAATCTTTCATTGTCACAAGCCCCTTGGTTGATGAATTTGGCAAAGTTACTCCTAAGAATCTGAGAATTACACATGACTCGAAAAGAAAACAGGTTATTTGCATGCCCTCCCTCTTTAGGAGGGAACCATTTCAAAGTATCTCCTACACGAGAATGAAATGAATTAGTGACACTATGAATTATAAACATCAAAGTATCACATAAACCATTTCCGGATTCAAAAATATAGATTGCTCTTACCTTTTCGTAATGAATCAATAATTTCATAACCGGCAACATAGAAGGACCAGGGAACAATTTGAAGTCTTAATCAGAGTTCACAAGTTTCGTTTTCTTAATTACAGGCAAAACATCAAATAAACATAAATTGTTCACACATTTATTATCACAAAGTTTAGGATGCTTGATTTCTCTCAATGTCGAACTAGAATAACGAACTCCAGGTTTGAACACACGAGTTTGATTACTCGTTCCAGATTTCAACAAGAGTTTCTTTATCTCCAATGATCCACACATGCTAAACAAAGAGGGTTTAAACACCCACATATTCAAACAATCAAACCTCTTAAATCTCATTCAAACAGACTTGCACAAACATGTACAACAATTTAGAGAATTCACATTACCATCACAAACAAACAGATTTGGCATTTTACGTGACAACTCTTTACCACACAAGATCAAATTTTGTTTGTGCCGACTTAATCTTATTTCATCAACAAACTTGCCATAGCCATACTCATTAGTAGAAAAACTCTTCATGCCACTATTTAAAATGAAATCATCAACAATCAGAGAATGGAAATTAGCCAAGTCAAGGTACGGAGCTCTTTCAAAAACTATGTCTTCGGCAATCTTGTCAATAACATTCAAGTGGGATTGTTGAGACTCAAATACTATAGAACCCTTACCTTGCTTACCTCTAACCACTTGTGGACTAAGGTCATCTACGATCTTACCTTTTTTGGTCAACTTGAACCGCCTCTCATCAGGAAGGTATTGAAGTTGATTCTCGCCACATGAATCTTTAGGAACCTAAATTGAAGGAACAATACAAAGGCAACTCGCACGTCGGTTAGTTAAAACACTCTTCTCCTTTTCACTCATTTCATTTTTAATTTCTCCACTCATTTTCTTCTCACAAACTTTGCTCTTGTCTCTCAATTTTTCCACAGAATTTTTTAATTTAAGTTGGTCCTCATACATTTGCTTTGGTGTGAGGGGTGCTAACGTTATCTTCTTTCCTAAGTGTCTAATTGTGTATCTATTCGCATAACCATTGTGGATTGCATGCCTATCGTATTGCCATGGTTGTCCTAGCAGCAAGTGTCCCGCATGCATGGGAACCACATTACATAGGACTTCATCTGCATACTTGCCAATTGAAAACGCAACTAGGACTTGTTTGGTCACCCTCAATTCGCCGCCTTCATTAAGCCACTGAAGCTTGTAAGGATTGGGGTGCTTAGTTGTTGGCAAGCCCAACTTTTCCACCAACATGCTGCTCGCAACATTAGTGCAACTTCCTCCGTCAATTATCAAATTACACACCTTGCCTTGGACATGGCAATGCGTGTGGAATAGGTTCTCCCTTTACTGCTCTTCTTCGACACTTTGTAGGCTCAAACTTCATTTAATGACAAGGATTTCTCCCTCCATGGCTATTCTAAGTTTTCTTCTTCATCAGTGGGTACTTCAGGCTCTTCCTCCTTATCCTTCTCGGATTCAATTTCACCATTTGCTCGAACCACCATAACTCGTTGATTGGGACATTGACTAGCGATGTGTCTCCTCCCTTAGCACTTAAAGCACTTGATGTCCCGCGAACGATTAGGAACAGCCTCGATCTTTTTTTTGCTAGATTCGTCACTAAGTTTATTAGTCTTCACAGGCACCATTTGTTCTTTCGCACGACTTAGTGAGTCTTCCTTACTAGTGCCTTGGCCCCATTTTGAGATTGCGTTGGGGTTGGAATAGCCTAGAACAGATCCTTTGCTTTTGATTTGCTTCTCCACCTTGATAGCCATGTGCACCATGTCAACTAATTCAACGTAGTGTTGAAGTTCCACAATGTTGGCTATATCTCGGTTGAGCCCAGCTAAGAAACGTGCCATGGTTGCCTCACGATCTTCTTGGACATCCGCACGAATCATGGTGATCTCCATTTCTTTGAAATAATCTTCAACGCTCCTAGCGCATTGGGAAAGGTTTTAGAGCTTTTGGTAGAGCTCTCAGTGGTAATACGATGGAACGAATCGCCTTCGCATAACAGCCTTCATCTCGGCCCAAGTAGATATTGGCCACTCTCCGTTCTTTTGTCGACTTGTGGTGAGTTGGTCCCACCAATTCATGGCGTAGTCAGAAAACTCAATTGCTGCCAAATTCACTTTCTTGGTCTCGGAATAGTTATGGCATTCAAAAACTAACTCAATCTTCTTCTCCCACTCAAGGTACGCCTCCGTATCAGACTTGCCCTGGAATGGTGGGATGGAAAGTTTGATGTTCTTCAAATCATCATCAACACGATCTCGCTCTCGAGGGCCTCGATTCCTTTGGCCTCGTCGCCTTTCACTTTGATTCAAGGCTTGGTCGCTTTCCAAGTCGCTTGGATTGTAGAGTTCATCGTCGTTGAGCCTTGCTCGCCTTTTCTCCCGTCTTGGGCCTTGGGGCATTCTCTCTCGTTGACCCCTCTCCTCGACTCACTCAAAACGTTCACTGAAAGATTCTAGCTTGTTTCGGAGTATTCGTTGAAGTTCCCGCAAGAGCGCTTGTTGGCCTAAGTCAGGCACTCCACCTCCTCCGGGTGCAACATTTCTTATCGGCTGACGTCCGCCTCCTTCTGCCATATTACGTTCAGGACTTCTAGACATAATTCTTTAACCTCACTACAAAACCTCACAATTCACTCAAAAGAAAATTAGATGGCACTCCACTCATGTTTACACTCTTTACTTGGCTTTTTCTTCTCTCTATTGCTCTCACAACACTCGTGCCTTTTACCGCTCGATTCGCCTCTCGAAATTTCATAGAAGACTCGTTCAGACTTAACTACTAGTCTAGGGGTCGGCTTCAAAAGGGTTACAATGGTAAATGACGTTTTTGGTGTCAAGTGGGCTAAAAGAAAAATAAATGGTTTTGGAGTACGGAAAAAATGGATTCAATGAGAGAATTTGTGGATCAGGAAGAAAAGATGATCAATTTCAATGAGTGAATGCTGCTATTTTTTTGGTTTTTGAAGAAAGGGGGGTCTGAAATGAAAAAAAAAGGGTGAAAATTTGGGTTAAATACACCCCCTGAAACGGCAGCACTTCGGTAGATTCCCTCAGGCGCCAAAACGGCGTCGTTTTAGGGGAACTCGAACCTGACCCGATCTTAAGGCCAGGATCCGCGTGTTTTCCCTTAAAAAAGGATATTTGCATGATGGGTCCCTCCCTTTTGTAGCACCATTCGATCAAACCTTTTTCGTTAGTTTCCTTTTTACAGATTTTTCCTTTTAATTTTGTTGGGTCTTCAATCGGGTCCTTGACACATGGATGCGCATAAGGGCTGGGAATATTTTCCTAATCAGCCCCTCTTTCTTTAAGCGCGTTCTATATAAGCATAAGGGCTGGGAATATTTTCCCAACCAGTCCCTCATTCTCATGCATTCATATAAATATCTTTCATACACATCCAATTAGGAGCATTTGATTCATTTCGATCATAGCATCCTAATCATTTGGCATAAGCATAGATACAGGAAACCGATTCTACAGATCATGTCCCTAGAGGATGGTGTAGCAACATCGGTGAATTTACAGATCTTATCTCGATGAGGTAGCAATGGAGCAGATCGAAGATGGTGAATCTTATCTTCATGAAGCAGCGGAGTAGATTTAAGCCATCAGCCTTATCTCCCTGAAGCGGCAGTGGAGTAGACTGAAGATTACAGATCTTTTCTCCCTAAGCAATAGTGGAGCAGATCGAAGATGGTGAATCTTATCTCCATGAAGTAGCGGAGTAGATTTAAGCCATTAGCCTTATCTCCCTGAAGCGGCAGTAGAGTAGACTGAAGATTACAGATCTCGTCTCCCTAAGCAGTAGTGGAGCAGATCGAAAACGACGAATCTTATCGTCATGAAGCAGCGGAGTAGATTTTAGCCACCAACCTCATCTTCTTGAAGATACAGCGGAGCAGGTTGAAATTACCAGTTTTCATTTCCTTAAAGTTTCAGTAGAGAAGATAGAAGATACAAATCTCTTCACCCTGAATTCTTATCCCTTTGAGGTTCCAACGGAGTAGCTCGAAGCTACAAATCCCTTCTCCCTGAAATCCTCATTTCCTTAAAGTTTCAGTAGAGAAGATCGAAGCTACAAATCTTTTCTCCCTGAATTCTTATCCCTTTGAGGTTCCAACGGAGTAGGTCGAAGCTACAAAACCCTTCTCCCTGAAATCCTTATTTCCTTGAAGTTTCAGTAGAGAAGGTCGAAGCTACAAACCTCTTCTCTCTGAATTCTTATATCCTTGAAGTTCCAATAGAGAATATCGAAGCTACAAATCTCTTTTCCCTGATTTCTTGTCTCGTTGAAACTTCAGTGGATTAGGTCGAAGCTACAAATCCCTTCTCCCTAAAATTACATTGAGGATCAATTCTCATCTCCTTGAAGTTCCAGCGGAGTAGGTCGAAGCTATGAATCCCTTCCCCCTGAGATTACATTGGAGCCACAATTCTTACTTCTTTGAAGTTCCAGAGGAGTAGATTGAAGCTACAAATCTCTTCTCCCTGAAATTACATTGGAGCAAATAAAGCCACAAACCTTATCTCCCTGAAGTTGTAGTAGAGCAGGTTGAAGTTAAAGTCTTATCTCCTTGAAGTTACAGTGGAGCAGACTGAAGATAGCGAATCTTATTTCCCTGAAGTTGCAGTGGAACAGATTGAAGCTATAAATTATAGATCTTATCTCTCTGAAGTTTCAGTAGAGTAGATCATAGCAAACCTTGTCTCCCTGAAGTTGTAGTGGAGCTAACTGAAGATAGCAAATCTTATTTCCCAGAAGTTGCAGTGGAACAGATTAAAGCTACAAATTACAGCGGATCTTATCTTCCTGAAGTTACAGTGAAGCAGATCGAAGCCCCCAGCCTTATCTTCCTGAAGTTGCAAAGAAGCAGGTTGAAATTTCCAATTCTTATTTCCTCGAAATTCCAGCGGAGTAGATCGAAGCTACAAAATATATTCTCCCTGAAATTACGTTCGAGCGAATTGAAGCACCAATTCTTATATTTCCGAAGTTATAGTGGGTCAAAGAGAGGTTACTTGATGAAGAAGAAAAGAAGTGCCGAGATTCAGCAAGACCGAGCAAAATTGGTCTTTCTTAAAAGACTTTGCTTTGTTCTCGTTACACGACAACGAGCAAAGAGTAGCAGCTGTACAAGCCCAATTTGCCCGGGCCCAGTCAAAACCAAACCAAAATAGAAAAACCAAATAAAACAAGCCCAAACCCTAGCCCAAAATAGATTAACCCAACAAAAAAAATTTAGAATTTTCAATCCCTAGGTGCGCCGCACCGAGGGCCTTCTGACGTCCGCCGCTCCCCATGTGGCTCTGCCACCACGCCTCCACGCCTCTGGCACCACCTGCAAAACCAAGGTCTACACGCAACAGACAAGAAGCCAACGAAAAGAGGACAAACAGAGAAGACAAAACAAAAGCAAACAAAAAAAGAATCTGTAACTCGATTATAAAAACTCAGAGATAAATCCCTTGTAATTTTTTTTACGAACATCAGAAATCAAAGAAAAAATATTCTAGGTGATTTCCATTTTTAGTTTTTTTCTTTTATTTTATATACTTCTATTCTTTATTTATTTTTATTTTAAATTTCTTACAAACAAAAATAATAAAAAGAAGGGGAGAAAAGAAAACTTACCTGAACCCCGGGGTCGCGACGTTGGAGTGATAAACCGTAAAACTAACATATTTTAATCCCACATTTAGTATGCTTTTGGATGAATTATCCCTTATTTTATATAATTTGGTGCTCTTAATCCTTTCTTTTCATGTTATATACTCAGGAAAGCACCAGGGGATGAAAAGAACGTAAAACGGGCTTAAAACGGGACAAATGGGCCAAAGCATGAAATCGACACGGCCTGGACCAAAGATCACACGGCCGTGCCTCCTTAAAGATCTCGAACACGGCCTGGACCACGATTTACACGATCGTGCCTCATCAACGAAGTCCACACGGCCTGGCCACGATTCACATGGGCGTGTGCCATGGCCGTGTCCCTGCCGTGGCCAAGAGGAGTTTCACTCGGATTTGGATGCTTTGAGGCAAAGAAACACACTCCAAAGTCTAATTAAACCCCCAAATAGGAATTTCACTCAAATTAGGATACTTGGAGGCCAAGTAACACATCCCAAAGCCTATATAAACACCCTAGGGGGCAACTTATTCAGGGAGTTTGACAGAAACCCTCTGTCGAGGGGAGTCGACGGAGGCCCTAAGCCATCGTTTAGAGGCGTCTTGCTAGGCCAGAGAAGGCAGATTTGTGGGGATTCACTCAGGGATAGCCAGTTGATCCATCTCTAGAAGCCGGAATTCTACTCAAGACGGCGGATCTCCTCTTCAATTCCTTCAGGGAGTTTTAGGGATTTCTTATGTTTTGTTTTATCTTTTCTCTTGAGATGTTTTCTTATTTAGTTATGAACTAAATCCTTCAAATACCTGAAGGGGATGAAACCTATGATGAATCTTGTTATTATTTTCTAAATTATATGATAAATACTTATTTTGTTCTTAATTATGTGAGCTTAATCCAAATTTAATGTGCTTAGGTGGAGGAGGAATAGACCCTGCCTAAGAGTAGATCTAGCATAATTAAGCGGAGTTGATCGCACGTCTAGAGATAGGGTGACGATATTTTGCTGGATTAGGGTGAAACCTAATATGGGAGTCCATAGATCGATTTACTGCTATTCTAGGGGGTTATTATAAGAGAACGAGAGTTCCACTAATTAACTTAGGGTTAGACGTTATTCGCCTCGAGAGAGGGTTTAATATACGTTAGGGAGTCTTATGGATCAAACTAAGTAAATAAATCATATGGTTCAGCGATAGATAACAAGTGAAGTCTAGGTGGATTCTTCCTGAGGGTATCATCTAAATCAACTGAGTTTTTCTAAAGGTTATCTTCCCAATTTTAGTTTTTTTTTTCGTCTTTGTGTCCTTAGCTTAGTAGTTCGTTAATTTTAGATTAAAAGCAACTTCACTTATTTTAGGTTAAATAATAAAAAGAAAGTTAGTATTAGTACTTTTAGTTCCTTTGGGTTCGATAATCCGGTCTTGCCTAAGCTATACTCTGCTCGATATAGGTACACTTGCCTTTAATCGTTGTCGAGTTAGTTTCGAGTTCGATCGTTCTTTTATAAATTTTAAAGCTCTGATTCACAGCGATCAAGTTTTTGGTGCCGTTGCCGGGGAACTAAAATATTAAGAAAGCTCTATTTTTATTACTTTAGCCATTATTTTTATTTGTTTTATTTTTCGCAATTTATTTTATTTTTTGTTTTGTTTTCAAATTTTGCTAAATTCTCTTTCTTTCTTTTCCTAGCAGGTACCTCTAGTTTATGATTAGAAGGAACCCGAGAGGACCTTTAGTATACGACAGTGATATTGAAGCGATCGCTTGCAGGAATCGCCGAGAAATCAGGCGAGCCCTAAACTACACAGAAATAGAGGAAGAAGACAGATCCAATCCTACTGAAGGGATGGACGAAAATAACCCACCACCACAAGATGTGGGAGAAAATAATGCTCCTCGTACTATGTTTGATTATGCTAAACCTCATTTAACAGGAGCCGAATCAAGTATTGTTAGGCCTGCTATAGCCACTAATAATTTTGAATTAAAGCCTAACACTATTCAAATGATTCAACAGTTTTTTCAATTTGATGGTTTACAGGACAAAGATCCAAATACTCATATAGCCAACTTTTTAGAGTTCTGTGATACCTTTAAAATAAATGGCGTTTCTGATGATGCCATACGTCTTCGGTTATATCCCTTTTCATTAAGGAATAAAGCCAAATAGTGGTTAAACTCGTTACCACGAGGGTTAATCGCTACATGAGATCAAATGACTGAAAAATTCTTATTAAAATATTTCCCACCGGCCAAAATGGCCAAATTACGCAATGATATATCTTTTTTTGTGCAGATGGATTTAGAGACATTATACGATGCATGGGAGAGATATAAGGATCTCTTGAGAAAGTGTCCACACCATGGTTTACCCTTGTGGCTCCAAGTCCAAACTTTCTATAACGGTGTAAACCCCTCAACGAGGCAACTAGTCAACTCAGCCGCCGGTGGAACTCTGAATAATAAAACTCCTGAAGCAGCCTACGAATTTATAGAAGAGATGTCGCTGAATAACTATCAGTGGCAAGTTACAAGAACAAGGCCAACAAAAACAGCCGGAGTTTACAACCTCGACGCAGTAACCATGCTATCAAATCAGGTAAAGTTGATGAATAAAAAGCTTGATAGTTTGTGTTCTTCGCAGGTACATCCAATCATGCGGTGCGACGCAGGTGGAACTGTGGCGAATCCTGAGTACCCACCCTACCAACCGAGCACAGAGAGCGAACAAATGAACTATATAGGTAATAATTTCAGATCAAATAATAACCCTTATAGTAACACTTATAATCCAGGTTGGAGAAACCACCCAAATTTTTCGTGGGGAGGACAAGGAAATCAAGGAAATCAAAGACAACAGCCTCCTCAAAATTTCCAAAATTAGCCTTATCCACAAGAGGAGAAGCCGAACCTCGAAGAGATGTTGGCAAAATTCATGGCAGCCACTGAAGCCCGTTGCCAAAAAACTGAGACAACACTTATTGACCAACAAGCATCGATCAAAGCAATCGAGAATCAAGTAGGGGAAGTCACTAAGTCAGTGGGACAGCTTGCCAAACTAATGTCCGAACGACCACAAGGGCGTCTACCAAGCAACACTGAGATTAATCCAAAGGAGCAAATCCAAGCCATAACAGCTCAAGAAAGTGAAGGATTAGACGAACCCAGTCCAATACAAGGAAACGAGGTAGAAAAAGGTAAAGCTGAGGTAACACAAGAAAAGCCAAAACCGGTAATCAAGGAGTACCAACCTCGCATACCATATCCCGAAGCATTAAAGAAAGACCACACAGAGAAAGAAGTCGATGAACTCACACTTCGTGTAGACGATGAAACAATCACTCTTCAAGCTCTTGACTCAGCTAGGACATCGAGTAATAAAGGTACAAATGTTAATTCTATTGATAACTATTTGGTTCAACCTTCTTTACAGGAAGCATCACGAAATCACCTAGCTGAGCTAGATCTTAGACCTCGTACCCATAAATAAATAATTCATGAAGAGCTAAGGCTTCAAGTCGATGAATTAGACGAGTGCAAAACACACTTTAAAGAGAAACTAGGAATACACGAAGTGAAACCGAAGGAAACCCCAGATGAGCTGATAGGAACAACAAATCACTTCAAAATAGGGGATCAGGTATTGTTGAATAAGGAAGACCCTTGAATCACCAATTCAGACCTCAAGACAATCGAAGAAATCACTTTTGAGGTACTTAATGTCTTCCTATACGGCACAGTCGAGGTAAGTAATCCTAAATTCAACACTTTTGAGGTAAACACTACTCGACTTAAACTTTATATCCACAACCGAATTGATCGCATGAGAAAGGATTTTCACCTTCTCAAACCACCTTGACCATACGAATGAGAGGTAAATTCTAGCTTAAGACTATAAACGAGCGCTTCTCGAGAGGCAACCCGAGCACTAACCCCATTAACTTTTACATTTTTTTTTATTTTTTCTTATTTATTCTATTTTACCCTTTCTTTATAGTATCTAGCTTTAAACTAACCAAAAAGTACAGATTTCCAAGCCACACGGCCTAGCACATGGCCGTGGCCGTGGCCGTGTGGATGCCCCAGATCACCGTACTGACATGGCAGAGGTGGTACGAGTCAGAGAGAATCAAACCTTCGATGTCACGGACTCCAACCACCGCCCCACGGGCACCGACAGAATGCCACGGCCGTGCGACGCGACCGTGGACGACACTGACTTATCACCAACGAGCGTGGAAATCTGTAAAACGGGCGTGGGTGAACCAACACACCTAGACACACGGCCGTGCGAGGCGACCGTGTGAATCGACACGCCTAAGGAGCACGGGCGTGGAATGGTACCAGGTTTGAAAATCTATTTAAACCACCCACCCCTCCCTCTTCTCACTTATATTCCCACCCTTCTTCCTCCCTTACACCATTCTACACTCTTTATACTTTCTTTTCATTTTCCTTTTCTCTATACCCTTGAGCTAAACCAAAACAATGCCAAAGAAGCAGAAGAAGCCAAGCAAAGTCTCCTCAAAGGAGACCGATACATATAAGTTCATGCCGGCCGCTTCAATCATTAGACGAGCCAAGGATATTTGAGGCCATTTAGTTTTTATTTCGTTTTTATCTTCTCCTTTATTTTCCTTCTCTTTAACAATCTTATGCTCAATTTAGTTTATTTTATCTTAGTTTCTTGATTTTAGGTTCTAAAGGCTGCTAGGGAATCACGCCAATTCTGCCACCACCAGCACCTCCGCAGCCTTAGAGGTCACACCCACCTCGCGAACCATCCAACAATAAGGACCCCTCCGTCCATTCATCTTTTATTTTTAATTTATTTTACTTTCTGTTTACTTTCTCTTTATCTTCCTTGTCCTTAATTATATATTTAGTTTATTTTAATTACGTCTTAATAAATCCCTGGTTAATCCTGCATGAGCTACCCAATTTCTTAATCTAGCGCAGGATCGTCATCCAGACCGCCCCTCCAACTTATCTTTCACCACGACCACCTCCGACTCAAGGAATCCATCCAAAATTCAGGAAGTATTCTTTCTCTCCCCATCTTATGATTTTAACATTACATTTATATTATCTAATTTTGTACATTGAGGGCAATGTACATCTTAAGTGTGGGGGGTGAAATCTTATGTATGCCAAACTTTTTGCATTATTCTCAAAATCCTGAATTTAGTCTTGTTTTTAAGTAAATTTCTCATATTACTAATTAGGATGAAATTTCCATGATTTATGATTTTTATTGATATGTTTTAGATTAAGTCATTGATAATTGTGCATTGATAATTAAATTCTAAGATTACTAGAGAATCAAGCATGATAAATCTATTTTCCAGAAGTTAAAAATTTTCTAGGTTGTCGAACTGAGTTTAAATATTACTTTGAAGTTTGAAATTTACGAGGTTGACATCAAAATACCCATAATTTTTGTAAGTTTTTTAGCCTTATAGAGCATATATTCTTTTTCATGCTCACTTTTTGATTATGAGTGTGTCAACATTGATTTGTTATTCTAGAACTTGCATTGATTATACATGTCGAGACCACACTTTTTGATATTATATACAGAGATGATAAAGGCACCTAGGATTTAACCCACTTACTCCACTAAAAACCCACCTTCATAATTAATCCCTAGTGAACCCCTTTGATCCTAGCAACCCTTTTTATTGACTCACCCACTAATATTAACCCAAAACCCTTTGTATATTTGTTATCACCATTCCTTGACTCCCTTTTTGTCGAGATTTGATTTTGAGCAGTTGCCTAACTATGTTCTATATTTTAGTTGTTAAATTTCTTTATTATTACTTGATTTGTTCTTAAAAAAACAAAAAAAAGCGAATTATATTCATTATTAGTTTTTATTAGTTATGTGATTAAGTGAGCTTATACGTTTGAATTCCAAATATTGAAGAAGAAGCTCGTATTATTAGTTTCAAAGTTTCAATTCATGTAATTATTTATTTATCAGTTCATTTTTTCTAGTTAGGTAATTTGTCAATTCAGTCTCGATTCTAACCCTCTAATTCAGCCTTATTCCACACCTTTAACCCAAGCCCCGTTACAACCCTTTCAAAGACCTTTTGATTTGTGTTTCATCTCATATTTTAGTGGTGGAGATTTGATTCTCATGCAAGCCTATGGGATTAACTCTTCATGTTTGACTTTTGAGTGCCTAATTTTGAACCTTAAACACTTTGAGTGATTTGAGTGAATCTTTAAGTGAGGATGTCAATCCTTGTCGATTTTAAATCAGAGGTAATTGTTTAGATGAAGGGAAACGCATATGTTTTGTGCTACAAATGTATGACTTAGACTGTTTGAATCTTTAGGACTTTTTGAGTTGAATTATCCATGAATGAATATTCTCTGAATTATGATGAAACACTATTAATGACTATTATGAATTGAGGGAAGTTCGTTTTAATTATGAGTTGAGAATTTTGCTTGAGGACAAGCAAAAGCTTAAGTGTGGGGGTATTTGATAAACCGTAAAAGTAACATATTTTAATTCCACATTTAGTATGCTTTTGGATGAATTATCCCTTATTTTATATAATTTGGTGCTCTTAATCCTTTCTTTTCATTTTATATACTTAGGAAAGCACCAGGGGATGAAAAGAACGCAAAACGGGCTTAAAACAGGACAAATGGGCCAAAGCATGAAATCAACACGGCCTGGACCAAAGATCACATGGCCGTGCCTCCTTAAAGATCTCGAACACGGCCTGGACCACAATTTACACAGTCGTGCCTCATTAACGAAGTCCACACGGCCTGGCCACGATTCACACGGGCGTGTGCCATGGCCGTGTCCCTGCCGCGGCCAAGAGGAGTTTCACTCGGATTTGGATGCTTGGAGGCAAAGAAACACACTCCAAAGTCTAATTAAAAACCCAAATAGGAATTGTACTCAAATTAGGATACTTGGAGGCCAAGTAACATATCTCAAAGCCAATATAAACACCCTAGGGGGCAACTTATTCGGGGAGTTTGACAGAAACCCTCTGTCGAGGGGAGTCGACGGAGGCCCTAAGCCATCGTTTAGAGGCGTCTTGCTAGGCCAGAGAAGGCAGATTTGTGGGGATTCACTCAGGGATAGCCAGTTGATCCATCTCTAGAAGCCAGAATTCTACTCAAGACGGCGGATCTCCTCTTCAATTCCTTCAGGGAGTTTTAGGGATTTCTTATGTTTTGTTTTATCTTTTCTCTTGAGATGTTTTCTTATTTAGTTATGAACTAAATCCTTCAGATACCTGAAGGGGATAAAACCTATGATGAATCTTGTTATTATTTTCTAAATTATATGATAAATACTTATTTTGTTCTTAATTATATGAGCTTAATCCAAATTTAATGTGCTTAGGTGGAGGAGGAATAGACCCTGCCTAAGAGTAGATCTAGCATAATTAAGCGGAGTTGATCGCACGCCTAGAGATAGGGTGACGAGGTTTTGCTGGATTAGGGTGAAACCTAATATGGGAGTCCATAGATCGATTTACTGCTATTCTAGGGGGTTATTATAAGAGAACGAGAGTTCCACTAATTAACCTAGGGTTAGACGTTATTCGCCTCGAGAGAGGGTTTAATATACGTTAAGGAGTCTTACGGATCAAACTAAGTAAATAAATCATATGGTTCAGTGATAGATAACAAGTGAAGTCTAGGTGGATTCTTCCTGAGGGTATCATCTAAATCAACTGAGTTTTTCTAAAGGTTATCTCCCCAATTTTAGTTTTTTTTTCGTCTTTGTGTCCTTAGCTTAGTAGTTCGTTAATTTTAGATTAAAAGCAACTTCACTTATTTTAGGTTAAATAATAAAAAGAAAGTTAGTATTAGTACTTTTAGTTCCTTTGGGTTCGATAATCCGGTCTTGCCTAAGCTATACTACTGTTCAATAGGTACACTTGCCTTTAATCGTTGTCAGAGTTAGTTTCCAGGTTCGATCGTTCTTTTTATAAATTTTAAAGCTTTGATTCACAGCGATCACGGAGTCCCCTCTCCGTCGTCGGAACCAAACCCGAAACGGAGGAGGGGCTTTCTTCTCTCGGTTTTTTAGAGCGCCGAGGGTCTGGGTTTCAAACGTGGCTCAAAACAGGAGGCTAAAAGCCTACCTTTGCGCATCATTGGCCACCAGATGCGGTGGTGGTGTGACGGGCGGCCGGAGGAAGCCCAATCGATCGGGACAGAAATGTGGGGAGAGAATGCTGCTATTTTTTTTGTTTTTGAAGAAAGGGGGGTCTGAAATAAAAAAAAGGGTGAAAATTTGGGTTAAATACACCCCCCGAAACGGCAGCGTTTCGGTAGATTTCCCCAGGCGCTAAAACGGCGTCGTTTTAGGGGAACCCAAACCCGACCCGATCTTAAGGCCAGGATCCGCGTGTTTTCCCTCAAAAAGGGATATTTGCACGATAGGTCCCTCCCTTTTGCAACACCATTCGATCAGACCATTTTTCATTAGTTTTCTTTTTACAGATTTTTCCTTTTAACTTCGTTGGGTCTTCAATCGGGTCCTTGACCCACGGATGCGCATAAGGGCTTGGAATGTTTTCCCAATCAGTCCCTCTTTCTTTAAGCGCGTTCTATTTTGGTCCCTAACATCCCCTTTTTATTTATTTACAATTTAAACCCCGAATTTTAGTTCGATTTTAATCTCGTCCTTAATCCATCTAATTTATTCATTTTAAAAAAAAAAACTCTTTTATTATTATTTAATTTAAGTTTTCTTTTTCATATATTATTTGTTTTAAATTGTTTCACATATTATTTATTTAAATTTTTATACTATTTATTTTAAACTATTATATATTGTCTTTTAAATCTTTTATATATTATTTTTTAAAACGGTTTTATATGTTATTTTTTATTATTTATTTTAATCTGTCTTATTATTATTTATTTTAAGCTCACTATTTTCATTTTAAAATGTTGTACATTTTATTTATTTTATTTTAATTAACTTTATACTATTTATTTTTTTAATTGCTTATTCAATTCATTGGTCTTTGATTGTTAATGTTAGTATCTAAATGGTGCATATTGTGAGATTATTGCCATTGTGTGTATTCTAATTCGTTTATTTCGTACTTTTTGTATTATAGTTATTCACTCGTATAATGTTGTGTTCATGTATCATCGTTCTAGGCTCATCACTATATTTTCATTATATATCATCACCTCATGAATCTAGCCTCGTTACATTTATTCGATAATTCGTTTTATTCCAAACAAATAATGCATGCCGTTTAGTATTGTACTAGTTATTGTTTAAAAAGAACAATCTTCAAAAACAAAGGCAATATTTCGCGTTTCGGGAATTCGAGAAATCGTGCCCTAACTTACGGGATTTCGGTTTCTTGTTAAACTCAAATAGCTAAATATCCTTTTAAATTACAAAACACTAAGTTTCGAAAAATTTAAAGGCGAACTTGTTCTCGAGGGTTCAAATGTCACATCCTAACTTACGGGACGTGGCATTCTGTTATCTCGGGACGAATTGGCCCTTGAAGCTCGTTTCAATTCAATTCAAGCATTTTTAAAAAAATGAACATTGATAAAAAAAGGGATCGTATTTTAAAAATCATTTCGAATTTTCAATTTTTGACATTTAGACATTAATTAGTAGACTAGGTACCAATTTTGGGCGTATCGAGGGTGCTAATCCTTCCTCGTGCGTAATCGACTCCGGAACCCATTTTCTGTATTTCGTGGACCAAAAATCGTCGTTTTAGTAAATTTAAATTTTATTAAAATGATTGAATTACGAGGTGACCCGATCACACCTCATCAAAAACGATCGGTGGCGACTCCCGTTTTAATTTTCGTTTTCAAAACCAAAGTCGACCCTCTTTTCAAAAATGGTTTCGACAGCTTGGCGACTCCACTGGGGACGTCAATAAGAGAGTCAGGCCATAAATTGATTAATTTCTGCCTTTTGTCGAAATTTGAAAATCTGATTTGAATTCACGTTTTTTTGTTGCATCCGTCATTTTTTGTGGTCTTTATCATAATGTGCTAAGCCTGTTGATTTATCTTCGCATGTTGCATCGCATAGATCGGTCAATCTTACGCCTTTTAAGTGGGAGTGAGAAGCTATGCCTTCGTGAGGTTTTCACCTCCGCATGGGCTAGTGGACTACTTCCGGGATACATCCGTACCTATGTCTTCGTGAGATTTTCATCTCTGCATGGCCATAGGGAAATGTATCCCCCTGAACTGAACTCGGTCTATATGAACCTATAATGGGTGAAGATCGAGGAATCTGCTGGTTCAGTTACCTTTACTTTAGAATCGAACTGCATATAGTAAGCCTTAAGAGCTCGCCTTAGTTAGAACCACGCCAAATCCTAGCGGCCACCCAAGTAGGTGCTCCGTTTATTATCTATTTCCTCTGTACTGATGTGTTTTGTTTTGTTTTGTTTATGATTACATTGCATTGCATCATTGATCGCGTGTGTCACAGTCTTAAAATTTATAATGAGAATGATCGAGCCTAAAAAGTAACTATGACAATGATTAAGGCAAGTGTACCTATCGAACAGTAGTATAGCTTAGTGGCAAGACCGGATTGTCGAACCCAAAGGAACCGAAAGTACTACTACTAACTTTCTTTTTATTATTTAGCCTTAAAATTGAAGTGAATCGGTTTAATCTAGAAAATTAACTAACTACTAAGCTAAAGACGATGAGACAAAAATAATAAAATTAGGGAAATACTTGTGGGAAAAACCAATTGATTAAAATAATACCCAAGGAAGAATCCACCTAGACTTCACTTGTTATCTAACTCTGAACCAGACGATTTATTCATTTGACTGGATCCGTAAGATCCCCTAATGTGTATTAACCCCTCTCTCGAGGCGACTAACATCTAACCCTAGGTTGATTAATTGAAATTTCTTTCTAATTAAAACCCCTAGAATCGCATTAACTCGATCTATGGACTCCCATATTAGGTTTCACCCTAATCCGGCAAAATCTCGTCACCTTATCTCTAGGCGTGCGATCAAATCCACTTAATTATGCTAGATCTACTCTTAGGCAGGGACTTTTGCTCCTCCACCTAAGCACATCAAACTTGAATTAATATCCCAAAATATCAACACAAGAATTAAGAACACATAATTAAGAACAAATCAAATATTTATCATATAGTTCAAATAAGCGATAACAAGATTCATCTTAGGTTTCATCCCCTCGGTATTTGAGGATTTAGTTCATAATGATAATAGAATACATCTCAAAAGAAAAGATAAAACAAAACATAAGAAAAACTCTAAAACCCCCTGAAGGAATTGAAGAGAGATCCTCCGTCTTGAGTATAACTCCGGCTTCTTGAGATGAATCAACTGGCTTTCTTCAAGTAATTTCCACAATTCTGATCTTTCTGGCTCGGCTCCTTGGCCTAGCTGGACGCCCCCTGAAAGTTGGCCTCTAGGGTGTTTATATAGGCTTTTGGAATGTGTTTCTTTACCCTTAAGTATCCAAATCCGAGTAAAATTCCTCTCCTCCGCGGTAGGGACACGCCTTTGGCACACACCCGTGCGAATCGTGGCCAGGCCGTGTTCAGGTATGATTAGGGAGGCACGGCCGTGTTGCTTGGGCCCAGGCCGTGTTGATTTTGTGATTTGGCCTATTTGGTCTATTTTAAGCCTGTTTCTCGTTTTTTCATCCTCCGGTGCTTTCCTGAGTATAAAACATGAAAACAAAGGATTAAGATCACCAAATTACACAATTCAAGGCTTAAATCACCCAAAAGCATGCTAAATATGGGTTTAAAATATGTTACTATTTCAGTTTATCAAATAACCCCACACTTAAGCTTTTGCTTGTCCTCAAGCAAAATTCTCAACTTATGATTAAAACGAACTTTCTTGATTCATAATATTCATTGATAGTGTTTCATCATAATTCAAATATAATTTATACATGGATAATTCAACTCAAAGGGTCCTAAAGATTCAAACAATCTAAGTCATACATTTGTAGCACAAAACATAGGTGTTTCCCTTCATCTAAATAACTACCTCTGATTTAAAACCAACAAGAATTGACATCCTCACTAAAGATTCACTCAAATCACTCGAAGTGTTTAAGGTTCAGAATTAAGCACTCAAACGTCTAACATGAAGAGTTAATCCCATAGGCTTGCATGAAAATCAAATCTTCACCACTATAATATGAAATGATGCACAAATCAAAAGGTCTTTACAGGGTTGTAACGGGGCTTGGGTTAAGGTGTGGATATAGGCTGAATTAGAAGGTTAGAATCGAGATTGACCTGACAAATTACCTAATTAGAAACAATGAACTGATAATAAACAATTACATCAATTGAGAACTTGTAATAATAATACTATTACTAATACGAGCTTCTTTTTCAACCATTGAGATTTAAACATATAAGCTCACTTAATCACAGAACTAATAATGAATATACTTCGATTTTTTTGAGAACAAATCAGATATATATAATAATTGATGAATTTACTATCGAAATTAATAGGCAATTGATCAAATCAAATCTTGATATAAGGGTAGTCAAAAGGAATGGTGATAACAAAAACAAAGGGTTTTGGGATAATATTAGTGGGTGAGTCAATAAAAAGGGTTGTTAGGATCAACGGTGTTCACTAGGGGTTAATAAAATGGGTAGGCTTTTTTAGTGGAGTGAGTGGGTTAAAACCTAGGTGCCTTTATCATCTTAGTATATCAAATCAAAGGTGTGGTCTTGACATGTATAATCGATGCAAGTTCTAGAATAACAAATCAATATTGACACACACATAATTAATAAAGTGAGCAAGAAAAAGAATATATGCTCTATAAGGCTCAACATCTCACAAAAATTATGGCTTTTTGATGTCAACCTAGCAAATTTCAAACTTCAAGGTAATATTCAAATTCAGGTAGACAACCTAAAAAAAATTAATTTTGAAAAATAGACTTATCCTGTTTGATTCTCTAGTATCTTAAAGTTTAAATTATCAATGCACAATTATCAATGACTTAATCTAAAATATATCAATAAAAATCCTAAATCACAGGAAATTTCATTCTAATCATAATATGAGAAACTTACTTTAAGACAAGGCATAATTCAGGATTTGAGAATAATGCAAAAAGTTTGGCACTTTTAAGATTCACCCCCCCACACTTAAGATGTACATTGCCCTCAATGTACAAAGATAGATAGAAATTCATAAAAGATAGGGAGAAATGAAACTTCCTGAATTTGTATGGATTCCTTGCGTTGGAGGTGAAAGATAAGTTGGAGGAGGCGTCTCTAGTGGTGGTATGGTGGCCGTCCACAGTCTCTGCGCTAGATGAAGAAATTGGGTAGCTCGTGCGAAATGCTTGAAATAATAATAATTCAAACTATACTAATTATATATTTAAAGAAAAGCAAGCTAAAGTGAAGGAAAATAAAAAGTGAAATAAAATTAAAAGAAAAGATTAATGGACCGAAGAGTCCTTATTGTTGGATGGTTCGCGAGGTGGGTGTGATTTCTAAGGCTGTGGTGGAGTGGTGGTCGTGGTCGAGGTGTGATTCCCTAGCAGCCTGAAAAACCTAAATAAACGAATTTAGAATAATATAAACTAAGATAAGGAAAATAAAGAAGAAGAGAAAAGAAAATTAAAAACTAAATAGCCTCAAATGTCCTTGGCTTTTTGAGTGAATGAAGCAGCCTGCATGAACTTATATGGATCGGTCTCCCACAGGGAGACTGTGCTAGAATCCTTCCGCTTCTTCGGCATTTGGACTGCGTATCAAGACTTTGTATAAGGAAAAACAGAGAAAGAATGGAGGAGATAGGGGTTTTGAAGGTGAGAGGGGGAGAAGGAGGGGGGTTTAAATAGAATTTCAGGTCTGGTACGTCCCCACGCCCGTGTACTAGGGGCATGTTGTGTCACACGGCTGTCTTGCACGGTCGTGTTGTGCTTCGTTCGTTTCTCCCACGCCCATTTCGTGGTCACCACGCCCATGTTTGGTAAAACAGTGTCAACCACGGCCGTATCGCACGGTCGTGGTGTTCAGTCGGAGCCCGTGTGTCTTCCCTCAGTGTTGGCCACAGCCATATCACACGGTCGTGGCAATTTATAGTCGTCCGTGATCTGGGAATCTTTCGTCATTGGCTCGTACTACCTCTGCTATGTCAGTATGGAAGTCCGTAGTATCCACACGACCGTGTGCAAGGCCGTGTGGTCTGAAAATCTGCACTTTGGTTAGTTTAAAATTAAATGCTGAAAAGGAAAAATAAAAGTAAAAATAAAAATGTAAAAATTAATGGAGTTAGTGCTCGGGTTGCCTCCCGAGAAGCGCTCGTTTAAAGTCTTAAGCTAGACTTTCCTCTCATTCGCATAATCAGGGTGGTTTGAAAAGTTAAACATCTTTCCTCATGCTATCTGTCCTATTATTCGTGTATAATTCAAGTCGAGTAGCGTTTATTTTGAAAGTGCCAAATATAGGATTACTTATCTCGACTGTTCAGTATGGGAAAACCTTGATTACCTTAAAAGGGATTTCTTTGTTTGTATTAGGGTCAGGAGGAGATATTCGAGGGTCTGTTTTATCTAACAATACCTGGTCTCCTATTTTAAAGTGATTTGTCGTTCCTACGAGCTCCTCTGGTGGTTCCCTCGGTTTCTCTTCATGTACCCCTAGTGTTTCCTTGAAATGTGTCTTCCACTCGTCTAGTTCATCAACTTGATCCCTTCGATCCTCATGAGTTGTTTCTTTGTTGGCATTGGGTCTAGGATCGGGTTTAGTTGTGTTCTTTTGTGTTGCTTCCTGCAAAGAAGAGTTAACCGAATGGTTATCAATAGAATTTACTTTTTCACCTTGTTTTCTCGATGTTCTAACCAAATCGAGAGCCTGAATAGTGATTGTCTCGTCACCTACACAGTATGAGTTCACTGCGTCGACATCAATTTTAGTCCTGGCGAGTTGCTAAAAGGGCCTTCCTAGAATTAATGGGATACTATTGTCCTCATCCATGTCTAAAACAACAAAGTCTCTTTGGGAATACGAATTTATCAATCTTTACTAGCACATCTTCGATTATACCTCTAGGAATTCTAACAGCTTTATCACTAATTGAATGCTCATTCTAGTTTGTTTGGGTTTCCTAGACCAAGTTGTTTAAACATTTTATAAGGCACGACATTTATGCTTGCCCTAAATCACCTAACGCATTATCAATAGATAAACTACCAATTAAGCATGGAATTGTAAAACTCCTGGATCTTTTAATTTTTGTGGTAATTTATTTTGGAGAATTGTTGAGCACTTTGCGTTGAGTTCCACATGCGATTCCTGGTCTAGCTTTCGCTTGTTTGTCAAAAGCTTTTTTAAGAATTTCCTTGAATCTGGCATCTGCGAAAGAGCTTCAGGTAATGGTAAGTTAATATGTAATTTCTTTAAAAGTTTAAGAAACTTACCGAACTGTTCCTCTGTGTCGTCTTTCTTCATCGCCTCGGGGTATGGTATACGAGGTTGGTATTCTTTAATTACCGGTTTTGGCTTTTTACTTCCTTCCTCAACCTTACCTTCTTCTACCATATTCTCTTGCCTTAAATGAGGCTCATCTAACCCTACATTATCATGAGTTGATATGGCTTGAATCTGCTCCCTTGGGTTAGTTTCAGTGTTGCTTGGCAATCTACCTTGTGGTCGTTCCGTCAAGATCTTGGTGATTTGCCCAATTTGATCTTTGAGCTCTTGTGTCGATGCTTCTTGTTTTTCAAGTTTTGTTTCTATACTTTGGAAATGTGTTTCATTCTTTCGCTATATATTTTGTCAAGATCTCCTCAAGGTTCACTTCTTTTCTGTGGGTCTTCTTGCTGTGTTGGAAATTTGAAGGGTGTTGTTGTCTTTGATTTCCTTGACCACCCCATGAAAAATTGGGGTGGTTCTTCCAACCTGGATTGTAAGTATTGCTATAAGGGTTATTTTGATATCTGGAATTATTACTTACATAGTTCATTTGTTCGCCTTATATGCCATGTCCGTAGGATGGGTACTCAGGATTCGCCTCACCTCTACTTGTTTCGCCCTGCATAACGGGTTGTACCTGCAAGGAATTACACAAACCATCAAATTTTTTAGTTAACACGTCTACCTGATTCGATAGCATGGTTACTGCGTCGAGGTTGAAAACACCGGCAGCTTTCGTGGGCTTTGTCCTCGTGACTTGCCACTAATAGTTATTTAGGGACATCTCCTCTATAAATTCGTAAGCTGCTTTAGGTGTTTTATTATTCAGAGTTCCACCGGCTGCTGAATCGGTCAACTGCCTAGTTGAGGGGTTCACACCGTTGTAAAAGTTTAGACACAGCCAGCCAAAGGGTAATCCATGGTGTGGGCATCTTCTCAATAGATCTTTGTATCTCTCCCATGCATCGTAAAGTGTTTCTAAATCCATCTACACAAAAGAAGAGATATCATTCCTTAATTTGGCCGGTGAAAAATATTTTAATAAAAAAATTTTGGTCATTTGTTCCCATGTAGTAATTGATCCTCGGGGAAGAGAATGCAACCACTTTTTAGCTTTATTCCTCAAAGAAAAGGGAAATAACCGAAGTCGAATGGCATCATCAGAAACGCCATTAATTTTAAAAGTGTCGCAGAATTTCAGAAAATTCGCTAAGTGTGTGTTAGGATCCTCATCCTGCAAACCATCAAACTGAACGAACTGTTGTATCATCTGTATAGTGTTAGGTTTCAATTCAAAATTATTTGCAGTAATAGTAGGTCTAACAATACTAGATTCAGTACCAACTAAACTAGGCTTAGCATAATCATACATAGTTTGAGGAGCCTGATTTTCGGCCATCTCTGGAGGTAGCAGATTATTTTTAGCCATCTCTTCGGTGGTATTGATGATGTTTTCTTGCTCTTCTTCTGTGTATTGTAGACTTCGCCTAATTTCTCTCCGGTTTCTGTGAGCGAATGCTTCGATCTCACTATCGTAAATTAAAGGTCCTGTCGGGTTCCTTCTAGTCATAAACTAGAGGTACCTACAAGAAGTAAAAACTAAAATTTAGAAAGATAAAAATAGAAAACAAAATAAGAGTAAAATTGCAGAAAATAAAAATGGCTAAAGTAATAAAAATTGAGTGTTCTTAATATTTCAGTTCCCCGGCAACGGCGCCAAAAACTTGATCGCGTGTGTCACAGTCTTAAAATTTATAATGAGAATGATCGAGCCTAAAAACTAACTATGACAACGATTGAGGCAAGTGTACCTATCGAACAGTAGTATAGCTTAGTGGCAAGACCGGATTGTCGAACCCAAAGGAAACGAAAGTACTACTACTAACTTTCTTTTTATTATTTAGCCTTAAAATTGAAGTGAATCGGTTTAATCTAGAAAATTAACTAACTACTAAGCTAAAGACGATGAGACAAAAAGAATGAAATTAGGGAAATACTTGTGGGAAAAACCAATTGATTAAAACAATACCCAAGGAAGAATCCACCTAGACTTCACTTGTTATCTAACTCAAACCGCACGATTTATTCATTTGACTTGATCCGTAAGATTCCCTAATGTATATTAACCCCTCTCTCGAGGCGACTAACGTCTAACCCTAGGTTGCTTAATTGAAATTTCTTTCTAATTAAAACCCCTAGAATCGCATTAACTCGATCTATGGACTCCCATATTAGGTTTCACCCTAATCCAGCAAAATCTCATCACCCTATCTCTAGACGTGCGATCAACTCCACTTAATTATGCTAGATCTACTCTTAGGCAGGGATTTTTTCTCCTCCACCTAAGCACATCAAACTTGAATTAATATCCTAGAAATATCAACACAAGAATTAAGAACACATAATTAAGAACAAATCAAATATTTATCATATAGTTCAGCAAATGATAACAAGATTCATCTTAGGTTTCATCCCCCTCAGGTATTTGAGGGTTTAGTTCATAATGATAATAGAATACATCTCAAAAGAAAAGATGAAACAAAACATAAGAAAAACTCTAAAACCCCCTGAAGGAATTGAAGAGAGATCCTCCGTCTTGAGTATAACTCCAGCTTCTTGAGATGAATCAACTGGCTTTCTTTAAGTAATTTCCACAATTTTGATCTTTCTGGCTCGGCTCCTTGGCCTAGCTGGATGCCCCCTGAAAGTTGGCCTCTAGGGTGTTTATATAGGCTTTTGGAATGTGTTTCTTTACCCTTAAGTATCCAAATCCGAGTGAAATTCCTCTCCTCCACGACAGGGACACGCCCTTGGCACATGCCCGTGTGAATCGTGGCCAGGCCGTGTTCAGGTCTGATTAGGGAGGCACGGCTGTGTTGCTTGGCACAGGCCGTGTTGATTTCTTGATTTGGCCTATTTGGTCCATTTTAAGCCTATTTCTCGTTCTTTTCATCCTCCGGTGGTTTCCTGAGTATAAAACTTGAAAACAAAGGATTAGGAGCACCAAATTACACAATTCAAGGCTTAAATCACCCAAAAGCATGCTAAATGTGGGTTTAAAATATGTTACTATTTCGATTTATCAATCATCATATAAAAGAGGTGTTAATTCACATTCAATTACTAAATCGAGAGCTTGTCATGGAAAATGGATTTCTTGATAAAGTGAAATGTAATACAGCCATCTGAATATGGTCCGAGTAAACAACAAGAGAAGGCTGATAGTCCGTGGAGGGATACGCGACTTCACGTCATTGCTCGAAGATTCAAACCGACAAAGATTATTCGAGAACCGTCACGCCCGACATTCTTGAAGAAGCTAACGAGCATCGCGAGGATAAATGAGCAATGAGACGTGGCCCGGATCAAGCAAAAAGAGCCAGTAGAGACATCCAATGGAAGGTTCGCGAGATTTGACCTTACATCCGGATACGAAGAAAAGGATCAATGTCTTCACTTTGAATATTGGGGCAAGGTTGTATGTGTAATTATCCGCTTTATATAAAGAAATTTGTTTTCTAGTAAAGTTCTTCTAACAAAATTGAATCAGAATCAGCGCCTCTTTGTGCATTCATGCATCTGCATGGCATTACATCATATGCATTAAGTTTCATAAAAAGACCCTGATTAATTAAAATTATGATAGTTACCCTAGAAACCAACCAGAATCCACCGACTAAATATCGCTACAATATCCGCCGCAAAACGAAACCAATGGATCAGAGACTAAAAAGATTAGAACAGATGCAAAAAGATATGCAGGATCAAATGCAAGAACAATTGGCTAAAATGCAACAAGACATGAGGGATCTGATAAACCGTAAAAGTAACATATTTTAATCCCATATTTAGCATACTTTTGGATGAATTATCCCTTATTTTATGTAAAAAGGTGCTCTTAACCCTTTCTTTTAATGTTTTATACTCAGGAAAGCACTGGAGGATGAAAAGAACAAGAAACGGGCTTAAAACAAGCCAAATGGGCCAAAGCACGAAATCAACACGGCCTGGGCCCAAGACCACACGGTCGTGCTTCCTCAATAATCTCGAACACGGTCTAAGCCACGAAATACACGGCCATGCCTCATTAATGAAGTCCTAACACGGCCCAAAGATGATTCACACGGGCGTGTGCCACAGCCGTGTCCCTGCCACAGAAAAGAGCAATTTCAATCGGATTTGAATACTTAGGGGAAAAGAAACACATTCCAAAAGCCTATAAATACACCCTAAGTATAACCTAAAAGGGGGGAGTCGACGGGAGCCTAAAGCTACCGTCTAAGGGCATCTTTCTAGGCAAGAGAGGGTAGATTTGTGGAGATTCACTCGGGGATAGCCAGTTGATCCATCTCAAGAAGCCAGAATTATACTCAAGACGGAGGATCTCCTCTTCAATTCCTTCAGGGGGTTTTAGGGATTTCTTATGTTTTGTTTTATCTTTTCTTCTGAGATGTTTTCTTTTATTGTTATGAACTAAACCCTCAGATACCTGAGGGGGATGAAACTTAGATGAATCTTGTTATCGTTTGCTGAACTATATGATAAATATTTGATTTGTTCTTAATTATGTGTGCTTAATTCTTGTGTTGATATTTTGTGGATATTGATTCAAGTTGGATGTGCTTAGGTGGAGGAGAAAAAGTTCCTGCCTAAGAGTAGATCTAGCATAGTTAAGCAGAGTTGATCGCGCGCCTAGAGATAGGGTGACGAGGTGTTGCCGGATTAGGGTGAAACCTAATTTGGGAGTCCATAGATCGAGTTAATGCAATTCTAGGGGTTTTAATTAGAAAGAGATTTCAATTAATCAACCTAGGGTTAGACGTTATTCGCCTCGAGAGAGGGTTTAATATAAATTAGGGAATCCTACGGATCAAGTCAAATGAATAAATCGTCCGGTTCAGAGTTAGATAACAAGTGAAGTCTAGGTGGATTCTTCCCTGGGTGTCGTCTTAATTAATTGGTTTTTCCTCAAGTTATTTTCCCAATTTCATTCTTCTTTGTCTTAGAGTCTTTAGTTTAGTAGTTAATTAATTTATATTAAACAACCATTCGCTTAATTCTTAGGCTAAATAATAGAAAGAAAGTTAGTATTAGTACTTTTAGTTCCTTTGGGTTCGACAATCCGGTCTTGCCTTAACTATACTACTGTTCGATAGGTGCACTTGCCTCAATCGTTGTCATAGTTAGTTTTCAGGTTCGATCATTATCTTTATAAATTTAAAACTCTGACTTCACAGCGATCAAGTTTTTGGCGCCGTTGCCGGGGAACTAAAATATTAAGAACACTCTATTGTTATTACTTTAGTCATTTTTACTTTTTGCAATTCAAATTTTATTTCTTATTTTATTTGCTAATCTTTCTTCTTTTCTTACTTCTTCCTTCCAGGTACCTCTAGTTTATGACTAGAAGGAACCCGAGAGGACCTTTAGTATACGACAGTGATATTGAAGCTACCGCTCGTAGAAATTGCAGAGAAATTAGGCGAGCCCTAAATTACCAAGAAGAAGAGCGAGAAGACGAATCCAATCCTACTGAAGGGATGGATGAGAATAATCCACCACCACAAGATATGGCAGAAAATAATGCTCCATGTACTATGTATGATTATGCTAAACCTCATTTAACAGGAGTCGAATCTAGTATTGTTAGGCCTGCTATAGCTGCTAATAATTTTGAATTAAAGCCTAACACTATACAAATGATTCAACAATTTGTTCAATTTGATGGTTTGCAGGACGAATACCCAAACACTCATATAGCTAATTTTTTAGAGTTCTGTGATACCTTCAAAATAAATGGCGTTTCGATGATGCCATAAGGCTTGATTTTCCCTTTTCATTAAGGAATAAAGCCAAACAGTGGTTAAACTCGTTACCACGAGGGTCAATCACCACATGGGATCAAATGACCGAAAAAAATTTATTGAAATATTTCCCACCGGCCAAAACGGCCAAATTACGGAATGCTATCTCTTTTTTTGTGCAGATGGATTTAGAAACATTATATGACGCATGGGAGAGATACAAGGATCTCTTGAGAAGGTGTCCGCACCATGGTTTACCTTTGTGGCTCCAAGTCCAAACTTTCTATAACGGTGTAAACCCCTCAACGAGGCAACTAATTGATTCAAATTCGTCGGTGGAACCTGAACAACGAGAACACCAAGGCGACCTATGATTTTATTGAAGAGATGTCACTGAATAACTATCAGTGGCAGGTTACAAGGACAAAACCAACAAAATCAGCCGGAGTTTTCAACATCGATGCAGTAACCATGCTATCAACACAGGTAGAGATGATGAATAAAAAGCTTGATAGTTTGTGTTCTTCGCAGGTACATCCAATGTCTGCATGCGACCCAAGTGGAACTGTGGCGAATCCTGAGTACCCACCCTACCAACCGAGCACAGAAAGCGAACAGATGAACTATATAGGTAACAATTTTAGATCCAATAATAATCCTTATAGTAATAATTATAATCCAGGTTGGAGGAACCACCCAAATTTTTCATGGGGAGGACAAGGAAATCAAGGAAATCAAAGACAATAACCTCCTCAAAATTTCCAAAATTAGCCCTATCCACAGGAGAAGAAGCCAAACCTTGAAGAGATGCTGACAAAATTCATGGCAGCTACAGATAACCGTCTCCAAGACACTGAGACCACCCTTAAAAATCAACAGGCATCAATTAAAGGGATCGAGAGCCAATTCGGGGAACTCACTAAGACAGTTGGACAACTTACTAACACGGTTGGACAGCTTGCAAAGATAATTTCCAAACGACCGCAAGGGCGTCTACCAAGCAACACTGAGATCAACCCAAAGGAGCAAATCTAAGCCATATCAGCTCAAGAAAGTAAAGGGTTAGACGAGCCAAATTCAAGGCAAGAGGGTGAGGTCAAAGAAGGTAAGGTTGAGGTAAGTAATAATAAGCCAAAACCGGTAATCAAAGAGTACCAACCTCGCATACCATACCCTGAAACATTAATGAGAGACGATACAGAGGAACATTTCGGTAAGTTTCTTAAACTTTTAAAGAAATTATATATTAACTTACCGTTACTTGAAGCTCATTCACAGATGCCAGATTCTAGAAAATTTTTAAAAGAACTTTTGATGAACAAACGAAGGATAGACGAGGCATCACACGTGGAACTAAACGCAATATGCTCGGCAATCTTGCAAAATAAACTACCACGGAAATTAAAAGATCCAGGGAGTTTTACAATTCCATGCTTAATTGGTAGTTTATCTATTGATAATGCGTTAGCTGATCTAGGGGCAAGCATAAATGTCATGCCTTATAAATTGTTTAAACAACTAGGTCTAGGGAAACCCAAGCAAACTAGGATGAGCATTCAATTAGCTGATAAAACTGTTAGAATTCCTAGGGGTATAATCGAAGATGTACTCATAAAAGTTGAAAAATTCGTATTCCCAGTAGATTTTGTTGTCTTAGACATGGATGAGGACAATAGTATCCCCTTAATATTAGGAAGACCATTTTTAGCAACTGCCAGGACTAAAATTGATATTGATGCAGGAGAACTCATACTTCGTGTAGGTAACGAGACAGTCACTCTCAAAGCTCTTGATTCGGCTAGAACATCGAGTAATCAAGGTGAGAAAACAAATTCTATTGATAACCATTCGGTTAACCCTTCTTTTCAGGAAACACCAGGAAAGAATACAACTGAACCCGATTCTATACCATGTGCCAACAAAGAAATAACACACGAAGAACAAGGGATTCAGATTGATGATCTAGACGAGTGGAAGATGCACTTCAAGGAAAAATTAGGAATACACGAAGCAGAACCATAGCCACTCCACGAAGCAACCAAATTCAAAATCGGAGATCAAGTAATGATAGAAAAAACTGACCCTCGAATATCTCCCCCTGACCCTAACACAAACAAAGAAATACCGTTTAGGGTAATCAGTGTTTTTCCATACGAAACAGTCGAGGTAAGTAATCCTATTTTTGGTACTTTCAATATAAATGCATCTTGACTTAAATTCTATCATGATAATGAAACCGTTAGCATGAGGAAGGACTTTCAACTCCTCAAACCACCATGAACACACAAATGAGAGGAGAGTCTAGCTTAAGACTATAAACGAGCGCTTCTCGGGAAGCAACCCGAATACTAACCCCATTAACTTTTACATTTTTATTTTGTCTATTTTATCTTTTCTTTATAGTATCTAACTTTAAACTAACCAAAAGTACAGATTTGCAGGCCACACGGCCTTACACACGGTCGTGGCCATGGCCGTGTGGATGTACAGAATCGCCGTACTAACATGGCAGAGAGGGTACAAGTCAGAAAGAATCAAATCTTTGAGTCACGGACTCCAACCACCAACCCACGGGCACCGATAAAATGCCACGGCCGTGCGACGCGGCCGTAGACGACACTGACTTAGCACCAACAGGCGTGGCGACCTGAGCATGGGCGTGGGAGAAAAAAATGACGCCCACCACGGCCGTGCGATCCGGCCGTGTGACTTAGCACGCCCACAGTACACGGGCGTGGGGTTGTACCTGACTTGAAAATTCTATTTAAACCACACACCCCTCCCTCTTCTCACCCCCTTTGCAACTTTCACTCTTCTTCCTCCCTTGCACCCTTATACACCATACATCCTTAGCATTCTTCTCAACCCATTTGGCCATGTTGAAGAAACTGAAGGATCCTAGCTCAGTCTCCTTCATGGAGACCGATACATATAAGTTCATGTCGGCCGCTTCAATCGTTCGACGAGCCAAGGATATTTGAGGCCATTTAGTTTTTATTTTGTTTTTCTCTTTTGCTTCAATTTCCTTATCTTTACTTCTCTTCTGCTTAATTTAACTTATTTTATCTTAGTTTCTTAATTTTAGGTTCTAAAGGCTGCTAGGGAATCACGCCACGACCACCACCATATCCTCAGCCTTAGAAATCAAACCCAACAATAAGGACTCTACGGTCCATCCTTCTTTTCTTTTAATTTTAGTTTCATCATTATTTTTCTTCACTTTAGCTTACTTTTCTTTAATTATTTAATTAGTATAGTTCTAATTATTATTATATCCTGGCTAATCCTCCACGAGCTACCCAATTTCTTCATCTAGCGCAGGATCGTCATCCAGACCGACCCCTTCAACTTATCTTTCACCTCCGACTCAAGGAATCTACCCATAATTCAGGAAGTTTCACTTCTCTCCATATCTTTTGAATTTATACTTAATTGTCTATATATCTAACTTTGTACATTTAGGACAATGTACGTCTTAAGTGTGGGGGGTGAACAACCTAAAAAGGTGCCTAACTTTTTTCATTATTCTCAAAATTCAGAAATTAGGTGCCAAACTTTTTGCATTATTCTCAAATCCTGAATTATGTCTTGTTTCTTAAAGTAAATTTCTCATATTATCATTAGAATTAAATTTCTATGATTCATGATCTTTATTGATATGTTTTAGATTAAGTCATTGATAATTGTGCATTGATAATTAAATTCTAGGAATACTAAAGAATCAAGCATCATAAGTCTATTTTTCAGAAAGAAAAAATTTTTCTAAGTTGTCTACCTGAATTTGAATATTACTTTGAAGTTTGAAATTTACGAGGTTGATATCAAAATACCCATAATTTTTGTGAGATTTTGAGCCTTATAGAGCATAAATTCTTTTTCTTGCTCACTTTATTGATTATGAATGTGTCAACATTGATTTGTTATTCTAGAACTTGCATCGATCATACATGTCGAGACCACATCTTTGATTTGATATACAGAAATGATAAAGGCACCTAGGTTTTAACTCACTTACTCCACTAAAAAGCCTACCTTCATAATTAACCCCTAGTGAACCCTTTTTAATCCTAACAACCCTTTTTATTGACTCACCCACTAATTTTAACCCAGAAACCCTTTGTTTTTGTTATCACCATTCCTTTTGACTACCCTTATATCTAGATTTGATTTGATTAATAAGCCTAACTATGTTTTTTATTTTAGTAATTTATCCTTTGTTATTTATTTATGATTTGTTCTTAAAAAAATCAAAAGTATATTCATTATTCATTATTAGTTGTGATTAAATGAGCTTATACGTTTGAATTCCAAATATTGAAGAAGAAGCTTGTATTATTAGTATTATTAGCTTTCAGTTGATGTAATTACTTTTATTTAGTTCATTATTTCTGGTTAGGTAATTTTTCAATTCGATCTCGATTCTAACCCTCTAATTCAGCCTTTATCCACACCTTTAACCCAAGCCCCGTTACAACCCTATTAAAGACCTTTTGATTTGTGCATCATTTCATATTACAGTGGTGGAGATTTGATTTTCATGCAAGCCTATGGGATTAACTTTTCAGGTTTGACATTTGAGTGCTTAATTCTGAACCTTAAACACTTCGGGTGATTTGAGTGAATCTTTTGTGAGGATGTCAATCCTTGTAGGTTTTGGATCAGAGGTAATTATTTAGATGAGAGGAAACACCTATGTTTTGTGCTACAAATCTATGACTTATATGGTTTGAATCTTTAGGGCTCTTTGAGTTGAATTATCCATGTATAAATTATCTATGAATTATGATGAGACATGGTTGATAAGAATATTGAATTATGGAAAGTTCGTTTTAATTGTAAGTTGAGAATTTTGCTTGAGGACAAGCAAAAGCTTAAGTGTGGGGGTATTTGATAAACCGAAAAAGTAACATATTTTAATCCCATATTTAGCATACTTTTGGATGAATTATCCCTTATTTTATGTAAAAAGGTGCTCTTAATCCTTTCTTTTCATGTTTTATACTCAGGAAAGCACTGGAGGATGAAAAGAACAAGAAACGAGCTTAAAACGAGCCAAATGGGCCAAAGCACGAAATCGACACGGCCTGGGCCCAAGACCATACGGCCGTGCTTCCTCAATAATCTCGAACACGGTCTAAGCCACGAAATACACGGTCGTGCCTCATTAATGAAGTCTGAACACGGCCCAATGACGATTCACACAGGCGTGTGCCATGGCCGTGTCCTTGCCGCATAAAAGAGCAATTTCAATCGGATTTGAATACTTAGGGGCAAAGAAACACATTCCAAAAGCCTATAAATACACCCTAAGTATAACCTAAAAGGGGGGAGTCGACGGGAGCCTAAAGCTACCGTCTAAGGGCGTCTTGCTAGGCCAGAGAGGGTAGATTTGTGGAGATTCACTCGGGGATAGCCAGTTGATTCATCTCAAGAAGCCAGAATTATACTCAAGACGAAGGATCTCTTCTTCAATTCCTTCAGGGGGTTTTAGGGATTTCTTATGTTTTGTTTTATCTTTTCTTCTGAGATGTTTTCTTTTATTGTTATGAACTAAACCCTCAGATACCTGAGGGGGATGAAACTTAGATGAATCTTGTTATCGTTTGCTGAACTATATGATAAATATTTGATTTGTTCTTAATTATGTGTGCTTAATTCTTGTGTTGATATTTCGCAGATTTTGATTCAAGTTGGATGTGCTTAGGTGGAGGAGCAAAAGTCCCTGCCTAAGAGTAGATCTAGCATAGTTAAGCGGAGTTGATCGCGCGCCTAGAGATAGGGTGACGAGGCGTTGCCGGATTAGGGTGAAACCTAATATGGGAGTCCATAGATCGAGTTAATGCAGTTCTAGGGGTTTTAATTAGAAAGAGATTTCAATTAATCAACCTAGGGTTAAACGTTATTCGCCTCGAGAGAGGGTTTAATATAAATTAGGGAATCCTACGGATCAAGTCAAATAAATAAATTGTCTGGTTCAGGGTTAGATAACAAGTGAAGTCTAGGTGGATTCTTCCTTGGGTGCCGTCTTAATTAATTGGTTTTTCCTCAAGTTATTTTCCCAATTTCATTCTTCTTTGTCTTAGAGTCTTTATTTTAGTAGTTAATTAATTTAGATTAAACAACCATTCGCTTAATTCTTAGGCTAAATAATAGAAAGAAAGTTAGTATTAATACTTTTAGTTCCTTTGGGTTCGACAATCCGGTCTTGCCTTAACTATACTACTGTTCGATAGGTGCACTTGCCTCAATCGTTGTCATAGTTAGTTTCCAGGTTCGATCATTATCTTTATAAATTTAAAACTCTGACTTCACAACAATCAGGATCAAATGCTGGAATCCCAAAGAAATATGATGAACCAATTGGCCCATCTATTGGCCGGAGGTCTCGATAAAGGAAAGAGCCATGTGACCAATCCTGGTGATGACAATGAAGAACCTCCCTATCCTCCAGGTTTTACCCCAACGAACAACCAAACGCAACTGGATGCATACCCACAAAGGTACCACACCATCGAGTCCCAGCACCAAGTCGGGTGCATCGATGATCGATGAATTTTCCAACGGGCTCGGGTCCTAACCCAGGGGATAATCCAACTAATCCCATTGTCCCGGATCTTGATGAAGTGGCAGAAATGGAGAAAGTGAGAGTGGATCTGCCAAAACAACTTGAAGAATGCTGTAGATGGCTGGAAGAGAAGTTTAAGGCAATGGAGATTGCTGACTACCATTGCGGGATTGATGCTAAAGACCTAAGTTTGGTCCCGGATCTGGTGCTCCCGCCGAAATTCAAAGCTCCAGAATTTGAAAAGTACAACGGGGCTAGCTGCCCTGAAGCTCACATCACAATGTTCTATCGAAGGATGACAGGATACGTCAACAATGATCAGCTATTAATACATTGTTTCCAAGACAGTCTGATCGGGTCCGCAGCCAAATGGTACAACCAGTTAAGCCGTGCTCAAATCGGTTCATGAAAGGACTTGGCACAAGTTTTTATGAAACAATATGGCCACATGACAGACATAGCACCCGACAGATTCACACTGCAAAACATGGAAAAGAAGCCAAGTGAGAGCTTCAAGCAGTATGCCCAACGATGGAGGGAGATAGTGACGCAAGTCCAGCTACCCCTCCTAGAAAAAGAAACCACAATGTTTTTTTATCAACACTTTAAAGACCCCATTCATCACTCACATGCTGGGAAGTGCCACAAAAAGTTTTGCGGACATAGTGATGACTGGTGAGATGATAGAAAACGCGATAAGATGCGAGAGGATTGAAGCAGGAGAAAGCACCAAAAGGTCAGCCCTGAAAAACAAGGAAAATAAAATAAATATCTTGAGCATGCATTCTAAATCAGTCACCGTAGGCCAACCGAGAGCTGTAACCACTAGTTATCAAGGCTCTTCAAGGCAGAAATCCAACTCAAGGCCAAATACAGAAAGGCTCCAGTTCACACCCATCCTGATGACATACAAGAAGCTCTATCAAAATCTATTTGATGCGCATGTAGTGTCTCCTTACTACCCAAAACCAATGCAGCTCCCATACCCCAAATGGTATGACGCAAAAGCCCAATGTGAGTATCATGCAGGGATTATAGGGCATTCAATAGAAAACTGCCTTGCTTTCAAGAAGTTTGTCGAAAGGTTCATTGAAATGGGAATTGTGAAGTTCAACGATTCTTCAGAACCTGATCGCTCTGACAAAGTAATAAATACGATAGTTGAAAGTGGGGGCAAAAGAGTTGCGATGCCTTGAATAAGACAAGAGCCCGGAAGGAATATCGGGGAATCTGAATGACATATCCGAGGAGGGAACTGGGGAATAAAAGTTTCTAAGCCCTTACATACTTGGGAGAGTTTTGAACAATGGGACTGTGGAAGAGATCCCTGTGTTTTTAGAACTAATTTTGAGTAATATTCAAAACACGCTTGTTGCCTTAAGCCTAGAGGCAATAAGAGTCCTTTTGTGAAATAGGCTTATGTCCAAAATCTTTATTTCAATAAAATGCATCTTTTGAGCAAGTATTCTTTTCTTTTTTTTCTTTTTTTCCATTCCATACTATGAATTCTTTTATTCTATGAGCTCTCTATCAAATATTCTTTTATTCTTCATCCATGATCATACCATACAAATAATCATTCTTAGATTCATTTAAATCTTTCTTCGTACCTACAATAGGTACCCAGATATCAACGACATGAGCGACGTTGCTACTGACCCAGAGTCTCCTTTCGAATAGGATATATGTCTAGATGGATCTCAGGACTTTAAAGATGACAGAGATTGTATCTTATCTACCTGATTCGTTAATAATGGTAGAACAAGATGAAAAATAGATCCTACCTTACAAAGGGTCAATAGACATTGCAAGCCTAGGAAGGAGAGCCTAGCTCACCACAGAAACAAGGCGAGACATCATTTTAAAGATGTTTTCGCACGATCATATCAAGACACGCCTGGGCTATTGAGACCTGGGTATGCTGTTAAGGCTAAGGAAATCCTAGAAGAGGTCCATAAGGGTATTTGAAAATCACATGCTAATAATTTTACGATAACCGAGCTAATCATGAGATTTAGATTCTGCTAGTCCATCATAGAAAGGGATTACATCAGTTATGCCGTAAATGCCAAATTTATGAAGACAAGATTCATGTACCTCTTTCATTTTTTCATAAACCTTATCTATGTGGGGCATGGAGTTTATTGGGACGATCTCGTCGGAAGCTTCTAGCAGGCATTAATTATTTCGCTAAGAGGGTGGAAGTAGCTTCGTAGGCCAATATTACAAAGTCGATAGTTATCAAAACAAAAAAGAGAAAAAGAAAGAAAGAATACCGACAAAAAAAAGTCAAAAAGATCACATTTAATCGCACAATGTCAAAAGTTTGCGGTCTATTCGAAGATCAGGTGCCACATCACAGTGCAGCAAAGGCAGCCAGAGAGGAAAAACAAAAGTAAAAAAATAAAAAAACAAAAAAAAATAAAAGCAATAAAACAAGGATCATTAGGAAGATGACCTAGACTTGTAAGGTTTGGCATAAAGAAGTTACATTTACCCTCTATGCTTATCAAACATTGGCCAAGACCTTCGCTGGGGCAATGCCTTAGTTTGTGGAATAAAAGCGTTTTGTCTATTGAAGTCGACGTTCTTTTTTTCGAGTCTTGTTAGAACTGAATTTGGAAGAGGTAGAATGGATTTAATCCCGATATGATCAGTTGAATTTGAAGAGAAAATGTTAAAAGCTACCTGTCACGGTCAGATGATACGAGCTTACAACAAAAAGGTTCGCCCTAGAAAATTTCATGATAGGGCTTTGAAGAAGATTTTTCCCATGCAAAAGGGACTTCAGAAGAAAGTGGATGCCAAACTGGGAAGGACCTTATGCAGCAAAGAAGGCCTGTTCTAGGGAAGGATGGATATTGACCGAGATGGATGACAAGGACCTGCCTAATCCGGTGAATTCAGATTCAATAAAAAGTTTTCCAAAAAAAACAAAAAAAAACAAAAAAGAAAAACAAAAAGAAGAAGAAAAAAGAAAAAGAAAAGGGAGAGGTTAAGGCCAAAACCCACAAAAGGGCGCCTTGAGACCAAAGGGGATTTGAGTTGAAAACCCAAAAAGGGCTGCTCAAATTTGGATCAAAGTGGGGCATGCAATGGTCTTGCTACGCCTGAATTAACAATGAAGAAGTATGCTACGTCTTGGGGCATCGACAAGGTATTCCGGATCCCTTAAACGTATATTGAGCTCAAAATGGTCCTCAAGAGGTTCGTACAGAGAAGCTTAGGCTGCGGGGCACCTAGTTTTCATCTTACCCATATTGAATTTGCTATTTTTGATTACTTTATTCTTTTCAAGATACGCTCCCAATAAATTTCATTTGTTATCTTGATTAATTCATTCTCATTTTTTGTTTTTTCAAAATTGGATATCCTGATTAATTTATTCATTTCAAGCTTTGCTCTCAATTAATTTCCTTCCGGTCCATTGTTATGATCTTTTTCAAGCATTTTGCATTGAAATAATGATTAGTGGACTAATAATACTTTCATAAAAGGAGTTTCGCATATTACTTTGGAAGCTTCTAAATAATACAAGAACCTGAAATAGGATTGTTGTTTAGAACTCACCAAGCCTAAGGTTTGGAAATATTGGAGAAAGATGATTATCCCTTTGGACTTTTTATTGGTTGAACAAAAAGACAAGACATTTCATCGGTGATACAACCTCGACAAGTAACGAGCAATGACAACCCAAACATTAAAAAGGGATCATTCTCATGCATTCATATAAATATCATTCATACACATCCAATTAGGAGCATTTGATTCATTTCAATCATAGCATCCTAATCATTTGGCATAAGCATAGATACATGAAACCGATTCTACAGATCATGTCCCGAGAGGATGGTGTAGCAACATCGGTGAATTCACAGATCTTATCTCCATGAGGTAGCAATGGAGCAGATTGAAGACGGCGAATCTTATCTCTATGAAGCAGCAGAGTAGATTTAAGCCATCAGCCTTATCTCCCTGAAGCGGCAGTGGAGTAGACTGAAGATTACAGATCTTGTCTCCCTAAGCAATAGTGGAGCAGATTGAAGACGGCAAATCTTATCTCCATAAAGTAGCGGAGTAGATTTAAGCCATCAGCCTTATCTCCCTAAAGCGGCAGTGGAGTAGACTGAAGATTATAGATCTCGTCTCCCTAAGCAGTAGTGGAGCAGATTGAAAACGACGAATCTTATCTTCATGATGCAGCGGAGTAGATTTAAGCCACCAACCTCGTCTCCTTGAAGATACAGCGGAGCAGGTTGAAATTATCAGTTTTCATTTCCTTAAAGTTTCAATAGAGAAGATCGAAGCTACAAATCTCTTCTCCCTGAACTCTTATCCCTTTGAGGTTCCAACGGAGTAGGTCGAAGCTAAAAATCCCTTCTGCCTGAAATCCTCATTTCCTTAAAGTTTCAGTAGAGAAGATCGAAGCTACAAATCTTTTCTCCCTGAATTCTTATCCCTTTGAGGTTCCAACGGAGTAGGTAGAAGCTACAAATCCCTTCTCCCTGAAATCCTCATTTCCTTGAAGTTTCAGTAAAGAAGATCGAAGCTACAAATCTCTTCTCTCTGAATTCTTATATCCTTGAAGTTCCAATAGAGAAGATCGAAGCTACAAATCTCTTCTCCCTGATTTATTGTCTCGTTGAAACTTCAATAGAGTAGGTTGAAGCTACAAATCCCTTCTCCCTAAAATTACATTGAGGATCAATTATCATCTCCTTGAAGTTCCAGCGGAGTAGGTCGAAGCTACGAATCCCTTCCCCTTGAGATTACATTGGAGCCACAATTCTTACTTCTTTGAAGTTTTAGAGGAGTAGATCGAAGCTACAAATCTCTTCTCCCTGAAATTACATTGGAGCGAATAAAGCCACAAACCTTATCTCCCTAAAGTTGCAGTAGAGCAGGTTGAAGTTAAAGTCTTATCTCCTTGAAGTTGCAGTGGAGCAGACTGAAGATAGCAAATCTTATTTCCCTGAAGTTGCAGTGGAACAGATTGAAGCTATAAATTATAGATCTTATCTCTTTGAAGTTGCAGTAGAGTAGATCATAGCAAACCTTGTCTCCCTGAAGTTGCAGTGGAGCTAACTGAAGATAGCAAATCTTATTTCCCTGAAGTTGCAGTGGAACAGATTAAAGCTACAAATTACGGCGGATCTTACCTTCCTGAAGTTGCAGTGAAGTAGATCGAAGCCCCCAGCCTTATCTTCCTGAAGTTGCAAAGAAGCAGGTTGAAATTTCCAATTCTTATTTCCTCGAAGTTCCAGCAGAGTAGATCGAAGCTACAAAATATATTCTCCCTGAAATTACGTTCGAGCGAATTGAAGCACCAATTCCTATATTTTTGAAGTTGCAGTGGGTCAAAGCGTGGTTACTTGAAGAAGAAGAAAAGAAGCGCCGAGATTCGGCAAGACCGGGCAAAATTGGTCTTTCTTAAAAGTCTTTGCTCTGTTCTCGTTACACGACAACGAGCAAATAGTGGCAGCTGTACAAGCCCAATTTACCCGGGCCCAGTCAAAACCAAACCAAAATAAAAAAAACAAATAAAACAAGCCCAAACCCTAGCCCAAAACAGATTAACCCAACAAAAAAATTTTCAGAATTTTCAAACCCTAGGTGCGCCGCACCTAGGGCCTTCTGACGTCTGCCGCTCCCCACGTGCCTCTGCCACCACGCCTCCACGCCTCTGGCACCACCTGCAAAACCAAGGTCTACACGCAACAGACAAGAAGCCAACGACAAGAGGACAAACAGAGAAGACGAAACAAAAGCAAACAAAAAACGAATCTGTAACTCGGTTATAAAAACCGAGATAAATCCCTTGTAATTTTTTTTATGAACATCAGAAATCAAAGAACAAATATTCTAGGTGATTTCCGTTTTTAGTTTTTTTTCTTTTATTTTATATACTGCTATTCTTTATTTATTTTTATTTTAAATTTATTACAAACAAAAATAATAAAAAGAAGGGGAGAAAAGAAAACTTACCTGAACCCCGGGGTCGCGACGTCGGAGTCCCCTCTCCGTTGTCGGAACCAAACCCGAAACGGAAGAGGGGCTTTCTTCTCTCGGTTTTTTAGGGCGCCGAGGGTCTAGGTTTCAAACGTGGCTCAAAACAAGAGGCTAAAAGCCTACCTTTACGTATCGTCGGCCACCAGATACGGTGGTGGTGCGACGGGCGGCCGGAGGAAGCCCAATCGATCGGGACAGAAATGGGGGAGAGAATGCTACTATTTTTTTGGTTTTTGAAGAAAGGGGGGTCTGAAATGAAAAAAAAAAAGGTGAAATTTTGGGTTAAATACACCCCCCGAAACGGCAGCGTTTCGGTATATTCCCCCAAGCGCCAAAACGGCATCGTTTTGGGGGAACCCGAACCCGACTCGATCTTAAGGCCAGGATCCGCGTGTTTTCCCTCAAAAAGGGATATTTGCGCGATGGGTCCCTCCCTTTTGCAGCACCATTCGATCAGACCATTTTTCGCTAGTTTCCTTTTTACAAATTTTTCCTTTTAATTTCGTTGGGTTTTCAATCGGGTCCTTGACCCATGGATGCGCATAAGGGCTGGGAATATTTTCCCAATCAGTCCCTCTTTCTTTAAGCACGTTCTATTTTGGTCCCTAACAACCCCTTTTTATTTATTTACAATTTAAAACCCGAATTTTAGTTCGATTTTAATCTCGTCCTTAATCCATCTAATTTATTAATTTAAAAAAAACTATTTTATTATTATTTAATTTAAGTTTTCTTTTTCATATATTATTTGTTTTAAAGTGTTTTACATATTATTTATTTAAATTTTTATACTATTTATTTTAAACTATTATATATTGTCTTTTAAATCTTTTATATATTATTTTTTAAACGGTTTTATATGTTATTTTTTATTATTATTTATTTTAAGCTCACTATTTTCATTTTAAAATGTTGTACATTTTATTTATTTTATTTTAATTAACTTTATACTATTTATTTTTTTAATTGCTTATTCAATTCATTGGTCTTTGATTGTTAATGTTAGTATTTAAATGGTGCATATTGTGAGATTATTGCCATTGTGTGTATTCTAATTCGTTTATTTCGTACTTTTTGTATTATAGTTATTCACTCGTATAATATTGTGTTCATGTATCATTGTTCTAGGCTCATCACTATATTTTCATTATATATCATCGCCTCATGAATCTAGCCTCGTTACATTTATTCGATAATTCGTTTTATTCCAAACAAATAATGTATGTCGTTTAGTATTGTACTAGTTATTGTTTAAAAAGAAAAATCTTCAAAAACAAAGGCAATATTTCGCGTTTCGGGAATTTGAGAAATCGTGCCCTAACTTACGGGATTTTGATTTCTTGTTAAACTCAAATAGCTAAATATCCTTTTAAATTACAAAACACTAAGTTTCGAAAAATTTAAAGGCGAACTTGTTCTCGAGGGTTAGAATGTCACATCCTAACTTACGGGACGTGGCATTCTGTTATCTAGGGACGAATTGGCCCTTGAAGCTCGTTTCAATTCAATTCAAGCATTTTTAAAAAAATGAACATTGATAAAAAAGGGATCGTATTTTAAAAATCATTTTGAATTTTTAATTTTCGACATTTAGACATTAATTAGTCGACTAGGTACCAATTTTGGGCGTATCGAGGGTGCTAATCCTTCCTCGTGCGTAACCGACTCCCGAACCCGTTTTCTGTATTTCGTGGACCAAAAATCGTTGTTTTAGTAAATTTAAATTTTATTAAAATGATTGAATTACGAGGTGACCCGATCACACCTCATCAAAAAGAATCGGTGGCGACTCCCGTTTTAATTTTTGTTTTCAAAACCAAAGTCGACCCTCTTTTCAAAAATGGTTTCGACAACCATGTTTACTTTTCATCAACCATGTAATGCTTATGAGAGGATATCATTTACCCATGTCTCGAGCTATGAATTCCACTGTTGTGAATGACTCTACATATTGCATAAGTCGTACACCCAATGCACCAACTTTTGATTCCTTATCTATTCAAATTTAGGCTTTTACTTACATCAAAGTTTACGAGTCACGCATACATAGTTCATCATCCACTCAGGATTTAGGTATGTCAAACTATGAATGTCACAAGTGAAAAAATCCATAAACGAATTTAAGATCTATTTTGCTTAGGTCTTGTCCGATGTATTATTAGTCCAGTCAGTCATATTTATGTCTCTATCTTCTAGGAGCCATCCGCTCTGATGCCCAAGACAAGACATCTCTCCAATTGGACTTCATAGACAACATATTAGCCTTTCAATCAGTTTGTTCATTTTCAATTAGATTAATAACATTTTTAGGTTCGTCTAATAATACAAGCTGTCTTTCCATACTACGATTCAACCACGTAATACCACGTAGTATTAGTTTAAACAATAGACAACCAATGAACAACATTTGTTTCTATTTTGCTTTGCGTGCAAAAATCATTTGAGGACAATAATATAAAGTATATTATTTGTAATAAATGAAATTGTTTTATTAAACAACCTGTTCGAAAAAATTACAAGTTTACGTACGAATATACTACACTCAGGACACCAGATCCAATAATGCATATCAACAAATACAACCAATAGGTTAGTTCACTTACATATCAAGAACTTATAACACAAAACATATATATACAACAATTCCATTTAATACCATGTACCATCCAATTCATATTCAACTTGAAAGTATATGTAATTCAATTCATGTTCAAATCATGTCAACAATTTCATTTCCATTAGATTACCATTTTCAAAAAAAAAAAAAAACTTAGTAAAACAAACTCGGATGCACGGGACTGTATTGCTCAAACAAGTTGATATTTATGAATTTGCTCACACAAGTTGACATCGTATCGAGGTTACTAGTCCATGATAAACCAACGATACATATAAATGGAGAATCTGCAACAAATGTTGGATCTCATATAACCATGTAAATCCCTGATCGTTTTCATATTTGACTCTAATGACATGTCATACGTATCCTAATCCTTCACTAAGTTCACACGATATTATTATTGTGATCATATCATTTCAATCCCTGTAAAAATATATACATGTCATACCAATCTTATAAACATTTCATTTACATTTTGGTACCTTGTACCTATTCATAAATATCATATTTTTCATACTTTGCAATTTAGTCCAATTGATGCCACAATTACCAAATTCACATTTATATAAACTAATAAGCAAAATAATTACAATTCAATTATAACATGAAACAAACAGTAAGTTCCTTATGAACTTACTTATGAACTTACTTAGAAAAACAACAAACAAACAAGTCTTTAATGATTAATCAGCAATTTTGTCTTTTTCCCAATTATCTTCGATTTGATTCAATTTTCAATCTATACAATAATTTGGTTCAATTCATCAATTACAAACATTTTATAACATCTTATTAAATGCATGAATCAGTTAAATTTCATTTTTTGAATGTCCCTAAAGTTTTGCATTTTATTCAATTTAGTCCCTAAAATCGAAATTGTCATAACTTTCAATTTTGAGCTTTCCAAAACTGATATCAATTAAATCTTTTTAGGACCCTCTACTATATAAAATTATAGAAATTTCACATCAAATATTCAACTTATACATTTTAGTCCTTTTTGCAAACACTAGAAATTTACACTTTACAATCTAATCTTTTTTTCACATCAAAGCTTAAAATCTATCAATTTAACACCAATTTCTTTAAGAAATCATCAATAGAAACATTCAAAAACTTTAACAGTTTTACAAATTGGCACATGGGCTAGCTAAATTAAGCTTCCATGACCTCAAAAACATAAAAATTACAACAAAAAAAAAAGAGACTTAATTACACTAACCAATTGAGGATCGAAAGTTGAAACCCCTTATGGCCGATTCTTCTTTTTTTCATCTTGAGTTTTCAGTGGTGAAGAAATGAGAAAGATGAATTCTCTTTCTTTCCACTTTTAATTTGTTTGTTTAATTTATTTATTTTATACATTTAATTTTTATTATAAATTTTAATAACATAAATATACCAAACGTCACCTTCTGTACACTATAATGTATTCAATATGGATTATTTGCCATTTTAGACCTTGGGTTAATTGCAAAATAAGCCCTTAAGTCTTTAATCAATTAAAAACCTATAGTGATAAACTTTTACAATTTAGTCCATACACCTTAATTAACTATTAATTCAACAAAATTAAAGGACAAAAAATTAATAAAACTTAACATTAATCTCATAAATATTGCGGAAATGAGATTCTAAAATTTTTGTTTTCGACACCACTGAAAATCGGGCTATTATAAAGTCTCCTTCTCAGTCACAACCATCTTCTACTTCTTAACCTTAGGTGGAGGAGGTGGAATGGATTTAGCTTTTCCCTTCCATTTCTTCTTGGAAGCAACGATCTTGGCTTTAAGTTTGGATAGAGGTTCAACATCCTCTAAATCATCTTCTCGTTCAAAATGAGAAGGATAGTAAAATACTCTCACTTGTGGCAGGTCATTGGCCATATTTGGTATCAATGGCCATATTTGGTCCAACAACTTCTTTCTCTTTTGTAGCATCTTCTTCATACACATCTTCTTCTAGAAGAATAGACTCAATTGCAGGTTTTTTTAACTAGTAAGTGCATCAATAGGAACTTCCCTTGTAATTTTACCAACAAGATCATCAATAGAAAAATCTTTATCTCTTTTAGCGCTTGAAGAAAAATAAAAGAATGCCTATTTATACACAAACTGTGAGGTGTGCCTCACATTTATCGAACACGTTGCAAGCACCTTAAACGATAATTGATGAGCAATCAAAGAAGGGCCAAAATAGGCCCGACGTTGGGACGAGGAGCATTGGCTTGTAGGGATGACATGACTGGCGACATCGTGACGAGGTGAATGGGACGTCACGACTTGTTCTCCTATTTGGCAACCGCGTTTTAGACTTCAAGGAGGACTTCTTCTCCCAGTTAGACTCTAATTATTCTAGGGATATTTTAGTATGATTAGAACTCTAATGTTAGTTTATTTAAAGGAGTTTTATATCCCTATTTTGATATGTTAATAAAAAAAAGGATTTTTCTTTGGGGGCGACAAGGTGTAGCCACATATGAGTTTTGGTGAGAGTTTCGTGATAATTATGGAGAGTATTTTATACCCCTTTTGTAAGTTCCCTATGAGATTTAGTATTTTGTTTACCGATTTACTTTTTGGGATTTTGAGCTTTGTATTCGGGGTTTTGGGTAATGTACGTTTAGTACATTTAGGTTATTTTCTCCATATTGTACTCTCGTTTGTTTACTCATTTAGTGAAAAGTCTAAATCTGCTTTGCTCGTGATTTTTCCCTCTTTAAGGGTTTTCCAAGTAAAGTATTTGTATTCCTTCTTCTTCACTTTTTCTTATTCGTTGTTTATACGGGTTGATCCCCAACACAAACAAATATTGTATAAAAATTAAAGGATAAATTAGCCATTATAAATTGTAACTATTTAAAGAATTAAAAGAAAACTTAAAAATTTTAAAGATAATTAATACAATATTAAAAAATTTTATTTAATAAGCAATTAAAAATGTATTTGAAAAAATAATTAAACTAGAATTAAAATAATGAATAAATAATTAAAATAATATTAATACACAAATATGAAAAATGTAACAAAAAAATTATATCTTCATTAATTAAACAAATAAACTTAATTTTTTTAAAAAAAAAGTATCTGTTAATACTAATATTATCCCAAATATAAATATATAGATATATAGATATAAAAAGTTTTATAAACTCAATAGATATATATTGAAGAATAATCATATTTATTTACTTGACCATCGATAAGTGAGGTGATAACAGAGGCAATTTAAAAGTTAGGCCATATAAATAAAAACACTTAACTCAAACCTAGAGGTGCTCATGGGCCGGGCCAGGCTCAACTAAAAATTCAAGCTCATTTACTAGGCCCGGGCCCGGCCAGGCCCGAAAAATGGGCCTAAAATTTTGTCCAAGCCCGACCCGGATAAAAATACTAAAACTCGGGACCGACCCGGCCAGCCCGTAGTAATTTTTATAGAATTTTTAAATATATATAATACATCAAAAATACTAAAAACATCAAAATAAATATTTCCCAACAAATTGAAAATAAATTTTAAAAAAATATGTAGATTTAAATAACACTAAGATAAATGTAACTTAACAAGTAAATGCCTCTAAAATAATAACAAAATTAACAAATCCCTTTAAAATAATAACAAAATTAACAATAAAATAAGTTTTACATGATATCCAAACAATAACAATAAAATTGTAGCAACATAATAGTAAAATTGTAGCAAAATAGGGAGAAAACAACAAGAAAATAACATTTAAAAAAAAGAGCAGATTTTTTTTGTCATTTAGTGAATTCGGGCCGGGCCTGGGCCAAAAATGCCTTACCCGAGGCCCGACCCGTTTTTTAAACGGGCCTTATTTTCTTGTCCAAGTCTATTTTTCGGGCCTATATTTTTTGCCCAAACCCTCCCACATTTCGGGCGGGCCTTTGGGCCGGGCCACATGATCAGGTCTACTCAAACTCGAAGGAAAATGTCGGCAAGAACATTAACATCATGGGCACAAACCTTATCCGCAAACTTCAACCACTAGGTTAGAACTCCACCATCTGCTGCATTATATTTCGTAATGATTGTCATATTCTTCCCGGTTATTCTAACTTGCGATGGTAGATGAATAGTACGTTCAATAAATATTTATATTAAGATAAATAGTTGAATTTTTGTTCATTTATATTCGTTTATTAAGATAAATAAACGAACATAAATAAGATCTTAAGGTTCGTATATTAAACGAACTAAATATAAACAAAGCTTTTCCAATTCATTTATGTTAATTAACAAGTTATTTTATTGTTCTATTAATATATATTAATAAAATTAGGAAAAATATTTAGTATACTACAATGAAGTTTTTATACTCCACAAGCAGGATTAGGGAGTTACAAGAATCCTATCGGGATATAGTAAAATATTAAAAAAAAATATTAGAAAAAAGAGATGACAATTTTTTAGGACTGCTTGTGGAATAAAAAAATACACTATTAGTATACTAAATACTAATCCATAAAATTATTATTGTTTATATGTTTTCTTATTTATAATATAATTATTAAAAAAAAATTCATTTGACTACTTTTATTTACAAAAAAATAATATATATATAAATTGTTTGTTTGTTTGTTTATTATTCATTAATATGTATGAGAACATATTATTTAATGTTCATGAACATGTTCGTTTAACTTAAGTGAAGGAATATGAATATAAATAATTTTAAATAAATGAACACGAACAAAAATTTTGAAATTCTTAACGAACACGAATAAACTTAAAAATAAACAAACGAACATGAACAAAAGTCCATATGTTCAAATTCGATTCATTTATAATTCTAACCCAACTGAACCTCATAGATTTTTTAAAACTGTTAACTAAGCGTAATCACCATTAACTCGAAAAAACGAGTCACCATCGGTTCAAAACAATCAAGTCAAAATTAACTTGAGAAATTTTATTCTTTCAAAAGAGAGGACTTCCTCATCCAAAAAATGGTGGAAGGCCGACAACGAAAGGAGAAAACCCCTATAAATGGCACAAAAAGAAGATGGTGGATATGGAAGAAATGATAATGAAAAAAAGATAGCAGAAATGAATAGGTGGAAGTAGAAATAGAAGTAGTGGGTCGAGTCAGACCGGGTTCGAGTCGAGTCTAAGCATGATATTAACATATCTTATGCTTGTCTAAGCCCGGACCGACCCCACATATGGGCTTAAAATTTTACTCAAACCCATCCATATTTACAAAAAATTATCTCAAACTCATTTTAGGTCCGCCTATATTATTTATTAAATATTTTTAAACATTTTTATATTATATTATTTTAGTATTTAATAATTTTATACATTTTTTATTTATTGAAATTTTTTATATAGTCACCTTAACATTATCTTAATGTTTACATTAGAGTAGTATTATGTATTTAGTATAAGTTCATTTTTTTAATGTGTTATAAATTAAATAATATATAAAAATAACATAATATAAAGTATTATAAATTTAAAACGGGTCGGGCTTAGGCCTTGAATATTCAAGCCCGAGTCCGACCTATATTTTAAATAGTTTTAATTTTTTTTGTCAAAGCTCATTTTTTGGGCTTAATAGTTTTATCCAACTCCTTCCAAATTTCGAACAGGCCTTCGGGCCTAAACGAATAACTCAACCCTGAACAGACCTAAGTAAAAAAGAGATGATGAAAAAGGAAAGAAAATGAGAAAGGGGAGGGGGGTTATGACTAGCACTAAGGCCAGTGCATACCGACTAAGGGCTTGTTTAGTAGTGCTTAAAAAGGTACTTTTGGTGGAAAAAAAAATTGTGCTAAACAAGTTATTTTTGGTTGAAATTTTTGACTTTCCAAAAGTATTTTTGAAAAGAAGCAGCTAAAAAGTTTAAGTTTTCCTCTCCCAAAAACACTTTTGGTGCTTAATTAAAAATAAAAAAATATTTTTTAAAATAATACAAATGTGTTAATATCTAATTACAAATATTTAATGGTTATATTTAAATATTTAAAATTTAATTTATATATTCTAATTAAATTTTATAAATAATTAATATTTATTACTTAAAAATATTTAAAATTTATATTTCATATATTAAAATATTAACAGCAAGTTATAATAATTTTTTTATATTCTTACTAAAATATAATAATATTAACTATTTGAATATTATTTAAATGCATATTTGTTACTTGATAATAACCTGTCTAAAATGAATATTTTATTTCTTAAAAGCACTTTTTGACAGCAATGCTAAAGACTTAAATTTTAAACTAAACTTTTTAAAAATACTTCTAAAAAATATTTTTTTCATAATATTTTTAAAAAGTATTACCAAACTAGCCCTAAAAAAGAGAAAAAAAGGGTTGAATTAGGGTTTAATAGAGAAGCATCTATTGAACGTTTCTATCTATATTTTTATAACAACTAGTTTGTAATGTTTCGTGCGTAATTTTACATTTTTAATAAATTTAATTAAATTTTAAAGTAATGTGTTTTTAATCATATAAATTAATATTTATTATTTAATTCATTGAACATAATTAAATTATATTAATTTATTTAATAATTAAATTATATTAATTTATTTAATAATTCAAATATTACAACCACGTGAGTTAGGTGAGACAATAAGAGTCTCTCTTACCTTAACTAGTGTTCGAGGGTTTGATCATCGCCTTGGGTATGGAGCAGTTTTAAAATTCGTGTCCAAATCTATCCCCTTAATGGACCTACAAAATGCAAATGTTAATTATTGAGCTCGCTTCGGTAAATACCTTAAGAACTAAAAAAAAAAATCAAATATTACAATAGTAAACAAATTTCAAATAATAATTAAAACATTTTCACCGTATTTAATATCTAATATAATTTTACTTCATATAATTAATACAAAGCGAAATTATCCAAGATAATAAATAATAAACATAGATAACATATATTAATTATCTTGATCATTCAAATATATTCCTAATAAAAATTTCCTAATAATTATTAAAACATTTGTACAAACTCTAAAAATTTTATATATATGGTAAATTAAACTCTCTACTATTTAATTTTTTTTCTTTTCTTATTAGTGAATAAATTAGTTATAATAGTTTGTAGATGATATACAATTAATATAATTATAATATATTAGATAAGATTATAAAATTTTATATGAAATATAAAACTACTTATTATATAAATAATTAAAATTTTTATTTAAAACTAAAACGATATAAAAAATTTTAATTTTTTCAGATAATAATTTAAACATAAATTATTTCAATTGGAAACTTGAGTCATTATTATTATATTAGTTGATTTGATAAAAGTTTTTCAATTGAATCAAAGTTGTTATTTATAAAAGTATTAAAAATTTTATTACAAAGTATTTAGTTATTTATAAATGCGATAAAACTTATAATTAATTAAAAATATTCAATAATATAAAGAATATGTATTGAGTTTTAGTTTGATTGGTATGGACATTGTTATCGATACAGGAGGATGTGGGTTCGAGGGCATTGTTTCCAAAAGAGCACGAATATAATCAGAATTTATAATAAAATTATTCAAAAAAAATAATATAAAGAGTATATTGATGAGTTATGAAATGAGTATTAATTTAAGAAAAAGAGGAGACAAAAGAAAAGCAGTTTAGGGTCTAAAACAGCAAGTACTTTCATTTATTACAAATTAAAGAAACACCCTATTAAAGTCTAAATATTTAGGCAGAAAAAGGGTCGAATAAGTTGCACACAGACGTGCAACATGCCATAAAAACGAGAAACGGTCTTAATTGATATAAAGATTTGGAGATGGCGGAACATATACGAACACCAAATAGACAGTGGTGCAAACATGGAGGGAACAACGAGCTGGGCTTTCTTCTTTAGCTTCTTGCCACATTGAAGCCGCTGAGGAGTCACGTCCGATCTCTCTATTACAAACAATGCCCGCTAATGGTGTACCAGGGAAATTGCTGTAGATTGGGAAGCTGTCAAAGTATGTTTCTCCACGGTAATGGGATGAAAAAAGCAACCCTCCGAACACTCCGCCAGTGCTGTCTATGTTGGAGTAGGGATTTCGGGAACTTGAAGCTGCTGGTTTCAGAACTTTCAGTTTTTCAAAGGCATTAAGGCAAGATGATGATGCAGTGGCCGAGTCCGAATGGTAGAATAAGAATGTGTCTCCAGGTTTTATGCCAACACCATCCACCACTAAATATTCTTCATCCCCTCTGGTGAAAACCAGAAAACCCCAAAGCTTATGGAATGAGTTCTTTGAGTTTTCATCAAAATGTAATGGATAGAACTTAGATACAAATCTTACCCTAAAACTTCATAGAAGGCCAAGTATGTTCGTAGCTTCATTTTCTCGTGCTCAAGGGACGATGGTCTTTTCTGTATGACCCCAATGTATAAATCAGCGGCCTCATCATCCATCTGCATCACAGATAACTGGTTCAGCAACCTTAGTTTGACTCCACTGTCAATGAAACTGTCTAATGCTCACGTTCAAAGTAAGCATGGACTCGAAATTCCAATTTCCACATCAAACAATTTCGATTGATATCGTTACCTCTTCACTGATATCATCCAAAAGCCTCTGGCTATCTAATATTTGATGGTACCCATTCATGCTGGCTGTGAGCCATGAACATTCTGTGCCTTTAGCTGTTACAGATATTGCCTTGAGCTCAGGGCCGAAGGGCATTACACCTGTTGACAATGTCGCATGGAATCGAGTCTCTCCAATGCCTGTTCATCAAATAAACCAAGAATCATTGATTTTCTCGGAAAATGATAGTGTTTGGCAAGATGAAAGAAAAGAAGAGTGTAAATATAATAGGAACCATATACCAAAATTCTATATCACTATGGATGAAAAGCACAACCAAATTGAAGCAAGCAAGCACTGGATGCACAAAGGCATCACAGTGATTATAATCTCAGATATATTTTAATTCTTAAAAAATATTGCATATCTTGAACATAGTTGTTTTTAATATATAATTATGAAGAAACCATAAAAATCTGTTGTTTGACATGAATGGTACCGTGAAAGAAGGATCTTATAGCGTTTTAGACTTTGATCTCTAGAATTGATTTTCTCCTTTCTAAAATAGCTTCTAAGCACCATTTAAGTGGCACTTTGGAATTTTGACAATTGAAAGCCATTGCAGAGTCACTCTCCAAGTATTTATCATCATTCATTAGAAAGGATCTAAGGAGGAGGGAAAAAGAAGTACCAGGAGGCTTATTTTTATCCTTTGCAAATACCAAAGTTACAGCATCAAAAAAGTATAGATCAGGATTGTATTCTTCAGAATTACGAGCAGTTTTGCATACGAAGCGGCTACTTGCTTCCCCTACAATCACCGTTTCTTCAGGCATAACACAGTCTGACCAAAACAAAAACAAGTTTCCAACAGTGTTTAGCCTGTGTGCAATTCATGATCTGTACTAGAAATACAAGAAGGGATCTATAGTAGAGTGATGTCTATGTTAAGTAATTTACCAAGCTCTGCAAGAACAGGAGTCAAGTCAATGTGTTGATCCTAAAATTATTTCATGCGGAGTGTTAGTAATGCAAATCGGAGAAGTAATAAGAAAAACAGATTATTTGAATGAAATGATGAAGATGTTAGTTGACTTACTCCAAACATTATCACCCCAGCTGGAATAACACTGCCAGAAACAGAAACTGTGTAATTCCTTATATCCATCATAAATCTATCGACCATGGTAACCCGATGCTCCTGATATCCATACAAATCATGTCAAAATTCCTTGGAGAAAGAAACGAAAGAAAACCAAACTCACAGTCACCGGATCTATAAAGAGTGGTCAGAAAACTTGAAGCTTAGCCAGTCAGTTCATGTGATATCCAGCAGGCTTGGGATTTGAATTCCGAGAACTTCAATTAACAAGAAATTTTACTAAGGTAGGAAGATTACCATCTTTGGTCTTAATAAAGGGATGGCATCAACCTTCAGTCCAGGTAGATATCCAACAATCAAGACAATGCCTCGGTTAAATTCTTCGGATTCTCGAGAAACTGAACCATCCTCTGCAGGTATCATGTGCCATCGAACCTGCAATATAACTTCAGTTAAGGACTCTAATGCAATCTAGCTGTTCAAAGTTTTAATTTTTGGAATAAACCAGCATAAAAACTAAACCTCTCTCATTGTGTTGGTAATAGCATCTCTACCAATGATTCCACATGCAGCATTGGTAACTACTGGTACTTTGGAGCCCAGTCTTTCGGTGATCTGCAACATAGGGAAAAGTAAAACCCAAAAAAAAAAAGACCCTTAACTTTTTGCCCCTGAATTGGTGCGTGGGGGATTTAGAAAAGGCTGCAAGGTCTGTTGATGAGCAAAAGGAAAGCATAAAATAAATAAAGATTGTGGGAAAGAGACAATACAATTTGATGAGCAGCTTCCAAGCTGAACTGTAACCCGATGGAGGCAATGGCAAACTGAGGACGAATTGGCTTGGAGAGAACCTTGTCAAGAGCCTCTTTCACAGCATCCTATTAATTGAAATACGAATTTTTCAAGTGTTTTGATGTTGGATAAATCATGAATTACCAGTTAGTCTTTTAACTTACAGGGAGAGAAGGGTTGAGAGACAGTGCAGAGGCAAGCTTGGGACAAGTCAAAACTCTGTCGCAAACTTTGTTCCAGGATTTGCTAACGCAGGCAGCTGAAGCGAACGATGAAGCTGGCAACCTGAAGAGTATATTTTGAAGAATATCATCATTAACAGCAGCAAAACCACCCATTTTTTCTTCTTCAATCTTCAGTGTTTTCAGTGTGAGTGTGTTTCACAGCCATGAACGTACTTATAACGCCAAAGTTTAAGAAGGGTGGGGGGAAAACGACAAAAGCAAGGCGTTTCGAACTACATATGAGAAGGAAATAATTAACAGGATTCTTTGTTTTCCACAATCCTGAAAAGGTCTAAAACCTGGCAATTAAAGCTATTAATTAAGAAATGGATTCATTTCTTTATTTGGCTTTGAAGTTTGGATTCTTTGGGATTAACTGGGTCTTGTTTTCTGGCTATTTCTGTCAAATCAGGCAGATCTTCTCCTCTATTGCTTTAATTGAGTTACACAATCCATACTTATTGCCATTACAGCTCTTCTTGTTTTTTTGTTCCATAGGCTCCTAATCAAACTGCTTTTTCCCTTGTATATTTCGCCCACCGTTTCTTCTCCGATTCTCATGACTTCAAAGTCTTGCAAATGATCAAGAACGGGTTGGATTTGGTTTTGAGAAAAAAAAAAATTTAATGTGGTTAACATATGATATTTTAAAAATCAAATTAATCTATTTTGTACATAAACTTTGGTCCAATGTGAAATTTGATATGTTGGTTTGTGATTGATTCAAATGTATATATTTATATAAATGAATACGTACATTTATTTTCATATTAAATTAACAGTAAAATTATACTAATTCGATAATATTACTAGTGGTTTGTAAAAATTTAATCAAATTTAAATTTTATGAATAAAATCACACAAAATTGAAGTTCATATGTGACATTGCACATTGTATCAAAGTTAATGTATAGTTTGATATTTATCTCTAATTTAAATCGAATCTTGAAAACAACATTGTTGAGCGGAAAGCCACAACCTCAAATATGAACTATAAAACGAACATGAAGAGTTAAAAAAATAATTAGAAAAAGTAACATATTAACATGGGGTATATAAGTATTTTTATTTTGATTTTTTAAACTTTCATATTTTTCATCTTCCTATGCAAATTTTTGTTAGTTTTTTTTATTAAAAAAATCTTTATTTTTTTTTATTTCTTTAGTAATAATATTTTTAAAGATAATTATTAGATAAGTGACTTTAATTATTCAACTAAAATTAAACTAATTTCAATAAAAAACAAACTAGACACAATAGTTTGAATTCTCGATTTTTTTTCTCAATCCTAGTATTCATTTTATGCTTTTTCAAGAAATTAACTTGGAATAATATAATTTTGGTACAAACCCAAGCCCAAACGAGTAATATGTACACTTTTTGGATGTGTTTGGTTGGGTGAAAAAGTGAAAGGATGGAAGGAAAATGTGAAAAACCGGTAAAAGAATAAGTTTTGAGTGTGTTTGGTAGGTAGTGAGAGAAAAGAAAATAGGAGGATAATCATTTTTCATACAAATTAATCCTTCCAAATTGGAATAACGAGAGGAGAGAAAATGAGAGAGAAGTATATATTAATTCAAAATTATATAATTTTCAAATGTTTTATTTTATTTCCTTTCATTTTTCAACTCTACCAAGCAATGGATGGAAAGAAAATTATTTTTTCTTTCCAATTTTTTCATTATTACTACCAAACACGCCTATTAAAAGAAAATTTATATTTTTCATCTTTCTATTTTTCTACCCCTTCAATTTTTCATCTTTCCAATTTTCTTTCCGCTCTACCAAACAAAACATTTATTTTTCTTTAAGTATTTCGTGAGATAGTCACCAAAAATCAAATGAAATCCTAAACTGAGTATCCGATGATGTAATAAGCAATTACTATTCCTTGTCTTGTTGCGACTATATGCTTGAGTTAGAACAAAGTTTTATTTATTGATTAATTTATTTTGAATAAGTAATTTTGGGGTTTAAATAGTAAATTTTTAACCTTCAAAATATTCCAACAAATACTTTCCATTACTTAGAAAACTTAAAATATGGACGGTTACGTATGTTTCGCGACGGTTACAACTACTTTGTCGCTTCTATCTTTATGAAATTGTAGGAGTTTCTCTTTCTTATCGAGTATAAGCGTTGTATCAAGATTTTGCTTTCAATGTTGTTAGGAAACATATTGATGCGATTATGGGAGCCCAATTTTCAGCCCAAGAACATGTTGGGCTTAACCTTCTAGAAAGCCTACTTGACAAGCTCAAAAGATCATAGAACTTGAGTGTAACAGTCTGTTTTTAGTCAAATCGGAACAGTAGTTTCGAGACCACAAATCCGAAGTTGAAATAATTATTTTATTATTATTTTAATGTTTATAGTATGATAGAATAATTGTGTGAAAATTTCGTTAAGAAATTTTATTGTTTGAGTGGTCAATTTAATAAAAAGGACTAAATCGCGTAAAGTACAAAAGTGATGTTCTATTAGCTAAATGTATTATATGGTTATGAAATTAATTATTAAAGGTCCTTATATGGTGAATAATCCATTAATTTACTTAGTGGACACTTTTGGACATTAAATGGATGATATTAATGGTTTTTCATTAAGGTTAAAGTAGTAATTTGGATATTAGGGTTAATTAAATGAAAAACAAACAAAATTTTTTATGCCTTCATCTTCCTTAGCCGAATATTTGAAGATAAGAAAATCTATTTTAGGGTTCAACATTCAGAAATTGTAAATCCTTGCAATTAGGTATGATTTTTGTCCCGTTTTTAATGATTTCTACGTTTTTGAGATCGTTGCAGCTTAGTCTAGCTAGCCCAGGGACTAATTTGCAAAACTGTAAAAGGTTTAAGGTTTTGCCATTGATGAATGTTGGTGTGTTTTGATGTTTAATGGTAGAAAATGCATGCTTGTTGTTAGATAAACAACATTTGTAAAGTGATTTTTGACAAAATTGTCAATTAGGGATTAAATTGTGAAATGTGTAAATTTTGTGGTTAAAGTGTGAAATAAATGAAAAATATGGACTGCTAGGGACCTAATTGAAATTCAGCTAGCATGGTTTTTGGTTGAATTGCATGAATTTGTGATTTTATGAAATAAGGACTAATTTGTAAAAATGTGAAATATTGGGGGCAAAAATGTAAAAATGCCTTAATGTATGTTTTGGATTAAATTGAATAGATAGATTATTAAATAAGTTAATTTTGATTATATTTAGATCAAGAAAGGCGAAATATGGATTTAGATCAAGGAAAGAATAAGGTTTCGGATTAATCGACTTAATTCACCGTTTTTGCATTCGAGGTAAGTTCGTATGTGTTAAACATTATTATATTTGTGTTTTAATGCTTTGATATTGCATAAATTGTGAATACAACACTGCGGACATGTTCAACGACGAGTCGACAAGTGAGAAAGTCCCGGTTGAACCTTAGGAATAGATTAGGATACGGATGACATGTCATTATGGGTTATGTGATTTAGGTGTTGGTCCGTACGTCCTACCGGTGGCTGAGTTATCCAACATGTGTTGCGGATACTCATCAGCTTGTGTGAGCAGCACCGTGTAGCTTCGTCATGACCGTTAGCTTGTGTGAGCAGACCCGTTGATAGCTCGAGAATGAGCATTATATACGATACAAGATTGAGATAGCTTCGGCTATGTATGTGGCACTTAGGGTGCGAGATTCCCAGGTATCCGATAGTATTCTGAATGGTTCAACGGGTATGTCAAAGATGTGGATAAGTATGAGATTGATACGATATGGTACAGGTATGTATACGAACCGTATGAACTTTGAATCGAAGAAAATTATGAATTTTACATCAAATCTTATGATTGAATATGTGAAAGGTTTGTTAGCTAATATGAGTTATATGTTCATATATTCAATTGGTTGGATTGTATATTTGTGGTTAATTGTGTTTATTATCATACAAGCTTACTAAGCTTTAAAGCTTACTTTGTTTAATTTTTCCGCGTTTTATAGTGAAATCAAAGCTAGCTCGGATTCAGGGATCGTCGGAGACTTCGTCACACTATCCTACTATCTCTTGGGTACTTTTGAACTTAAGTGTTTTAAGTATATGGCGTGTATAGGAGTTTGGTCATTTTGGTATATGAGTTGGTAATGACTTTGGTCATTTGAAAAGACTTGTAAATGTTAAATGTTTTTAGTTTTGTATATAGCCATGAGAGTTGGCTTAATTTCATTGGTAAGGTTGTGTATATATATGTGTATATGGCTTGTGTTGTAAGTTTATGGATGGATATATGATGCTTGTGAATTATAGATATTGTGGTTGACAAATGGTTGATATTAGAGAAGTTATATGCTTGTGAGTTTGAGCATAATGGTGCATGTTTGAAAGTGTCTAATTAGTTGAATTGTATATGTGAATTTGGTATAAATGGAATGGCCTATTTTTTGACTTGTGTGTATTGTGGATGATGGTATAAAACTAATATGAATTAGGCTTGATTTAGTTGGTTTGAATGCCTATTTATGCCATGTCTTGGTGCCATTTGGTTTGGTGTAGGTGTGTGCAAGATTGGGTGGAAAATTGGCTTGGTAAATAGCCTATTTTTGTCCACACGGACGTGTGTCTCAGCCGTGTGTGACACATGGTCAGGTTACACGGCCGTGTGTCCCCTGGTGTTGAATTAAAAATCAAGTTAGTATGCTCCACAAGGCTTAGCACACGGGCGTGTGACTTGGCCGTGTGGCATAAGTCAGTATACCCTACAGGTTTGGCACGGCCTAGTACACGGCCTGACATACGGGTGTGTGTGGCCATTTTTAGGGCACACGAGTTAGTCACACGGGCGTGTGTGTTAGCCGTGTGACCCAAGTCAGAGAGTTACACGGGGTCGGACACGGGCTGGGACACGACCATGTGATCCCAGTTCGAATGTCCACACGGCCTATGACATGGGCGTGTTGTAAAAGCCCAATTACGACCCTAATCGGAACAGTGGTTTCGGGACCACGAAATTCGGATTAAAATATTAATAATAAATATTTTTGTTCCTCTATTATTTCTAATTTGATACATATGATATGTGTTTAAGTGTGTTTTAAAATGATGAGTTAATTTTTTTATTGGATGCTTAATTTTAATCAATGGATTAGATTGTGTAATGGTAAAAGTAGCTTATAATTAAAGTAAGGGATTTAATTGAATTGATTCTTCATGAAGGGACTTGCATGTCAAATAAACTAATTTTCTTGCTAGTGGACGGCAACATGATTAGTAGATATATATTATATATTAAAATTGTTTTAGTTAGTGGCATTTTAATTATATTATAATATGAGTAGAATAATAATAAAAAAAAGGGGGAAAGAAGTATCATCTTCTTCCTTTCATTCATCCACCGAAATTGAAGAAAAGAAAAGGGGAAAACTTAAGCTCAATAGTCGGCCCTTTTGCATGTTCATTTGAGGTTAGTTTTGAGTTTGATTTTTGTATAAAATATACATCTTTGAGTTAGTCATCTTAAATGCTATCAAAACCATGTGGAAATTTTAGAATTTGAAGCATGATTTAGGTTCGGCCATGGTTGAATACTCTTGTTTTGGGGTGCTTGATGGAAGAATAAAAATATATGCTCGAAACCTACATGTTTATAGTATGAAATTTTACATGAAAAAAAAAGGAGTATGATAGCTTAAATTCGAAATTTTATAATTTAGGGATTGAGTTGCTAAAATTGATTTGTAAAGAGTTACATGGACTAGAAGAACATTCGGCCTTAAGGGAAGATAACTAAATTTTAGATATTTGATGAGTTTTGGCATTAGGGACTAAATTGTTTATATTGCAAAAGTTAGGGGTAAATTTGTAAATATACTAAATTATGTGTTTATGGATCAAATTGAATGGAAATGAGTTTAAATGAGTTTAATTGAACTTGTTTAGATCAAGGTTCAAAGGAAAAGGGGTTGGACAAAGGAAAGGCTAAATTAAACGAATAGCCGGGACACTCAAATTCATCGACTTCCAAGGTAAGTTATAAGCAATTGGATAAATTTAATTTTGATTTATGTTATTAATTGTAAGTCGAATGAGAGGAAATGTTTGTTAAAAATTAGTTGGCCGAATGAGCTAATAATACATATATATATACGAGTATGTAAGTTTAATTTATTTTGAGATGGATAAAAGTATGAGTAAATATATATATATATATATATATATATATATATTTATATTGGGTGATAGTATATGTGGTAATAAACAGAGAAGAATCATGGTTGTATTTGAAATGGGTGACTAGGCTATTATATTATACTTTGGCCGAATGTGCTGGGAATCAATAATGAATAATAGTTATTTTATATATATAATTGTATATGTATTGATGGTTGCCGAATATGATGGGTTAAGGTGGGATCATGAATTACGATTAATAGATGTTTTAATGGGGCATAGAGAATATTGAAAGTGATTATATATATATGTTTATGTGGATGAAGAAAAGATTGGCAAAGGGCACTGTGTGTGTGCGGATTCATTCACCGAGCAATCGTGTGTGTGCGAGATCGGTAGAAGGGCACTGTGTGTGCGGATTCATTCACCGAGCACTGTGTGTGCGAGATCGGTTGAAAGGCACTGTGTGTGCGGAATTATTTAAGTAACGGCACTAAGTGTGCGGTACATTACGAATATTGCACTGTGTGTGCGAATTATCATTTTTATTTCTTCGAGGACCGAAATACTAATACAGGTAAATGAAAGTGTTAGGTAAGAATCTATTGGATAATAGTTCATTATTCGGTGAATTAAAGATTAAGTGAAATGTTTCGATATGGGTATGGAGCCTATGAATCCTTGGTTTATATGCTCGTGATTGAATAGGCAAATTATTGAAGAATGTTAACATAACATGTGTTTCGATAATATGATTTATTCAATAGTTTGACTGAGTATGATTTTACGGAAATTTGTAGAATGCTTGGTTGTATGCTCTATCTTATTGTTTATAACTTACTAAGCCACTTAAGCTTACATGGTGTTGTTGTTGCTTTGTTTTATAGAACTTTAAAATCGAAGTTCAAGCTCAGGGATTCTCACAAAGTCAAGCACACTATCAACTATTTTGGTACTCTTTTTGTAAATGAACTTTATACTATGGCATGTATAAGCTAGCTTTCCCAGAATAGACTTACATGTTATTTTGCAAATGTATATACAAATGCCATGCAAAAATGGCTATATTTCTATGCTTGGGATTGCATTGGTTATGCTTGATCACGTTGTTAGTATCTATGTATGTTCGGCCTTGATATAATTTTAATATGGAAATTCATTCTTGATTTTTTATGTATGTATGAATGAGGTGTTTAGTATATGCACAATGAAATAGTTTTGAAATTTAGTATGAATTGCAAATGGAGTGGTTGTAAATCGTTTCGATGGTTTTGGTTAGGTTAATGAACGAGCTTTAGTCGACGAGTATATATATTGATAGGATAGTATGGAATAAAATGCTTAGCTTGTACGTTAGCTTGTTGAGGTATATTTGAGGTGTTTTGCACTTATGAACTGTCTTAAAATTTTAGCTTGGTGTTAGGTGTGATAATGGATTTATTTGTAAGTCAATATATGATACATGGTGGTTTAATTATAAATTCTCGAATGAGCTAGTGATATGATAGGTATGATGGAAAATTCAACAACGTTTAATATGGATAATTTGGGTATGTTATGTTTCGGCCAATGCTTTTAGAAAAAGGGAAAAAGTTGATTACCTATTTATATCAATGATTCGGTGATCCTTGCTAAGTCCTATAAGGCATGGTTGTAATAGAGGAAATTGTTATAAGAGAAATATGCTACTAATCAAAATGTTCATTGGTTTGGGTTATTGCATGGGTATTACTTGGTACATATATTCGGCCTTAAGTATAAGTTTGAATGTACGGTTGGAGTAGAAGTTATTAAATGTTATTTTATCGAATGTTTGTTTTTACTTGGTAATTATTTAGTAATGCTCGTAACTCTAATCCGGCGACGGATACGGGCTAGGGGTGTTACATGTGTCTTCGGCCGTGTGAGACACATGGCCGGGCCACACGGGCATGTGTCCCCTGTAATTTGGAAAATTTTCTAAGTGTTTCAAAAATTTCTTGAGTTACCGGTTTAGTCCCGAACCACTCCTAAAGCATGTTTAAGGCCTCGTAGGTTCATTTTAAGGACAATGTGAACGTTATTAAATGTTGATTATATGAATTTGAGAATTATATGTGAAATGAATGTTAAATTGTTTTATAAGTCCGGTAATGCTCCGTAACCCTATTCCGGCTTTGAATACGGGTGGGGGTGTTACATTGAGGACCAACTTTGGATGGGATTCAAGCATGCTTGGAGTTGAGCAAGATTATCAAGACCTTGAATCTTGGTTTCAAGAAAATCACAAAAACAAATCTTGGTTCAAAACAGGCAGATTTGAAGATTTAAAAGTTTCTAGAATATCAAGATTCCAATTCTTGAAAATCTTGGTTCAAGAACTAATTTCTTGAAGTGGGACTTGCTTGGACGATCATCTATGAGCTTAATGGAGTTAAAGGCTTGAAGAAAATTAGCTCCAATAATCCATATCATACTCCTTAGAGTTTTGACCCAATTTGAGACCATTTGAACAATTTTATTAAGCCTAAAATTATGTTATTTACTTGTTTAAATTTGATTCAATGCCCCATTAACATAAGTCGGACGAATTTCTCTCGAAGTTAGTAAGTTTATACTTGGTATTTTTTTTTCCATTAAATTAGTTCTTTACGTCTTACATGTTGTTCAGGTAATCCTAGTTAGAGTAGGATTAGAACTCTTAGTTTTAGGTTAATTTTTTTAGAAAAAAGGGGTTACCGCCCCTCTTATGAATTATCCAGATTGCTTTTGTTTCATTGAACTCTTCGAGTTGTTCTTTTTTCAAGATCCCATTCTTGTGATTTTTTATTTGCTTTAAACTTGTTTTCTTCAATATTTCATGATGATCACGTTTACACTTCAGCTTACTAGGATAGTCTACCTAAGAGGTTTATTAAATCCAATGTTGGTGTTTGTTGGAGCCAAGTTATTCATTTCTCTTGTTATCTCTTTAGTCTTCTTGTTGCCCTTTTTTTTTATGTTCTTAAAACAAACTAATCTTGTAACACATAAAAATTTGTATTTAAACATGCAGCACTATTTTGGTGGCAATATAGTGATTTTTTTAGAAAATTAAAATTGTTGTATAAATGAATTCTTATGAAAATAAATTGATTTTTATATGGAAATTAATTAAAAGAATTTTAGAAGTGAAAATGTGATGAAAGGACTAAATCATAAATTTTAGAAAGATTGAGGACTAAATTGTAAATTTGACCAAAAATGGAAAAAATCAGTTATTATTGACTAATTGGTATACAAATAAGTTATAATATGTATCGGTGTGATGAAAATCACTTTCAAGAACAAATTGGAAAAGATTCGAAAGTATATGGACTAAATTGCAAATTTCCCATTTTATCGAGAAATGGGTAGAAGTGTAATTTTCACCATTCATGGATTTAGATTAAAGGATATATGTGATGTATGACATGTGGCTTCGTTAAGTTTTTGTTTTTGTGAAGAAATTAAGCTTGGAGGTAAAAAAAAAAAAAGGCAATTAATAATTATCACCATGCAAGGGCATTTTGATAGTTCCTTAAGAGATATATTGAGAATATTATTTTATCATGGTATTTGAAATATATTTGGACCATTGGATGTGTTTTATGGGAATAGATTAATTGTGGACCACACATTTGAATGAAATTTAACTAGACTTGGGGGTTTAAGTGTTACAAATGAACAATGGGGGAAGAGCCCGTATTCAGCTTGTTGCAATCGACCATGGAGGAAAATTAGAGGAAATTTTATTTCTCTTTCATTACCAATTTCTCTTCAAATATTTCAAAATCCCACACCCCAACCTTAAGTTTTTGATAAAAACTAGGAGTGAGCGTTTGATCGAATCGAGTGAAAAAATTTCGAGTTAATCAAGTTGACGAGTCCTATTTTATCATCCTAACTCGATTTGAAATTTTTTCGAATCGAGTTAAGTGAAATGAAATTCGATTTTAGTCGAATCAAGTGAAATTGTTCAAGTTAAATTAAAAAATTAAACATGTCAAATTAAAATCTTGTTACAGTATAACTAATTCCATGTTAGAGCTCATAAACTTGAAACCATATATATTTGAAAACTTTTTCAAAGAAAAATTAAAAAAATAAGATGCTTTAGTATGATATACTTGAATCATTAATAAACTTATTAAGGTCCCAAAATTATTATTTTAGAATATTTTAAAGTTTTTTTAACTATAATGAACTAGTTTCCAGTGGTGTTGGAAATTATGGTTTTGGGACCTCGTTTCCGTAAATTGAGTCTGTAAATATTAAATAGGAATATTTATGGAGTTAATATATTGTTGAATTGAAAAATGGCTAAGTGATTTAGCCGAAATTGTGTTTAATTAAGGTCTAGGGACTAAATTGTAAAAGTTTAATCACTATAGGTTTTAAATTAGGATAAGACTTAGGGACTTAAATAGAAATTATTCAAAGGACCAAACTGGTTATTTAACCATCTTTAGTCATGAGATAGTGGACGGTGAAGTCAAATACTAGTAAGACTAAATTATGATTTAAATTATGTTTAATAATAGTTTAATTAATTAGTTAACTATGATTAATTAAACTAAAACAACGTTAAGTTTAGTATAAATAATAAGATAGTGGGATGACAACCAATTTGTCATCATCTTCAAGCTCACACCGTCCACCATATACGAAAGAAAGAAAACCTTAAGTTCCTTCAAGCTTTCAACCACAAATTGGTAAGTGCAATCAAGTCATTTTCTTATAATTTTTGTAGATTTGAGGTCACGGGAGCTTGATTTAGCTAGCCCATGTACCAATTTTGTAAAACTGTTAAATTTTTAGAAAGTTATCATTGTTTATTTCTTGAAGAATTTAGCATGAAATTGTTAGAAGTTTAGCTTAATTTATGAAAAAGACTAAATTGTAAAGCTCAATTGTTAGTTTTGTATATTAGGGGCCAAATTGAATAAAATAAAAAAATTTATAAAATTGATGTAGGAATAGGAAGTAAAGAGTCCCTAATATGCATGACTTAGGTTGAAAGTTATGATTGTCTCAAGTTTAGGGACTAAATTGAATAAATTATAAAATATGCATAATTTGGTATTTGATTGTGAGTTTGACTAGAAATTTACATAGATATATATTTTATGACTGTACGTAGCTAACGTCGACGCTGGGTCATCGAGAGAAAAAATAAAAGCAAGAGTTGTCAACTAGTGACGCGAGACCTTGGTTTGTACCTTACAATTCATATCGTTTTATTTGTTTACACATATTTGCTAGCTTCATATGGAATTTCAAGGTAAGTATACAATGATAAAATGAATTGTAATGTTGAATGTATTAGAAGATATTGGAATAAAGGAATACAATGAATAAGATGAGAGATTATATACATTATCTTGAAATGTGATGCGTTGTAGAAATTCAATATAAAATGTGTATGATATGAACGTATGTGTTTAGTTAATGAATTGACGATGAGATTGAAAGTACTACATGGTTACAATTTGTATCAATTCGGTATTACCCTAATAACAATCCCGAGTACTGTACCATCGATTTAGTTGGCATGCCTTAGGTTGAAAACCATCACTGCTAGGCCATCCGAGATGATAGGATATGTATATAATGAAAACCATCATTTTTGGGCAATCCGAAATGGTAGAATGAATTGATCATGAATGTCATCATTATCGAGCCATCCGGGATGGTAGTATATTGAATTGAATAAACCATCGATGTCAGGCCACTCGGGATGGTAAATTGTGTATATTTAAAAGTCATCGTTGTCGGCTACTCGGGATGACAAGAGTAGAATAAGAATTATGGAATGATAATGAAATTGACATGTTTTGTGTATTTGTGACTCATGATAGAGAAAACGTGTAAACTAGTATATGAATTGGATTTGCATGGCATGGATTGAAAGGCATAGATGTGAGAGTTCATGTATGGCCTAAAGTTTCGTATTTGATAAATAATCTGATTTGGTTAACTATCTTTCTATGTTGAATGGATTGGTTTTACCAATTGATATGTATACTCATATGTTGATGTGTCAATAGAATTGCTTAGCATGATAGGACATAATTAGGATAGTTTTATGCATATATGTAATATAACAAGTTATGTTAGGTTTATTTACTCTGTTTTATGAAGGTACCACTAAGCTTTATTGTTCAGCGTACGGTTTGTTTTCTCTTTGTGCAGGTTTAATAAATTCCCGAGAGTTCGAGCAGTGGATCCATCATCCAAGAAGTGATCCTCTCGACTCAACAATGTTTGTATAAATCACGCTTTGTTCAAGTATGGCATGTACCTATGTTAAGTTGGTTTTTGGGCATAATATATGCTTATGTGAATGGTTGAAGCTTGAAATGATATTTTGCAAGTAGTCAAATGTTAGAAATGTGTATTTGAATTTACTATAAAGTTTGAAATGTCTGGAATGCTATTATACTATGGTAAAATGAAGTGTGAAATCATGTCATTTAACCATGAATATAATCTATATGTTGAATGAAAATTGGCTAGATAGTTAAATTACAAATGCGATTGTTTAGGTACGATATAAATGTTTAGAATTAAACTTGTTTATGATGAGTATTTGGCTAGGAAATGTGGCTGATATATATAAGTTGGTTGTTTGGGTCAATTGCAGGTTGGTGTCACCTTGATCTTTTAGAAACAACTTGTCACATCGCGACGTCAAACATTTTTCGCCGCAACGAGATCAGGTCACCATGTCACGATGCGATGTCGAGCAATGGTCATTGCGACAAGTCTAAGTCAGTATGTGACATCACGACAAAGAACTCTCGACATTGTGATGCCAACCTCAAACTTTGAAATATTTACAAATTGATTCTAGCTCAATCTCAGGTTAGTAATAGAGCTTTCGTAAGCTCGTATAAGACTGAAAATGAATACATATAGTTTAATACAATTGTTTTGCTTATATTTAATTTTTTAATAGTTTAAATTGAGTGTAAAATTATCGTGGTTGCTCTGATAACGAATGTAATAGCTTATAGCTCGAATCTGATAATCAGGTCGAGTATGAGATGTTTCATTAACTTTTTTTTATATATTTTTCAAAAAATTTTAAAAAAATTTATAATTTTTCTAAAAAATATAAATTTTGAAATTTTTATAAATATTTAAAAAAATTGTAATTTTTGTTGAGATAGACTAATTTGTTCATTTTCAAAATTGATAGGGACCAAAAAGGTATTTACATCAATCTGTTATTCGAATTGTAAAATTCAACTCGGCTCGAGCTCGTATTACTTATTTGAGTTAACTCGAATAACTCGATTCGATTAACTCGAAATTCGAATTTTTTTTCGATTTTTTCAAATCAAATCAAGTTTTGTTCACCCCTATTAAAAACACTTGGAAAATCACCTCCAAAGCTCATTTCCACCTTCAATCTCCTAAATTTCAGCACAGATTTATTATGCTTTTAGTGAAAGAAACCATGGCTAATGAGATAAAGCTTCATAAAGATAAAAAAAAAAAATGATATCTTTCACCTTCCATAACATGATATTTGAGCTTGAATGTTATGAGAAAAGTTCAGAAAAATTATTTATTAATATTTTGATATATTTCTGGTGTACGGAAAAATGAGCTTAGATGTTATGCCACATCTGAAATATGTCAACAACTATAAAACCTTTGCATGCAATCTGTGATGGGAAAATAACGCATGCGCTTATATGACACTTTTCTTTCCTCCTCCATTTATGGTGACACACAGGACATTCATTTGCATTCTCCAACTCCTTGTAGAAAACACAATAGTCATGGCAACAAACGTCAATATTAAAATACCCCAAGCCTAAAGTTCTTAACAACTTTGTTTCATGGAACGATGCAGGGCACTTATTTCCTTCCGGCAATACATTGCGAAATAACTCCAATAGGATCGTAAAAGCTTTGTGGACAAGTTGTTCAACACTTTGATGTTCATCATCTTTACAATAAAATTAAGCGCAGAATATTGCTTACACTCGATATACAACTCTTATTCTAACTCTTCCAACTAGTTATCTCCTCTGTGTTGAACACTTTTAGGAATAGGCAAACTCTCCAAATCATCAGTCGTTCCAATATTATAGTAAGTTCTCTCTTGTTCGTCTACAAGAATGTCTCTCATTTCATCAATTTCGTCATCGGAAGTGGAGATACCGTCCTCTTCATCCTAGCTTTCTCCATCTTCCCCATGATGTATCTATCTTCTACAACCCAACTTAAACCCAAATCTAAGTATGTGAAATCGAATATCCTTGATATTATGAGACTCCCTATTCACACACTTTGAACATAGGCATATTGTAGTACCATCCGGATTGACATGTTTTTTTCACTTTCTCAATGAAAAGGAGTCCATCTTGAAATGATCCTAGGAAAAATACAAAGATCGAACTTACTAAACTAACTAATATAAACCCGAGATTAGAGATCAAGCATTAAATTTCAAACTAATTAACCATATTTCCCAAGAAGGAAATGGAAACCAAGCAATGAGGTGATAAACTTGCATTTGTTGTCCTATTAAAATCATTTGTGATTTGTGGTGTAGCTTGTAAATCTAATTGTGATCCGATGAAACTATATCACCGGCCGGGCAACCTAACCAAGGGCTCATATTGTTAAAATATAATAACATATGAGGAAAGCTTATCAGTTGAAAAATAATCAGTGCTAAAGCTTGAATCATATTTTGATTTAAAGCTGGTCTTGAGAGGAGATGAGGATAAATGCAAAGATAAATTTGAAAAGGACACATGCTAACAAAAATGGGTCCCTTCCATTCATTTAACTCAACAGGCTAACAACACACCCATAGTTCACATCAAAATTCAAGAAGAAAAGAAAATTTTCATAATTCGAAAAGTGATGCAAAACCCAGAAATCGATCCGAAAGCTTATTCAACAAAAATAAAAGAAGAATTAAAAGAAATTAAGTGAGAGAGTAATACATATTTGTTAGATTCAGACCTTTGTCCAAATAGCCAACAAGAACCCTAACAGATTGAAGCACCAAAACCGATAGCTTTGAAACAAAATTAATCAAATGCTAAAATGTGAAATGGAGAGAAATAAACTTGATAAAAGAAATAAGGCTGAAATCTTTACACTAAAATCCTTAAAAAAGAAAGTACCTGAAAGCTTTTGAAAATCAGATAGATAGCTTCAGCTGAATCTGGAATCCCCGTTTAAGGGGAAAATATAAGTCAAATTTAATTCAATTATGCATATATATATATATATATATACACTACAATTTAAGAATAAATATTGTGGTTTGGGAGTTGGCATGGTGGTTGAAGAGTTTTAAGTTCAATTGTACAAGTTAGAGCATTTTGGAAAGCAAGAACTAGATTGATGATGGTTTGGGTCGAATTTAAGTACGATATTAATGTATTTTATGTTTAGGGTTGAATTTAAGTACGATATTAATGTATTTTATGTTTATCTCAATTTGACTGTGTTTAAAATTGTCCAAATACATTCTTATATGTAAAAAACTAATTTAAGCTCATTTTAGGTCAAGTCATTTAACTTTTAATTTTTTTAAATATTTATATTATATTATTTTAATATTGAATAATTTTATATATTTTTATTTATTGAATTTTTTATATAGTCATCTTAACATTATTTTAATATTTATATTCGGATACTATTATATATTTAGAATAAATTTATTTTTTAATGTGTTTTAAATTACATAATACATAAAAATAACATAATATAAAGTATTATAAACGGGTCAGATTGGGCTTGGGCCTTGAATGTTCAAACTCAAGTTCGGCGCATATTTTAAACGGGTCTAATTTTTTTGTCCAGACCCAATTGTCAAGCCTAATATTTTTGCTCAACTCCACCCAGATTTCGAACGGACCTTCGAACCTGAACAAATAGCTCAACCCATGAACAGTTCTACTAATAACTTAGCTTGTTTTAAAATGTTTATAAGTAATTTAAACAATTATGGTGGCAAAATTAATTTTTTTTGTAATGTACCCATTATTTTTTATATTTTTATAAGATATATTATTTTTAATTTTTTTATAATTTTTGTACCTTTTATAATTTTTAATTCAAGTTTTCTTATAATTTGGTATATAATTTCTCATTATTTTGTTATACTTTTTTTTCTATATTTTTAATAATTTTAATTTATGTTTTTTAATAATTTTTATAAGTTTTTACAAGTTTATAATATTTATATTTTTAAAATTTTGTGATTAAATATGTCACAAAAAGATATGAAAAACGACCTAAATTTTTAATATTTTTGTAGCTTTCTATAATTTTAATTTAAGTTTTCTTTAAAATTTTCATACAATTTCCCACTATTTTTTATACTTTTTTTTTTATATAATTTCTATATTTTCGTAATTTTTAATTTAAGTTGTCTAATAATTTTTATCAGTTTTTTACATGTTTATAACTTTTAAATCATTTTTATATTTTTAAAATTTTAAAGGTTTAAAAATGTAAAATAAATGTTGTAATTTGGTGAGGTTTAAAATGTCAGGAAAATATGTGAAAAAATTATCAAAATGTTTTCATCTGGTGAGGTATTGAAAACGCCACCAAAGATCTTTAAGCATCACTAAAAAATAAATATTTCACTAACCATTACTCATAAGTGTCACGAAAAGCTCATTCTTTCATGACCTTTTCTTTTAAAAACGTATAGTTAGTATCTTTCCTTACGTCTTTTATAAAACGTCACAAACCGTGACATTTTTATAAACACCACGAAAGATCAATTTTTTTTTTGTAGAGTTAAACCTGCCCAATTTCAACTTGTGTTGAAACATTAAATTGGAACAGTAGATAAACCATGTCTTTTTCATTTTTTTTGAAATATTTGAAGGCAAACATTCATAAATTAATAATGTACAAGCCATTTATGTTGTGTTATTTTTTCTTCATGTAAAAAATTTTAAATATACAGAAATCTTATCTTTTTACAATAATTTTTACTTGCATGTTTAAATCTTTATTAATTATTCTTTATTTTATGTCTAACTATTTTAGAACCTTTTCCTCACGCTAGTAACCCAATATAGCATATTTGTTTGATGCTAAGCCAATGTCTTGGACTAAACCACTGGGATGCAACAGAAACTTTTCTCCTTAGAGTTTGACTTGTTCTTTTGAACTCTCTCCTTGCCATGCAATGAGTTGTTCCTGGATTTACTCAAACCATTGAATTCCTTGGGAATTTTCACGAGGATGGATGGCTTAACGATGCTATGATTCTTGAAACTTTGCTCACTGGTCCAAGAGCAATCCTGAAAAAACCGAACCAACTGTATGTTATCCCTGTAAATTGATATGACTTTAGTAGGATGTTGAGTTAGTAGATCACTCCAAAAAGGGTCCTCCAATAGCTCCACTAGTTCCTTTTTCTCCTCTAATGCTGGAGGAGGTTCTTCCCCAGGATTACTAGAAACCTCATCCTCACAATCTGATCTTAGCCACGCTTGGCTATCAAAGAAGGTCTCCTCTTCTTCACTATCTGCAAAAGAAAAAATTGGTTATATTGTATATTATCCTATATATTTAGGAATATATTATATATTTTTTCTATTCTTACGTTATCATTGTTGTAAAAATATTATCTATACTCTTAAAAGGGATTATCTGCGTGAACCAAAAGGAGTCAATAAGTTATTTTCATCCAGAAAGAGTAAAACTACAAGCAGCCATTTTGAAGTTATGTTAGCGTAGAACTTCAAGCAACCGTGTTTTTCTAGTCAATTGTTCAGGCCAGCTGCAACTAGAAGAACCACTCAATTTTTGTACCTTCCATCCAATTTCAAAACTTAAAGACTTTTTTAATTGGTTGGTATTTTTAGTCTTTATACTTTTTCACACTTTAAAGTTTTAGTTACCGTCAAACAATAATCGTTAAATTCATTAAGTTTTCCTATTTTTACATTTTGACGTGACAAATATATTATTATGTGTAATACCATGTGAGCTTGTTATTTCCGCATATTACTCATTAAAAACCCAGTTAATGGATGAACAACTGTCATTTATTTTAAGACTAAAATTTTAAAACTTGAAAAGTATAGGGACTTAGAATGATCCAATTAGATAATATAGACTAAATTTAAAATTGTATGCATAATACATGACTAGTAATTGAATTTAACTGCTATTGTTTAAGTCAAGACTAAAAAATTTCAAAATTTCAAAAAGTATAGAACTAAAATTAACCAATTCAAAAAATATAAGGATTAAGCCCACAATTTTCACAAAGTACAAGAACTAATAGTAGAATTTAACCTTTTTAACTCTTATAACTTGAGCTTGTACCCATAATCCTTTCCTAGCAACTCGAGTTTAACTTCTTCTTTTTTTAAATAATGCTTAGAACTATTTATAACTCCACCTCGAACTTGACTTTAATTACATGAAGTTCCTATCTGTATTAATAAATGGAATGTTTGTAGAAAAAAGAATGGGTTAAGATAGTAGGCGTACCGATCTTATCGTCGAGTGGACAATCTTCTTCATTGATCTCCAAGACAGGTGACAGCAAGCAGAGTCCTGTAGTGTTAGAACAAATCCCTTCATCTGGTGTCTCAAGTTCCTGGACTGACCCACAAGCATCCATTACAACTTGGAATGGCTTCTTACCAAACCAAATCAAAGATTTTAAGATTTGAGTTATCCTGTAATGAAACTTTGCTGCAATTGAAGACAAGAGATCCAATATATATATATATATATATATATATTTGGCTTTTAGCCAAACGCAATGTGGAAGTCTAAAAGATTATTCTTTCAAGGAGAGTAACAAAAAGGCATTGAAAATGCTTTGGGACATCCGCAGCATTGTTTGATTCTTTGGCCTTCTTTTTTATGTTTTATGTTTTTATCGATTTCACTCCATTTGTTTTATATTTAGTATTTAGCAGAGATGGGTAAAAATATCTTAGAGGCTCATTTACTAGAGTTAAATTACATTTTATTTTTTTATTCAAAAAATGGACAATTTAATTTATATACATTAGATTAAAGAGTAAATTAATTTTTTTTTAAAAAAAAATTTCTTTCATTTTTATTATTAAAAATTAGTTCATATACGTCAACATTATGAGATACATGTGGCACGCACATGTCATTAATTCAGTTATTCCGTCAAGAGAAGGGATTATATGAAACTGTGATTCCACATCATCCTTATCCCTTTCCAATAAGAGAATGATAAATCAGATTTTTTTCTCTTGATTTTTAGTATTTTTAATTGGATTTGATTTTTGTTGAGGAGGAAAAAGCTAAAAATTAGAATGAAAAATCTAATTTGTCATTCTTCGATTAAAAAGGGATAAGGATGATGTGGAATCACAGTTTCATACCATATTTTCTCTTCCGTTAATCACACCAGTTTTTAACAATACAGATGGATTTAAACATAAAGGATTAATTTATTTTTAAAAATTTTTTAATAAAAAAAAGTAAAATATAATTGGATTCATAAGAAAAGAGTTGTTATAAAGGGAAATGGTAGATATGGGATTGATATGATTATTGGGTACATAAAAATTGGAATACGACAAATCACTAGAATTAAATAAAATAGCAGTCTATCAACAGCTTTTTTTAATCTGAGTTATGTTTTCTTTTTTCCAATAAAAAATTTACTGAATTATTACAGGCATGAAAAATATATAATCTTTCAAAGACACGAGAAAATGGAGAAATTAAAGTTGAAGATCTCTAAATCTTAATTAAATTTGAAGTAATTAATATATTAATAATTACATGAATGATGAGATCTCAAAGAATAATGAAATGGGTTACATGAAAAATGAAAAAAAAAACACCATTGATCACTTCATCATAACTCTGAATTCCTCAAAGCTTAAAACACCATCACCATTGATGTCAAAATGTTTGATCATAACCTTACATTCATCAATGGACTTTGATTCCCCAAGTTTTTTCAACATTTTCTTGAGTCCTTTAGGTGTAATGAACCCACATCCATCTTCATCATACATCCCAAAAGCTTGTCTCAAATCTTTCAACTTCTCTTCTTCATCATCTTCTTCCATTAACTTAATAAGATCTTCCAAATCCAATAACCCATCGCCGTTGGAATCCAATGCTTCCACTGCAACTTCGGCTTCATTTAACAACAACTTCCCACCCATTTGGCCTAATCTATGGCTTAACTCAGAAGCTGAAATTTTCCCATCTCCATCTTTGTCGAAATATCTGACAAGTCGCTCATATTCTTCACTTCTCATCATTTTGAAGTATCAGCTAAAACACAGCTTAGGGTTTATTGTAAGAACGATAACCAGTTTTTTGTGTGTGTGTGTGCGTACATATATATATATATATAGAGAGAGAGAGAGAGGGAGAGAGAGATAAGGATTGAAGCACTGCGTGAAGGCCGTGTGCCAGACTTGTACCGGCTTAATTACAATAATTGAAGAAGAAAGTGCTCTGAATCTTCTGAAACTTAAAATAAAATAAAATAAAATAAAAAGAGAGGGATGGTCAAAAGCAGGAAAAAGAAGATGATGATGATAACGATAATGATGAAGAAAATGGAAAGTAAGTTTTCGTGTAAATAGCATCTGGAAAGGAAATAAGAAAGAAATTAAAGAATTATGGGACATTTTCAAATGGGTTATACGTTCCTTATTGATAAAGCATATATATTATATGGATTGAAATTAGTTCATCTACAATTATCCATTTAATTACTATATTATTAAAATAAATAAATACGTTTAAATTATAACACAATAGAAAATTTTTTAAATATTATTTATTTCAATTACAGTTTAATTCTAAATAAAAGACTTTATTTAAGAACCATAAAAATTTTAAAAAAGACTAAATTTATTAAAAAATAAATAATAGTTTTTAAATCATAAATGTTAGCACCATTCCACTTGGGTATTAATTTATTATTTTTAATAATATAAAAATTAAATTGATCCGCTTACTAATAAATAAATTAATTTGATCAGGTCCTTTATCTAGTATACTAAATTCAACATATTCTTTATAATTTTTTTTTTACATTTTACCTTTGGAATTTTTATAGATTTTAATAATTATTAATTTTTTATAATTCTTTTTTTTTAAATTTCACTCCACTAGAATGAATTTGAATGTGTGGTTGTTCAGTTCATCTCCAATGTGCTATTTTTATTATTTTTTATAATTATTTACGTATTTGAATTTTTTTAATATTTTTATATTTTTTAAATAATTTTTTTTTTTGTAATTTTGCACTTATCTAGAAAGAAAATGAACAAATGATTGTCCAAGTTCATCCTAAATGTGTATTTTAATTTATTTTTTAAAATTTTCTAGCATGACATGTCATATTAGCATACATCCACATGTCATGCCATGTGTCAAATTCTAGTGGTTTTTATCAATAACCTCGTCGACCATTAACGACTAAATCAAGAGTTTCCGTTAACAAAAAAGATTAAGTAATTTTTTTTCATCATTAAAAACTCAATTAGATATAAGGGCGAGCTTTAGTGAGGACCTTGTTTACTTTAGCCTAGAAAAGGGAAATTTTTATAGATTTGTTATAAAACTTAAAAGAAATATAGAATGATCAAGAGAGAAGAACAGAAGATGAAAGGATGATTCAACTTTTATATTGGCATCCAATAAGCTTGTACATGTCCTCTATTTATAGGGCTTCAAAAACCATAAATTACAAAGCATTAAGGACCAACTTTAAGGTACCCTATAAATGATTTAGGGGCTACGAGATAATGAGTTTAGGGATTATGGACATTCATCTTTTAAGGGTTACAATAGGATAAATTTAGGGGGTTATGGACATCCATTTATCAATGTATTTACAACACTCCCCCTTGGATGTCCATCAATGAAAATGTGTCTCGTTAAAACCTTATTAGGAAAAACCCTATAGGATAAAAACCTAATAAAGAAAAAAGAGTGCATAATCTCCTATTACAAGTTGTCTCGTTAAAAATTTTCGTATAAGTTGACTGATGGACATGAATTCCATCGTTTAAATGCTCGATCTGCAGGCCAAGACAAAAAAAAATCCAAGATATTTCATCTCAAATTCTTTCTTTAAACAATTTACTACATTTTGAAACTCTTCAGGAGTTCCAAAAATATTTAGATCATCAACATAAACAGAAATGACCATAAAATTTGATCCAAACCTTTTTATAAAGACATATGGAAAAATTGGATCATTTTTTATCGAACAATTTTTCTAAAGAACTCTATATCCTTCAGGGATTTTAAATCCTTCAAGGATTTTTATATAAATTTCACTATTAAGTGAGCCATACAAATAGGTTGTAACAACACCAATCTATCAGACTAATAAGATATCTAAATGTGATTGCATCTACCAAATGAGAGTATGTCTCTTACTAATTAATGTCGGTCCTTTAAGAAAATCCTTGTGCTACAAATCATGTTTTATTTCTTACGACTTCATTTTTCTCATTTTGTTTTCACATAAATATCCATTTATATCCTACCGGATTTACATCTTTAGGTTTTTGACGTTTAGAAAATTCAATTCTGCTTGAATTGTGTCTTTCCATTTTAGCTAATCTTTTCAATTTTTACATTCCTCAAAAGATTTAGCCTCAGGATCCTTATTTCCTTTTGTTGTTTCAATGGCAACATTATAAGCAAAATTATTGTCGACAACTATATTTTTTCTGTTCCATCTTTTTCTCGTATTGACATAACTTATCGAGATCTCTTTATTTTCATAATTCCATTTTCACTTTCAGATACCTGAATCTTTTCTTGTGTTTTATAATTAGTTATGTCATGGGTCTCTTTAGGAACCCCCGCTTCCACTATATGACCATCTCATAAGTAATGGTTTAGCTATTAGTTGAAGGCATTTAATAAATGATTCAGCTAAACTATTTTATGTGTGAACATGAGCTTCTGGTCTTTGACTGCTCATTTCTTTTGTACTAACAGTTTGCCCTATTGGGACATCAATTCGTATTGGAGCATTTTCAGTTGGTATGTAAGATTTGTAATTCTCTTTAGGTCAGTAAATGAATCTAACAATTGATTTGTAAAATGAATTATCTATTGAACTTTTAGTTCACGTTGCTTTGTTCAAGGATCTTAGACAATGATAATTCATTTCAAGTACTTTATTCATCTAGCTTTTATTATCTCTCCCTAATGTTGGGAATGTTGTTTTATCAAAAAGACAATCAACAAATTGTGCAGTAAATAAATCTCCAGTTGATGGTTCAATATACTTACTTATAGAAGGAGATTTATAACCAACATATATTCTCAACATCCTTTGAGGACCCATCTTTCTGCTTTGTGGTGGAGCAATTGGATCATATATTGAACATCCAAAAATTCTAAGATGGGAAATATTTAGCTGTTGACCAAAATCTAATTGTAATGGGGAGTATTTATAATTTATTGGCTTGATACGTACAACATGAAAATCAACACAATCTCATGTTGAAATAGGAAGCTTTGTTCCCATAAGTAATGATTTAGCTATTAGTTGGAGACGTTTGATAAACTATTCAGCTAAATTGTTTTATGTGTGAACATGAGCTACAAGATGTTCAACTTTTATCCCAACTGACATATAATAATTATTGAAAGTTTGGGACGTAAACTCACCAGCATTAGTAAGATGAATTGTTTTAATTGCATAATCTAAAATTAATCATTTAAACAAGCAATCTCGTAAATGACAGGTTGCAAGTTGATAACACGTAATGGACCCGTATGCATTTCAAAAATGCAAGACATTAACTCAACTTTAGCTAGTGAGCTTGTAATAATCAATAATTATCGAGAACAAGCAACACATGAGAATTCTTTAAATTAAAGAAACTTCTTATTCTGTAATGAATGTCTATATAAATTCTCAATTAATTTTCACATCATATATGATCTAAAATGATCTAACTGGTTACGCCAAGTAGTAAATATATTTGTATGAGTAAATTTCTAGTTTACTTTAACATGCTTTTCAATTGTACTAATAATGCCAATATAAATTTTGACAATTGATAATTTTTTTGTCATTCATTTTACTTTGTATCCACATATAAGTAATATTGTGACATTTACTTCTGGAAATGTCTACATCAATGTGAAGTCCATAATGTCATTAACTCAATAAAAAAATATAATTTGCAAACAATTATTTGCAATATTTACTTCAGGGAATATGCCAAAAACTTTAAATGTCCAAATTGACTTTAATGATCAAAAGTGGTTATAAAATTTGTTATATTTATTGTAGACATTTACTTCAAGGAATATGCAAAAAATAATTCAGACAATAATGCAAACGTATATTTTATTCTTTACCAGTAAGATTATATAAATATCATCCGCCTCAAAGAATTATTAATTAGTATAAATCATTGATAATTATGTTCTAAGAATGAACATGTAGCAACATTTTGAATCATCCATCTTCTTTTTCGTCTATTTGTCAATAATGACAATAGATTCCAATTTTATAATTGTTATGTATTGCTACATTCATTTTGGGGAGTGGAGTAAAACCACTAGAACGAATAACTCATTATTTGTTTAGCCATAATAAGGCATGAGATTAATTCAGAATACTTTAAAAACCCTTTTCACAAGAGTTTTGCATATTTAATTAACTAGAAAGAAATAGTCAAGTCATATATGGAGTTTATTGTAAATCAGATGTATGGATAAAACTGACATCTAAAATATCAAACCTAATATAATGCTAGTGCTAGCAAAAATTTCATAAACCATTGTAGACATGCATGAAATTTACTTCAAAATAATACATTTCATATTCACTAAAATATTTTCATTTATAATTGTTCATATTATTTCTCTAAATAATTAACAAATGGAATAATATAAAACGTATGAACTACCTTTAACATCTCTACAAAAGTAACAAGTTTGTTAGGGTTGTATAATAGGAAAAATACAAGGCATTTACAAAATCAAACCACACAACCTTTTTTTTTTTTTTTTTATGTTTCTTATCAAACAACAATCAATTAATACAAACAATGTCCATAGACATGTCAATGGCCAAATTAATATAGTAATTCTCATTTTTAAGTTTATAAAAAAATGTTTCCAACCAAAATAATTCAAGAATTAAAAATGACAACAACTATACTTGAAATTATATATTAGAATCAACCCAAAAATCAATTTAGACATTCTTCAAAATTTGTCATTAAAATAACTTTAAACAAGCATGTTTAATGTGAAATAATATTTGATTGTTTGGTGTGAAAGAATCTTGATTTTATTAATATATGTAATAACTTTAATCGTCGTTGATTAAGAGAATTTTAAACAATATCAAAGTCCAAAAACATATGATATCTAGAACTTATAAAACTTATATATATATATATATATATATATATATATAAATTGAAACCATCAAATAAACATATAAAACAAATTGTTTAATGATGACTAAGAACCAATGCAAGGTCACATATTATGATGAACCTTAGGCCTTGATTAATAAAAATGACTGATAATATTATGAATCATGATTTAAAAATCTATCTATTTATAACATTAAAATTAATCTATCCCTATTCAAATACAATTACCAAGTAATTATCAAATATCATATATTAAGAAAAACAAATTTTTATGAACAAAAATACTAGTACATATAAGCATGTAATGATAAGTGAAATTTACCTCAATTTCTTTTCTTCTACGAAAGTTTTAATAGCAACTTCCTTATTCAACATTGAGTCTTGATGATTTTATCAAAAAGTAAGCAAATTCAAAATTTATCGATAGAAAATTTTTATTTCAAAATAACTTATATGATACTAAGACACTCCAATGTCAAGAGCACCGAATCAAAATCCATACCAATATTAAATCTTTCACCATCATTCTAAGATCATACAAATAAAATAAGTTAATCAAAACAATTATAATTGACCATGAATTAGCTAAAAAAATAATCAAATATGAAATATTAAATTACAAAAACTTCATGTAGAAACTTTACATCTTGCTACCTAAGATCTTGGAAATCATAGAAGGTAATTTTGATCGTCGATAAAAGGAATTATCACTTTGAGCAATATCATGATAGTAAACTTTCTCAGTAGTAAAACAATCCAATTATTTATATCAAATTTACGGAATAATAATATGTATGTCAAATATTGGCATAGAGAGAAATAGTCAAAATAAGAACTTACAACAAATTGAAATAATGAAATTTGTTTTAGTAACCTTTAAAAAAATGGTGAATAAACCAAAATAGTTTAGAAAAAGAATTGATTTGTATGCTTTGAATATTTCTCTTTCTATAAAAATATGATTAACAAATTAAAATAATAATGAAAATACGTACACCGTATATAGTTCAACCAGAGTTTTACGGACAAGTTATATATAGTTGCAATGACGTAAATTTCACTATGAACTTGTAAAGGCTCGTGTTAATAATGTGTTATAAAGCTTAAAAGAAATATAAAATGAATAAAAGAGAACGGAAGATGAGAGGATGATTCAACTTTCATATTGGCATCCAATAGCCTTGTTCATGCCCTCTATTTATAGGGCTTTAAAAACCATAAGTTATAAAGCATTAAGGACCAACATTAAAGTACCTTATAAATGATTTGGAGGTTACAAGATAATAAATTTAAGGGTTATGGGCATTCATCTTTTAGAGGTTACAATAGGATAAATTTGGAGGGTTATGGACATCTATTTATCAATAGATTTACAAGATTTTAATAATTATTAATATTTTATAATTCTAAAAACTTGTATAATTTCACTCGTCTAAAATGAATTTAAATGCTATTTTTATTATTTTTTACAATTTCTTTTAATTTTTTACATATATGAATTTTTTAATAATTTTTATACTTTTTAAAATAATTATTAACTTTTTATATATATTTTTTATAATTTTATACTTATCTAAAATGAAAACGAATAAATGATTGTTCGAGTTCATCTTAAAATACATTTTATTTTATTTTTTTAATTTTTCTAACATTACATGCCATATCAACATACATCCACATGGCATGGTCATGCCATGTGTCAAATTCTAGTGGTTTTTATCAATCACCTCATCGACCAATAAAGAGTTTCGGTTAACAAAAAATATCAAGTTCCATCACTAAAAACTCAATTAGATATAAGGGCGAGCTTTAGTGAGGGCCTTGTTTACTTTAGCCTAGAAAAGAGGGGGAGTAAATTCCACCGTTGTTGAATTCAAAAGAGTAAATTCCACCGTTGTTATTCCCTTATGGGCTAGGGCCTATATAAACTAGAAAATGTTACAGGAAGTCTATTGCTACAAGATTATTGCCATTAATGGCCTATCTGATTTGACCCATTTTTATCATTTGTACATATATATATAATCGAACACTTTACTGACCTCAAAACAAGCCTCTTTCCTCGTTTCCCGTTCCTCCAACTTCACCCTTGAATTCCATGGTTACAACAATTGTCCCTATTTATTATGACTCTTGTCTTGGTTCAGGCTATATTTGAATAGTTCATATGTTTAGCATCTCCCCTCCAAAGTTTGAGTCATGTTGTGGCTGTTGCCTCAAAATCAGATAAAACTTTATTCATGTCCTCAAAATAGGGCCAGCTTTTATGACTTCTCTTCTCATTCTTGCTTTCCTGTCAAATATATGCCAATAGTTGTCAGTAAGCAACACAAGTGATAGGGGGAAACAAATTGAACATAGAGATCAAAGGGATTTATTGCAGCTGTATATGCATTTATTGCAGTTATGTACATCATGAATGCTATCGCAATGAATTTCGATGAATATTCAGCAGTAGAGAGATCCGAAACCATAGAATAAAGGCCATAATGTTGAGTTGCAGCCGCTATTTAATCTCATAATACACCAATACTGATATAACCTAGGACATGATGCAAGTATTATTGTAGCATCCTAGTTCAAGCAAGTACCTGGATCTCAAATTTCTTTGTGATGCTATCATTCTATCCTATGTTACTCGACAAGGGTATGAGTGTTGGACACAGGTTTATTATTCAATTTTTCTTTTCAAGATTTCCATGTATTTGGAGGGTTCTCAAAGAATCATATTCCCATTAGCATGTTTAGATATGCGTTACACAAGTGCCGGACATGAGCACTTCAAGAAAAATTGAAGTTGAAGCAACATAGATTCTATCATTCCTAACTAGAGATTTAAATTCTTAAATGTGCTGGAGAAGCTAGAGGTGTCAACATGAATATCCATGAAACTAAAGCCACATGGAACATCTTCCATCATTACATCTGCTACTCTAGAATAAATATAGAGAGAGATATAACCCACTGTTCAAAAAAAAAAAAAAAACTAAAAAGAGAGAACAAACCTCATATTTCTGAACCAGAGATGCCCATAGAGATTTACACTGCGCTGGGCTTCGAGTAATTCCATCTTCCAACAAACTTGTAGATATTTCTTCCCAGAGGGCCATTCTCCCTTTCACAACTTGAAATCTGCTATGCAAATCCCCCCGCATTTTAATTAGCTTCTTAACCTCTTCAGGTTTCCATTTGTTCCGCTTAGGCTTTGACGACTTTGGTTGAAAGCCTGTCATTTCTGAGTCATCTCCATTGCTTGCAGTGCCATCACTCTTAACTTCTGGCTCATGTTCCTCCAATTCATCAGAATCATCAGTATTGGGTGTAAGCCTTTCTGTATAGTCAGGACTTGAAGTGCTGGTGTCTTCCACGGGTAAGAACCTTTCAGCTTCAGCATCATCATCTGCTTGATTAAATCATGACAGACTAGAAGACATCAATGAAAGTGGTGCTTTAAATCGCAAAGAGAACTAGCTTTCACCTCAATAAATTGACAATTCCAACACCTACACACATCCAATCAAATTATGTGCCTACATGCATGCAGATGGACACTAGTATGAATAAGTGAGAGAGATTGGAAGGGGCAGCAAAAGAGGATAAGGACCAACCTAATAAACTTTGTTCCGAGGCATTCTCTAAATGCAAAATACCGTCATCTTCTGCTTTCATCTTGTTTGGTGGTCCCCTTCTTGGATGCCCATCTACCACTTTTCTCAATGTTGGTAACCCAAAACCAGCATTGTAATTGCCAGATAGCTTTTCATTCAGCTCATCAGAGAGAACTCCAGCCGGGTTCTCCAATGCAATGGCAATGACTTCAGGCCTTTTACCACTATACTTCCTTACTGTCTTCCGCAATACCTCTGAAACAGTTCTTTCCATGTGAGCTAGAGGACAATTCACAGGACAGCTTGACAGTGTCGCATGAGCAGCTTTATGGAGTGTATCTAAAAGCTTCCCCTTGTCTAACCATAAGCAGCGAGTAGTTATTTTTATCTTCCCTTTTAAGGTATTTTCAACCATGCCATCTATCTTTTGAGGGCGTAAAATTTCCATGCTGCAAAACGGATATATTAATATGTCAACAAATATGAAACATACATAGGCTTCATTTAAGCATATAAACTTATCTACCTGACCACTATAATGCCATCAGATGCAATTCTTAGTCTCTCATCAACACAAAGTTCGGTTGATGTGCCAAATGCTTTATCACCATCACTATACATTAGCTGCAATTTAAGACTAAATTCATGAAGATCCTTCTCAATTAACTTTTTTAAGAAAAACGATGAATGCTTTTTGAGGATTTCAAACCTGCAAATTCTCCTTCCCAAGGGAACTGAAACCATTAGACAGAACTCTTCTATTCCTCAAATGAGAAACCCCAAGCATCTCTCCATTCTTTATAACCTGATACAATGATAAGAATTATATTACGATTTTCATATAATGTACATATTCTACCATGGTAGATAATGTTGAAGCAACCCCTATGACGAATCAAAAATCAACTTAAATTGAGAGAATCAGAAAAAAAGTTCCTAACTAGAAATAATAGCAACTTACAGTGGTGTGCCGAATGCCAGTTGATTTTCCAAGTAGCTCATGCTCCTTTAGAAACAAAAGCTCTCCATGTATAGGTAAAAAATGTTGCGGCTTCACAATTTGAAGTACTTCCTCCTTCAAAATAAAACCATTGAGACTGTGTTTTACATGCAAGTAAAGACAACAGGAGAAAAAGAACATCACAATCAAAATCTAAGATTTTTTATTTGGTCGACTCAAATCACATCCATAGTACATCCAATTCACATCCTGATTTTTCTTTTTTAACTCAAAAACAAATTCTTAGTAAACCCCCTTTATTTAACAGTTACTGAAGGGACAAAATAATTCTTTTTTTTAAGAAAGAAATATAAATTCATGCTATCTTGCAGCCAGAGGCCCTACAATTGAATGCATCAACAATGTATAACATGCCATCCTGAGTTTTAAATGTCATGCTGTTTCCTTATCCTTTTGTATTTTGTTTGTTAAAGGAACAAGAAAGTGACCAAAAAAACTTTTTAAAATGAAATCATGCAAAACAATGCTGACTCATCTTACCAGTTCTCCACGATATCCATGACCAGAAGTGTGCAGCCCCTCATTCTTACCCATCACTATAGTTGATCCAATCTCTGATATGCGGTTTAGCATCTTCATCACCCGAGATTCATTACCAGGGATTACCTGATATTGAGGTTAAAAATGATATCTTAACAAATCAATGACTTTGGGGCAAGATTTAGAAAACCTATAGTAAATAATAATCAATATACCAAAACAATCCCGTAAATTGTCAAACAAACAAACAAACAAAAAAAAACCCTATCCCATAGCATAGGAAATAGTACCTAGATAGAACAATAAAAGTTTGACCGCACTTCTAATTTTTTTCATCAGCAAACATTCAGTCATTAAGAGCTCAAAGAATTCTTCAGTTAGAAATGAATGCATATAGTACATTATCATTACCTTAGCTGAATAGAGAATCACATCTTCCTTGTTCAGTTTAAAGGAATGACTACTTCCATATGATGCAAGATTCAAGGCAGCACGTGGCTCTGCCTGACACAATAGAGCACTTAGTCACAGGCCAGCTAAATGTGTAGTTCATCAGAGCCAGAGAGGTTAACTTACTTGGGATCCAGTTGTGACGACTATCAAATCCTTTGGAGCATAGGCATCAATATCTTCTGCTTTCACCTAAAATCGTAATGGAAAGAGCAGAGAGCAAATGATACAAGATAAACAATCAGTTGTACATGATACGAGAGTTTCAGTTAACACAGTTTCGTTTTTTCTTTTTTTCTTTTGGAAAATGTAATATTGAAACGAATAAAAGCAGTATGAAGATATCCAAATTCAAGTAGGATGTGCTTAAAGCTAAAAGAAGAGCTAACATAAACATCGCTAAGAGACAAAAAGTAATCTTTATGGGATAGATTTTGTTGGAAGTTATGTCTTAAAGGTATGAATCGCAAAAGAGGATACCAATTACAAATCCCATCATTTTATTTAAAGGTTTACTTCACACTAAATAAGCTTAAACAAGAACTGCATAATTTGTACAAAAGGGCAGTTTACAACTGAGTAGCTTAATTTGATAACAACAAACTTAGAACTTACAAGAAAAGTAAAAGAGTAACACTTGTCTCAAGAAAACAACCACATACTATATAGGTAAAAGAAAGAAAGTTGTGTCACAAAAGAATGAATACCAGAGTTGATGGATCAATTGGAGCTTTTCCATCCTTCCAAGCAGCATCTAGATATGTCCTCAATGACATGCCAATAAATACCTAGTTCAAGGAGCACAATATCTCAGCTGTCAAAACTGACATCCCTATCATTCAGACAACTAGATTCACAAGATAGCTTTGCAGTCAGACAAAACATACCAACTTTCTACCAGTTACATCTGCAGCAGCCTTTATGCTTCCAAGCCGGTGTATGTTTGAAGCAAACTGGGTAGTAATAATTCTTCCTTTAGCACCTGAAATATGTCTTGACAATGCATCCGCTACTGCACTTTCACTAATTGTCCTTCCAGGTGACAATACATTGGTTGAGTCACTCATCATCTGTAAACAATATGAATTTACTGAATTACACATTCATTGGAACAGTTTTGAAAGAAGTGACGAGCTCAATTTGCATCAGATGAATTGCATCTTAAAAGATCCAGACAAATCTAGACAACAGATATCTCTTTACTTTTTGTGGATTTAATTAATGCACAAGAGATTATTAAAATAACCTAGGAAGCCAAAGAACAACATAAGCAATGCAAGGTGTCAGCTGCCAGTGTCCATCTTTGAATTGCAACAAAACAAATCACAAAGTACCAAATACCAAGCAATATCATATTCTAAACAATCATCTTAGTTGATTAAAAATAGTCTAAGAAGACATGCCCCGATCATGAGTCAAATCACTGAAATAATTATATTCCTATATTTGGTTTTGTTACAGAAAATTGAAGATGCAACTAATAGATCATGTCCAAGTCCCTTTAACAAGCCCTCACCTCCACTCCGTAATAGTAACCCCTGTAATCTGCTCTAAAAAACCTCTCATGGAAGTTAGAAGAATAGATTCAGGATTCATACCAGTGTTACTCCTTCCTTTGAGAGTTCCTCTAAAAACTGTCGATCGAAAGTTTTCCCATCCAATGGCGATTCATCAATCTGTCAACTCTTAACAGTTTAAGTGGCCTGAAAGTTTTAGTGTAACAAGAGAAGAAAATGCATGGACAAGGGGGAAAACCCACCTTCCAATCCCCAGTGTGAAGAATTGTACCATCAGCACAGCGAAGAACTAGTCCACAACAATCAGGAATAGAATGGGTCACCCTGAGAGGCTCTATTTCAAATGGCCCAGCCTTAAATCTCCTCCTAATTTTAAATACTTTAAGTCTAGATGGAACAAAAATCCCGTTCTCCTTCAAACGCTTTTTAATCAGCTGTTGACATGAATGCAAGAGTGTCAACACTCCATTTTAGCAAGAGGCAATAAAGATGAAACAGTAAGTTATCATTTTGCACACTCAATAATAGAGTTAATTGAGAGGTATAAACTCTCAACAACTTTAAGAGCCCATTTGGATGGGTGGTGAGATTAGCTTTGCTAAAATTGAAAAACTGTGATGGCGGTAATTTTTGTTACCGTAACAGTGAGATAGGATACTGCAGCGGTGAGATTAAAATCAGTGATAATATGAGTTTGGGTCCAATCGCAGTGATGAAAGTGAAGTGAATTATAGTGAAAATGTAAAATGACCATTAAAGACACTCGATATTGTAATTATATATAAGAAAATTTAGCTTATTTGATATTTATGAAATTAATAAATAGCAAATAATTAGAAAGATCATATTAAAGTCAAATAATAATTTTATTAAAAGTTAATAAAACTATATGAAACCATATTTTACATTTATTGTTTAAGTAATTATTTATTTTAGTTAATTTTATATTAGTTTCATAATCATAAAACCGGTATGTTTATTGAATTTTTATGTAAAATAAATCCATTTATAATTATTTTATAATAATAATTTTTTTATTATCTAATTGAATAAAATAATTGACTCAAAATTTCTTTGAATCAAATAGCCCAGAAGGGTTATACATGTAACAACACCCTCCACTAGGAGGAGCTTTTGTTCAATGGAGCTCAAAGTGCCAATAAGAATTTTGGGCTGCGTTTGTTTCAAACGCACTTCACCTCATGTTATCCAAAGAGAACTTGGATGCCAATGTAAAGGAATAAAGAGGCATGTCCCCTTAAGATGCCATCTTACCATGGGTGTGATAGAATCCAAAAGAAGCCTAAGAGGTATAAACTTCCACTAGCTACTGAGCTACCAAGACAAATTTTCACAAATATTAAAAGGTAGATTTTAAGGATTCATTCTCTTAATCACTAATAAAGGTCATGCTTATTAGAGATTTTAGAACCTTAACATCTGCATCCATAAAAAAAGTGATTTTTGCCAATACTTCTAGGGATGTCATAAGAAAAGAGACATAGTAAGGTTTCAAACAAAGCATGTGCCACATATCATAAACCTTTTGCATCCATAGAAAGTACCTCCATTGTAAAGGATGATGCATATATGGGAGTATGGGGATCCAATGCTGGGATAACCTGCTCAAACGGAAAGAAAACTCGTAAAATAATGTTAAAGAAAAAAAATGCAACATGAACACTGTCCTAGACTCTAGAACCATCAATAATAATAACATTTACATTACCATACCAATTTCCAAGTAAAGCAACTTAATAGTTATTTAGTATTTGAAAAACCCTAATCAATCCTGTGGAAATTATTGTGTATTATTATCTTTCCGTTTCTTGTAAATATCTTGCTCCTAAAGTTTAGGTATTAGATCACTTATTTTTAGGTAGAGTTTTTTCCTTTCTTTTATCTCTTTATCTTTGTACTTCCTGTCTACAACAACAAAAAAAAGACAGAATTTCAGTCTTTTCAACAAATCCAATACATTATGCTGAAAGATTCTAACCCAGCATAGACATAGCTAGCGTTTGTTATTCTTAATTACTTTCCTATTTTTACTGAGGGATCTAAAACTAACGACCACAGTACCGTGCACAAAGCAGTGATGCTCTGTAACGTAAATGAAAAGAACCAGACAAAATTCTGAGAACATTTCCCCTGCCCAGTGGCAAAGGTCAAGAAACCGAGTCAGGAAGGTGTCTCATAATACAGGTAATGTATTACTCCTTGAGCAACAACTTGTATAGATTCACCTTTCATTGAAAATGGACAAAACAACTTCATGGTAGCAAGAACACAGGAAGCGTAAGGCACCAACAAAGGCTTCTACAGCATAACATGCATCTTACTTCACTATAAAAGGAAAGTGATAAGAAGTCTTGATGCCCTATTAGGAACTATTTAATAGGTGAGTAAAAGGTAAGCATAAAAGACTAACAGGCTAGACAGACAAGAATTTACCCAAGGCAACGCACCAATGTGATCTTCATGGCCATGTGTAATCACAACTGCTTCAATTTTGTGGCTCCATTTCTTAATAAATGTAGTATCTGGTATAATCTTTTGGACTCCAAGTTCATCATAGCTGAAATGATGTCAAAGTAAACCGCAACATTAATATAATAAAGAAAAGCAAAGAAAGAAAAGTAGCCATATCTGCAGCAGCATATTTGACATATATTTGCACAAATAAAAGATTAACAACTTAGTCAAAATTAGGCTGTCTTCTGATATTAGGAAATTTCTTTAAAAGTAACAGAAATTAGAATACATAACCAACTTTCTCTACTATAAGCACAAATTACACATAAAAGTATTTAGTCTAAAATCCTCCTAGAAATGAAATGCACAAGACTTACTCTGGAAACATAACACCAGCATCAATTAGAATATAGCGGTCATAATGCCCAACAAGCATGCAATTCATCCCAATTTCACCCAAGCCACCAACCGGAAGGACCCGAAGTGGCGGTCCAGCTGTTCCTTCATAAAACTGCTCCATCTTGCGTTGGACAGAGTCTTCCATACTTTTTCTAGCCCCATCTAATCTTCCTGAACTTTTACGTGGCACTTTAGTTCTTCGTGTACCTAAAACATGAGAAAGCAGTTAAGAAACCATCAATATAACTGAAGAAAACAATCTCCATAAGCTATTCATCCAATTCAAGAGCCTATAAAAGACTGGACTAAAATTTTCAATTTATTTCTCTATCCTACGTTCCACTACTTATAAAGAGAATTAACCAATAAACTCCAAAACTCCTCCATTTCGCCTTATTTCGAGCACTTAAAAAGCACTCAAAAACCATTCTAACATCCCATCTAGCTTAAAAGAAACAAAAACGTAAAAGCTTAAGAATCTCATTTTTACTTCACCTTCTCGGTAATCAAACAGGATTATAAGAAGAAGAAAAAAAGGAAGAAGTACCTATGGCAGTAGGAGAGCCGACGGAGCAAGAAATATTTCTAGGGCTTGTCTTGCAACATAATATGTACGGACACAGTGATAGGGAAGTGGAAGCTGCCATTTTTTGGTGTGCTTTAACTGACGTGAAAGCTAAAGATAAACCTCCCAAAACCCCAACTGCATCGACTTCTTAAGGCCTGGGAAAATCGGAAAGAGGAGATTAAACCCTAAAGATTGTGCATTTATGTTAAAGGGTTTAACGAACGAGAGGAAGCAAAAGAGATGATTGAGCCTTTTCCTGGAAGCGGGAAATTGATTGAGTAAACACTGCGCTGATTTTTGTAAGGTCGAGAAATATCATGCTTATCATTTTTCAAAAGCAAGACAAATATCTCCCGTGTGTGCTCTCCCCCACACGTGTGGATAACTTTTTTTTTTTTTTATGGCTTATATCACAATTTAACTTTTCAACTATACCTTCTCAAAAAAAAAAAAAAACTTTTCAACTATACAGATTTTGTCTAAACTTTTATTTGTTGGATTTTGGTATTTAGACTACTCTTCAGTTAATAACTAAATGAAAAAAAGAAAAAGAAAAAAGAAACGCTCCATGTGTTTGTCCTTTTTACATGTTATGAATGATGTGGTTATCAATCAATTATGTGGTTTTCTTTTTGGTAAGAAAGAAATAGTATTACCTAAACTACACATGAGCGAAGTTAGAAAATTTTGTTAGGAGGCGAAATTAAATTATAATTTTTATAATAGTAAAAATATAATTTTATTATTTTAAGAGTTTATATTTTTATAATTTTTAAAGGATTAAATCAAAATTTTATCATTTTTAGAGGGGCAAAGTGTAATTTTACCTTCACTAATTTAAATTTTTAAAAGTTTTAAAGAGTCTAAATGGAAAAATGGAAAATTTTCCATTTTAAGGGGGTCAAGGCCCCTGCCAGCCCCCTAGCTACGCCCTTGACTGTACAGTCACCCGTCTTGGCTAGCCAGGATCGCTCATATCATCATGCATGACGTGCAAAACTTCAATTAGTAGTTGCATGAAATAGTGGAATCTGATAGGGCATTTTAAAGCATAATTGCTTCAAAGCATCGGCAACTATGTTTCTCTCCTTGTAGACATGCACAACTTGAACCTCACATTGCCTTCTTAATAGTCAGTGAGCATCACGAACTGTGGCCAAACTCGAGATATCAGCCAAAGGCCGTTGCAGAATTGTAACAACTTCCAAACTATCCATTTCTAAGATGACTTTCCTTGCACCCATTGTCACACCCAGAAATATTAAAGGTTTGGTAAAATTGAAATTTTGAGTACTTAATTAAAAAAATTTCTGTTTAAGCGGGTTCTAGTATAAATGTGTGAACTTTACGTGCTGGTTGGGTAAATAGTTAGGTTTTAAATTTAGTTCTGTCAAATTAGAACTAGAGTCTCTGTTAGTGGGAAACATTATGATTAAGGGTATTAATAAGATTGACTATTTTGGGATTAAGGGAAGCGGTGGTGGAAAGACTATACATAGGAAGGGTACTTCATGCTGATATTCATTTTTCTATCATTCTTCTATATTTTTCTTCTCTGGTTCATTCTATAAGGAAGGAAAACTAAGAAACGGGTTGCACGAAAGGAAGAATCTAAGGTGTTAGCATAAATATTTGAGAACTTAGCAATCTGGTAATCTTTCTAGCTCTTACGTACCTTTCAATTTAAGTAAAAGAAAGGAAAGTTTAGGGATTTCAGTATGATTCATTTTGAAATGTGATGTTAAAGTAGTAGATACTAGCTATAATTATTCTGCATGCATATGAATTAAAGTTTCTTACATATGTATACCTTCGTTTTAATCTTTATATAATTTTTTATATTTAGCCAACCAAGAAAGATGAGGTCCAAATGATAAAGGGAAGGCTAAGCAGGTGTAAGTTGTGTCAATCAGGGTATTTTGTTGGTGAGTTTCTAAACTCAAACTTTTTGTGGTTGTTTTAAATATATGTATATCAGTACTGTGTTTTCATGTTGTGGTTGTCTTCATGCTCTACCGATAATGAGTTGCATTATCATGGATGGTTTATATAAAGTATTGTTTTACAATTCCATGTTTGATTATACTTTCCAATTCACTATTTGATAAACTTTTACTAGGAAAGTAATTATTGATGAACTTATCATTGCAATGGTCCGCTAAATGTTATGTTTGGTATAATCTGTTGTATTATCAATAAAATGAATAGTTGAATGCTGCTATATGCCCGTTATAATTATGAATGATATGCGGAGTATTGAGGGTTGTTTTAGCGGATGAAAGATGAAGAAAGGTCACGTTGTGCATTTCTGTGCCACATGTTATCTGGCTTTGCGGAGGTTCAAGCGGATAGTATGGAGAATGTATATGCATGGTTTTCGGCTTTGCGGAGGTTCAGTTGGATTGTACAAAGATATATGCGCAAATGAATATGATAACCCAATGTGGGTTCTATTTATGTATGAGACTCTGTGGAGTCTAAGGCTTTAAGCCACATATGTGTAAGCAAGTCAATGGCCATGGCATATGAAAGTTATGAATGATATGAAAGTCCGCCAGACTTATTCGATAAGTTTTATGTTAAAGTTAAATGTGATATTTCACTAAATAAAGTCCTCAACAAAGTTCGCTTGTATGAATCCGCCATGATTGTAAAGTTCTTCTATGAATACATATGTATGAGTCACTGTATCCATGAATATTCTTCTGAGTTTGCGTGTACGAGTCCATATTTAGAATCTGCATTAAAGAGTTCGCAGGATTGTTCGCCAAGTTAATCTGAAATGACTCTCTCTCCTTTCAATGGGTTATATGAAGATATTATGCAACAAGTTTGTACGAAGAGACTATATGCCTTACGATCTTTCACAGGGGGAGTTCCCATGCACATTGTACTGCGCCACTATGCTCAAATATAAACTGTGGAAAATGATCTCACAAGTTTAAGCTAAGCAAGAATCTTGCCAAGTCTTAAAATTTGAAGTAACTTATTTTAGAGCTCACTAAGTTTCTCATGAACTTACCATGTTTCTTTTCTTCATTTCAGGTAATACTAAATTGTAGTTCAGAAAGAATTAAGGAACTAAGCCGGTACATCCAAACTTGTGTGAGTATGATGTTCCTATTTTTGTAACATGTGTAGATACCGGGGTATCGCGTGGTTTAAATCTCTATTTTTTTGTGTGTGTTAGAACTCTTCAAATCAAGTTCAAATTGTAATCAGGTTCTCGTATATTGTTGGACATTTTATTATAATAGATGAATTTTATCAGAAAGTTGTTTCATATATTATGCTTTAACATAAAAACCCTGTAGAATTGTTAATTGATTATTAAATTACTCATACTTATTTTAAAAACTGAATTCTTGAAGGGTCATTCGTCCGACCATTTGGGTGTTATACTCATCTCTAATCCCAATTGCAAACCATCACAAGTGCCCCACATCTAAGCTTCTAATACCAAACAAATCCCAATATTCTGAGCAAATTTGATTCGCCAATATCTATCGTGGTCCCTGACCAAGCCTCTAGCAACTGCACAGTTAACATGCAAACTCCTCACCCCATCAATGTTCACCTTAAGCCAACCACATCGGCTTAGCCCAATAGATAAAACTGTGATCGCATGGCCTTTGTGTTTCCCATGGGACGTACAGTAGTCCTATGAAGCAACAACCTACTCGCCACATAATCGACGAGCTATATAAACGACGCTCTCCTGACCAGTATACTCCTAATTAAAGATCCTATTGTTTTGTTGCTTCCAAAGGCATCAACTCAATGCCCCAAATAAACACTCCCAATTGTATGAGTCCACAACGAACTGTTCAGTATTCGTAAAATTAGTAAACAACCATTCCTCCATCAACAGACTCATAAATTCATGTTGTAACAGTCTGGATTATACCCTAGTCGGAACAGTGGTTTCGGGACCATAAATCCGAGTCCGAATATTATTTTTAATATTATTTTCTGTGCCGTTGATGTGTGATTGAGCATGTAGTAAATTTCCGTAAGCTAATTTATCCGTCTGTGTGATTAATTTGACAAAAGGATTACAATGCATTAAACGTGAAAGTTGCTTGCTATTTGTTAAAGTGCTTAAGTGATGTGGCTTTTAAGTGTTAAGGACTTATGTGGCAATTTAGCCACTATCATGGTTAGTGGACGGCAAACCATTAAATGCATGAGTTTTATATGTTATAATAATGGTTATTATTTTTATGTTAATATATATGATATTTTATATTATATGTATTTTTTAAGTTATTAGTTAATAAAAGAAAACAAAAAGGAAAGTGGCCTTGTTTTTATCATCCTTTGGCCGAATGTTCTAAAGAAAAAGAAAGAACAAAAGCTTTAAAGTTTCGGCACTTACAAGCTTGAATTAAAGGTTAGTTTTTTATCCGTTTTCGATAATTTCTACGTTTTTGTAATCATTGCTTCGAGAGCTTTAAAACCCATGTCTAAATTTGATGAATTGATAATGTTTGTGTGAGATGCCATTGTTGATATGTTGAGTTTTGTGATGTTTTATGTTGTTAAATGAAAGGTTTAAGCTTGATGAACATGTTTTGTTCTTGAAGTTTTGTTAAATTTAGCTAAATAGGGCTAAATTGTTAAAATAGCAAATTGAGAGACTAAATTGCTAATTTGATGGAAAATTTAGGCTTGTATGTGATGTAAGAATATTCGGTTATGCATGAGCATGGGTAGATTTTGTGAATTTGATGTTTTGAGAAAAATGGACTAAATTGATAAAATGTACAAATGTGAGGGCTAAATTGCAAATAGCCCTAAATGTGTGTCTTTGGATTGAATTGAAAGAACTAGTGAACAAAAGGGTTAATTCTGAATATGTTTAGATCAAGAATCGAGGAAGACGGATTTAGATCGCGGGAAAGCGAAAGTAAGCGAGTAGCCATTTTCATTTCCGATAAACTGAATTCGAGGTAAGTCAATATGCAAATAAACGTACTTGTCTAAATTTATACTTGTTTATATGATTAATGTTGATGATAGATGCTTACGAGGGTTTATGGATATGAATTCCAAGATAAGTTTGATATAGTAATTAAGTCCGAGAAGTCTCGTATGAACCTAGGAATAGGTATTTGTTCTGCTTTATCATGTAAGACCACGTCCGGGATGTTGGCGTTGATTTCAGATTTTTGTGTAAGACCACGTCTGGGACGTTGGCATAGATATTAGATTTCGTGAAACGCCATGTCTGGGACGTTGGCATCGTTATTAAATTTCGTGTAAGACCCTGTCTGGGACAGTGGCATCGATATCTGATTATGTGTAAGACCCTGTCTGGGACAGTGGCATCGATATCCGATTATGTGTAAGACCATGTCTGGGACAGTGGCATCGATATTCAATTACGTGTAAGACCCTGTCTGGGACAGTGGCATCGATATCCGATTACGTGTAAGACCCTGTCTGGGACAGTGGCATCGATATTCGATTACGTGTAAGACCATGTCTGCGATAGTGGCATCGATATCCGATTACGTGTAAGACCACATGCTCGGGACAAAGTGGCATCGATATCGATTATGTGTAAGACCACATGCGGGGCGGTGGGCATCGATATCCGACATTACGTGTAAGACCACATGCGGGACGATGGCATCGATATCCGATTATGTGTAAGACCACATGCGAGGCGATTGTCATCGATATCGATTTCATGTAAGACCTAAATGCGGGGCGTTGGCATTGTATGATTATTACGAGTTTCGAGTATCCTATTAGTTTCTGAACGGTTCAATGAACAAATCTGAGCTATGAACAATTATGTGAATGTATATTCGTTTCAGGTACGTTTGGTATGTACACTAGTGTGTATAAAAAGGTAAGTACTCACATGACTTTGATATGAAGAGAAGTATGATCGAATATAAGAACGAGAATGAGATGCAAGAATGATTATGAAAGAGTTATGTGTTTATAATTGATTTTTGAATGGATGAATGTGGCAATTGTGGCTAAGTATACGAATCAAAGCAAATATGTGATTGTTTGTTAAGTAAATGTTATGTGCCAATGTACCTCATGCATATGTGTCTTTTATGCTAAGTTTGTTTGTATTATGACTTACTAAGCTTTTGGAAAGCTTACTCTGTGTATGTATGTTTTCTTTGTTTTATAGGTCGTCAAAGCTACTGAAGGCTCGGGACCGTCAAGGATCGTCATCACATTACTACTAAACTCATTTTGGTACACTTTGAAAATGTATACAGCTAGATATGGCATGTATAGGCTAGAATTTGTTATGAGTATGTTACATGAACTTAGCCATGTGATTTGGCTAGTTATGTTTTGGTAATATGCTTAAATGAATATGGTATGTGAAGTTTGTTTTGGTATAATTAGTTGTTATATGAATGGTTATGATATGGTAAGTATATAGTTGAATGGTGCTTGAGCATATTTGAGATTTAGTTATGCAAATTGGTAAGTTTGGAATTGGTTTTGAATGCATATATAGAATGAATATTTAGTAGGTTTTTGGCTGCCATATATGCATGATATGTGTTGGTAAATATTACTTGTAGGTATGACCCAGGTGGGTGGCATTTTGGCCTTGTATATGGCCTATAATATCACACGGTCGAGTCGCACGGGCGTGCCTAATGACCGTGGGTGTATAATAGGATGTAGCTTAGTAGTACACGGCCTCGACATGGGCGTGTCAGCTGGCCGTGGTGTGCAAGTCAGTATATGGCCTAGTAGCACACGACTATGGCACACGGGCGTGCCTAGTGAACGTGTTGATATAGTCAGTATATAGACACGGATGGACACACGGGGGTGTCTAGAAGTCGTGGAGGGCACACGGTCTCCTCCACGGGCGTGTCTCCCTTATTTTAGAAAAGTTTAAATTTTTCCATGAGATTACGTATGTGTTTTAGTTTAGTCCCAACTCGGTTTATATGCATGCTTAGGGTCTTGATGACTCATCTAAGGGACACTATGATTGTTAATGATGAATGTAATGTATGAAATGTTATGTAAGTTTTCGATCCATGCAGTAATGCTCCTAACCCTAGTCCCGGCGTCGATTCACGGGTTAGGGGTGTTACATTTGGTTTAATATCGAGCTACGGTTTAGTCGATTCTCGGACTAACGTGGCGTGTCGAAGTCTAGCTATACATGCCATATGTCTTAATTGTGATAGTGTGATGAATCCTGACGTATAAATGTGATTTTCATATAGTAATGGATCCCGAAAGAGCCGTAGATGACGGCGTAGAAAACAATGCGCCTGTTCCCGCGCAAGGGACAGCGCCCTCTGATCCGAGACCGGCTACTAGCGGTCAAGGGGAAGAAGCTAAAGAAGATTTCTTCCAGATGATGAGTGAATGGTTCAATCAATTCGTAAAGAATAACCCGACTGTTTCACAATCCCCGCCCCCTGTTAATCACCCTCAGACATCTGTTATGCCTCCGACTATGAATCTGAACTTGTTAAACAAACCTCCGATTGACAAAATCCGTAAGTATGGGGCTGAAGAGTTCCGGGCTACTAATGATAATGATGCTGAGAAAGCCAAGTTTTGGTTAGAAAACACTATCCGAGTATTTGATGAGATGTCACTGACTCCTGAAGAATGTATAAAGTGTGTTGTTTCTTTGTTACGAGATGTAGCCTATCGGTGGTGGAAAACTTTGATTTCGGTTGTTCCTAAAGAACGGATCACATGGGATTTTTTCAGTCTGAGTTCAGAAAGAAATACATTATTCAGAGATTCATTAATCAGAAATGAAAAAAAAATTTGGAATTGAAACAAGGTCACATGTCTGTCACTGAATAAAAACGAGAATTTGTAAGATTAAGTCAGTATGCTCGGGAATACGTATCGACTGAAGCGATAATGTGTAAAAGATTCGAAGATGGCCTAAATGAATATATCCAATTGCTAGTTGGTACTCTGGAGATACAAAAGTTCGTAGTGCTAGTTGACCGAGCATGCAAAGCTGAGTCTGAAGCCAGAGATATGAAAAAGAGATTTATGAGCAAATCATTTCAGTTTGCCTCGAAGAAATTCCGAGATGAATATAGTCGTTCAAAGGTTAATGTGAGGCATTCGAGTAGAGATCGAGCTAGATCACAGTCAAGCTCCAAAACTCCAGCAACTTCAATGACTAGTATTGGAAATGTCAGATTCAAGCGACCTGAATGTAAACATTGTGGAAAAAGGCATCCGAGAATTTGCAGATTAAATGAACGAGCTTGTTTCAGATGTGGATCATTAGACCATTTCATCCGAGACTGCCCAGAGTCTGTTGAACAAGAGATTGTTCAGAACACGAGATCCGAGAATATTTCAAATGAGAGGTAGATCTCCACAAAATACAAGAAACGTCAGTGGTAGTCAGAGAACTACTAGAGATACTGTTGTTAGATCCGAAGCTAGAACGCCTGCTAGAGCGTATGCTATCCGAGCTCGGGAGGAAGCTTTATCTCCAAATGTTATAATGGGTACTTTTACACTTTATGATACTTCTGTGATTGCTTTGATAGACCCTGGTTCTACTCATTTATATATATATGAACTTAGTATTCAGTAAGACTTTGCCTGTAAAGTCTACTGAGTTTGTTATAAAAGTATCGAACCCCTTAAAAAAAATATTTTGGTTGACAAAGTAGGTAAGAACTGTCCGTTAATGTTTCGAGATATCTGTTTCCCTGCTGATATGATGCTTTTGCCATTTGACGAGTTCGATATTATTCTGGGTATGGATTGGTTGTTTTTGCATGATGCTGTTGTGAACTGTAAAAGAAAAACTATTGATTTGAGATGTCCGAATGATGAAATTGTACGAGTTGAGTCTAATGATTTAAATGGATTGCCTACTGTGATATCTGTTTTGAAAGCTCAAAGTTATGTGAAAAAGGGACATGAGGCATATTTTGCTTATGTTATTGACTCAAAAGTATCTGAAAAAAAAGTTGAGTCAGTGCATGTTGTCTGTGAGTTTTCTGATGTGTTTCCGAAAGAATTGCTGGGTTTACCTCCGATACGTGTAGTTGAATTTAGTATTGAGTTATTGCCTGGTACGACCCCTATTTCGATAGCTCCGTATAGAATGACACCAATGGAACAGAAAGAGTTAAAGTCACAGTTACAAGAATTAACCGACAGAGGGTTTGCAAGACCGAGTTTTCCACCTTGGGGTGCTCCTGTTCTATTTGTGAAAAAAGAGAGAAAGATTTGAATCTGCTACAGAGAAGATTGTTAGAGTTATTGAAAGACTACGAGCTAGTAATAGATTATCACCCGGGTAAAGCTAATGTAGTTGCCGATGCGTTGAGTTGAAAGTCACTGTGTGCATTACGTGCTTTAAATGCTCAGTTAGATTTATCTGATGATAGTTCTGTGATGACTGAACTAAAAGTGAAACCGTTGTTTATACAGTAGATATGTGATGCTCAGAAAGTTGACAACGAAATGTTAGCGAAACGAGTTCTGTGTGATTCGAATTCTGAGTCTGAATTTTGAGTTGTTGATGATTACTTGAGATTCCGAGAACGTATTTGTGTTTCGAGAAATCCGGAGTTGATTCAGCTGATTTTAAGAGAAGCACATAATAATTGTTTATCTGTTCATCCGGGAAGTACTAAAATGTATCATGATTTGAAACAACATTATTGGTGGTCTGGCATGAAGCGTGATATTTCTAACTTTATTTCGAAATGTTTAATCTGTCAGCAAGTGAAAGCTGAACATCAAGTTCCGTCTGGGTTGCTGCAACCGATTCTGATTCCTGAGTGGAAATGGGATAGAGTAACGATGGAATTTGTTTCTAGATTGCCTCAGACTCCGAGAAAGAAAGATACGATTTGGGTCGTAGTTGATCGATTGACGAAACCTGCCCATTTTATTCCGATAGAGATCCGAGAATTACATCAAGGTTCTGGAAGAAATTGCAAGAAGCTTTAGGCATGAAACAGCATTTCAGTACAGGTTTTCATCCGCAAACAGATGGTCAATCCGAGCGGATTATTCAGATTCCCATAGATATGTTAAGGTGTTGTATATTTGAGTTTAATGGTTCGTGGGAACAGTATCTGCCTTCGGTTGAGTTTGCATACAATAACAGTTTTCAGTCGAGCATCAGAATGGCACCATATGAAGGTCTCAGATGGGCGTAAATGTCGACACACCTCAGACATTGGATTGAGCTCAGTGAAAAGAAGTTACTTGGAGTCGATTTGATAAAAGACTTAGAATAGAAAGTGAAATTGATTCGAGATTGTTTGAAAACAGAATTTGATCATCAGAAGTCATATGCGGACTTGAAACGAAAAGATATAAAATTTAAGATTGGTGACAAAGTCTTTCTGAATGTGTCACCGTGGAAGAAAGTACTCCGTTTCGGACGTAAAGACAAGTTGAATCCGAGGTTCATCGGACCGTATGAGATTATTGAGCAAGTTGGACCTGTCGCATATCGATTGTTGTTGCCTCCCGAGCTAGAAAAGATTCATAATGTATTTCATGTCTCGATGCTTCGTAGATATCGATCCGATCCGTCACATGTGATTGTCTTATCTGAAATTGAAATCCGATCTGATATGACATATGAAGAGGAACCGATCCGTATCTTAGCTCGTAAAGTAAAAGAGTTGAGAAATAAGAAAATTTCGTTAGTGAAAGTATTATAGAATCGACACAGAATTAAAGAGGCAACGTGGGAACCGAAAGATTCAATGAGACAGCAACATCCGAATCTATTTAAAGGTAAGATTTTCGGGGACGAAAATCCCTAAGGGGGGAAAATTATAACAGTCCGGATTATACCCTAGTCGAAACAGTGGTTTCGGGACCACAAATTCGAGTCCGAATATTATTTTTAATATTATTTTCTGTGCCGTTGATGTGTGATTGAGCATGTGGTAAATTTCTGTAAGCTAATTTGTCCGTCTGTGTGATTAATTTGACAAAAGGATTAAAATGCATTAAATGTGAAAGTTGCTTACTATTTGTTAAAGTGCTTAAGTGATGTGGCTTTTAAGTGTTAAGGACTTATGTGGCAATTTAGCCACTATCATGGTTAGTGGACGGCAAACCATTAAATGCATGAGCTTTATATGTTATAATAATGGTTATTATTTTTATGTTAATATATATGATATTTTATATTATATGTATTTTATAAGTTATTAGTTAATAAAAGAAAACAAAAAGGAAAGTGGTCTTGTTTTTATCATCCTTTGGTCGAATGTTCTTAAGAAAAAGAAAGAACAAAAGCTTTAAAGTTTCGGCACTTACAAGCTTGAATTAAAGGTTAGTTTTTGATCCATTTTCGATAATTTCTACGTTTTTGTAATCGTTGCTTCGAGAGCTTTAAAACCCATGTCTAAATTTGATGAATTGATAATGTTTGTGTGAGATGCCATTATTGATATGTTGAGTTTTGTCATGTTTTATGTTGTTAAATGAAAGGTTTAAGCTTGATGAACATGTTTTGTTCTTGAAGTTTTGTTAAATTTAGCTAAATAAGGCTAAATTGTTAAAATAGCAAATTGAGAGACTAAATTGCTAATTTGATGGAAAATTTGGGCTTGTATGTGATGTAAGAATATTCGGTTATGCATGAGCATGGGTAGATTTTGTGAATTTGATGTTTTGAGAAAAATGGACTAAATTGATAAAATGTGCAAATGTGAGGGCTAAATTGCAAATAGCCCTAAATGTGTGTCTTTGGATTGAATTGAAAGAACTAGTGAATAAAAGGGTTAATTCTGAATATGTTTAGATCAAGAACCGAGGAAGACGGATTTAGATCGCGGGAAAGCGAAAGTAAGCGAGTAGTCGTTTTCATTTCCGATAAACCGAATCTGAGGTAAGTCAATATGCAAATAAACGTACTTGTCTGAATTTATACTTGTTTATATGATTAATGTTGATGATAGATGCTTACGAGGGTTTATGGATATGAATTCCAAGATAAGTTTGATATAGTAATTAAGTCCGAGAAGTCCCGTATGAACCTAAGAATAGGTATCTGTTCTGCTTTATCATGTAAGACCACGTCCGGGACGTTGGCGTTGATTTCAGATTTTTGTGTAAGACCACGTCTGGGACGTTGGCATCGATATTAGATTTCGTGAAAGACCACGTCTAGGACGTTGCAATCGTTATTAGATTTCGTGTAAGACCCTGTCTGGAACAGTGGCATTGTAACAGTCTAGTTTATACCCTAGTCAGGACAGTGGTTTCGGGACCACGAATCCGAGATCGAATAATATTTTAATATTATTTTCTGTGTCGTTGATATGTGAATAAGCATGTGCTAAATTTCTGTGAGCTAATTTGTCTGTTGGTGTGTTTAATTTGACAAAAGGATTAAAATGCATTAAATGTGAAAGTTGCTTGCTATTTGTTAAAGTGCTTATGTTTTATGGCTTTTAAAAGAAGAGTCCTTATGAGGCAATTGAGCCAATAATTAGTTAGTGGATGACTAAAAGTCATTAATGGCCTTATGTTTATAGGTTATAAATATTTTGTAATAGGGATAATATGGTAAATTAGTATTAAAATGAATATAGTAAAAGAAACAAAAGAAAGATGATAGTTATCATCTTTTTATGAGTGCCGAATATTGAAGAAAGAAAAAAGAAGAAAGTTGAGCTAGGTTTTCGGCAATTGCAAGCTTAAATTCAAGGTTAGATTATGTTCCGTTTTTGATAATTTCTACGTTTTTGTGTCGTTGTTTTGAGAGCTATCAAACCCATGTATTAATTTTTTGAATTGATGATGTTTGTGTGATATGCCATTGATGATATGTCAAGCTTTTTGATAATTCTTGGTGCTAAATAAAAGATATGAGCTTGATGAACATACTTTGTTCTTGAATTTTTAATGAATTTAGCTAATTAGGGCTAAATTGAGAAAATAGTAAATTAAGGGACTAATTTGTAAATTTAATGAAATATTTGGACTTATATAGTCCCTAGAGAGGTTCGGCCAAGCATGTGTATGTTTGGATTTTGTGAATTTGATGTTTTTAGAAAAATGGACTAAATTGATAAAATGTGCAAATGTGAGGGCTAAATTGCAAATAGCCCTAAATGTATGTCTTTGGATTGAATTGAGTGAATAAGTGAATAAAAGAGTTAATTCTGAATATGTTTAGATCAAGAACCGAGGAAAACAGACTTAGATCGCGGGAAAGCGAAAGTAACCGAGTAGCCATTTTCATTCCGATAAATCGAATCCGAGGTAAGTCACTATGCAAATAACGTATTTGTATGCAATTTTATGTTTGTTTATATGATAAATTTTGATGATGGATGCTTATGAGAGGTTATGCATATGAACTCCGAGATAAGTTCGATATAGTGACTAAGTTCGAGAAGTCCCGTACGAACCTAGGGATAGTTAGGATTAACTATGCCATGACATAGGTATCTGTTCTGTTCTATCATGTAAGACCACGTCTGGGACGTTGGCGTTGATTTGAGACTTCGTGTAAGACCTCGTCCGGGACGTAGGCATTGATATGAGTTTTATGTGTAAGAACACGTCTGGGACGTTGGCATCGATCTGAGCTTTACGTGTACGACCATGTCTAGGACATCGGCATTGTATTGATTCGTGTAAGACCCTGTCTGGGACAGTGGCATCGATATTCGAGTGCATGTAAGACCTCATTTGGGACATTGGCATTGTACGACCATTCCGAGCTTTCTGAGTATCCTACTAGATTCCTTACGGTTCAACGGGTAAGTTTGTGATATGAATTGCAAATCTGAACTATGAGCAAATAAGTGAACGAATGTTTGTTTCAGGTACGTTTAGTATATACACAAGTGTGTCTAAAAAGGTAAGTACCTATACGACTTTGATTTGAAGAAATGTATGCTTAAATGTGAGAATGTGGATCTTAAAATGATGAATGTGGCAAATGTGGCCACAAGTGTATAAAACAAAGTACATTTGTGATATTATGCTTAGTGATTTGGATGTGCTAATGTATCTACTTGCAATATATGCATTTTATGCAAAGTTTATTTGTACATTGACTTACTAAGCTTTTGGAAAGCTTACTCTGTGTGTGTGTGTTTTCTATGTTTTATAGGTCGTCAAAGCTACTGAAGGCTCGGGACCGTCAAGGATCGTCATCACACTACTAAAATCATTTTGGTATACTTTGAAAATGTATAAAGTTAGATATGGCATGTATAGGCTAGTATTTTAGTACAAGTTGTTATGTGATCTTAGCCATGTGATTTGGCTATTTTTGAATTAAGACTTTGCTTAAATGAATGTGATACATGATGCATATTTTGGTATGGTGAAAGCATGTAAAATGGCCAAGGTTTGAGTGAGTAAATGAGTGAATTATGCTTGTAATGATAGGAGTTTTATTCTTTGAATTGGTCATGGTTGGAAATGGGATTGAATGCATGGTTTGAATGATTATTTTGGTATGTTTTTTATGGTTATATGTGCATGAGATATGTTGGAAAATATAGCTTGTAGGTTGACCCTTATGGGTGGCATTTTGGCCTTGTAAATGGCCTATAATGCCACACTTGTATGGCACACGGCGTGCCTAAGACCGTGGTTGAACCGCGAGAATGTAGCTTAAATAGCACACGGCCTCGACATGGGCGTGTCACCGGTCGTGGTGTATAAGTCGTTAGCTAGCTAAGAGCACACGGCCATGGCACACGCGTGCTTTGTTGGCCGTGTTGGAAAAGTCGATATATGGTTTGGTAGCACACGGTCATGGCACACGGACGCGCTGCCAACCGTAACGTGTTGATATAGTCGATATGTAAACACGGATGGACACACGGGGTGTCTAGAAGCCGTGGAGGGCACACGGTCTCCTACCACGGGTGTGCCTCCCCTGAAAGTTAGAAAAGTTTTTAATTTTCATGAAATTTCATATGTGTTTCAGTTTAGTCCCAACTCGACTTATATGCATGCTTTGGGTCTCGATGACTCATCTAAGGGACATTATGATCGTTAATGATGAATGTAATCTATGAAATGTTGTGTAAGTTTCCGATCTATCTGGTAGTGCCTTTAACTCTAATCCGGCGTCGGATACGGGTTAGGGGTGTTACATTTGGTTGGTCTCAGAGCTACGGTTTAGTCGATTCTTGGACTAACGTAGCGTGTTAGAGTCTAGCTATACATGCCATATTTCTAAATTGCAATAGTGTGATGAATCCTGACGTATAAATGTGATTTCTGTATAGTAATGGATCCCGAAAGAGCCGTAGCTGACGACGTAGAAAGCAATGCGCCTGATCCCGCGCAAGGCGACGCCTTACGAATCGAGACCAAGGCTACTAGCGATCAAGGGAAGAAGCTAAACAAGCTTTCTTCCAAATGATGAGTGAGTGGTTCACTCAGTTTGTAAAGAATAACCCGACTATTTCGCAACCCCCGCCCCCTGTTAATCCCCCTCAGACTACAGTTGTGCCACCAGATATGCATCCGAATCTGTTGAATAAGCCTCCTGTTGACAAGATTCGTAAGTATGGGGCCGAAGAATTCCGGGCTACTAAAGATGATGATGCGGAAAAGGTCGAGTTCTGGATTGAAAATACTATCCGGGTATTCGACGAAATGTCTCTGACTCCGGATGAATGCATAAAGTGTGTTGTATTGTTACTCCGAGATGCAGCTTACCAATGGTGGAAGACTCTGATTTTTGTTGTTCCGAGAGAACGAGTTACATGGGATTTCTTTCAGATTGAGTTCTAGAAGAAATATATCAGTGAGAGGTTCGTTGATCAGAAACGGAAGGAATTTCTGGAACTTAAAAAGGGTAGAATGACTGTTTTTGAGTATGAACGAGAATTCATGAGATTGAGTCAGTATGCTCGGGAATGTGTATCATCCAAAGCTATAATGTGTAAAAGATTTGAAGACGGACTTAATGAAGACATCCGTTTGCTGGTTGGTATTTTAGAAATAAAAGAGTTCGTTGTACTCGTTGGACCGAGCTTGTAAAGCGAGGTACTCGGGAAAGATAAAAGAAAAGTGAGTCGATACTCGAGATATGAGAAAGAGATTTGAGTAAATCATTTCAATCATCTCAATAGATTCGGGGATAATGTGAGATATTCGAACAGTAAATCAATCTAGACCGCAAATGAGTTCCAAAACTCCAAAGAACTTCCGATGCTTGATGTTGGTAATGTCCGGATGAGAGACACGAATGTAAACATTGTGGAAAAAGACATCCGGCGCCAGTAGATTGAACGACAGAGCTTGCTTCAGATGTGGATCGCTTGATCATTTTATCCGTGATTGCCCTGAGCCTGTTGAGCCAGAGACGGTTCAAAATCTAAGATCTGATATTGCACCTGTGAGAGGTAGACCATCGAAGAATGTAAAGAATGTCAATGGTAGTCAGAGAACTACAAGAGACAATGTTGTCAGATCTGAAGCTAGAGCACCTGCCAGAGCGTATGCTGTACGAGCTCGAGAGGAAGCTTCATCGCCTGACGTTATAACGGGTACTTTTACTCTTTATGATACTTTTGTGATTGCTTTGATAGACCCTGGTTCTACGCATTCATATATATGTATGAATTTAGTATTCAGCAAGACTCTGTCTGTGGAGTCTACTGAGTTTACTATAAAAGTATCGAACCCCTTAGGTAAAAGTATCCTCGTTGACAAAGTATGTAAGAATTGTCCGTTAATGTTTCGAGATATCTGTTTTCCTGCTGATCTGATGCAGTTGCCATTTGACGAGTTCGATATTGTTCTGGGTATGGATTGGTTGTTTTTGCATGATGCGGTTGTAAATTGTAAAAGAAAGACTGTTGATTTGAGATGGCCGAATAATGAAAATGTGCGGATTGAGTCTAAAGATATGAACGAATTGTCTGCTGTGATATCGGTTTTGAAAGCTCAAAGTTATGTGAAAAAGGGATATGAAGCATATTTCGCTTATGTTATTGACTCGAATGTGTCTGAAAAGAAAGTTGAGTCAGTGCATGTTGTCTGTGAATATTCTGATGTGTTTCTGGAAGAATTGCCGGGTTTGCCTCCGATACGTGAAGTTGAATTTGGTATTGAGTTCTTGCCGGGTACTACGCCTATTTCAATAGCTCCGTATAGAATGGCACCAACAGAGCTGAAAGAGTTAAAGTCACAGTTACAAGAATTGACTGATAGAGGGTTTGTTAAACTGAGTTTCTCACCTTGGGGTGCTCCCGTTCTGTTTGTGAAAAAGAAATATGGCACGATGAGAATGTGCATCGATTACCGTCAGTTGAATAAGGTGACAATAAAGAACAAATATCCGTTGCCCAGAATTGATGATTTATTTGATCAGTTAAAATGAGCTACTGTGTTTCCAAGATTGATCTGAGATCGGGATACTATCAGCTGAGAGTTAAAGATTCAGACATTCTGAAGACTGCTTTTAGAACGAGGTACGGGCATTATGAGTTTTTAGTTATGCCATTTGGACTAACCAATGCACCTGCTGTTTTTATGGATATGATGAACAGAATTTTCAGACCATACCTAGATCAATTTGTTGTAGTATTTATTGACGACATTTTAATTTACTCACGTGATGAGACTGAGCATGCTGAACATTTGAGAATCGTATTGCAAACTCTGCGAGAAAAGAAATTGTATGCAAAATTCAGAAAATGTGAGTTCTGGTTATATGAAGTTAGTTTTCTGGGGCACATTGTGTCAGCATCTGGGATTCGAGTTGATCCAAACAAGATTTCTGCTATTCTGGATTGGAAACCTCTGAGGAACGTGTCTGAAGTCTGTAGCTTTTTGGGCCTAGCTGGTTATTATCGTCGATTTGTGAAAGGATTTTTAGTGATAGCTACTCCGTTGACGAAATTACTTCAGAAAGATGTTAGATTTGAATGGTCTGATAGATGTCAGAAAAGTTTTGATCAGTTGAAAACTCTGTTAATGGAAACTTCAGTGTTAGTACAGCCAGAATTGGGCAAAGAATTTGTGATTTACAGTGATGCTTCGTTAAATGGGCTGGGATGTGTTTTGATGCAGGAAGGCAAAGTCGTAGCTTATGCTTCAAGACAATTAAAGCCGCATGAAAAGAATTATCCGACGCACGACCTTGAGTTAGCTGCGATTGTGTTTGCACTTAAGATTTGGCGCCATTATTTGTATGGTGAGAAATGTCACATATTTTCAGATCATAAAAGTCTGAAGTATCTTATGACTCAGAAAGATTTGAACCTCCGTCAGAGAAGATGGCTTGAGTTGTTAAAAGATTACGAGCTTGTGATAGATTATCATCCGGGTAAAGCAAATGTTGTTGCAGATGCACTGAGTCGAAAATCATTGTTTGCACTATGCGCTTTGAATGCTCAAATAGATTTATCTGATGATAGTTCTGTGTTAGCTGAGTTAAAAGCAAAACCATTGTTTGTACAGTAATTATGTGATGCTCAGAAGGTAGATAATGAATTACTAGCAAAACGAGCTCAGTGTGAAGTGAATTCTGAATCTGAATTTCGAGTTGTTGATGACTGTTTGAGATTCCAAGATCGTATCTGTGTTCCGATAAATCCGAAGTTGATTCAGTTGATTTTGAGTGAAGCACATAATAGTCGTCTATCTGTTCATCCGGGAAGTACGAAAATGTATCAGGATTTGAAACGACACTACTGGTGGTCTGGTATGAAACAAGACATTTCTGACTTTGTTTCGAAATGTTTAGTCTGTCAGCAAGTAAAAGCCAAACATCAAGTTCCATCTGGATTGCTTCAGCCGATTCTGATTCCTGAATGGAAATGGGATAGAATAACAATGAACTTTGTTTCTGGTTTGCCTCAGACTTCGAGAAAGAAAGATACAATTTGGGTCATAGTTGACCGACTGACGAAATCTGCCCATTTTATTCCGATAAGATCTGATTATTCACTTGATAGATTAGCCGAGCTATATATTTCCGAGATTGTTAGATTGCACGGAGTGCCACTATCCATTGTGTCAGATAGAGTTCCGAGGTTTACATCAAGATTCTGGAAGAAACTGCAAGAAGCTTTGGGTACGAAATTACACTTCAGTACAGCTTTTCATCCGCAAATAGATGGACAATCTGAACGGACCATTCAGATTCTTGAAGACATGTTAAGATGTTGTGTACTTGAGTTTCATGGTTCATGGGAACAATATTTGCCACTGATTGAATTTGCTTATAACAATAGTTTTAAGACGAGCATTAAAATGACACCTTATGAAGCTTTGTACGGACGTAAATGTCGTACACCTCTGTATTGGACCGAGCTCAGTGAGAATAAGTTACACGGGGTTGATTTGATAAAGGATTCAGAACAGAAAGTGAAACTGATCCGAGATTGTTTGAAAGCGAAGATCGATCGTCGAAAATCTTATGCGGACTTGAAATGAAAGGATATAGAATTTGAGATTGGCGACAAAGTATTTCTAAAAGTGTCTCCATGGAAGAAAGTGCTTCGATTTGGACGTAAAGGCAAATTAAGTCCGAGGTTCATCGGACCGTATGAGATCGTTGAACGTGTTGGGCCTGTTGCATACAGATTAAGATTGCCCTCTGAATTAGAAAAGATCCATAATGTGTTTCATGTCTCGATGCTCCGTAGATATCGATCGATCCGTCACATGTGATTGTTCCATCTGAAATTAAAATCCGATCCGATATGACATATGAAGAGAAACCGATCCGTATCTTAGCTCGTGAAGTAAAAGAGTTGAGAAACAAGAAAATTTCGTTAGTGAAAGTACTATGGAATCGGCACGAAATTGAAGAGGCAACGTGGGAACCGGAAGATTCAATGAAACAGCAATATCCGAATCTATTTAACGGTAAGATTTTCGGGGACGAAAATCCATAAGGGGGGAGAATTGTAACAGTCTGGTTTATACCCTAGTAGGAACAGTGGTTTCGGGACCACGAATCCGAGATCGAATAATATTTTAATATTAGTTTCTGTGTCGTTGATATGTGAATAAGCATGTGCTAAATTTCTGTGAGCTAATTTGTCCGTTGGTGTGTTTAATTTTACAAAAGGATTAAAATGCATTAAATGTGAAAGTTGCTTGCTATTTGTTAAAGTGCTTATGTGTTGTGGCTTTTAAAAGAAGAGGCCTTATGAGGCAATTGAGCCAATAATTAGTTAGTGGATGACTAAAAGTCATTAATGGCCTTATGTTTATAGGTTATAAATATTTTGTAATAGGGATAATATGGTAAATTAGTATTAAAATGAATATAGTAAAAGAAACAAAAGAAAGATGATAGTTATCATCTTTTTATGAGTGCCAAATATTGAAGAAAGAAAAAAAAAGAAAGTTGAGCTAGGTTTTCGGCAATTGCAAGCTTAAATTCAAGGTTAGATTATGTTCTGTTTTTGATAATTTCTACGATTTGTAATCGTTGCTTCGAGAGCTATCAAACCCATGTATTAATTTTGTGAATTGATGATGTTTGTGTGATATGTCATTGATTATATGTCAAGCTTTTTGATAATTCTTGGTGCTAAATAAAAGATATGAGCTTGATGAACATACTTTGTTCTTGAATTTTTAATGAATTTAGCTAATTAGGGCTAAATTGAGAAAATAGTAAATTGAGGGACTAATTTGTAAATTTAATGAAATATTTGGACTTATATAGTCCCTAAAGAGTTCGGCCAAGCATGTGTATGTGTGGATTTTGTGAATTTGATGTTTTTAGAAAAATGGACTAAATTGATAAAATATGCAAATGTGAGGGCTAAATTGCAAATAGCCCTAAATGTATGTCTTTGGATTGAATTGAGTGAATAAGTGGATAAAAGAGTTAATTCTGAATATGTTTAGATCAAGAATCGAGGAAAACGGACTTAGATCGCGGGAAAGCGAAAGTAACCGAGTAGTCGTTTTCATTCCGATAAATCGAATCCGAGGTAAGTCACTATGCAAATAAAGTATTTGTATGCAATTATGTTTGTTTATATGATAAATGTTGATGATGGATGCTTATGAGAGGTTATGCATATGAACTCCGAGATAAGTTCGATATAGTGACTAAGTTCGAGAAGTCCCGTACGAACCTAGGGATAATTAGGATTAGCTATGTCATGACATAGGTATCTGTTCTGTTCTATCATGTAAGACCACGTCTGGGACGTTGGCATTGATTTGAGACTTTGTGTAAAACCTCGTCCAGGACGTAGGCATCGATATGAGTTTTATGTGTAAGACCACGTCTGGGACGTTGGCATCGATCTGAGCTTTACGTGTAAGACCATGTCTGGGACATCGGCATTGTATTGATTCGTGTAAGACCCTGTCTGGGACAGTGGCATCGATATCTGAGTGCATGTAAGACCTCGTTTGGGACGTTGGCATTGTACGACCATTCTGAGCTTTCTGAGTATCCTACTAGATTCCTTACGGTTCAACAGGCAAGTTTGTGAAATGAATTGCAAATCTGAACTATGAGCAAATAAGTGAACGAATGTTTGTTTCAGGTACGTTTAGTATATACACAAGTGTGTATAAAAAGGTAAGTACCTATACGACTTTGATTTGAAGAAATGTATGCTTAAATGTGAGAATGTGGATCTTAAAATGATGAATGTGGTAAATGTGGCCACAAGTGTATAAAACAAAGTACATTTGTGATATTATGCTTAGTGATTTGGATGTGCCAATGTATCTACTTGCAATATATGCATTTTATGCAAAGTTTATTTGTACATTGACTTACTAAGCTTTTGGAAAGCTTACTCGTGTGTGTGTTTTTCTGTGTTTTATAGGTCGTCAAAGCTCTTGAAGGCTCGGGACCGTCAAGGATCGTCATCACACTACTAAAATCATTTTGGTACACTTTGAAAATGTATAAAGTTAGATATGGCATGTATAGGCTAGTATTTTAGTACAAGTTGTTATGTGATCTTAGCCATGTGATTTGGCTATTTTTGAATTAAGACTTTGCTTAAATGAATGTGATACATGATGCATATTTTGGTATGGTGAAAGCATGTAAAATGGCCAAGGTTTGAGTGAGTAAATGAATGAATTATGCTTGTAATGATAGGAGTTTTATTCTTTGAATTGGTCATGGTTGGAAATGGTATTGAATGCATGGTTTGAATGATTATTTTGGTATGTTTTTGATGGTTATATGTGCATGAGATATGTTGGAAAATATGGCTTGTAGGTTGACCCTTATGGGTGGCATTTTGGCCTTGTAAATGGCCTATAATGCCACACGGTTGTGGCACACGGGCGTGCCTAAGACCGTGGTTGAATTGGCAGAATATAGCTTAAATAGCACACGGCCTCGACATGGGCGTGTCAGCTGGCCGTGGTGTATAAGTCAGTAGCTAGCTAAGAGCACACGGCCATGGCACACGGGCGTGCTTGTTGGCCGTGTTGGAAAAGTCAGTATATGGTTTGGTAGCACACGGTCATTGTAACATCCCCAAACCCGGCCTATTCACTACGACCGAATCTGGTTATGTTAGTGAAAATATGTTTCTTTACTTAGAATTTAAAACATGAAAATTTACTATCTTTGGAAAATTATGTCCACTTAAAAATTAATAAATAATATAAGTTTGTTGAAAATTTTTGGAATAAAATATTATTATAAGTATAATATGAATCTTTTATGAAAATATTCTGAAGTATAGTATTAACTCCACAATCATAAACAGTACTTTAAATCAAAGGGACCTTATTACATCAAGTAAAATTCCAAAATATTGATAATATAAAATACTTAAATGGAGTAACACATCTTCCGCATGGGCCACCTTGTGTCCTCTCCGATCCCGGTCTAATCTACGCATCACCCGAAATGGTTAATGAAAAGAGTGAGTCCACCGACTCGATGCATAATCACAACACAGGTTTCCATGCATGGGCTTGGCCCCATACCAAACAATTCACATAGCAAGTCATGCACATATGCATCTCACCCAACCCACTCCAACCGTAACACCAACCTTAGCGGACTCCTGCTTGGGCCGTGGATAAACCACCACCGATCACATCGTGATCCATAAATCTTACCTCGGCAATCTCATTTGCTCGAGGCCGTGGTGAGCCACCGATCAACCAAAGTGATCCAAATATCGTAATCGCCTCACGGTGATGCACATAGCAATCAACCGCCGAGATGGGCACCAAGCCAACATCTCCCTTGAGGTAGCACAAAGCTAACCATCAAGCGCTAATGTAGCCGGAGCTATCATTAGACCACGTACACCTCGTGTACACTTCCTCCTTCTTCAATCCAATCCCATGCCCATGTGTCAATAAATCATGCAAGAATATCATATAGAATGAGTATTTATCACTTATCACTTCCACATTGTACATATATAAATGTATATCAAGATTAACTTACCATCACCAGTTACTCATCACTTATGCCATTACAAACGGCTATTACACATAATACACATATAAACATGTTAGCAAACCAAACCATAGAAATAGTGCGATGATTACGCACCTAAATGATACCAAAACCCGAAACGCTACTTCGCTTACGCACCATGCATTACTAACGGACTTACAAAAGGTTCCCAGTGATAGGCTCTTCTCCCCTACAATCGGCCTTGGCATAAAAACAATGAACACTTAGGCCATTCGGCCAAGACAAAAACTATAGCTCAAAGAAAACTAACACACCCTTACCTTGCTAACCACTACCCTTTGCTCTAACAAGAATCCACCACCACCAGGAAGTAAGGGTTCGGCTTGAAGGAAAACGGATGAAAAGGGATAGAGGTTACGGCAATAGAAAAGAGGATAAAGGTTTGAGGATAAAATGGAGTGGTTTTGGCTCAAAAGAAATGAGGAGAAGAAGATAGCTATATGACCTTGAAGTTTCGCCATTTGGAAAATGTGAGAGCAAAAGAATTTGGAGAAGGAAGTTTCAAGAACCCAAGGAATTTTGGGAAGCAAAATTCGCAAGGGAGAGAAAGCAAATGGTGAAAATAAATGAACACCTCCCCTATTTATACTAATCGGCCAAGCTCCAAGCTCCCAAAAAAATCCTCAAAACTCTCCTAAAACACCTCCCTTCCATCCATTCAAAAAGATTTGAAAAAGTCAAACCTACCTAGCCAAATTCAAAAAAAGAAGACCAAGTCTTCATCCACCTTTTAGCATCCAAAAACCGTCCCACCTTCAAATTTGCTTCCAAAAAGAATAAAATAAAATAAAACCCCAAATGCCACTCACATGGTTCGAACTCGGAACCATGTCTTCGCACACACTTACCCCAAACGCCCTGAGCCACTCTGGCCACTTTGATTTTATGACATAAAGCCCCAAATTTATTTTTAAACCCTTCCTAGTTCAGCCCATCACAAGCAAAATATAAAACGCCCAAAAAGCTGCTGCTCCTTCCTCGAACCCGCGCTCTCTCTCTCTCCAGCGCTAAGTGACGACGCTAGCCACTTGGACCAGCTACTTCTTGTGTCAAAACACGCCCCACTTCTTTTTAAGGCCTCCCGCCTTGTAACGCCAAGATCCAAAAATTAAAACCACTGCTGCCTCTTTGATTCGAACCCAAGACCCTCAAAGGCGCTACTTCCAACCCATTAAGCGTGCATGAAGCCACTTTGCCAAAGCCTCTCATGTGTCCTATTCTCCCAATTAATTCCTTTAAGGCCTCCCAAAGCCAAGCTCCCTTTATTACTTAAAAATCCAAAATTTTCCAAAGCCTTCCCTTTAATCCGAGCATTCATAACACCTCTCACACACATCCAAGCATACCCAAAACCTACTAGAACACGAATTATACCCAACTTTGCATAGCCCCTAAATCGGGTGTTACAATTCTACCCTCCTTAAAATAATTTCGTCCTCGAAATTACTTGGCTAGACTAACGGTCCACGTCCCAACTCTCTAAACTTACACTATCATTGAGCACTCGATCTTAATAAAGTCGTGATTCCACCTTGACCACGTCCACGACAACCACGTCCCCTAGAACTCATATCTAGCGTCGCGATTTAATGCTGTTTAAAAGTTTTATGCATTAGGAATTTTGTTCCACTGTTTTATCCACGAGCAAATTTTATGAACAGAAGTTTCTAGAAGTCGTTCTTTCGAGCAATCAAAGTTTCATCTCAAGTTCTCTGTTCTAATTCAAACATTCACATACTTCACTAAAGACACATTCATTCATCCATGTCACTTTCTTGAGCATTCCCAACCCAGGGGTAATTTCGTCATTTTCCTATAGGGGTATTTCGGTAATAACTCAGGGTCAATTTGAAAATAGTTTTCAAATTAAAGATATTTCAAAGTTTACAAAATCACAGGGGTCATCTTGAAAAATTTGTTTTTCAAACCAGATGTGTTGTAAAAATTTTAGAAATCGGGGTTATTTCAGTAATTGGGGACGTTAAGGGCATTTTCGTAAATTTCCCAAATCAGGATATCTCGATATTTGTAAAACAGAAGTTTTTGATACTTTCGTAATGTAAGAACATTTTAGTAAAAATCGAGGGAATTATGAAAATTTTGAAACCAAGGGCATTTTGGTAATTTTGTAAATCGAGAAAACATCTTTCAAAATCTGATTTAGAGCTTACAAACCCAAGGAGTAGAGTTGAAAATTTTAAAACAGGGAATTTTAAAAATAGCAAGACTAATTCCCTTTGGGTTTTATAATTGGTTTAGCCTATGAACAAGTCCTCTTGGTTAAGGTGAACCGTAGCTACGCACTGCACTGTAGGATTCAGCGAAGAGGAGGTGAGTCACGAGGATCGCAAGTACCAGGCTCTTCCGATCCACTCCTAGACATGCGCACAATGGTTGCCACACCTTAACTCGTGACTTAATCACGGTTTGTTTAGTAACCTTAAGTCTTATGCATGTGTTTGAGTAGACTAGTCCTAGGGTTCAATAGCCCTAATATTCTAATCTACGAGCCCAAACTAAGCCCAAATCAATTCATGTAAACAATTCACTTCAAGAAAGTCCAAGTACTTACAGTGGACTTGGTCGAGGTACAGTGCCATGCGAGCGAATACTGAAAACCTTTTTATAAAACCCATATCTTTGAAAAGCCCATTTTAAAAAAATGTTTTTGGGCCCAAAACCCTCAAAGCCGAGTTTTGAACCGGGCTCTGATACCAAAATCAGAACATCCCCAACCCGGCCTATTCACTACGAATCGAATCTGTTTATGTTAGTGAAAATATGTTTCTTTACTTAGAATTTAAAACATGAAAATTTACTATCTTTGGAAAATTATGTCCACTTAAAAATTAATAAATAATATAAGTTTGTTGAAAATTTCTGGAATAAAATATTATTATAAGTATAATATGAATCTTTTATGAAAATATTCAAGTATAGTATTAACTCCCACAATCATAAATGCAGTACTTTAAATCAAAGGGACCTTATTACATCAAGTAAAATTCCAAAATATTGATAATATAAAATACTTAAATGAAGTAACACATCTTCCGCATGGGCCACCTTGTGTCCTCTCCGATCACGGTCCAATCTACGCATCACCGAAATGGTTAATGAAAAGAGTGAGTCCACCGACTCGATGCATAATCACAACACAGGTTTCCGTGCATGGGCTTGGCCCCATACCAAACAATTCACATAGCAAGTCATGCATGCATGCATCTCATCTCACCAACCCACTCCAACCGTAGAACACCAACCTTAGCGGACTCCTGCTTGGGCCGTGGATAAACCACCACCGATCACATCGTGATCCATAAATCTTACCTCGGCAATCTCGCTGCTCGAGGCCGTGGTGAGCCACCGATCAACCAAAGTGATCCAAATATCGTAATCGTCTACGGTGATGCACATAGCAATCAACAGTAGAGATGGGCACCAAGCCAACATCTCCTTGAGGTAGCACAAAGCTAACCATCAAGCGCTAATGTAGCCTGAGCTATCATTAGACCACGTACACCTCGTGTACACTTCCTCCTTCTTCAATCCAATCCCATGCCCATGTGTCAATAAATCATGCAAGAATATCATATAGAATGAGTATTTATCACTTATCACTTCCACATTGTACATATATAAATGTATATCAAGATTAACTTACCATCACCAGTTACTCATCACTTATGCCATTACAAACGGCTATTACACATAATACACATATAAACATGTTAGCAAACCAAACCATAGAAATAGTGCGATGATTACGCACCTAAATGATACCAAAACCCGAAACGCTACTTCTGCTTCTGCACCCGCAGACTAACGGACTTACAAAAGGTTCCCAGCGATAGGCTCTTCTCCCCTACAATCGGCCTTGGCATAAAAACAATGAACACTTAGGCCATTCGGCCAAGACAAAAACTATAGCTCAAAGAAAACTAACACACCCTTACCTTGCTAACCACTACCCTTTGCTCTAACAAGAATCCACCACCACCAGGAAGTAAGGGTTCGGCTTGAAGGAAAACGGATGAAAAGGGATAGAGGTTACGGCAATAGAAAAGAGGATAAAGGTTTGAGGGATAAAATGGAGTGGTTTTGGCTCAAAAGAAATGAGGAGAAGAAGATAGCTATATGACCTTGAAGTTTCGGCCATTTGGAAAATGTGAGAGCAAAAGAATTTGGAGAAGGAAGTTTCGGCAACCCAAGGAATTTTGGGAAGCAAAATTCGGCAAGGGAGAGAAAGCAAATGGTGAAAATAAATGAACACCTCCCCCCTATTTATACTAATCGGCCAAGCTCCAAGCTCCCAAAAAAAAATCCTCAAAACTCTCCTAAAACACCTCCCTTCCATCCATTCAAAAAGATTTGAAAAAGTCAAACCTACCTAGCCAAATTCAAAAAAAGAGACCAAGTCTTCATCCACCTTTTAGCATCCAAAAACCGTCCCACCTTCAAATTTGCTGCCAAAAAGAATAAAATAAAATAAAACCCCAAATGCCACTCACATGGTTCGAACCTGGAACCATGCTGCTGCACACCTTACCCCCAACGCCCAGGCCACTCGGCACTTTGATTTTATGACATAAAGCCCCCAAATTTATTTTTAAACCCTTCCTAGTTCAGCCCATCACAAGTAAAATATAAACGCCCAAAATCGCCGCTGCTCCACCCTCGAACCCGCTCTCTCTCTCTCTCCAGTGCTTAAGTGGCGCACGCTAGCCACTTGGACCAGTGCTTCTTGTGTCAAAACACGCCCCACTTCTTTTTAAGGCCTCCCGCCTTGTAACGCCAAGATCCAAAAATTAAAACCACTGCTTTGCCTCTTTGATTCGAACCCAAGACCCTCAAAGGCGCTTACTTCCAAATTTCTTAAGCGTGCATGAAGCCACTTTGCCAAAGCCTCTCATGTGTCCTATTCTCCCAATTAATTCCTTTAAGGCCTCCCAAAGCCAAGCTCCCCTTTATTACTTAAAAATCCAAAATTTTCCAAAGCCTTCCCCTTTAATCCGAGCATTCATAACACCTCTCACACACATCCAAGCATACCCAAAACCTACTAGAACACGAATTATACCCAACCTGCATAGCCCCTAATTTAGGGTGTTACAGTCATGGCACACGAACGTGCCAAGTAACCGTGTTGATATAGTCAGTATGTAAACACGGATGGACATACGGGGGTGTCTAGAAGCCGTGGAGGGCACACGGTCTCCTACCACGGGCGTGCCTCCCCTGAAAGTTAGAAAAGTTTTTAATTTTCATGAAATTTTATATGTGTTTCAATTTAGTCCCAACTCGATTTATATGCATGCTTTGGGTCTCGATGACTCATCTAAGGGACACTATGATCGTTAATGATTAATGTAATGTATGAAATGTTGTGTAAGTTTCTGATCTGTCCGGTAGCGCCTTTAACCCTAATCCGGCGTTGGATACGGGTTAGGGGTGTTACAGGAATCGATATCTGATTATGTGTAAGACCACATGCGGGACAAAGATGGCATCGATATCCGACATTCGTGTAAGACCACTGTCTAGGACAAATGGCATCGATATCCGATTATGTGTAAGACCACATCGGGCGTGGCATCGATATCCGATTACGTGTAAGACCCTGTCTAGGACAGTGGCATCGATATCCGATTATGTGTAAGACCCTGTCTGGGACAGTGGCATCGATATCTGATTACGTGTAAGACCTTATGCGGGACGATGGCATCGATATCCGATTATGTGTAAGACCGCATGCGGGACGATGGCATCGATATCCGACACGTGTAAGACCACATGCGGGACGATGGCATCGATATCCGATTATGTGTAAGACCCTGCCTGGGACAGTGGCATCGATATCTGATTTCATGTAAGATCTCGTCTGGGACGTTGGCATTGTATGATTATTCTGAGTTTCTGAGTATCCTATTAGTTTCCGAACGGTTCAATGAGCAAATCTGAGCTATGAACAATTATGTGAATGTATATTCATTTCAGGTACGTTTGGTATGTACACTAGTGTGTATAAAAAGGTAAGTACTCACATGACTTTGATATGAAGAGAAGTATGATCGAATATAAGAACGAGAATGAGATGCAAGAATGAATGTGGTATGTGAAGTTTGTTTTGGTATAATTAGTTGTTATATGAATGGTTATGATATGGTAAGTATATAGATGAATGGTGCTTGAGCATATTTGAGATTTAATTATGCAAATTGGTAAGTTTGGAATTGGTTTTGAATGCATAGATAGAATGAATGTTTAGTAGGTTTTTGGCTGCCATATATGCATGATATGTGTTTGTAAATATTACTTGTAGGTATGACCCAAGTGGGTGGCATTTTGGCCTTGTATATGGCCTATAATATCACACGGTCGAGTCGCACGGGCGTGCCTAATGACCGTGGGTGTATAATAGGATGTAGCTTAGTAGTACACGGCCTCGACATGGGCGTGTCAGCTGGCCGTGGTGTGCAAGTCAGTAGCTAGCTAAGAGCACACGGCCATGACACACGGGCGTGCTTGGTGGCCATGGTGGGGAAGTCAGTATATGGCCTAGTAGCACACGGCCATGGCACACGGGCGTGCCTAGTGAACGTGTTGATATAGTCAGTATATAGACACGGATGGACACACGGGGGTGTCTAGAAGCCGTGGAGGGCACACGGTCTCCTCCCACGGACGTGTCTCCCCTGTATTTTAGAAAAGTTTAAATTTTTCCATGAGATTCTGTATGTGTTTCAGTTTAGTCCCAACTCAGTTTATATGCATGCTTAGGGTCTTGATGACTCATCCAAGGGACACTATGATTGTTAATGATGAATGTAATGTATGAAATGTTATGTAAGTTTCCGATCTGTCCGGTAATGCTCCTAACCCTAGTCCGGCGTCGGTTACGGGTTAGGGGTGTTACACATGTAGCTCATCAATTCATATAAGCTGCAACCAAAGTAACATAGTAGGAAGGCAAAATCCCAGCACATGGCCAATGGTCTCAACCTCACTTCCACAGGTTGCACAGCAAAGATCAACCACAAGGTGTCTTCTGACCTATCGTCAAATGTAGTAGTCAATTTTGCACTTAATGAGTTTATTTTCTGAGCAATTTAGAATTTTAATTTACATTTTTAGTAATTAGGCCTTAGGATTATAAGTTAATAAAAATAAGTGTTTTTAACACATTTTGTAGGTGTTGTGACCCAATAGGCCAACACAGGCCTTAGGTTGTGCTAATTTGTTCAATTGAGTGTGTAGGATAGAGATATAAAGGCCCAATTGACGTGGAAGCAAAGGTCGAGTGCTGCACAAGCTTCCCAAGACGTCAAAGCACCAAAAGAACTACATTAGGCTGAAGTTGCATGTCGTGTCGTGCCACGCAAGGGGTGTGGCGCGACACAAGGCTGATGTGCTACCCAAGTATTTCGGGGATATTTTTGTCCACAAAATCAAACATATTCGAAGACCTAGGACGTGTCGAAGACCTAATTTGGGCTGCCAACACCTCTATAAATAAGACATTAAGGGTTGAATGTAACTAAATCGTCCTAGACGCCTTCAAAAACCCTCGTAGTTTAGAATTAGTTTTAGTTTATTTTCTTTTTGACTTTTTAAATACTTTTTTGTTTTTCTTCTTGAATTAGTTTTGGTTCAAGGACTTGTTTATTTAATTCAAGTATTCAATTTATATTTTCCTTTGCATTCATTTTATTTCTTTATTCCAATCGAGAGATTTCCCACTCCGTTCCCCATTCGGTATTAAATCCACGATTATTCAAATCTCTTTTATTCTCTGAATAGTCGAAGTTGAGATTATGAATAACATGAGTGGCTAAATCCCTTTAGGGGAGATTAACGAGTGGATGGGGATGTGATTAATAGAGGATTCGGGGTTTCTTGAGAAGGATTAGTTGGTATAAATTATGTGTTCTTAAACTATTAGGCTTGACAACCCTAATAAGTTATCATAGGCTAGACGAGGTCGGAAGATAAGTTGAACCGAGTAAATCGCAATTTATCTTATTTGAGAAAGTGAGGTCGAAAGATAAACAAATATCAACCAATCAATTAGTTAATTAGAAGTCGAGAGGTAATAATTAGTTAATCAATTACTAGTCCATCTCAAAACCCTAATCCGAAGTTAGTTACAAACCTTGAAGCTAGTTAATCTTCATGATTGGTTTATCGATTTAGTTCATTTGTTTATTACTCGTTATTTTTTTTGTTATTAATTTATTTTTATTCCTTTTAATATATTTTATGGTTAATCGTAATATAGGAAATAATTACTACTACTTAGACTTGTTATTGTAAAAATATTTTCATTATTTATTCCATCCTCCATTGGGTACGATCCTCGAAATACTTCTGGTATTTCATTGTACAACTATATTACAATTTGACCCGTGCACTTGCAGATATCGTCGTTCTTAATTCTTATATTTTTGGTGTTATATTTATTCTATAAACGATAACTCATTTATAGGCGGTCATCTTCGAACTCTCACCTCATTTGTTAATAGCTTGTTCTAGGCTATTAACCAAAGGAAAACTTTAACCCGTTATGGACAGGCCAGTTTCAACACGATCCTCCATCGACTAGGTGACAAAGTTATGATGGTAGCACTCAAAAAGGCATAAGTCGACCTTGTGGTGAAGAAAAAATGTTTATCCCAATGTCATACGGGAAAATCATTAACATCTCCTACCATCGGGGGTTGTTTTGTAAAAATTTGTCGTAAGATCCTATCAAGCAACAAGAGTTGAAGCTGAGTCCAATCCAACTCGCCATACACATTTGTCAACTCAACAACAAACACATGATTGTTCAAAATAGTCTCTAGCCGTAGACAATGGTTCAAAAGCGAACCACAACCTGAAATTCAACAATCCCTCCAAAAATCAACTATCATGTCATTACCAACATTTCAAACAACCCTATCCTGTACCTTCTCCCATACATGACTAATCCCTTCCAAAGGCAAGAACAATTATTAGTGCGAAGTGCCCATGGAACAACCCCACCCCATCTATATTTGGCCCAAATGACTTGAACTCAGAGCTGGTAAGGTTGAAGCAAAAAAATTGTGGGGTGTGCCTCATATTTTCGGCCGAAGAGACAATGATGTCACGATGAGAAGCTTCCCGACATTGCAACGATAGATGACATCGTGACGACGCGAATGGGGATGTTTATACGTCGTGACGTGTTCCCTAAATAAATCTAGTTTCTTCTCCCAGTTAAAATCTACTATCTTTTCCCAATTAAACTATGATTACTTTTGAGATATTTTAGTATGATTAGACCTCAAATCTTAGCTTATTTAAAGGGGTCTTGTTGTAACAGCCCGATTTTTAGTGGTACGAAAAATAGTAGTTTCGGAACTCTACTTTTCAATAATCGAGTTTGTAGATATTATTTATTAATATTTACGAGGTCATTACAGTATTATATTGAATTTGGTCCAATAATTTTGGTTATTTGGAAAGTTAGTTAAGGTACGAGTGTATCGGTTCAAAAGTAAGTGGTTTTGAAAATGGAGGTATTGAGACCTCGTTTCCGTAAACCAAGCCTATAAATATTTTTATTAAATATTTATAGAGTTTTTGTATAGGTGAATTAAATTTTTTATAAGTAATTTTTGTCGATTTAGTGACTAATTAAGGTATAAGGACTAAATCGTAAAAACCATAAAAAGTTAATCACTTTTTATTTTTATTAGCTAAAAGGCTTAAAAGGTAATTAATTGAGGGTTTAGATGGACAATAGACCATTTCTAATGATGTTGGACGGTTGGACCCATTCCTTAGCTTAGTATTAGTTAAAATTTTAATTAAATTTTAAAGAAAACATAAGTTAAAGTTTAATTAAAACATAAAATAAACATGCAAAGCCATCATCTTCATTTCTTTTTCCCAACCAAAACCACCATTGTTAAGAGCTAGGAAGTTTTGGCCAACTTTTCCTTTTTGCATGTAAGTTCTATTCAAGCTCATTTTTCATAATTTTTATGTTTTTGATATCATTGTAACTTGATTTAGCTATATCATGCCTCCGTTTTTAAAAATTTAAAAGTTTATAAAAGGTTCCATTGATGAATGCTTGAGTTTTTTTTATGTTAAATGGTTAGATATTAAGTGTGGAAATGTAAAAGGACTAATTTGTAAAGTAAAAATTATTAGTTTTGAATATAGGGACTAAAGTGCAAATATTTCAAAATTGATATGAAATTTCTTTAATTATTGATAATAGAGGGCTGTAGATGGATTAATTTAAAATAGGTTTAAAAATCGGAGCTCAAATGTGAAAGTTATGTTAGTTTAGGTTTTAGGGACTAAATTGAATAAAATGTAAAATTTCAAAAAAAACTGTAAAATGAAATATGCATGTATTTGAGTGTTGTAAAGTATTTGAATTGATAAATTGAACTTAATTATCACATAGATAAAAAGATTAAACCAATCAGAGCTTAATTGCAAAAAAGGAAAAATTGTGAAATAGTCCTCGATGTCATATTTGTTGTTGGTTTAGTTAGGTAAGTTCGTATGGACTTACTTTGTTAATTCTTGATATGTTGTATTATTTTGTTTTACTATTAGTTTGAAATGTTATATACATAAAATATTGGCATCGAATGGATTTAATCGTAAAAATATGAAATATATGATAAATATGAATAGATGTGTGGTATTGACTAAACGTGAAGTTGTTATATAAATGTATGAGATGTATATGATGATATTACATGGTTTGAAATGTATTTGAAATATGAAAACGTGTATATAGCTACAGAGTTTGAAATTTTGAAACGTTTATAATTAGTACTAAAGGTGAGAAAAGATTAAGGATCTAATTGTAAACCATGTATTCTTGAGGAATATGATTCATGTGAGATACAAAATGATTGTGACTTGGTTATGATATGTATTTTGAAAACATAGAAGTGCTCCTTTTTTGTAAATGTTCAGAATCCTGTATAAATGCCCGTTTGAATGTCGTAAACTATTAGGATACGATTTGCATGCCAATAGGGTTAGAATGTGCGCTTGTACGGGATTTGCACTTCGGTGCCCCTGTTAGCATTACAATGCTCCCTGGTGTGGTGTAGGTAACCATGTATTCGAGTTATGTTTGCTATAGTTCATCGGGCCCCTGATATTCTTATAATGAAATTGTTTGAATGATGTTGAATACCAATTCTGAATTAGATAAATGAGAGTGGAATGACATAAATGTTATATGATTCGTGTGTAATAAACTCACCTGTTATTGTGAAATTGTGATAGCAGGGAACAATATAGTAGCTAGTTTATTTATTCAAATATGAACTGAGGTGAGTTATATTGTTTAAGTTGTGAATGATAATGGAACAAAATGACTTGAGTTATAAATGGTCAAAAGATTGAACATGATTTGAATGTAATCTGAACATGGATTTAATTATATGCTTATGAATTGAGTATGAATTGGATATCATAAATGATGTTATATTGAGATATTGGATAAGTACATGTGATTCGTATTATAAGTGCTTGATGTGTAAACAAATTAACATATTGGTTGTTTTGTTGAAATGTATATGAAAGCATAAGGATGTCAAGGGATGTCAGGTTCAATACCAACATGTTCTAATTGCTTAAGTTAATTTAATGTCAAGGTAAGTTAAGTAAATTTCATACGAAATTACTAAGCAATAATAATGCTTATCTTGTTTTGTTTTCCTGTCTCTATTTAGGTCTTATTGCAAAATGCGTCGATAGAATCAACTCGGGACTCACACTATCCAACCTTGATTCGGTATAATTTCTATTGTTCCTAACCTAGTTAAGTGGCTTGTATATAGGGTTCATATTGTATAAGTGAATATCGGGATGTATGTGATCTTGTATTTAAATGATGCTTGATTTCGGAAGTGTAACATCCCTAACCCGTATCCGTCGCCGGATTAGGGTTATAAGGCATTACCGATCATATTACAATTCATACAATTATGCATTTTATATTACAGCCTGACTTTAATATCACATCAGTGAGTATAATCATTTCATATATCAGAACCTAAAAATTTTATCATTCATCACATAGTATAAATAAAATATATCTCAAGTACATCAGCATAGCTTATACATATACCGAACATATGACACATCGATATCTTTATTGTTGAGTATTAAACATGTTCTTGAATAAGCCATGCACTTGCATAAGTTATATATTAATGGAAAATAAATTTCATTATTAGCCTTTTTATTCCTACATGCAGCACCATACTGTTAACTTATATGTGATTCATGTTTTGTACTTAAATAAAATTTAATGAATCCATTCGAACATATATATATATATATACATGCATAAATAAAAACTCCTAGCATTTTCGAATAGAGCTTTTTAGCAAATCATACTTGAGGCTAAGTAAATAACTAATATAAAAGGGATGTAACATGTTACATAAATGACAGGCTCATTACAACATTTTTAAAACTAAACCACTTTCGGACACAATTAACAACTCCAGCATAAGCTCATAATATAACTAATTGAAACTTATTTCATAATTTAGCAAACAACTACGTATGCAATTTAAATTCAATATAACATAGCCGAATATACCTTAAGGTTTAATACTAGTGCACATTCACCCTAAGCACCAAAGCCACACTTTATTAATTAATTTCATACCAAGTAAATGACAAAACCAATCATGGAACATTTTTTTTCTTTATTTAATGCCATGCAAAGCCAAATTATACATTTAATTCACACACCTATTCAAGGTTTACATTACCGAATTATCAAACCAGTTTCATAAATCTTTTTTTTCTAAAAACATATTAAATTAAAAATAAATATAATAAAGAATATCCACATGCATACTTTATCTTAGTATAATACACATCCAAGCTAATCACCTTCATAACACATCCAAGATTTATAATTAAATCCAATACTCAAAACGCATATCATAATCACTTCTAAACCATGGCATATAGCGAAATAATTGAAACGAGCTCAGACCATAGTCTAAGCAAACCAAACTCAACATAACACTTAAGCCATTTTCGCATGGCTAAATTATACACAACCCAAAAATCTAACATTTCAAAATAAAATCCAGCCTATACATGCCATAGTTCGAGTTCGACTTTTTAAATACCAAAACAGCAGATGGTGTGGTGGACTTTGCTGACGATCCCCGAGCTTGTAACTTAAATCCAAAATCTATAAAACAGAAACAAATATACACACAATAAGCTATTAAAGCTTAGTAAGCCATAAGCGAATAAACAATCTAATGATATAACTATGTCATAATAAATTTAGCCGAATTATACTAATATGAGTATGCTTAATCTCAACCCACCAAACTCATTCATGATATTTCATTTTTATACAAAATTCTCACCTTGGCCGAAAGCCTGTATAACCAACATAAGTAATCCATATCTTATTTACAAAGTCAAGATATCATTAAACAATCGAATACACATAAACTCATAATTACTACTTAAGCATCATAATATGTCATCACGTACACATTAACCAAATGGCCGAATACACTTAGTTACATCAATAAGCATATCACATATCATTTCTAAGACAAACACAGTACATATATATATATCCTTATCAAATTCGATTAATATCATATGACTGCATCTTCCATATTTATTTAATAAGTCATTCGTATCAACCATTAATTACTTACTTACCTTACTTAGACTTGGTAACAAATTAATCCATACCTGGCACATAGCTCGTTTTACATATTCAAACATAGCTTATCATTGCCCGATGAACCATTCGGAATCGAATAGGACACTCGGATAATCACATAAATCGTACAACGCCAACGTCCCAGACATGGTCTTACATGTAGTCACTTATCGATGCCACTGTCCCAAACAGGGTCTTACTCGTAAACACATATTGGAACCACATATCGATGCCATGGTCTTACTCGCACACATATATCGGAATCCTATGTCATGACATATGTATCCTAACTATTCCTAAGGTTCATACGGGGCTTTCGGACGTCGTAACTCGGTCAAATCAAACTCGGAAGTGTAGTAGCCAAATTTAATCATTTTCGGCCATAGCATATTTAAATTCTAACATTTCATAACAGCATATAAATATAACATTTAATTACCAATTAAACACGACTATTTGCTTATAAACTTACCTCGGACGTCGTAAAACGGAATCGGGCGGCTAGTCGATAACTTTCATTTTTCCCCGATCCAAATCCGATTTCTTTGGTTCTTGATCTAAACATATTCAAATTAAGCTCATTCAAACATATTTTCATTCAATTTAGTCCACAAACACATAAATAAACAAATTACCATTTTACCCCTGACATTTACAATTTTTACAATTTAGTCCCTATTGCACAAAACACAAAATATTCAAAATTTCAAGGTACCCATGTTTGGCCAAATATTCCTAGTGTTCATACAAGCCCATATATTTCATTTATTTCACATTTTAGTCCCCCAAATTATTAGTTTTTTGCAATTAAGTCCTAAATACTCAAAATCATCAAAAATTCCAATATAAAATATGTTAATCTAAAACATATCTTCCATTTTTCATCATCAAACAACAAAAATCACAAGCTATCAACAATGGCATAACTCAAAATATTCATCAAAATTCAAAATTTAAGCATGGGTTTTGTAGTATTTGAAGCAACGATCTCAAAAACATATAAATTATCAAAAACTGAGCTTAAACTTACCTTGAATTTGAGCTTGAAAGTGTCGAACCCTAAGTTTCTTTTCTTTTCTTTGGTTATTTTGATATTCGGCAATAAGAAAGTATGAACACACCATGTTTTGTTTTATTATTTTATGTTATGTTTTATATTATAACATTTTATCACATAAGTTACCATTTTAACCTTAGTATAAACTATTTATAATTCACCTACTCTTGACCGAATGTGTCCATGCAAAATTCCAAAGGTATATTGTAACAACCCAATTACGACTCTAATCGGAACAGTGGTTTCGGGACCACGAATCCGGGATAGAGAAATTTATTAATTATTAATTTGATATTTATGTTATGTGGTTGAGCATGTGTTAAAATATTATAGATTGATTTTTGTGTTTGGGTGATTAATTTAAGGAAAAAAGGACTAAAGTGTATGAGTGGTGAAAATTTGCCATTTGATTGATTGGGGGGGATTAAATAAGGTGTCTTTTTAATTAAGGGATTTGTATTGCAATTATTCCTATTATTTTATATAGTGGACGGCAAGGTGATAAGAACTATGTAAATATATTATATTATATTATAGTTAGTGGTATATGTTAATATAATAATATTATATATTATGTATAATGGATTAAAAACACTAAAGAATGAAGGAAGCCATTGCATGTCATTTTTTTTTGAGTTCTTTGGCCGAATATAACAAAAGAAAAAGAAGAGAAAAATTCCTTAGGGATTCGGCACTCATCAACTAAAATTTGGTAAGCTTAAGTCTTGGATTTTTGGTAATTTTTGCATTTTTGTGATTGTTGATCATTTTCCTATCAAGCCCATGTGATAATTTTGTGTATTGAACATGAATGTTGATTCGGCCATTGATGAAAATTTATGCTTTATGATTGTTGATGGTTATAAATAAAATGTATGTGCTAGATTACTACATTTTGTGTTGGAGATTTTGATTAGGTGAAGTATTTAGGATTTAATTTCAAAAGTAGTAGATTAAGGGGTTAGATTTTAGAAATTTGGAAAATGGGGACTTAAATTAGCTTAAGGAACATTCGGCCTTAGCTTGAAATAGGTAATTTTGGCATATTTTGTATTTTGTGAAAATTGGATTAAATTGTAAAAATGAGTAATGTGAGGGATAAAATGGTAAATTGCGCAATCAAGTATTTAGGGATTAAATTGAATGGAAATGAAATTAAATGAGCTTAATTGGAATTGTTTTAGACCAAGAACAAAAATAATCTGGAGCGGATCGGGGAAAAGCTAAATTGAACGAGTAGCAGGGAAACTTAAATTGTCGACTTTCAAGGTAAGTTTTTAAGCAATTGGGTTAAATTGAAATTTGATAATATAGAAGTGAAATTGTTAAGTAAAGGTAGGTATATTAATTTATGAATTGCCGAATGTGATATGAATAAAATAAAAATACATGTGTTGGCCGAATATAAGCTTAGTATATTTATATATATAAGCTTGAATAAATTGAGTTTAATGATAAAGCATGGTTGAGCTAGGATAAATTTTGGATTGAGAATGTATGATCATGGTATTAAATTTGATTAGTGTATATGTTGTTTTCTCTTGCCGAATATGGTAGCACTTTGTAGGAGGGATAGTGGGATTCGAATATCTATATCCATGAGTGTTGTATATCTCCTTTAAAATTGTGATGGTTTATGTCTATTTGAATGAGATGATAATTTGAATTAAATATGGCACTATGTGTGCGGAAAACGGGTAATGGCACTATGTGTGCGATACATTACCGAAAGATGGCACTATGTGTGCGGAAAACGAGTAATGGCACCATGTGTGCGATACATTACCTAAAGATGGCACTATGTGTGCGTGAGACAAGTAACGGCACTAAGTGTGCGATACGTTACATGCTAAGCACTGTGTGTGCGTATATTCGGATTTACTCAAAGACCTGAATCAATGAATGGAAATGCTCTTAAGAGGCATGTAAGTATGTTAAGCATAAAAATTTAATAATTTGATGCTAAAAAGGGTAAGTGATTTTTATATCTTAATTTTATAGATATGTGATTTATTCATTATTTTATAGAGCTTAATAGAAAGGAATATAGAGTATTTGTATATTCGGATTTGGAGATCTAATGATTATGATATTGCTATAGAGCATTATACAATATGAAATGTTGTTATGGGCTTGCAAGTGGTTAAGTCGAATTAATTAAGTTTGTATAATGATTTATTCTATCTATGTTCCCTTTTGCTTATAACTTACTAAGCTAAATTAGCTTACAGTTTGGGTGTTTGTTTGAATATTTTATAGATCCTTGAAGTCGAAGCTCGAGCTCGGGAATCTTTATCAGAGTCAAGCACACTATCAACTATTTTGGTACCTTTTTTTTTAAACAAATTTAAAGTCTATGGCATGTATAGGCTAAACTATTATTTTTGAGCTTATCTTTTGAATTAGATGTTATAATGCCATGCGAAAATGGCTTTACTTCTATCTATAAATTAAGTGAACATGTTGAGTATATATATATATATGTTCATGAAATTTTCAGTTTAATGTTGCTTAATTTGGAATGGGTACGTTCGTGTGATAATGAATGACATGTTACTATGTGAAATGGTTGGATTTGGTCTATTTGAGTAGTAAAGATGTTAAGATTATTCGGCCTTGTAGGTAACTTATTTGTGTTCCAACTATGGTAATTGGGCATGTAACTAGATATAGATGGAGTAAGACGTTTCTTGTGTATGTGTGTACTAAAGATGATGCTTTAGAGAGCTATTATATGTATACTTATTTGTGGGTATTCGGTTATGGCATAATTTAAATTGGGACTTGAATTTTCCTCTTTGAGTGATAATATAAGTTTTGATATGTATCATAAATAGTTAACTCATTATAATATCTTAATAAGATGTACTTGTAATGAAGTGTTATATATATATATATGTGTATGCATGAGGAACAATACCGAATGTGACAAGAAATTAGGTGGTAAACAGGTTGTTCTTTTGTAATTTCATTCAAGGTATAATTGCATAAGATAATGAAATGAGAAATGTACATGTTTGTAAGTAATGCTTATGATATGAAATATTATATGTTTGGTTGTATGGGATTAATGGAAATAAATGGTATTTTGATATTTAATTGTAATCAGTCCTTAGTTGAAGTTAATGATATTATTGAGTTATATAAGTAAACGAATTAACATTAAATGTGTTATATAATTTATTATGTGATAGTAGAATTTGGTATACGATTGTTATAGTAATTGATCTTATAGTGCATACATGGTGTGAGGTTTAGTAGTGCTCGTAACCCTAACCCGGCGACGGATACGGGTTAAGAGTGTTACATATATTTGCATTATAAGTACCTCCACTAATAAAAACAACAACAATTAAGCACTTTCACATTTAACTACTAACTTTTTATTCTACGCGATTAAGTCCTTTTATTATTAAATCACAAAAAGTTCACAGATAACAATTCACACAAAATAAACACACAAAATATGTTATGTTATAATGTGTAAATTGCTTAAATTGTGTATGTATGATAAGTTTTACTTTAAGCATACGAGCTTACTAAGCTTTATAGCTTACTCTGTTTACTTTTCTGTGTTTTATAGTGAATATTGAAGCTTACTCGGATTTGGGAGTCGTAAGAGATCTCATCACACTATCAAGCTATCACTTGGTACTTTTGAACTTATGTATTTGGTTATATGGCATGTATAGGAGTTTTGGTCATTATGGTATATATGTTGATAATGGATTTAGCCATTTGATTTGGCTTGTAAATGATAAGTGCTTGGTTATGTGTATAGCCATGTAATTTGGCTTATTTTGGTATGCTTGGTGATGTATATATATGTGCAAATGGCCTTTTGATATGTTGTGTATAATTTCTATATAGATGCTTGATGTGAATTGGTGTTTGGAGTTCCAAATGGTTGAAATTTGAGATTGGTATGCTTGTGGCTTTAGGTAAAGTGATGCATAATTGAAAGTGACCATATAGGTGATTTGTGATTGTGAAATTGGTATGAAATTGTATGGCTAATTGTGATACTTATGTGTCTTGTGGTTGATGGTATGGAATTAGCATGAATTAGGCTTGGTTAAGATTGGTTTGAATGCCTATTTATGCCATGTTATATGCCATTTGGTTTGTGTAGGTGAATGAAAGTTTGGGTGAGAAAGATGGATTGGTAAATAGCCTATTTTTGTCCATACGGGCAGAGACACGGGCGTGTGTCTTAGCCGTGTGTGACACACGGTCAAGTGACACAGCCGTGTATCCCCTGGTGTTTAATTAGAAATCAAGTCAGTATGCTCCACACGGCACAGCACACGGGCGTGTGACTTGGCCGTGTGGCATAAGTCAGTATACCCTACAGTTTTGGCACGGCCTAGCACATGGCCTGGCACACGGGCATGTGTGGCCATTTCGAAGGGCACACGGGCTAGTCACACGGGCGTGTGTGTTGGCCGTGTGACCCAAGTCAGAGAGTTACACGGGGTTGGACACGGGCTGAGACACGACCATGTAATCCCATTTCGAACGTCCACACGGCCTGTGACACGGGCGTGTCACTACCGGGCCACACGGGTGTGTGTCCCCTGTATTTTGAAAAAATTTCTAAGTTTTTCAAAAATTTCTTGAGTTATCGGTTTAGTCTCGAACCACTTCTAATGTATGATTTGAGCCTCGTAGGCTCGTATTAGGGACAATGTGATTAATTATGAATGATTATTATTTAGATATGAAAAATGTATGAGAAATGTATGTTTATTTGTGTAATAAGTCCGGTAATACTCCATAACCCTATTCCGGCGATGAATACGGGTTAGGGGTGTTACAGTTTTCCTATTAAAATATCATTATTTAGTTATTTCTTATTCTATTGACGTTGTTGTTATTTTCTTTATAAATAGAGACTAAGGGACAAGGAAAATAACACACTTCTTGATGTTTACATTCTAGCAAAATATAGTTGAGTTATTTTTAGAATAAATTATATATTTTGATAGAATTCATTTTTGGTTTCTAGCCTTAAAGTTTCACTAAAAGTTTTCATATATTTGTGAATAAAGCTCACACTTTAACAAACTGAGGTCGAGGACAATGAAGAAGATCTAGTGGTTGAAAGCTAGAAATGACTTAGTCAGCTTCATCCAAAAACACAGGTATAATCTAGGTAATAGGTTTATTGCTATAAACATCACAACTAACCTATTTTAATTAATTTTTTAAAATTTTCGTTGTGTTTAATTTCATTGTTTTCAAACCAATTTTTCCCACACAAGATGCACCGAAGTTCCATGCCATGAAACAATATATCATATCTTCATTCAATGACATATCTCCATTCAAAAAAGTGCATTAACTAATCCCTATGGCATGTCAATTGTATCCTAACAACTTCTCTAAGTTTGCAAGGACAAGGTTTAAGTAGCAATTCAATTTCATTTATGCACAATCATTAGCACATATACACTATTTCATACATATTCATGCATTCATTTATGTACATATGCATAACCAGCTCCACTTGATACATTTAGATGTAGTATCCACCTATCATGTTCAAAAAAAAAGAACCCAATAGACGACCATTCACATTTTAATCTAAGAGTTTATACTCTCATACCCTGATGGTCAATAAAAGTTTCTCAACATTATTAGTTATGCCTTGTTACTCATAATTTTACATATACTCAAACTTTTATAATATACATTCATAAAAGGTTAATAAGTTATTAGTCATTCCTTTAGTTAGAAATTGTCATTACACTTTACGTTTCATAAAATATTTCATTAGTCGTATTTTTATTATTACACTAGTAGATGCATTGGAAACCCATTTTAACTTTTGCACACAAAATCACTTAATGGCCAATTTTATGTCATAACTTACCCTTTTCTTCAAAAATTTACCAACTTAAAGTTGTTATTTACTATACTTCAAGTCAATTATTGTCTTAATACTTATCAGGACACATTAAAAACTTAATATTCACCTTTTTAAGTCTAAGACTATGGCATGTTCATAGTAGTCTCTACTTTCATTCCATATAAACCATTTCATTCACTTATGGTCATTAATATTTAACCTCATTTTAGCATTTAACCATTTAAGTTATAAGGATTATCAATATTAATTTATACAAAGTAACAATGGTTCCTTGAGTACTTACCTCACTTTAAAAAAATAAAATCAACAAGTTTCCCTACTTCACTCGTCCAAGACTTCTCTTTTTTGGCATAGAGCTCTACTTCCCACTTATCAATTCATTTTCTTCATAAACACATAACATACATAATACCAAAAATCATGCTTATGAAAAAAATCATGCCTACTAACCTTGAATAATCATATTAGAGGTGACAAAATACAATTTTCACATTTGTTCTTTACTATCTCACACTAACTTGAGTTTTCTCTCACTAGCTCACGAAAACCCTTACTTCCCATGAAGAAGATGATGATGAGAACAAGTGTGGAAATAGGTTTTCTACATGATTTTTACAAGAAAACAAGGCGGGTAGTGGAAAGTCTTGGTGAGATTTGAGAAAGAGATGAGAAAGTGAGAAAAGAAAACTTTTTCTTCTCCAAAGAGGGGGGATAGCACAAGACGAGGAAAAAGATTAAAAGGGAAAAAAAAACTTTTCATCTTTTCATTCTTATTTAATTAGTTAAAGTCAGCCTAAACATTTAACGAGTGACCCACATTTTTCACGAGTATGAAAATTCTAAAACCCATGGCGACACATTTTTTTTTCATCTCTAAACATATTTAATAAATTCTAAAATCCTTATTATAACTCTTGAAAAGTCTAAAATGCCCTTTAATGGAGAATTTGCACATTGAGTCTCTTTCTCTTACCATTTCACTCTTTTATCGCCATATATAACACTTAACGCACTTAGGGTTCACAAAACACAATTAAGACCCATAATACTTTTTAGTCATGCAAAATTTGCATCCAAAACCTTTTCAAGAAAAAATGGAAAATTTATAATTGGGTCCCTATACTTTTTATTTTATCCAATTAAGTCCAACTCACTTTCTTGATACAAATATAGATCCCACGTAATCATAATATTAAAAAATAATTATTAATCCATAATTTCTCTATTTTTTCAATTTACACTTTAATCCTCATACTTTTTCAGCTTTTCAATTTAGTCCTTTCACGTTTTCACATCCACAATTTTCTTCATTGTTTTTTTACTCTAAATCAATTTAATTTCTTACGAATCTCTGTATTTACCTCATTTTTGAATTTCTTTGAACCCCAAATAGTGCCACTTACTATATCAAAAATTTTGGGGCATCTCATATTTGTTGGGCTATTCTTTCTCTAACATTAAACATATATTGATTGGTCCTTGAACAATTATAAATAATTAATAATAAATATGTAATTTAATTAACTTTAGTATAAACAATTTATGATATATACTATGTAATTTAGTTAATTATTTAGTAGGTCAAAAATGTTTAAGAAATTATCTCCCGTGAATAAAAGTTTTAGATTATTTAAATGAGATCAAGAAAATAAAATATAATTATATTAAATGTATACATCCTAAAATTCAAATACTATTTTTATTGTATAAAAATAATTTTTAAAACTTCAATAATGGACGAGTATACTTGGAAGCCATTGGGTAATTCGATTTGAGTGTAATACTTTATAATTGCTAACATAATTATTCAAATTCTCATCTTGCCCCCAAGAATGGGATAGTAAAATTGGAATGTTCCAATTATACTTAATTCAATGTGACCTACTAATTACCGGGTTACCCAAACATGCAAAAAAGATGTAATTATTAGCAATTACAACCAAATCGTATTTCTAAGTGGCTTTCCAAACACGTCCTTAGAAAAATTTGTAGAGAATTCTTAAATACCAATTCATCCCTCTCGATAATTTTAGGCTTAACTTGTTGGACTATTATTCTCTTTTCTTTTATTTAAATTATTATTATTTTTCTTTTAATTTGTAGTAGTGAAGGCTTATTCGAATGTAAATTAAAATTAGATATTATTTAAATATAATACAAATATATAAATTTATTTTAAATAGATAAAGTATAAAGATTTTTATTGTCTTACTTTTCAATTAAATTAAAAATTGATAACAAGTCAACTAAGATAGGCTCGCATGTTGTATGACATTTCCAAATACCATTTTAATTTTATATGTAGAAAAATGAAAGGGCAAAAAGCAAAATTATTTAAAATTTGATCATTTACGCATACAAGTTTTGGTTTATATATTATTAAAAGTTTTATTACTAGAAATTATGTATTTAAAGATAATATAATAAATAATTAAATGTAAAGTTTAAATCTAATAATAATACATACAATATATATTATATGAAAATAAAAAATAGTTTATATTGTGAGTAAAGAGAAATTTAAATAGATAAATACATTAGATTAAGAATATTAAACGTAAGTTGTGAAATTAATAATAACAACACATATGTAATACGTACGAACTTAAAATAAAAAATAATTTAAATTATGAGTAAAAAGAAATTTAAATAGATAAATACATTAGATTAAGAATATCAAATGCACTCTAGTTATTTATAATGGTATTGTTATTTTTCTTGAGTTAGTATCGAGTTGACTTGTGACACCTACTTAATCAACGGCGTTATCAATATATACAAACAATGTGAGTAAAACACTTTTGTAACAACATATAAATGTATAACAATGTTAAAAAGATTTGGTTGAAGTGGTAAAGAAAATATTTATAGATGTTGGGGGCTTGGGTTTAGCTCGTAATTGTATAACTTATTTAAAATATGTAAGGTTATTTTAATGATTTTCTTGACCAAGTTGATTTCGAGTTGACTCGTGATATCAACTCAATCACACACTTTAAATAATGGTGTATATATTAATAAAAATATTGATTATGATGAATAAGTTTTATTACATCTATACTTTTATTGTCTTTTTATATATTTATATAAAATAAAAAATAATTCAATTATAATAACATTTGAAGTCGTGGTATAATAAGTTTTAAACATTTAACTTTATCACTTCAATTAATTTTTATATAAAATTCTAATTAATATATTTATTGGTGGAAATTATAGTGAGAACTTTTAAAATGAGCACCAAAATGATCTTAACATTAGATCAAAATAAATGGCTCTAAGTCTTAAATTTTGTATTTATTTTACCTTATTAAAATAAAACCAGTAACACCCAATATTTTCCTTCCTTTTTCTTGTCACCATGTAATTGAAGTCTTAGGGTAAAAGTTTTTAGATAATCTTTACTATCATATTTAATTTCCTTTTTTTAGAGAAAATTAGAATGGAAAGGAAGATATTAGGGTTTGATATTAGGTATTGGTTTTTCTTGATTGAAAAAATTGATCGACTATTTCATTCTAAAAAAAAATTAAGGATTTTTCATTGGTTAAGTAAAAAGTGAAAAAAAATTGATCATTCTAAAAAAATTGACATTTTCTTAGTTGAAAAATCCCATTTTTTTAAAAATGAAATTGGTTGAACTATTTTTTCAATTAATGAAAATAAATACTTAATACATAAATTGATTAATCTTAATAATTCTAATCTTTTGCTTTTCATTCTATTTTTTTTCTAAAAAAATAAATTTGAAAGTAAAAATTATGTAATTTTTTTAATTTGAAATAATAGAAAGATTAAGTATTGTTAATTATATTTTGATAAGGTAAAATAAATATAAAATCTAAAATCATTATTATCATTTTAAAGTTAAAGATCATAAAATTTCACTATTATTTTTGTATTTATTAGATTTTTATTATAGAAAATTGACAGGTGAAAGGTGTAAATGTAAGAACTGTAATTACTATTTTGTGACTTATAATAAAAAAATCAAACCACCTTCGCTAAAATTGTAAAAATCACAAAATCCCGTTTAATTGGAGAAATTAGAGTTAAAAGAGCATCCCACGTGGAAGAATCTAGTTGGGTTTCTATTTCCCAAATTTTCATTCGCTTTCCCATTTCTCAGCGCTTAGTCTCAATTCTTTGTTTTTCTCCCGTCTATCCGGTCGGTGTATTTTCCGGGAAAATCCAAATTTTCCCGAAAGAATTCCCGACCGACGATTATTCCATCTTTACCTTTTCGTCAAAATCTCGAAAATCGAAACAATTCCGGCGTTTTTGTTTTTGAAGCTAAAGAGTCATCTTCTTTTCCTTCTCCGGATCGCTTGATTTTCCCGCTAAACCTCTTCTAATTTCTTAAATAAAAAAAATCGAGCTGTGATTTTAAAAGGTTTAGCAATATAAGTGCAACCTCTGGATTCGACGCAGGATTCAAAATAAGTTTCTGATTAAGGTAAGTTGTTAATTTATTTTCTTATTTTGTTTTTATTCGATATGTCTTTTATATGATAAATATGAAAATTTTACGTATTTAGCAGGGATTGAGATGGCAAGTCAAAGCGGTTCGACTAGGCGAAGTTCATCAATTGTAAACTTGTCATCGTCAAGGAAAAAAACACCGGAGAATGGAGGTTCCGACTCTAGCCGAAAATTCTTACAATCGTCTCGTCCTATGTAAGTTTTTTCATTTGAAATTTATTTTCTTTTTTTAAAATCATTTTTAAAACATATTAATTTGAATATTAAAGAATTATTGAAGTTTTGTGTAAGTAAAATTTTGAAAAACCGCAGTTATTGGAGAAGAAAATAATTTTGTAGTTTGGTCTTTAGGTGTTGGGCTGTTAGCTCTTGAATGTTGCCTTTGAAGCGTAAGTTTTCTCCCTATATAAAGGAAAGGGGTTTTGACAGGCATATTCAATATTATGGGATTTGAAAATCATTAGCAACCATGATCTTCTTTTTCCTCTTTAGCTTGTATATGCGTTGGCATCATTGCCTTTGCTGCTTTGCAACACGTCGTACGTAGGAGCGTTCAGTTTGGCTTTTATTTGGAGTGTCATATTCTCATATTAATAAGGATTTGGATTTGCACACTTTGAGGTGTCAAATATGTGTCTAACATAGTTTTTTAAACTGAAGGGTTGAACTTGAAACAATATGTATTTCTCTTTAATTTCATTGCTTTAAACATGAACCTTTAAAATATGTCCACACTCTCGAAACTTGACCTTTTCTTTGAAATTTTATGTCTGAAAGAGTAGAAGCTGCTAGCAGTTATCATCTTGCAAAGACAATGGACTGTGTCAATATATTTTGTTTTTATCTTTCTACTCGAAGTGTCAGTAATAATATGTGAAAATTCATGTTTTTAATGTGTCCATTCTTTCAAATTAGTGATGGAAACGGTTCAGATTCTAAATTTCCAGCTAATATAAAATTTCATCTTGAAAGAACTAGTAATGGAACTTCTTGTATCAACATGCTTTTGGAAAGGGGACTAGCTGGAGAGCGTACTGTGAAGAAGTTGCGGCTGTCAAAGGCCCTGACGGTACCTGATAGTACAAGCATTTATGAAGCTTGCCGTAGGATGGCTGCTCGTAGAGTTGATGCTTTATTGCTTACTGACTCTAATGCATTACTTTGTGGGATCCTCACAGACAAGGTATTACTGATTTCCTTGTGAACTGTAGCCAATTCCTTTAAGTTTAAATCTCAAAACAGGTGTACTGGAGACAAACTGCATGAATTATTTCTTCACTCTGATATTATATCTTAGGCCATGCTCTCTCAGGCCTTTTAGATTTGACTCTGATACTATATCATTTGCATGAGGAATGCTTTTCTGCTTACTTATTCCCCGTCTTGCTGCCTTTAGACCTTCACTGAATTATTACAACTATGATGTGTCTCTTACTTATTGGTTCTGTTTCTTCATGACTGAAGGACATAGCAACAAGAGTGATAGCTCGGGAGCTTAATCTGGAGGAGACACCAGTTTCCAAAGTAATGACCAAGAACCCTGTATTTGTTCTTTCTGATACACTTGCAGTGGAGGCACTCCAGAAGATGGTGCAAGGTTGACCTTTTTTTATGGACATCTACCCTTTTATGTGATATATTTTCTTAGATCTTACCTCTGAAGTTATTCTTATATCATTCTAAACAGGGAAGTTTAGACACTTGCCTGTTGTAGAGAATGGGGAAGTCATTGCTTTGCTTGATATAGCTAAGTGCTTGTATGATGCTATTGCTCGAATGGAAAGGGCAGCTGAAAAGGGAAAAGCTATTGCTGCTGCTGTTGAAGGTGTAGAAAAAAATTGGGGAACATCTTTCTCGGGTTGGTAGATAATGTGTTTTTTTGGGTGCCTTTTACTCTTACTTTTGGCCCTTGTATTTTGCATTTTCCGTTTTTAGTTTTGCTTTCAGTAGACAGTAGACCTGTTATAAGTCTCTGCTATCTTTTGGGATGATATGCAGGTCAGAGTACATTCATTGAGACACTTCGAGAGCGTATGTTCAGGCCCTCACTGTCTACGATTATAACAGACAATCCAAAGTAGGTAATACTTTCTTTTTGTTATATCTATTTGGTCCTTTATGCAAACACTGTTGATATTTTGCGCACACACTATATTGTCTGTAGCTTAGCTTAACATGCTGCCTATCTACCAGGATTGTAACAGTTTCACCAGATGACACGGTTTTAGCAGCTGCAAAAAAGATGCTTGAATCTCGATTAAACTCTGCAGTCGTGACAGTTGAGAACAAGCCACGAGGGATTTTAACGTGAGTCTTTTGAATCAAATTGCAATTCAGCATCGTTCTATGTGTGGCTGAGGGAGTGCTGGAAGAGTGTTATCTATATTTTTATATTACTTTCAATTGTTACAGTTGTTGGCATATACTCTAACTTATGCCTTTGAATGTCTGACAGTTCGAAGGATATATTGATGCGGGTAATAGCACAGAATCTGCCTCCAGAGACTACTCTTGTAGAGAAGGTATTTGCCTCTCTTTGATCCTTTTTTTCCCTTATTATATATTGACCTTATAAACATTTGTGCTAAATCATCATATTTAACCTCTATAATACGCTCATCATTTTGCTTTTGATTTGACATATAGGTCATGACTCCCAACCCAGAATGTGCAACAATTGACACGCCAATTGTTGATGCTTTGCATACCATGCATGATGGGAAATTTTTACACCTCCCTGTGGTAGATAGAGGTGATATGAGTTACCACTTTGCAAAGAATATGGTGTTGTATGTACATTGAACTAGTTCTAATTAAGTTTCTGTGGCTGGATGCAGATGGAGAGATAGTTGCTGTTTTTGATGTAATCCATATTACTCATGCTGCTGTTGCCACTTTAAGTCAAGTCAGTATCGTTTTAAGATCATGATGTTCTTAATGTAGTTTTACAGGATTAGTGCTGTATGTAGGGATATTATTCAAAAGCATTTAACACAACTTGTTATGGTCTTATCATGTTCCTCAAAACTAGGTTGGGAGTACTTCTGGAGTCAATAATGAGGCTACCACAACAATGATGCAGAAGTTTTGGGATTCTGCAATGGCCTTACCTCCCACTGAAGAGGATGATGAGACTCAGAGTCGGAGGTATGCTTTGTTGATGTTTCTTTGATTATATAGCTGTGATTTGTTCCATTACTGTCTATTAACTTATTGATAGTGATTTTTCAGTGATGGAGCAGAGACAGGGAGATCTCTTCCCTATCCCTCATCCAATATGCCAAATACATTTGGTTTTAAAATACAAGATAAAAGGGGCCGAATGCATAGGTTTACTTGTGGTATGTTGCTGATTCTATTCACGAACTAGGCACCTTCATGAATATATACGGTCTTTTGTTTTGCATGAGGCACATGTTCTTGTTTTGCTTGTATTTTCACTTGTTAAATTTTTGCAGCCTAACCAAAATCTTTCTTGGCCAAGTTACTTCGTGAATGGCACTAGCTTCAAGAATAAATTTTTGGGTCCAAGTTCTGATCTTATGCATTGTATCTAGTGTGATATACATTTGGTTATTGGTGCTACAACCATAGCACCTTTTCAGTAGGCAGGCAATTGCATTTACCACAATCGCTGAGCATATTATTGGAGGGATCTAATTCTTCTGTAACACCTTGCATTTGCTCCTCTCGGTAAGTTGTATCTAATAAGATTCTCATTTGTTGCTGCTGTATACAGAGACACGGAGTTTGACAGATCTAATAACGGCAATCCTCCAGAGGCTAGAGGACGACATAGATAGAAACAACCTGCCTCAAATTCTGGTAGGCTTTTAAAGGAGAAATTTTATTTTTTTTTTTTGGGCGGGGGCCTTTTGCTTTATGTTGATTTAATTTGGTGTTTAATTCTTATTTCTCCAAAATTTATGCTAATTGGTGGCCATATTATGCAGTATGAAGATGAAGACCATGACAAAGTTGTATTGGCATCAGACAGTGATCTTGCAGCGGCTGTGGAACATGCAAATTTAATTGGTTGGAAGGTATGATTTGACTCAAAAATTTATATGGATTTACACCTGATCAAGCATTTTACCGTGGACTAGGGTTCCCTAACAATTATAGTTTCCTACGTATGCATTATAAATTAAAGACACTCCGAAGTAGATATGGAAGGATTATATGAGTTAAGAAAACTTGTGAAACTGAAAGTCATAAGGTTCAATAGATGTCCATGTTGAAATCAAGTCGCTGAATGAGCTACTTGCTGATTAACATTAGTGTTCGACTTAGATCTATCTGCATTTAAATATTTTAAGGGGAGACTAATTCCTTCCTGAGAAGTCTTCCGAGTGGCTCCTGATGGACCTTCAATGGGTCACTGCTGTCCCTGGAAGGGGATTTGTTTTCCAACACTGCAGAGAGCCCGAGCGTCTTAGGGTGCTTGAAGAGATGGGGTGACGCATGGCCTGATCCGATGAGGTGCTCCTGCTCTGTTGAATCTGCCATCTCTTCAAGTAGTCTCAGGTAATTGTGCTCTTCAGAGACGACCTCGACCAGGGAGAATACTGGTCCATCGACTCCGATAGACGTCACTTCGAAGAATCGTCTGGAAGGAGTTGGCCTCCCCTCAACAATTTTTTTTTTTTTTTCTTAATAAGATTGGAAACCTTGAAAGTTCTAATAGCTCTTGCAGTTTTTATTATTTTGCCCCAATCGTGTCAATGAGAGTTGTAAAGTTAGCATCATATTTTGTAGCAGTGAAAAACTTCATTGGAGTTGTCATCTCTTAAGTTGAGACAACTGAGTCAACTATTTTTTGCAGGGTTTGAAACTGCATTTAGATTATTCAGGAACAAAAACTCGTCGGAGGGGTTCTGATTCCGGAAGCATGGATTATGCAAACTCTGATGCATGGTCTGCCGCATATAGCACTGTTGCAGCCGGGGCTGCAGTTGTTGCTGGGCTTGGCTTATTAGCATACTTGAGGAAAGCTGGGAATTAGCATCGGTAGAAACTTCATCCCATATGTAACTCATAAATTTGAAGGTTAAATGCAACAACTTTCTTTAGGTAAACTCGGTGCTTGATTTCATTTCATTCCTTTTTGGATCAATCAAGAAATTTCCTTCTTTTTTTAAAAAAAAAAAAAAAAATAAATCTGGTTTCTGCTTGCTGCATAGCTTAGAATGTTGAGCTATGGTTGTTTCTCCATTAATTTTATCACTGAAACTTAATTATGGGTGGAATTGAAGTGTATACTAATAATAAACAGCACCATTATATGAAATAAAAGAATTTACCTCAGATTCAAGTTTTCATCCATGTATATATGAATGCTCTCTGCTATTATCCTTGATTAAATTTACTGTTCCTACAAATGAGAATCTGCATGCATACAAATATACAAGGCGGCAGAATTATAATCTATATGATACATTGATTCACGAGTTAAGATGAGGATATGTGATCGTATAGTATGGTAAAAGATATATATATATATATATATTTATAATACTAGTTTTATGTCATGTGCTCAGTGATATTATCGAATCACTATATGATAATATAATTCAATAATTTTTAATGGAATATAATTAAAATAATTTTTATTATATTATATTAATATAATTTTAAAATTTAAATTCAAAGTATAAACGAAACATAGACAAAAATTCAATCTTAATATAAATATAAAATAAAGAGTAAACTACTAAAATAGTCACTTTTGTTTATCTCAGGTTATATTTTAGTCACTTATGTTTGAAATGTTATGTTTTAGTTACTTACGTTATCGCGTTGTAACATTTTAGTCATTGAGCCGTTAATTGTCATTAACGGTGTAACGGTAAGTTGACGTAGCACGTTAAATCATCATTTTAAACAAAAAAATTTAGATTAATTTATACAATTAGTCCTTATACTTTTTCGTTTTGAGCAATTTTATTTTTTTCTTTTATGTTCTTTTAACTTTCCTTTTTTCTTTCTTTATTTTCCATTCTCTTATGCTTCTTCCTTTGTTTTCCTCTCTTATTCATTTCTTTCAACGTAGTTTTTTTTATGCTTTCTATTTGTTAAAACTAGTCCCTATATTTTTATTTTTTGAACAATTTAATTTTTTCGAGTGAGGCGAACTTGTGGACTAGTTTTAACAAATGGAAAATATAAAAAACTACATTAAAGGAAATGAAGAAGAGAGGAAAACAGAGGGAGAAACTGAAGAGAATGGAAAATAAAGAAAATAAAAGGAACGTTAAAAGAACATAAAAGAAAAAATTAAGTTGCTCAAAATGAAAAAATATAGGGAGAAATTGTATAAATTAACCTAAAATTTTCGTTTGAAATGATAATTTAATGTGTCATGTCAACTTTCTGTTACACCTTTAACGACAATTAATGGTTCAGTGACTAAAATGTTACAATATGATAACGCAAGTGACTAAAACGTAACATTTCAAACATAAGTAACTAAAATGTAACCTAAGGCAAACAAAAGTAACTATTTTAGTAATTTACCCTAAAATAAAATATAATATTTCTTCATTTTTATATTTTTATCTTTAACTGTGGACATGAATTATTTAAAATGTGAATATTATAATTAAAATTGATGTATTTTTAATTAGGTAATAAGTTAAAATTTGTTTCCAATCAGGTATTAATAAGGGAATGATATTTATAAAAATATATACTTTTATAAGTTATATAACTTTTTTTACAACTATAAATATAAACTTTATTATTCTATTATTAATTATTTAGTTTTATATTATTACTATTATTTTGTCTATAAATATTTTTTACTCCTGTAGTATAAATTACTTATTACAATTGTTTATCTCTATGATTACAAAAAGCTATCATTTACTATTATGTTAAACACCTTATACTATTAATTTATAATTATTTATCTTTGGAATTATTAAATTTATTAGTAAGCTATCTATCATTTATGCAAATTTTTTAGTAATAAATTTAATAAAACATTTAACATCTAAAAGTGTATAAGTTGAAAACTAATTTTAAGTTAACATATTTGTAAAAATTTTAATTGTAAAATATGCAACTTAATAAATAGGGGCGAAGCCAGAACAATTTTTTAGGGGGCGAATGAAATTTTAATTTTTTATAGTCTATATTTTTATAACTTTTAAATGATTAAATCGAATTTTTATAATTTTAGGGGGCCAAAGTAAAATTTTACCTTTATTAATTTAAATTTTTTTTAAAAAATTAAGAGCCTAAATAGCAATTTTCTAGTTTAGGGGGCCGGACACCTACCTGCCCCTAGATTCGCCTCTGTTTATAAATTAACTCAGTGGATATTATATTACAAAACTTAAAGTATAATTTAAATTTTGGTATTACAAAAATATGGTATGTAATCAATAATTAATTCTTATGATATTAGTAAAAGTTGTTGGTTACTATTATCTTATTAAACATTTATTACTATTCATCAGCATTTTATTATATTATTAATCTTTTTTTTAACATTAATCTCATCTTAGGTTTTTATAATATATGTTTTTTTTTATACAATGTCTAGAACTATCCATAACTCCTAGGATAATATATTTCAGTGCACTTGAACTCATGTTCTCCTGCATTGATAACCATGCCAATATCAATCGACAATTATATTATTAATCATATGTTACTATTTTATAATTATTTATATTTCAATTATGAAAGCTACTATATATTATGAATAAATTACAGAGTTAAAATTATTTTTCAAATCTATTAATTATTATACGAATGCTATTTATTAAGTTGCAATCTTTTTCAAAGTTAATGCTAAATAAAAACTTTCAAAAATATAATTTATTTTTTAAAAATATTATTTTATTTTTTATAAATTCATTATATCATTTAAATATTACCAAGAAATATTGTGAAAATACTATATAACATTTTATAAATATTGTTGCATTGTCATGATGAGTGAGTGACCGTGTTATTAACTTTAGTGTTTAAATCAATCATTTGATAGTTTGATGGTTATATCAAAGGTAAAATTGTAAAACATCATCCTTAACGTTTCTAGGTTTTTCAATTGAGCCCTCAATATATTTTTCTTGTCATTTTCATCCACAACGTTGTGAAAATTTTTAAATTATGCTAAATTTGACGAAAATTGTCAATCAACAAATAATCAACATTTTTGTGCCACACGGCATGACATCTCAATAGCTGAGTGGCATGACGTCAGCCACTAAGGTGTCATACCATATGGCACAAAAATGTTGACCGATAGTTTTCGTCAAATTTGACATTATTTGAAAATTTTTGCTAAGTTGTGGATGAGAATGACCGGAAAAATATTGAGGGCTCAATTGAAAAACCTAGAAACGTTAAGGGTGATTTTTATAATTATGCTTAAATCAAACAACTCAAATAATTGAGTAATCATGTGTTGATTTTACCTTTTTGCGATAACTCATATACTACTATTTCATCAATGGCTTACTATTAATACAATTTATATGCATTACCATTTTACAATTATTTATCTATTTTACTTCTTCTTCTTGTTGCTCTCAATTTCTAATTATAAAATTGAATTATTAATTTTATTTTAAAAAGGTTTGCAATTTAATGATATTTATACTTGTGAGTTCATTTGCAAAATTAACATTTGTGAATGTAAAAATTTTTAAAATTTTCTTGTCATTTACATTAATATCTTATATGTAGATTTTAAAATTATATATCTGTTTACTATATTTATATAAAAATAAATATATAATCTCTCTTTATTTTAAAATTTTTTATATGCATTTACATGTGAATTATTTAAAATATGAATATTATAATAAAAATTTTATTAACTAATTTGACGTAATAAATTTAAAAACATAAAATTTACAGTTTAATTATAATTATTTTTTAAGTTATAATTTTTGATATATATCATAAAGATCATATATATATATATATATAACTCCTTTACTTTTTTTTTTTAAAAATTTTAACATCTTCTAAAAAACATAAATTAAAAATAATTACGAGCAAACATATTAAAAAAAAAAATCAATCTGAAATCGAATTAACATATAGTATTATAAAAATTATGGTATGTAATCAATAAATCTAGAACTGGGTATTTGTGTTTTCCCACAGACATCAAATATAATTCTTCATGAAAACTTACATAATTTTGTAGTATCTAAAATGATGTCGTTTTATCTAAAAAAATCATTTATCATGTACAATTTTAGTATATTTTCTATAACTTTATTAGTTACTACATATGTTGTTATTCAATAAAAATGGATTACACCACTCGTAACATATTTTAATTACCTAAACGTTGGAGGTTTGGATGGTGTGACAGTGTCATGACGCATATTGGATAACACGTGGTATTATCATTTATTGAAACTTAACACATGCCGTTTTTAAATTAAAAGAAAATAAAGGGTAAACTATTGAAATTGTATCTCAACTATTAGCCTCTTTTTTTTTTTCATCTAAGTTTAAAATTTTTATTTTAGTCACTGTTATCGGAATTTAATATTTTGGTCAGTCCTTCATTGAATAACTATAGACACAGGTCGAAAAGGGTGAGAAACAATGTTTTTAGATTATTGTTTAGAACGGGTTTGTTGCATTTGAGGTTATGCTTAAAGGTGAGTATGATTAGGGATATATAGGTGGGGATAGGTCTTGGAGACCTAGTAGGTGAAAGGCTGTGCCGGTAGCTACACAACTAAATCCTAGTTCGATCACATGATGATGGAGAGTGTGAAAATCGAGGAGTTCAGATTAAGGTTATTGGTACGGATGGTTGTGAGTGAAGGCGGCTGGGCAAATTTAATGAAGACCAAGGAGCAAGGCTGGACGTATAATAAAATTTATTATTTATAAAATAAACTTAAAAAAGGAAAAGTTTGAATCTAGTTTAAGTTTTGTTTATGGTTTTTTTTAAATATTTATAAAATTATTATTTTAATAAATAAACTTTATGTCAGAAAAAGAAAAAATGGATATTCATTTATTCATAATTTTACATGTATTTTTATAAAATCTTATGTACTTTTATTGAAAAAAATGAACTTTTAAATGTATTTCTTTTTAATTTTTAAAGTTTTATTATTTTTTATTTTTCAATTTTTAAGAAGTAAAACTAAATTGAAACAATTTGTAAAGTCGGGGGCTAAATTTGTTTATTTTTTTTAAAATTAGGACTAAATTGATAAAATCTGAAAACATTGGATGATAACGTTAGTGATTTAAGGGAGGAGTGACCAAAATATTAAATGTCGATAATATTAGTGACTAAAATAAAAAATTTTAAACAAAAGTGACCAAAATAGAAACAAGCAAATAATTGGATGACTGTTTTTATAATTTACCTGAAAATAAATTATAGTTTTAATCACTTAATTTTTTGAAAAAAATTATTTAATTACCAAAATTTATTGAAACTGTTACAAATAAAATTTAAATTTATTGAAATTTTAGCTTCAAACATTTTAATTAATTAAGATAAAATTGGATTATCAAATGTTACTATTATTTTAATAATATGGTTGTAAATAATGAAGTATTTTAACATGAAAAATACATATTATTTTAGAAAATGTCCATTTCTTATTTTTAAGAATTATTGCGTCACTGTATTCGAGAAAGGATTCTATGAAACAGGGATGCCACATCATCTGTATCTATTTTTCAATAGTTTTATGCCACATCAGTATTTTCATCATGAAAAAAATCAAATCCAAATTAAAATCCTTAAATTCAGGATAAGATTACTGATGTGGTATAAAACTATTAGAAAGGGATAATATCTCTGTTTCATACAATCCTCTTTCTCCACTGTATTCATATCTATATTGTGTGTTGGTATGTGTGATTCATAGTTCAACCTGCAGTTGGATTCTCAAGATTTTGGTTTGGAGAAAAGTTGCATAGGCGATAATTGCTATTGCCATTAACTGCATTTGGGGTACATGTTCAACTAAGAAAGATTCTGCCACCAGCTCCCTTAAATTTCACAGGGCTTAGCATGCATCTTTTGTTTTATAGAAAAATGGTTTTCTGTATCATTTTGAGATTGATAGGACTTCAAATTAATTGAATTTTTTGTATTTTCTTTTGTTGTTTGAGTGGCAGGAATTGTGATAGTTTTCTCTGCTTTCTCCTTTTCCAATTCTCTTTTACAGTGATTTTGTTATTTCATTTCTGCCCCTCAATTTGGAAAATAAAAATGCGTAAGTCTTTTTCCCTCGTGGGCATACAAGATAGTGAAAATAGCTTTTAGTACCGAGTGCATCTATTGTTAAATTTGTAAAATAAATCTAAAATAAAACTGAATAAATCAGGATCTATCATGTCAAATCATCAAGAATAAATCAAAAATAAAATTAAATGCAGAAACGTACCTGAATCCATGAATTCCTTAAAGTTTTATCGAATTTTGGAGATTTGATCTTCCAAATTAGCACACAAGAAATTCAGAGAATATATTCTCTCTCTTCCCTAATGATGGGATATTAGATAATATATCTTGTGTATAATTTGGGGACCATAACTCTAATATTTGTAACCTTGGCATATTAGTTCTAATCAATTTCTAATTAGCCCATCATTAATTAGTATTTGATTAGAACTCAATTACTAGAGTATCTACACATATTTGACCCATACTTTATTTAATAATTAAAGCCCAATAAAATTCTAACCAAATTAGATCACTTTTAATTTGGGCTAACCTATCATGATAGTAAATAATAACATGTGTGAAAAAAATAACGTCGGCAATGACAAATATATCGCAAAGAAAAGAGAAATAAAAATAAAGAACGCACAGGTTTTACGTGGAAATCCTTTCGGGAAAAAACCACGGGCAGAGGAGAAGAAAATTTACTATGTCGAATTCCAATCAATTTACAAGAGGAATAGACTATGTCTATTTATAGGCTTGTAAAGCCATATTCTAATAGGAGTGTAGTAAGATTGAAACTCCTTATTCTAATCAATATCCAATAGATGGAATTTAATAAGGTTTAAAAAACCTTATTTAAAATAAAATAAAAGAAGTGTAGTTCTATAGGGATTCTTCTTTTATTTTATTTTACCATTGTATTTTATTTAAATAAGGATTCGGGTCACTTAATTCTAACAATATCCACCTTGACACGAATTCTAAATAAACAAGTTCTTCATCGCGAACTCTCAACAAACAAGTTCTCCACCTTTTCCATAAAACCCCTTAAGGGTTTAACTTCAACAATGAACACCAACCAAGTCTAACCAACCAAGTCTAAGCAATGCTCAAACTTGGTTATAGGAAGTGACTTAGTCATCATATCTGCAGGATTTTCATGAGTATTAATTTTGCTCACAATAATATCACCACGAGCAATAATATCACGAACAAAATGATACCGAACATCAATGTGTTTTGTTCTCTCATGAAACATTTGATCTTTTGTAAGAAAGATGGCACTTTGACTGTCACAAAATACTGTGCTGATTTGAAGGTCTTCATTGAGCTCACTAAAGAGTCCCTTCAACCAAATAGCTTCTTTACAAGCCTCGATGTCGCAATGTACTCAAATTCCAAGTGGTAGACAAAGCGATCGTAGTTTGCAAAGTAGCTTTCCAACTGATTGCACAACCTCCGATTGTAAAGACATAACCAGTGAGAGATCTTCTTCTATCAAGGTCTCTAGCAAAATCAGCATCAACATACCCAATGACTCCATCTCTAGTTCTTCCAAACTGTAAGCAAACATCAGTAGTACCTCGTAAGTATCTTAAAATCCATTGAACTGCTTTCCAATGTTCTTTACCGGATTCACCATGTATCTCACTAATCGCACCGATCGTGCATATGATAAATCTGGACGTGAACAAACCATAGCATACATGAGAGATCCCATTACACTAGAGTATGGAACATGTGACATGTACTCAATCTCATCATCTGATTGTGGAGACAAAGCCGATGAAAGTCTGAAATGGGCTGCTAAAGGAGTACTAACAGGCTTAGCACTCTGCATATTGAACCTGCAAAGAACTTTCTCAATATACCCCTTCTGACTTAAGTACAATTTACTTCCTTTTCTATCTTTAAGAATCTCCATACCAAGTATCTTCTTTGCTGGTCCCAAATCTTTCATCTCAAATTCTTCACTTAGTTGGGCTTTGACCTTTCTTATCTCTCCTTTATCTTTTGCTGCTATCAACATGTCATCAATATAAAGAAGTAGATACACAAAAGAACCATCATTGGTTTTCTTAAAGTAAACACAGCTGTCAAAACTACTTCTTTTAAAATCATGAGAAGTCATAAAAGAATCAAACCTCTTGTACCACTTTGTCTTGGTGATCAAGTTTCAAACCGTAAAGGGACTTTTTCAAAGAAGCAAACATAGTCCTCTTTTTCGAGACTCAAAACCCTCTCGGTTGTTGCATGTAAATATCTTCCTCAAGTTCTCCATGCAAAAATGCAATTTTTACATCTAATCGCTCAAGCTCCAAATCATGCATGGCCACAATACCAAGCAAAGCTCGAATCGAACTATGCTTCACAACCGGGAGAACACATCATGAAGTCCACTCCTGGAATTTGATCAGAACCTTTTGCAACAAGCCTTGCTTTATATCTGGGTTCTTCAACTCCCGGTCCCTTCTTTCTTTTAAACACCCATTTACAAATAACAACCTTTTTACCTTTAGGAAGTTTCACAAGATCCCATGTTCTGTTTTTATGGAGTGATTCCATCTCCTCTTGCATAGCAAACATCCACTTTTCTGAGTCTTCACAGCTAACCGCCTCAGAATAATTAGACGGCTCTTGGTTTGCATCTATATCTTTGGCCACATTTAAAGCATAAGTAACTGGATCAACCTCGGCATACTTCTTTGGAGGTTTAATTTCTCTTCTAGTTCTATTTTTGGCGATAGAGTATTGTGGTAAAGAAGCAACTCTATTCTTAATTTTTGTACTGGCTTGAGGAGTCGACTCTGTATTAATCTGATGCTCCACCTGCTTTTGATTTTCTTTATTGGAAGAGTCTTTAAGAGATAAGTTAGGTAGCATAGCAGTTTCATCAAAAACAACATCTCTGCTAATCATAACTTTTCTATTTTTAAGACACCATAACTTATACACTTTTACACCAGCTTTATAACCAAGAAAAACACATTTAATGGATCTCGGTTCCAATTTTCAATTATCAACATGAGCATACACAGGACACCCAAAGATCTTTAAATCAGAATAATTAGCAGGATTACCAGACCATACCTCTTGTGGAGTCTTTTTCTCAATGGCAATGGATAAAGATCGGTTGATCAAAAAACATGCAGTAGAGGCTGCTTCGGCCCAAAACGACTTTGGTAAGTTGGCATTTGACAACATACATCAAACTTTCTCCATGATTGTTCTGTTCATTTGTTCTGCAACGCCTTTTTGTTGTGGAATATGACGAACTGTCAAGTGTCTCACGATCCCTTCTGACTTGAACAGTTTATTAAACTCATTAGAACAAAACTCTAAGCCATTGTCTGTGCGGAGGTATTTTATTTATTTTCCCGTCTATTTTTCAATCATAGTTTTCCAAGACTTAAATGCGGAAAACACATCGCTTTTCTGCTTCAGGAAGAATGCCCAAACTTTTCTGGAAAAATCATCAATAAAAGTTAGCATATAATTAGCTCTACCTCTTGAAGGCACTCTTGATGGCCCCCACAGATCAAAATGAATATACTCCAATGTTCCCTTCGTGTTATGGATTCCTCTAGTGAATCGAACTCTCTTTTGCTTCCCAAAAACGCAGTGCTCACAGAACTTCAGTTTGCAAATTCCTTGCCTATCAAGAAGTCCTCTTTTGCTCAATTCTGTCATGCCATTCTCACTCATATGCCCTAGGCGCATATGCGAGTTTAGTAATATCATCATCGACAAGGAAGAGAAAGCGGCAATTTGCATCACCAATAACATAGAACCACACAAAATATATAACTTGGCGCCTCTTTCTCTGTCCTTTCATCACAACGAGGAACCTTTAGAAATCTTCAAAATCTCACTTTCAGCTGTGTATTTGTACCCTCTTGAATCAAGAGTACTCAACGAAATTAAGTTTCTCTTCAATTCCGGAACATGCCGTACGTCACTAAGTGTTCTGACAACTCCATCAAACATCTTAACTTTAATTGTTCCAACACCTGCGATTTTACACGAAGTATTATTTCCCATCAAAACAACACCTTTAGACACTGTTTCGTAATTTGTAAACCAATCCCGATTGGGACACATGTGGAAAGTGCAACCCGAATCAAGTATCCACTCCTCGCTCACTTTAGAATTGTTGACAGAATCGACTAGAAGTTCACCATCACTGTAGTCTTCTACAACATCGCCTTCACCAGAATTTTACGTTTGTTTTCCTTTTGATTCGCAGCCCCCCTTTTAATCTTGTTCGTAGCTTATAGCACTCGGTTTTAATGTGCCCTTTCTTCTTGCGAAGTTACAAGTTTTACCTCTGTTTGAAGACTTGATCTACCCTTAGATTTACCGCGAGGATTCCGTTCTGTGTCCTTCCACGATCATTATCGTGATTCGATCTTGTCTCCCACGAACAATGAGACCTCTCTCCCGAGTTGGGTTTAACCACAAGATGCTTCATCTTATCATACGAGGTCAAAGAATCATAAACCTCATCAACCGTGAGAGACTCGTAGCTATATAAAATCGTGTCTCTCAAGGTTGAATAAGACGGGGCAACGAATAAAGTAGAATCAACCCTAGATCTTCCTTATCATCTTTGAACCTCCATGGCCTCCAAGTTTGAGAGTATTTCTTTAAACATCATTAAGTGTTCGTGCCTGACACGCACCTTCCTCCAAACGATGAGCATAAAGATGTTGCTTCATATGCAACTTGCTGGGTTAGAGTTTTCGACATACATATTGGTTCTAGCCTCTCCCATATGCCGCGGCGGTCTTCTCCTTCATCACATCTTGTAAAATTTCGTTAGACAAATGCAGATGTAACTGTGTTAACGCCTTTCGATCCTTGCGCTTTTTCTCTTCCTCCGTCAATGTCAAAGGCATCTTATCTACCCCTAGCAGGGCTTTCTCTAAATCCATCTGTGCAAGAACTGCCTGCATCTTTATTTGCCACAACGTAAATCTGGTGTTGCGATCTAACAATGGAATTTCATACTTTAAAGACGCTATTACCGTGATCGAGATGAAAAAACCCGAAAGCTTTGATACCAATTTGTGAAAAAAATAACGTCGGTAATGACAAATATATCGTAAAGAAAAGAGAAATAAAAATAAAGAACACACAGATTTTACGTGAAAACCCTTTCGAAACAAAACCACGGGCAGAGGAGATGAAAATTCACTATGTCGAATTCCAATCAATTTACAAGAGGAATAGACTATGTCTATTTATAGGCTTGTAAAGCCATACTCTAATAGGAGTGTAGTAAGATTGAAACTCCTTATTCTAATCAATATCCAATAGATGGAGTTTAATAAGGTTTAAAAAACCTTATTTAAAATAAAATAAAAGAAGTGTAGTTCTATAGGGATTCTTCTTTTATTTTATTTTACCATTGTATTTTATTTAAATAAGGATTCGGGTCACTTAATTCTAACAACATGTAATTACCCTTATTATCTATGTGATGTCCATATTTTCCAACAATCTCCCACTTGGACCATATATATATACTAATTACTCTATAATTACATGTCATTATATAACCTTATGAGCTCAAAATTTTACTATCATATCTAAAAGGTATTCCGAACAATCTCGTCCATTAATTATGTTAACATAGAACCAAGACGACTTTCGTTACATATATCGTAACTAAATCCATCCATGATCACGTATATTAACACAACCAAATGACATAGATCAAGTATAGATGTGTAGCATGGAAATTACATGCAATATGATCTAAACATGTCTATTTCCAACTGGTCCTCTTTAAACTTAAGTGAGGTCAGTTTCAAAACAATAAACAGAGTGAATAAACTGAATACTTCATTTCTGATCAGAAAATAACCAAATACATAAATGTCTGAAAAAAATAAAATATAAACTCCCACTAAATCATGATATCCTCAAACAATGTAACACCCATGTGAGCAGTGTGCTCATGAAAGACCTTGGGTGGTAAACCTTTTGTGAGCGGATCCACTATCATGGAGTTTGTCCCAATATGCTCTATTGATATTTGACCATTTTGCACTCTTTCTTTTACAACTAGGAACTTTATGTCAATATGCTTTGACTTAGATGAACTCTTGTTGTTATTGAAATACAACACTGCTGATTTATTGTCACAAAATAATATGAGTGGTCTTTCTACATTCTCCAAAATGCGCAGCCTTGTGACAAAGTTCTGCAACCATATTCCATGGTTTGATACCTCATGGCATGCTACAAACTCTGCTGCCATAGTGGACGAAGCTACAAGTGTCTGTTTGACACTTTTCCAAGATATAGCTCCTACAACTAACAAATAAATGTAGCCTGATGTAGATTTCCTACTATCTTGGCACCCAGCGAAATCAGAATCAGAATACCCTACGACCTCCAAAAGATCTGATCTCTTATAAGTAAGCATGTAATCTTTTTTTCTCTGAAGATATCTCATAACCCTTTTGGCTGCTATCCAATGGTCAATACCAGGGTTGCTTAAATATTTGCCTAACGCCCCAACAATGTACACTGTCGAAACCATTTTTTTTTGTAAAACGGGGTCGACTTTGGTTTTGAAAAAGAAAATAAAAATGGGAGTCGCCATCGATTTTTGTTAGGTGTGATCAAATCACCTTTGTTTTAATAAAACGTTTTGGTTTACTAAAACGACATTTTTTGTCTATGAAATTCGAGAAAACGGGTTCGGGAGTCGGTTACATGCGAGGAAGGATTAGCACCCTCGTCACGCCCAAAATTGGTACCAAATTGATTAATTAGTGTCTTAATGTCGAAAGTTGAAAATCGAGAACGAATTTAAAAATACAATCATTTTTTATTAATGTTAATTTTACTAAAAACTTGAATGAGTTGGAACAAACATTAAAGACCATCTCATCTCGAGGCAACGAAATGCCACATCCAGTAAGTTAGGACACGGCACCCCGAATCCATGAGAATAAGCCCGCCTTTTATTTAAAAGCACGTGTATTTTAATTTTAAAAGAATACTCGGTTATTTAGATTAAACGAGAAGAACCGAAACCCAGTAAGTTAGGGCACGATCTCTCGAATTTCTAAATATGGAATATTGTCATTTTTTAGAAATTCTTATCTCGAGGTAACAAAATGTCACATCCAATAAGTTAGGGCACAACACTTTGAACTCTCGAGAATAAGCTTTTTATTATAAACTTGTATTTTTGTTTTAAAAGGATATTCTGTTATTTAGGCTAAACGAGAAAAATCGAAACCCAGTAAGTTAGGGTACGATTTTCTCGAATTTCCAAAACGCGAAATATTACCTTATTTTGAAAAATTTTCGTTTTTTGAATAATAGCGAGTGCAACATGTAGAGGCATACATTTATTTTGTTTGGAGTAAAATACGACGATCTAAGTTGGATAAATGTGTTGGGGTTTAATGCACAATGTGATGGCATAATACGAAAATAATAATGATCATGGAACAATAATACATGAATAAGATACTATACGAATGAACAACAATGTTATGAAAATACGAGTGAACAAATTATAATACATATAAGAATGTTAATCACATAACTTGCACTATTTAAAAATCAACATTAATAATCAAAAACACATAAATTAAACAACATATGCAACAATTTGCAATAAGTAAAAAGCAAGTTAAAATAGATAAAATGTAAAAACATGCACTTTGAAATGATAATAAATTAGTTTAAAATAGATAATGTAAGAAAGGTTTTAAAATTAATAATATACAAAACAATTCTTAAGAAATGATGTATAAAAACTTTAAATAAAATAGTGCTTATATATATACCTATATGTAAAAGTATAAATAATGTATAAAAAGAATCTATTTAAATAAATAATATATGGAAGATTTTGAAATAAATAATGTATAAAAAGAATCTTAAAATAAACAACACATATAAAAAGAGTTTTTTTTTTATTTAAAAAAAGGTAGTATATAAAAGCTTAAAATAAATAATAATAAGAATAATATGATTTTTAAAGAAAACAAATAAATAAATAAACTTATTAAGCAAATCAAGGACTATATTGTAATCAGAATAAAAGTCAGGGGGCTAAAATTGCAATAAATCAAAAAAGGCGAACAAGGACCACAACGTCGTGCGCATAAACCCACGGGGACCAAATGGGTGAATAACCCAGCCCCTGATGCGCATCGTTTCAATTGGCCAAGGCACGGATCGAATTAAAATGAAATAGAAATAACAGGGAAAAATTGGAAAAAAGGAAAAAAATGCAAAACGAGACTTGATCAAATAGCGCCGCAAAAGGGGGGCAAATGCGCAATTATCCCTTTTTGAGGGAAAACATGCGGATCCTGGTCTTTAGGTCGGGTCGGGTTTAGGTTTTAATATGTAATGGACTTTTATGGACTTTTATGGACTGTTATTATTCTTTATTTCATCTCTGGCCCAGGTCAAAATTGGCCTATTACAGCTGCCCCTCTTTGCTCGTTGTAGTGTAACGAGAATGGAGCAAAGACTTCAAAAGGGCCAATTTTGCCTAGTCTCGCCGAATCTTGACTTCTTTGGTGCTTCTGTTCTTCGAGTAGCCTCATTCCATCCCACTGCATCTCCAGGGGTATAAGGATTGTTGCTTCGATTCACTCCACTGCAACTTCAGGGAGACAAGAATCGTAATTTCAACCTGCCCCACTGCAACTTCAGGGGGATAAGGTTTGTAGTTTTAATCTGCTCTACTGCAACTTCAGAGAGATAAGATTTGCCATCTTCAATCTACTTCCACTGCAACTTCAGGGAAATAAGACTTGTATCTTCAACCTGCTCCACTGCAACTTCAGGGAGATAAGTTCAATGGTTTGTAGTCGTAATCCATTCCACTACAACTTCAGGGAGATAAGACTTGTATTTTCAATCTGCTCCATTGCAACTTCAGGGAGATAAGACTTGTATTTTCAATCTGCTCCACTGCAACTTCAGGGAGATAAAACTTGTATTTTCAACCTGCTCTACTGCAACTTCAGAGAGATAAGATCTAATTTATAGCTTCAATCTGTTCCACTGCAACTTCAGGAAAATAAGATTTGCTATCTTTAGTCTATTCCACTGCAACTTCAGGGAGATAAGACTAGTCATGGTGACTTCAATCTGCCCCACTGCAACTTCAGGGGGATAAGATTTGTTTATTTTTAACCCGCTCCACTGCAACTTTAGGGAGATAAGGTTTGTGGCTTTATTCGCTCCAAAGTAATTTCAGGGAGAAGAGATTTGTAGCTTCGATCTACTCCGCTGGAACTTCAAAGAAGTAAGAATTGTGGCTCCAATGTAATCTCAGGGGGAAGGGATTTGTAGCTTCGATCTACTCCGCTGGAACTTCAAAGAAGTAAGAATTGTGGCTCCAATGTAATCACAGGAGGAAGGAATTTGTAGCTTCGACCTACTCCGTTGGAACTTCAATGAGATGAGAATTGATCCTCAATGTAATTTCAGGGAGAAGGGATTTATAACTTCGACCTACTCCACTGAAGTTTCAACGAGACAAGAATTCATGGAGAAGAGATTCGTAGCTTCGATCTTCTCTATTGGAACTTCAAGGATATAAGAATTCAGAGAGAAGAGATTTGTAGCTTCGATCTTCTCTACTGAAACTTTAAGGAAATGAGGATTTCAGGGAGAAGGGATTTGTAGCTTCGACCTACTTCGTTGGAACCTCTAAGGGATAAGAATTCAGGGAGAAGAGATTTGTAGCTTCGATCTTCTCTATTGAAATTTCAAGGAAATGAGGATTTCAGAGAGAAGGGATTTGTAGCTTCGACCTACTCCGTTGGGACCTCAAAGGGATAAGAATTCAGGGAGAATAGATTTGTAGCTTCAATCTTCTCTACTGAAACTTTAAGGAAATGAAAACTGGTAATTTCAACCTGCTCCGCTGCTTCATGGAGACGAGGTTGGTGGCTTAAATCTACTCCGCTGCTTCATGGAGATAAGATTCATCATTTTTGACCTGCTCCACTACTGCTTAGGGAGACAAGATCTGTAATCTTCAGTCTACTCCACTACCGCTTCAGGGAGATAAGACTGATGGCTTAAATCTACTCCGCTGCTTCATGGAGATAAGATTCACCGTCTTCGATCTGCTCCACTACTGCTTAGGGAGACAAGATCTACTGTCTTCGATCTTGCTACACCGTTCTCTGGGGGACATGTCCTGTAGACTCGATTTCTTATGCTTATGTTTATGCCAAATGATTAGGATGCAATGATCATAATGAATCTAATGCTCCTAACTAAATGTATTATGGACGACATTTGCATGAATATAGAATGTCATAAGAATGGTATTTTTACAATGATTAGGATGCAATGATCGGAATAAATCAAATGCTCCTAACTAAATGTGTCTTGCATGAATGCAGAACTTCATGAAAATGATCCCTTTTTAAAAGTTTAAGGTGTCATCGCTCATTGTTCATCAAGGCATCATCATTGACGTATTATGCTGCCATCTTGTTCGGCTGGTATTCTTGACAGAAAACCCAAAGAAACAATCATATTCTGCTCAGCAAGCTTGCCCCGCTGTAATTTCAGAGTCCCTTCCACTTTACCTTCTGGGACATAAAGTTTGTACCTCCTACTGCAACTCCAAGAGAATAACATTTGGTTTCTTCCATCCATCCTGCTGCAACTCCAAGGTATAGGATTTGTATCATCTTCAATCAATTTGATATGTTACACCATTCGTTGGGTATAATGACCAGATGTATGTGTCTGATATTTGCATGAATGTAGAGTATCATTTTTTTTCCCGAGAATGATCCCCTTCTTCACTTGGGCTGACATTGGTCGTTATTTGTCGAGGTTGTACCACCGATGAAATGTCTTGTCTTTTTGTTCAACCAATAAAAAGTCCAAAAAGATAATCATCTTTCTCCAATATTTCCAAACCTTAGGCTTGGTGAGTTCTAAACAACAGTCCTGTTTCAGGTTCTTGTATTATTTAGAAGCTTCCAAAGTAATATGCGAAACTCCTTTTATGAAAGTATTATTAGTCTACTAATCGTTATTTCAATGCAAAATGCTTGAAAAAGATCATAACAATGGACCGAAAGGAAATTAATTGAGAGCAAAGCTCGAAGTGAATAAATTAATCAAGATATCAAATTTTGAAAAAAACACAAAATGAGAATGAATTAATCAAGATAAAAAATGAAATTTATTGGAAGCGTATCTTGAAAAGAATAAAGTAATCAAAGATAGCAAATTCAATATGGGTAAGATGAAACTAGGTGCCCCAGATATTGCAGCCTGAGCTTCTCTGTACGAATCTCTTGAGGACCATTTTGAGCTTAATATATGTTTAGGGGATCTGGAGTACTTTGTCGATGCCCCAAAATGTAGCATACTTCTTCATTGTTAATTCATGCATAGCAAAACTATTGTATGCCCTACTTTTGATCAAAATTTGAGCCGCCCTTTTCGGGTTTTCAACTCAAATCCCATTTGGTCTCAAAGCGCCCTTTGCGGGTTTTCGCATTGGCCTCTCCTTTTTCTTCTTTTTCTTTCTTTTCCTTTTTGCGATTTTTTGTGTTTTTTTTCTTTGGAAAACTTTTTATTGAATTTGAATTTACCAGATTGGGCAAGTCCTTGCCATCAATCTCGATCAATATTCATGCTTCCCCAGAACAGGCATTCTTTGCTGCATAAGGTCCTTCCCAGTTTGGCATCCACTTTCCTTTGAAGTCATTTTGTATGGGAAGGATCTTTTCCAAAATTAGGCCTCCTTCATGGAATTATCTAAGGCGAACCTTCTTGTTATAGGCCCGTATCATTTGCTTTTGGTACACTTGACCATGAGGATGGCCTTTAGCTTCTTTTCTTTGATCAAGTTCAGCTAATCATATTGGGATTGGATCCATTCTGCTTCATCCGACTTCAACTCTGATAAAACTCAGAGAGAAGGAATCTTGACTTCAATGGGTAAAACCGCATCCATTTCATAAATTAATGAGAAAAGCGTTGTCCCGGTGAGGGTCCTAACAGACGTTCGACAAGCACAGATGCCAATCTTCATGCGTCTCAATCTTTTTCTGGCGATCTTCTTTTTTTTCTTTTTTTCTTTTTTTACCGTTCGTTTTAGGGCGATACGGTGTTTAATCTTGAACACACTACGAACTTTTGGTGTCGCGCTGTTGTTTAAATTTAATGCACCGTCAAATATGATCCTTTTGGGATTCTATACCGACATAGAATTTGTTGACTGTCGACTTTGTGACATCGGCATATGAAGTAGTTTTCGCCCACTTGGTGAAGTAATCGACGACCACAGAGGTGAATCGATACCTGTCAGAAGCTTTTGGCAAGATTGACCCACTGCGATCCATGCCCCACATAGAGAAAGTCATAGATTCTACTTATTCTTTATAAGGTGGGATCTGTTTCTCATTTTATTCTACCATCCTTAACTAATTAGGAAATGATCTACAGTCTCGGTCGTCTTCAAAGTCCTGAGATCCCTCTAGAGACATATCTCGCTTAAAAGGAGATTCTGGGTCAGTAGCAACGTCGCTCATGTCGTTGATATCTGGGTACCTATTGTAGGTACGAAGAAAGATTTAAATGAATCTAAGAATGATTATTTGTATGGTATGATCATGGATGAAGAATAAAAGAATATTTGATAGAGAGCTCAAAGAATAAAAGAATTCATAGTATGAAATGGAAAAAATAAAAAAATAAAAGAATATTTGCTCAAAAGATGCATCTTATTAAAATAAAGATTTTGGACACAAGCCTATTTCACAAAAGGACTCTTATTGCCTCTAGGCTTAAGGCAACAAGTGTGTTTTGAATATTACTCTAAATTAATTCTAAAAACACAGGGATCTCTTCCACAGTCCCTTTGTTCAAAACTCTCCCAAGTATGTAAAGGCTTGGAAACTTTTATTCCCCGGTTCCCTCTTCGGATGTCATTCAGATTCCCCGATATTCCTTCCAGGCTCTTGTCTTATTCAAGGCATCGCAACTCTTTTGCCCCCACTTTCAACTATCGCATTTACTACTTTGTCAGAGCGATTAGGTTCTGAAGAATCGTCGGACTTCACAATTCCCATTTCAATGAACCTTTCGACCAACTTCTTGAAAGCAAGGCAGTTTTCTATTGAATGCCCTATAATCCCTGCATGATACTCATATTGAGCTTTTGCGTCATACCATTTGGAGAATGGGGGCTGCATTGGTTTCGGGTAATAAGGAGACACCACATGCGCATCAAATAGATTTTGATAGAGCTCCTTGTATGTCATCGGGATGGGTGTGAACTGGAGCCTTTCTGTATTTGGCCTTGAGTTGGATTCCTGCCTTGAAGAGCCTTGATAGCTAGTGGTTATAACTCTTGGTTGGCCTACGGTGACAGATTTAGAATGCATGCTCAGGGTATTTATTTCATTTTCCTTGTTTCTCAGTCCTGACCTTTTGGTGCTTTCTCCTGCTTCAATCCTCCCGCATCTTATCGCATTTTCTATCATCTCACCAGTCATCACTATGTCCACAAAACTTCTTGTGGCACTTCCCAACATGTGAGTGATGAATGGGGTCTTTAAAGTGTTGATAAAAAGCATGGTCGTTTCTTTCTCTATGAGAGATGGTTGGACTTGCGTCGCTATCTCCCTCCATCATTGGGCATACTACTTAAAGCTCTCACTTGGCTTCTTTTCCATGTTTTGCAGTGTGATTCTGTCAGGTGCTATGTCCGTCACGTGGCTATATTGTTTCATGAAAGCTTGTGCCAAGTCCTTCCATGAACCGATTTGGGCACGGCTTAACTGGTTGTACCATTTGGCTACGGACCCGATCAAACTGTCTTGGAAACAATGTATTAATAGCTGATCATTGTTGACGTATCCTGTCATCCTTCGACAGAATATTGTGATGTGAGCTTCAGGGCAGCTAGCCCCGTTGTACTTTTCAAATTCTGGAGCTTTAAATTTTTGCGGGAGCACCGGGAGCACCAGATCCGGGACCAAACTTAGGTCTTTAGCATCAATCCCGCAATGGTAGTCAGCACTCTCCACTGCCTTAAACTTCTCTTCCAGCCATCTACAGCGTTCTTCAAGTTATTTTGGCAGATCCACTCTCACTTTCTCTATTTCTGCCACTTCATCAAGATCCGGGACAACGGGATTAGTTGGATTATCCCCTGGGTTAGAACCCGAGCCCGTTGGAAAATTCATCGGTGCAGATGCACCAGCTTGGTACTGGGACCTGATGGTGACAGGTACCCTTTGCAGGTATGCATCCGGTTGCGTTTGGATGTTCGTTGGGGTAAAACTCGAAGGATAGGGAGGTTCTTCATTGTCATCACCAGGATTGGTCATAGGGCTCTTTCCTTTATCAAGACCTCCGGCCAATAGCTGGGCCAGTTGGTTCATCATGTTTCTTTGGGATTCCAGCATCTGATCCCTCATGTCTTGTTGCATTTTAGCCAATTGTTCTTTCATTTGATCCTGCATATCTTTTTGCATCTGTTCTAATCTTTCTAGTATCTGATCCATTACTTTCATTTTACGGTGGGTATTGTAGCGATATTTAGTCGGTGGATTTTGGTTGGTTTCCAGGGTAACTGTCATAATTTTAATTAATCAGGGTCTTTTTATGAAACTTAATGCATATGATGTAATGCTATGTAGATGCACGAATGCACAAAGAGGCATTGATTATGATTCAATTATGTTAGAAGAACTTTACTAGAAAACAAGTTTCTTTACATAAAGCGGATAATTACACATACGGCCTTGCCCCAATATTCAAAGTGAAGACATTGATCCTTTTCTTCGTACCTAGATGTAAGGTCAAATCTCGCAAACCTTCCAATGAATGTCTCTACTAGCTCCTTTTGCTTGATCTGGGCCACGTCTCATTGCTCACTTATCCTCGCGATGCTCGTTAGCTTCTTCAAGAACGTCGGGGTGTGACGGTTCTCGAATAATCTTTGTCGGTTTGAATCTTCGGGAAACGACGCAAAGTCGCGTATCCCTCCACGGACTATCAACCTTCTCTTGTTGTTTACTCGGACCCTGTTCGAACGGCCGTACTATATTCCACTATATCAAGAAATTCGTTTTCCTATGACAAGCTTTTCTATTTAGCAATCGAATATGAATCAACACCTCTTTTCTAAGATGATGCGATGCAATACAATGTAATGTAATACAATCATAAACAAAACAAAACACGTTAGCACAAGAAAAATAAACAATAAAATAGATCACCTAAATGGGTGAACACTAGGGTTTGGCGCGGTTCTACCTAAGGTGGGATCTTAAGGCTCACTATATGCGGTTCGATTTTAAAGTAAGGGTACCTGAACCAGCAGATTCCTCGATCTTCACCCATTATAGGTTCATATAGACCGAGTTCAATTCAGGGGTATACATTTCCCTATGGCCATGTGGAGATGAAAATCTCACGAAGACATAGGTACGGATGTATCCCGGAAGCAGTCCACTAGCCCATGTGGAGGTGAAAACCTCACGAAGGCATAGCTTCTCACACCCACTTAAAAGGTAGGACCGAACGGTCATGCAATGCAGTATGCAAAAACATTTAAGGACTCGAACCAACAAAGCGAATATTACGACCAAGATCGCAAAAAATGACAGATGCAACAAAAAACGTGAATTCAAATCAGATTTTCAAATTTCGACAAAAGACAGAAATTAATCAATTTATGGCCTGACTCTCTTATTGACGTCCCCAGTGGAGTCGCCAAGCTGTCGAAACCTTTTTTTTTTGTAAAACGGGGTCGACTTTGGTTTTGAAAACGAAAATAAAAATGGGAGTCGCCATCGATCTTTGTTAGGTGTGATCGAATCACCTTTGTTTTAATAAAACGTTTTGGTTTACTAAAACGACATTTTTGGTCTACAAAATTCGAGAAAACGGGTTCGGGAGTCGGTTACGTGCGAGGAAGGATTAGCACCCTCGTCATGCCCAAAATTGGTACCAAATCGATTAATTAGTGTCTTAATGTCGAAAGTTGAAAACCGAGAACGAATTTAAAAATACGATCATTTTTATTAATGTTATTTTTACTAAAAACTTGAATGAGTTGGACCAAACATTAAAGACCATCTCATCTCGAGGCAACGAAATGCCACAACCAGTAAGTTAGGACACGGCACCCCGAATCCATGAGAATAAGCCCGCCTTTTATTTAAAAGCACGCGTATTTTAATTTTAAAAGAATACTCGGTTATTTAGATTAAACGAGAAAAACTGAAACTCAGTAAGTTAGGGCACGATCTCTCGAATTTCTAAATATCTCGAATTTCTAAATATGGAATATTGTCATTTTTTAGAAATTCTTATCTCGAGGTAACAAAATGTCACATCCAATAAGTTAGGGCACAACACTTTGAACTCTCGAGAATAAGCTTTTTATTATAAACTTGTATTTTTGTTTTAAAAGGATATTCTGTTATTTAGGCTAAACGAGAAAAATCGAAACCCAGTAAGTTAGGATACGATTTTCTCGAATTTCCAAAACGCGAAATATTACCTTATTTTGAAAAATTTTCATTTTTTGAATAATAGCGAGTGCAACATGTAGAGGCATACATTTATTTTGTTTGGAGTAAAATACGACGATCTAAGTTGGATAAATGTGTTGGGGTTTAATGCATAATGTGATGGCATAATACGAAAATAATAATGATCATGGAACAATAATACATGAATAAGATACTATACGAATGAACAACAATGATATAAAAATACGAGTAAACAAATTATAATACATATAAGAATGTTAATCACATAACTTGCACTATTTAAAAATCAACATTAATAATCAAAAACACATAAATTAAACAACATATACAACAATTTGCAATAAGTAAAAAGCAAGTTAAAATAGATAAAATGTAAAAACATGCACTTTGAAATGATAATAAATTAGTTTAAAATAGATAATGTTAGAAAGGTTTTAAAATCAATAATATACAAAACAATTCTTAAGAAATGATGTATAAAAACTTTAAATAAAATAGTGCTTATATATATACCTATATGTAAAAGTATAAATAATGTATAAAAAGAATCTATTTAAATAAATAATATATGGAAGATTTTAAAATAAATAATGTATAAAAAGAATCTTAAAATAAACAACACATATAAAAAGAGTTTTTTTTTTAAAAAAAAGGTAGTATATAAAAGCTTAAAATAAATAATAATAATAATAACAATATGATTTTTAAAGAAAACAAATAAATAAATAAACTTATTAAGCAAATCAAGGACTATATTGTAATCGTAAAAAAATCAAAATTGAAATTGCAATAAATCAAAAAAGGCGAACAAGGACCACAACGTCGTGCGCATAAACCCACGGGGACCAAATGGGTGAATAACCCAGCCCCTGATGCGCATCGTTTCAATTGGCCAAGGGACGGATCGAATTAAAATGAAATAGAAATAACAGGGCAAAATTGCAAAAAAAAAGGAAAAAAATGCAAAACGGGACTTGATCAAATAGCGCCGCAAAAGGGGGGCAAATGCGCAATTATCCCTTTTTGAGGGAAAACACGCGGATCCTGGTCTTTTGGTCGGGTCGGGTTCGGGTTTTAATATGTAATGAACTTTTATGGACTGTTATTATTCTTTATTTCATCTCTGGCCCAGGTCAAAATTGGCCTATTACATACGCAATGTCCGGACGCGTACATACTTGAGCATACATTAAACTCCCAACAGCTGATGCATAGGGAATCTTTTGCATTTCCTGAATTTCAAGGTTACTTTTAGGGCATTGAGTAAGACTAAATTTGTCTCCTTTAGCGATAGGGGTGTCACCTAATCTACAACTCTGCATGCCAAACCTTTTGAGTACTTTATCGATATAGCTCTTTTGTGATAATCCAAGAATGCCTCGAGATCGATCTCGATGTATTTGAATTCCTAAAACAAAAGAGGCGTCCCCAAAATCTTTCATCTCAAAATGCTTAGATAAAAACCTCTTGGTTTCGTGCAATAAACCTATATCATTAGCGGCAAGCAAAATGTCATCAACATATAGAACCAGAAATATGTACTTACTCCCATTGAATTTGTGATACACACAATCATCAACAATATTCATCTCAAAACCGAACAAAACAATTATTTGATGAAACTTGTGGTACCATTGGCGAGAAGCTTGTTTGAGTCCATAGATGGATTTTGTCAATTTGCAAACCATATTCTTTGAGTCTTCTGACTCAAAATTTTCTGGTTGCACCATATAAATTGTTTCTTCAATGTCGCCATTAAGAAACGCAGTCTTAACATCCATCTGATGTAACTCAAGATCAAAATGAGCAACAAGCGCCATGATTATCCTGAAGGAGTCTTTCGATGAAACTGAAGAGAAAGTCTCTGTAAAATCAATACCTTCTTTCTAAGTATATCCTTTAGCTACAAGACGCGCCTTATACCTCTCCACATTACCATTTGCATCCCTCTTGGTTTTAAATATCTATTTACAACCAATTGGTTTTGCACCTTCAGGTAATGGGACAAGTTCCCAAACTTTATTGTCTTGCATAGATTTATACTCATCTTTCATGACATCAATCCACTTTTGAGAATTAGAACTTTTCATGGCTTGATTAAAGTTGATTGGATCATCATCCATCATTCCATTATCATCCTCATGTTCTTGGAGAAACACAATATAATCATCTGAAATAGCATTTCTCCTTTCTCTTGTGGACCTCCTTAATGGCACTTGTTCTTGAGGTTGTTGAGTTTGTTCTTCTGGAACAATTACCTCATTTTGAATTGGGAGTTGTTCAACATTGTCTTGTAGAGGTTCTGGATTCACTTCTTGATCAATGATAGGTATAAGAACCTGAACATCGTCAAAAGTGATAGTAGGAATTGAGTCAAAAGCAATGTCTCTAACCTTATTTCTCCCCCCAAACTCAACATCCTAAAAGAATGTTGCAATTCTCATCTCAAAAATATTCCTAATTGTGGGATCATAAAACTCATAGCCCTTAGATCGCTCAGTATTTCCTTGACCCTTATACTTTATAGACATCAATGAAGTTAGAAGTGATGTCATTTTAACATTATCGTTTTTAGCAAAACATTTCTCAATTTCGTTAAGGAAACTTTGGCCTGAGTAATCTTTTTAGATTCTTTGCCCCTAAAGGCTTCTGAAATGTTGTACTTCATGATCATTAGACTCATGCAATTTGAACGATCCCACCTATCAAAATACCTTTTAACATAAGGGGTGTTTTTTGCAGTGAGAGGTGCGAGTTGTTCTTCCCTTAGTGCAATATCTATGTTCATACAACCAAACACTATAAGTAAGTGTCTTTTCCATTCATTGAAATTAGTCCCATTAAGCATGGATATAGAATTTATGTTAGAAAATATTGTGGCAGTAGAAGATGAATTAGCTAAATATAGAACAAAAAATAAACATAAGCTCACATCAATATTCATAAGTAAACAATAAATTCTGGATAATGGCTAATCCCATCTCAAGATACCAAACACAACATTAATATCAAGTCCTTGGATAGTAATATTAACAGTAAACGGTACTCTTGTTGTAGCAATCAAACATTGACTATAAATTATGTCAAACAATTAATTAATCTTTGGACTAACTTATTGCTCACATAAAATACCTTATAATTGTCACACCTTTATCACCACAGATGTCGTTGAAATTCTGCCAAATATTAACTTAACTTTGGGTCAATTAATAAACGCATGAATCACAAAAACATATAATCATCTTGATATTTTAAATAAACTAATCTACACAAAAGAGGTCACTTTGGCGGCATTTTGTTTCAACTAATCTATTTAAAATATTAGACATCCTTAATTAAAACTTAAAGCCAAAATCTAAATTTATTTGTTTCAAAATATTTCTCTTAATTTCATCTTTCAATCAAATTAAAAGATAATAGTATATATATATGTATATATTTATCCTAAAACAACATACAATGATGTTCGCAAATATAATAATAGTTGAATAAATTATAAATCATAAGACTTCAAATTTAAACCAAAATAATTTGAATAAAGGTAAACCTCATCATATCAGAAACTCCATTAACTTGTAAGTGATATCATACATTGACAATAAGAACATGTCGAACCAAAAATCTTCCTTGGGGCCAATTTATTGCTCACATGTAAAACCGAATAATTGTCACATGTTTATTACCATAGTTGCACATGTAATATTATTAACTTTCATTTGGGTCCATCAATATTAACATAACTTAAGTTACATGCACACAACCTTTTATATTTTAAAACAAAATAATTTATACAAAAAAAAATCACTTTGGTGACTTATTGCTTCGATTAAGTTATTTTAATATATATATATATATATAAGCATATCAATATTCAAATTTAAAATTTTCATAACAGTTAAAGGTCAAAACTAATTTTTTTTATTGCTATATAGTTTCCTAAATAACCCAAAATAAGGTTGTCTAAATAGCACAATAAAAAAAAAAAACCTGAAAACCTTAATCTTTAACTCATATATATATTTTAATCATATATGTTAAAGCCGAACGGAAATAATGTAGTGATTCAATGTCAAATAATTAGCAAGCACATGTATTCATAATTTTGGCATAGACAAAACATCAAAGCAATTCACGTATATACGTATATTTAAAATCAAATAGAAAAAAAGCTTACCCTACATATATCACGTAAATCCAAACTTAAGTATTTATGATTAAACAGAGATTCAAATGAATACTTGAAATAAAAACTTCAAGTCAATATATCTCATAAATAAAACCATAATAGTTGACATACCTCATAATTCATACCATAGACTATATCAATATAATTTAACTGAATATTAGAAATAATAATATGTCAAATCCAAATATTATTCGACCAAACTTAAAACTAAATATATATGTGTTTATATCTTGGCAGCATAGATAATTGAAATTCATCGACTAATATTAATAACTTAAAAATAAGCAATTATGCCAAGAAAAGGAATCAAAATAGGCGGCACAATTGGTAAATTTCAACAACTATGATGCAAAACATTAAACATTAAAGATTAATTTATCTTGCACCAAAGCGCACATAAAATTGAATATATAACCGAAAAAAATTAACTTCAATGATATCCATCAAAACTTAATTTCACCAATTAAACTATAAAAAATATCTTATTGAATAATGGTTATAAACACCTATTCACGCTAACTATAATCATGCATTAATCCTCAAAATCATTGATATGCATATCATATATATACACACAATTATATAATAAAAAAAATAACACTGGTTTGCCTTACATATTTCATGTAAACTCAAATTTATATTCATGACTTTACCATAAAACTTCTTTATACACACAAATATTTAAAAAAAAAATCCATAACCACCAAATATAAATTCATGTAACCAACCAAAAAAAAAAAACTTATAACCTTTAAGGTAATTCTCAGCCGCCGATCTTAATATTTCTTTTTTCTTTTAAACAAAACTTGATTATTAAAGGAATTGATAACATGAAAATTCGTCATATAAACAAATCATAAATATTGCTAACATAATCAAACAGATATGTTTAGCCAAAACATAATAAATCCATAAAAAAATTAATGATTAATAACCAATCACCATTCATGATTAATTATCAATCACGTTTTAATAGTCAAGCATTAACTTATATTTTATAAAAATAATATTCATATATAGGTAATAAATTACCGGACCAAATCAATTGAAGTCAAAATCACATGGGTTAGGTCATTGTGAAATGAAAGACAGTAATTTACAAAAGACAATATCAAAAATTGAAAGTAGAAATTACGTAGGTTTAGTCCACAGTAATTTCAATTTCAAAGGAAAAGTTAAATCTTTTATGTATAAACCCTAAAAGGATTGAATCGTAATTAAGCAAATTTATCAAGAATTTAAAAAATTCAACATGAAATATCATACCTATGAAATTTGAAAATCAAATCAATCAAAATTAATAGAGAATCAATTCATTCTCAATGATTCAACATGACGAGGCTCGAATGCCACTTGTTAGATTTGTAAAATAAATCTAAAATAAAGCTGAATAAATCAGAATCTATCATGTCAAATCATCAAGAATAAATCAAAAATAAAACTAAATGCGGAAGCGTACCTGAATCCATGAATTCCTTAAAGTTTTATCGGATTTTAGAGATTTGATCTTCTAAATTAGCACACAATAAATTCAGAGAATATATTCTCTCTCTTCCCTAATGATGGGATATTAGAAAAGATATCTTGTGTATAATTTGGGACCATAACCCTAATATTTATAACCTTAGCATATTAGTTCTAATCAAATTCTAATTAGCCCATTATTAATTAGTATTTGATTAGAACTCAATTACTAGAGTATCTACACATATTTGACCCATACTTTATTTAATAATTAAAGCTCAATAAAATTCTAACCAAATTAGATCATAATAACATGTAATTACCCTTATTATATATGTGATGTCCATATTTTCCAATATCTATTGCTTCTAAATTTACACTGATACGAACAGACTATACAACAAGGCAGTCACATTCTCCGATTTTGACTGACCTGGAGCATGTAGTGTTCATTTACACGCATGGCACATGAAAGAAATATCTAATTCCAGGTATTTGCACTCTCATAATCTCAAGGTTAATATATCATGCCCGTTCGAGCCTGAATTCCAGCAATAACTAAGGAGGGGATAAATATGTTATTTATATATAACATCTGACCAAATATATCTTTTATAATGCACAATGTGATGTTATCTTATTCCCAAATTTTAGGATGCCCAACCCGTAGCAATGATGCTACTGATTGTTCTGTTGCTGCAGAAAAGGAAGGCTAGTTCACTATCCGAACCGTATCAGAAGAGCAAAACCTTGTAGAATTTGAGTGATTGGAGATGCTAAAGTTCCAGAACTTTCCTTTAGAAGAAACCAAGTTCTCTTCACACAGGAATTCCCAAGAAAACCATTTTTCAATCGTCCGATGAACGTCGTGTACCAGAACATGAGTCGTCGTCCCAGCTCGGGCTAACATGCTTGCAGTGTAGATAGTGGACATCCTGCCTGGTGCTTCTGGTGCGTCCCCAATTGGTCCGTCTACCACCACCACATCCCATTTAAGCTGATACACTTGTTTTGGTAAACTTCTCAATGCCAATTTGCAAGTTGATTGTTGGAGCAAACTAGTGGCAGGAGCACAAGCAGGACTTTCCCTTGCATGCTTGAGCAGTTCGTATGCCTTGTTAGCTGGTACCTTGTACTCAACCTTATAAATATGAGTCCCATTAGAATCAGCATTGATTTCACTTATCTTGTAAGGGTCATCCTCCAGAAAAATAGTGATGCCACCTGCATTAATTGATGAGAGGTTGAGGTATTGGGGTTGAAGACCAAAAATAAGAAGGTTACAAGGTGCTTTACGCTTAATGAGATCGGAAAGAAACATGAACTCCTTGGGGCCGAGAAGAGTTGCATTGAGGGAGGTTTTATGTGAACCTATGTGTACCCCTGCTGCATTTGATTGAACTTTCTGTTCCACAGACGACGAGAAAGCAGCAGCTGGAGATGAAGAATGTGAAGTATTGATGGCAATTTTAACAAGTCTGAGTATAGAAAGGCATGCAAGGATGAAAACAAGCAGAGGGAGTAGTTTCTTTCCAGGGAACTTCATCATTCTAGCTGCTCTGCCAAATTGGGGGCTGTTTGAGGCTGCAGTACTAGAAAACTGAACCGAAGGAGTGATTTGAGGGGCAGGGGGTTGAGATACTTAGGGTGGCATTTTCTTCCTTAGCTTTTTTTTTTTTTCCCTTTTTAGCACTTTACGGGCACTATATAACATCCTGCTTGCAAAGTAATTGTGGGGTGGTTATTATTATGTTATCAATCTTCAAATCATACTGCGCGAGGAAGAAAAATTGATTTTTGGTTTTATTTTAAAGTTTTATTCTCAGCTGTCAGCAAGTCACCTAATTGCTGTGGTTGCCACGTTGAGTTTTAGCATCCTTATAAAAAAAGAATCATTAAGATTTGGTGTTTACATCATTTTTGCATAAATAAACACGGATTTGCCATTGTTTGATTGGTTTTGTCTTTATATCTTTTAACTGTTTTGGTACGAGTAATGGTTAAGTAGGCTCCCTCCAGTTGGTTGCTGCATCAGTTTCCATCATTTGCCTTGCTTATTTGGTACTGTTGCATATTCCATGTAAAACTGTACAGGTTTTTGGTAAGAGTGGGCAATTCCTACATTTATTTTGTATTTTTGTGTGCTTTCCCGATCTTATTTGAACTATTTCATGTTTATCTAAATTTTTGTCCCTTAATATTTTGTTTCCCTTTTTTACGGCTTTTGGCACATTAGTTATTTTTGTTATGTTTATGTTAGGTTAAAGGAATATATAAGTGATTATGTGCGGTGGTGATTATTCACTTCATTCCTTAATCATGTGGTTAAGGGTTTAATCCTCACTCATGGGAATGGAGCACATTTCATGATCAGCCGTTTATCTATTCAGAGAACACTCGTGGTAATGGGATTAGTCACTTCTGTCGGCCAAAAAAAGGATATATACACTCCTGACAATTTTCAAAAAAACAATTAAGCCCCTATACTTTTTTCACTCAATGAGCCTCTAAAATCAATTAAATCATTTTACCGTTAAAGGGCAATTGCTGCCATTTTGGCCATTGTTTTTGCCACATGGCACGTTAGGATTATGCCATGTGGCAGAATATGATGTTCTAAACTTAAAAAACTATAAAAAAATTATAAAAAAATATATAAAATATTAAAAATAAAAAAACCAGTTAAGCCCTCAACAAAATTTAGCATTCAATTGAGCCCTTAAAGGATGAAAAATTAATCAATCAAGTCCCTCGATTATCGTTTACCAGGTTTGACCATTAAGTTTCACTGACATGGCTGATAGATCAATCAGACGATGCATGTGGCCATCACGTGTACATCATGTTGATGTGGCAAAATGCCACGTCATCAAATATTTTTTAAAAATTAAAAAATCCTAAAAAATATTTTTTAAAAATTATTTAAAAATCACATCTAAGATTGATACATGCACGGATAGGGTGAAAATTATTAAAGTTAATTCAACAAAGCTGTCATTTTCAATTTTGGAATATCAATCGACTTGGGACGAATTTTTGGATGGGATCCAAGCATTTCTAGGCTGAGATGTCTACATAGCTTCGAAACACACTTTGGATCACTCGATTCCAAGTCTGGAAGCTCAAGTTATAATCATTTTATTGAAGACTGCACAAGCATAATTTTTGGACGGGATTATTACGGAAAATTATGAGTTTTTGGCTTTAATTTGAGTTTAAATTTGGGTTTGATTTTTAGGCTTAATTTTTATTATATATGAGTCCAATATTGTATTTTTAAGGTTTTACTATTTTATTATTTATTTATTCCGAAATTTAGGATATTTTTAAGTATTTAAAGTTGGTTAGTAGTTTTATATTTCTTAGTCAATATGAAAGTTTAGTTTTACTAAAACTACTTATTTTTTAGATTAACTAGAGTTTCATTATACTTGAAAGTTTCTTGTTTAGGAGTTTCATTCATTAATAAAATTTTCAACTCCGAGAGTCATTTTCTTTCGTGCAAGATTGCTTTCTTGTGATTTTTAGAAATATTTTCTTTCTCAGTTTTCTTCAATGAGTCGTGGGAATTCATTCTTCATCATTCAATTTGCCAAGGATTACTTTTTATAGGGCAAATTAGAGCCATTAATTGAATTTATTGATGCTTATATTTTAGAGGGTTCAGTTGGACAACTATCTTCTATCCATATATTCGGTTTATTCAATCCATCTTCCACTTTTAATTTTTTGTTTATTTATTTATTCTTTTGAATATTTATTATTTGTTCTTAAATTTCTTCTTTTAGTTGTTTTTGTATTCTTTGTTTTCATAAATCTGTTTATCTTCTTTTTTTTAAGTCAAATCCAAATCCTATCGTGTCAAATAACTTTAAAACGATTTTTGTTCATTGCCCCTATCAATGACACACCTGGAGACCTATTTGTCCAGGTGCATCCTAGATGTAATTTTTTAAATAATTATTAAAAAATTATAAAAAAAATTATTTAAATTTTTTTGGAAAAAAATTATTAATAATTATAAAAAAATATAAAAAATTATTAAATTTATTTTAAAATGAAAAAATATTTAAAATTTATTAAAAACCAAGCTTGGAATGAACTTGGGCAACAGTTGCCTGGGTTCAGATGCATCTGGAGAATCACTTGTCCAAGTTCGTTCTAGGTGTGGCTTTTAATAATTGTTAAACGTTTTTAATTAAATTTAATAAGCTTTTATAACTTATTTTTTATATTAATTTTAATAAGTTTCCCATAATTTATATATATATATATATTTTGTAATTTTATAGTAACTATTTAAAAAATCACAATTAGGGTGAACTTGGACAATCATTTGTTTAGGTTTAAATGAATCTAGACAATTTTTTGTCCAAGTTTATTCTAGATGTGATTTTTAAATAAATTTTTTTAAAAAAATATATTTTTTATGATTTTTATTTTTTTAAAAAATTGGTGATGTGATAAAATGTCACGTCAGCATGATGTACACATAACTACTACGTGTTGAACGATTGCTCTATCAACCTAATCAACGAAACATAACAGTCAAATTTGATCAACGCTAACGAAGAGGCTTGATTGATTAAATTTTCATCCTTTAAGGGCTCAATTGGGTGCTAATTTTTGTTGAGGGCTTAATTGTTTTTTTTTTTATACTGAGGGTTTTTTTTTATTGATAAGCCTAAAAATTACAAAAATATATAAAAGTGCAAAAAAAATTAAAAATATTATAAATGACTCAAAAATTAAAAAATTATTAAAATAAAAATTATATGAATTAAAAATAAAAATATGGAAAATTTTAAAATATAGAAAATTATTATAATTATTATAAATATATAAAAATGTAAATAATCATAATTTTTTTAGAAAATTATATAAAACTACAAATAATTCAAAGTAACTCAAATAAATAAAAAAATTACAAAAATTATATAAAATTACAAAAAAGATTAAAATTTTAAAAATATTTACATCTTTATATACAACCTCGGTTGTCACTTGAGTTCTTAACCTATTTTTCTACCTTAATTTGCATTTCAAAATCTACCATTAACAATGGACAATGAAGGTGCAAGCTTTGAGGAGGTTCACAATATATGAACACAATAGATAACTTGAAGGGATAAATGATGGTTAATGTGCAAAAAAATTGTTTATATATATATATATTCATATGTTTTTAGTTTGTTTTATAATTTTTATGCTTTTAATAATATTTTTTAAATTTTATTAAAGTTTAATATTTTTGTATTTTTAAATTACTATTTTCATAATTCATATAATTTTATAATTTTTACACTTTTTTATAATATATTTATTTATTTTTGCACTTTTATATATTTTTATAGTTTTTGTAATTTGTAATTTTTTTTTATTTTTTAAATATTTTTTTATGATTTTAAGTATAAAACATCATATTTTGTCATGTGGTACAATCCTAGAGTGTCATGTGGCGAAAACAACTCTAAAAAAATAACAATTACCCTTTCATGGTTGATCGTTAACTTTAACAATTATAAGGCTTAATTAATTGTAATTTTGAATTTCAAGAGCTTGAAAAAGTATAAGAACTTAATTGATTTTTTTGAAAAAGTTGAAGGGCTTATATACCCTTACATTATTTCTTGACGTTTTATAATTACTTTTTTATAGCATTATTGTGTAAAGAATCAAATATTATTAAATTTATTTTTTTAGCTTATTGAATTGCCAAATGTAAAGTTAAGACGAATTTAGAAAAAAAATTTAGTGGATTAAAATTAAATTATAATATTTTAAGAGGTTAAAATATAATTGTTAAAGTACTTAATTTTTAAATTATTTGTGATTTTTTTCTTGAATTATTTTATTTATGTTTTCCATTACATTATTTATACTTATATTTTTTTTATTGTTGTAGGGAATAACTTGGGTAATTTACCAATATATACCGAAAATAAAAAATTTACGGAAAGGGGCCGAATTTTGCATTATTTACGGAAAAGGGCAATTTTCCCCCAAAACGCGTCCACGTCAGCGCGTTTTGGGGGGATGTAGCAGGAAAGCGCGCCCTTGGAGGAGCGCTTTGTGCCACATCAGCACAAAACGCGCTGAGAGGACGCGCTTTGCTGATGTGGCACAAAGCGCTCCCCCAAGGGCGCACTTTCCTGCTGCAACGGTCAAATTTTTGACCGTTGGGCCTCCAACGGTCAGAAAAAAAAACCTATAAAAACCCCCACCCTTTTATTTTTTCACAACAAAGTCCTTATTCATTTTTTCTCTCAACTTTCTCTCAAATTCTTCTCAAATTTCTCTTAAATTCCTTGAAACTTCCTCTAAAATTTCACAATAGTCCTTTAATATTTACCAAAAAGCCCTTTTTAAAATTTTTTGAAATATATTTTTTTGATAAATTTTAAAATATTCGATCGTATTTCCAATGGTCGGGGAATTAATTGCCTCGACGATAAACACATCTCCGTCGATCAAATGCAAATGGTAAGTTTTAATTTTAATTTTTCAATACTATTTAATATTTTTAGGTTTATGCAATTTTAATTAATTTTTATTTTATAATTTTTAAACAATCAGTAGATTGGGTGTTGCAATGCTATATTCGCAATATACCGTCCGCTTATCGCCGCTTATCGAGAATTATCTCGCGGAAGCGAGGTTTTGCACGTGGCCATGATAGGCCGGGGTGCAAGTTGGAGCCGAAGTTAATCAGTGCGTTGATAGAGAGGTGGAGACCCGAGACGCACACTTTCCATCTTCCATACGGAGAGTGTACTATCACTCTGGAAGACGTGCAGTTGCAATCGGGATTGCCGGTGGATGGGTCCGTAGTCACCGGGTCCACAACTTCTAGCGATTGGACCGCCGTATGCTACGAGCTTCTGGGTGCTATTCCGGATAACATTCATGGAGGTCGGATCGAGATAGGCTGGTTACGAGACACAATCCCGGAGCCGAATAATGGTTCGACTGAAATAGAAAGAATATGGTATGCTCGGGCATACATTCTTGAGATGATTGGAGGCTACCGATGCCGGACTGCTCTCGAAACCTCATACACACGAGATGGTCAAACTCGCTCGTTGATTTTAGAGCAGCCGGTGAAATGAGTTGGGGGTCTGCCGTGCTATCAAAATTGTATCGGGATATGTGCGGGGCGACGCGGCCGAGTAAAGCAAAAATCGGAGGTTGCCTATCACTACTGCAGTCATGGGCACAGTTTCGATTTTCATTTTTACGTCCTCGAGTTGACCACCCATATACATTCCCACTCATAACGAGGTAAATTTAATATTACATTTTACAATTATTACGTAGATTTAAAGTATAATTGTATGCTAAAAATTTATTTATTTAGGTGGAACCATTCAAGAGTTATGTTGGAATACCTACCGAGCTTGAAGATATACGGCTTCTATTAGAGCAAATGGTCGGAATCACAAGTAAGTATTAAATAAAATATATTTTTGTAATAAAATTATCGTTTCGAATTTCGTATTTAGTATTTAGTATTATGTATATAACTAATATTTTGGTCATGTTAATATAGTTTCAATGGACACCATACGAGGATCCGGCAATTCGGGCAGTAATTCCGGAGGAGTTCTTGCAAAATCCGAACATTTGGCATGTGAAGGTCCCATTGATCAACTATGCCACCGTGGAGATGCACCAGTCAGATCGGGTTCTGCGACAATTTGGATTCCGGTAACCGATTCCCGTGCCACCTGAGGTGCTCGATGATGAGCACAAAGTCGACTTACGGCAGTTGCACACGGATTGGCCAAGATTTTAGTCAGTGTATATACATATGTAGGAGAGTCGGTATGATTATATACCTATTCGGGAACCGATCGTCGTTCCTGAGTTAGCGTGCGTGCTGGAATACATATCATGGTTTAGGATCCATAGCAAGCCGTATTTATTGTCGGAAGAGGAGAGGAGACGGCAACTTCGTGAACAAAGGGAACGACGGGGCCCTTTAAATCCAAGGAGAATGGGTGATGAGATTGGACCATCAACAGCGCCGACACAATCACCGGGCCCATCAACAGCACCCACACAGTCACCGGGACCAACACTTCAGCCGACGACACCGACATCACAGCCTTTGGCCTTTATGCCAAAAAGTCGTACCTAGCCCTTATATGTATCATAACCCATATATGTTTCCTTTTCCCGGTCCCACTGCGCAGGTTGGAATGCATGGCCCGGTTCGAGTCCGTTCCCGACTACTCCGACTGGCCAGCCGATCTTGAGGCCGCCGTCGCATGAGGGATCAAACGAGGCGACGTCGGGGAGCTCTTCTTTTTACCAGTCTCCTTCGCCTTATGGGATTCAGACACCCCCGCCATGGTCTATGCAAACACCTCCGCAGTCGTTATTTTATCAAGTTGGGTCATCCTCCCAACACCCACAATCAGACCCACTGCCGGAGGAACCAGAATCCCCGCCTGAGGTTCCACGACCCCCGCCGGAAGCTAGAAGAAGGAGGAATCCAGCGCGTAACCGCCGACCACCCTCATGTGGCACTGATTCCGACCGACACCAACATTGATTCCGACCGCCTTTTTTTATTTTTTAATTGTAATATAATTTTTTTATTTTTTAATAAAATAAAAGTTGTTTTTTATTTTTGTTTGTAATTTAATTTTAATATCTTTAATAAAATAAAAGTTGTTTATTTTTTTATTATAATTTAATTTTAATATCTTTAATTAAATAAAAGTTATTTTTTTATTGTAATTTAATTTTAATATCTTATTAAAATAAAAGTTGTTTATTTTTTTTATTGTAATTTAATTTTAATATCTTTAATTAAATAAAAGTTGTTTTTTTTATTGTAATTTAATTTTAATATCTTTAATAAAATAAAAGTTGTTTATTTTTTTAATTTAATTTTAATATCTTTAATTAAAAAAGTTGTTTTTATTGTAATTTAATTTTAATATCTTTAATAAAATAAAAGTTGCTTATTTTTTTTGTAATTTAATTTTAATATCTTTAATAAAATAAAAGTTGTTTTTTATTTTTTTGTATTTTAATTTTAATATCTTTAATAAAATAAAAGTTGTTTTTTTATTTTTTTGTAATTTAATTTTAATATCTTTAATAAAATAGAAGTTGTTTATTTTTATTGTAATTTAATTTTAATATCTTTAATTAAATAAAAGTTGTTTTTATTTTTTTAAATTTAGTTTTAATATCTTTAATAAAATAAAAGTTTTTTTTTATTTTTTTATTGTAATTTAATTTTAATATCTTTAATAAAAATAAAAGTCCAAGATTTGTTTTTTTTTTTTGTAATTTAATTTTTATTTTTTTGTAAATTAGTCATTCTACAAAAGTTCACCGTTTTCATCAAGAAATAAATAGAATTTACATAACCACCGTGAGACAAAAAGCTAAGAAGATCACAACTATTCCGATTTGGACACGAAGCGAGATGTATGGCCTGGGTTTCTACACCATCCGCACAACCTACGTTGGTTGGCCGCTTCTCGGATATCCATATTGTTGCATATTCTAGTCGAGCAAGGTCGACCTTTTGGTTTGCGCCTCAGTTGTCTATCCGGCAACGACTTATACGGTGCAAGCGATATAGACGGCCACTTACGCTCATCCGGGATGGTGGGAATACGTGTCTCCACACATTGTACATGTTTTCTATTTTATACACTTCGCCGACATAGCTCATGGGATCAAGACGGAGATTCCGACAAGCCGCAAGTACATGAGCGCATGGGTAACGGCGTGCATCAAATACCCTACGATCGCAGTCCTATTTCTCAAGTGTACACGATATTGACCGCCAACAATACCTTGGTTCGGGTCATCAAACTCCGTCACGAAACCATAGGTTGTTGCGATCGTGACACACCGTGTGTGCATGGTGTTAGCTCGTGCCTTCCCATTGTTAATTTCTCGCAAGACCTTCGCAAGACCATACATGGCCTCATTGCATTTGGCCTTTATAACTCGCCGCTCGCCGAAATAGTGCCGCTAAACGAAAATATGTCTCTCGCACAACCGATATTATCGGCAAATGGCGCGTTCCTTTGAGAATAGAATTTATGCATTCGGCCAGGTTTGAGGTCATATGACCATATCGTAGGCCGTCGTATGCTTGTGTCCACTTTGTTTGAAAGGAATATTGCATAGGTAGTTTGCGCCTTCTTCTTCGTTAATCGAGCGCAAATTCGCCAACATCTCGTGAAAATGGTCCTTATTGATCTTGTACCCTGCCAATATAAGTTGATAGCGAATATTACATACCACTCTTCAATTAAGAATAAATTTAATATTACAAACGAAATTATATTAATAGATATTACATACCCATGTTGGTCACTTGTCGTTTTTGACTTGTAGATCGATGTTGCCGGTGGTAGTTGGACGCAACATGCCTTAGACAATATCGATGGTGTGTGCGATGCCACATGCTTCCCTGTCGATCTATTGCGGCTAGTATTATAGGGCCCCGATCCAATATAACGCATATATCAGGTTGGGGGCAGACATGCTTCCTTAACCTAGATAGGAATAAATCCCAGTCATCAGCTGACTCCCCCGGTGTTATTGCAAACGCAATTGGAAGGATTCTCCCATTGCCGTCCTGCGCCACAACTAGCAATAGCCGATGCGTATATCTGTCATACATAAAGGTACCGTCAATTTGTACCAATGGCTTGCAGTATATAAATGCGTCTCGGTATTGCTTAAATATCAAGAAAAGACGCTTGAACACTGCGCATCCTCGGAGCAATCGATCATTATAGTACGCCGGTTCCGTTTCGAGGTCTGATATGCTGCCTGGGACATATCTCTCCAGCACCTGACACCACTGCCACACTTCATTATATGAAGCGTCTCACCGACCATGCAACTTTTCCAACGCCTTCTACTTGGCTATCCAAGTCTTCCGGTAAGAGGGCGTGTACCCCAATTAGCTACGGATATTACCAATTAAGGCCGACACTGTAGTCTTGGGATCGACCTTCACCGTCGGTATTATTAAGTCAGCCAACATCTCTGAATCCATCTTCGGATGATCTTGTGAAACACCTGTCAACGAAGTACGTTAAATAATGCAACATTACGTAATATTAGTATTATTCAAAAACTTTGAACACATAGTGATACTGTACTGGCAAGACATGTATGTGGACCTTTGTACTTTTTGATCTCCCACAAGCCTGTCATTTTCCTCAACGAGGCCATGGTTTTCCATGAACATGTAACATCTTGCACTGTACACTTCGCATTGTACTTATCGAGCTTGGATTTAACCACGTTGTAGTTAACTCCGTTTTTGATGCTGTATTGTTTCAATGCACCAAGAAAAGCATCCTTGTTGGAAAACTCTTTACCAACTTCTAATTCGCCCGAATCCAACAACGAACTTGTACGGTCACGCGTCCGGTGTGGTAGTTCAGGAAACTCCAATGCATCATCTTGAGATAGATCGACATTATGCATGTGGGCTAGAAAGGAGTACACCCTGAATAGTGGATCTTCTTCTTCTTTATCTGAACCGCCCTCAACATCTTCAAGTACGGTTGGAACAGGCTCCGGTTCAGAAAATAATACAACTTCTGCACCATCGGGGTCGGGCTCTCGAGGTGGATCCACATCGGACTCATTATCCGACCCACCATAATCTGCAACGAACGAGGGCCCCTCGCTGGTGGATGTCGTGGGGAGTATATTATCCCTCCTTAAACATCTTTCGTAACGTTCCCAATCATATTTGGATTGCCAACCACTAGAAGTTGATGACATTCCCCAGTACGTATTTCTATCATCGAACGTCGAAGGAAGGATATGCATGTCCCATCCACCAACCGAGTGTCGTGCAGGGGTTATGTTTTCCATACTACCACCAAACACGGGCACTTCCGTAGTCTGCCTCCCACTAACAGAGTGTCAGCTTGGGGTCGTGTATTCCCCTCGAACAGCAGTAGATGTTGAGGTCGAAGGAAGATCATTTGGCGATGAAAATTGTACATATACCTCAAGATAGGGTGATCCACTGGCAAGATGAGTCTCCACCATTGCCTCAAAGCTCCGAGGACCTTTGATGTCAAATGAGTCATATCTCACCGGATCAACCAAGCGCAAAATCTATACTTAATAGATCGAACTTTCGTTGGCGTTGTTCAAGATTTTACGCCTAATTCTTTTGCGAAGTTCTAGCAAATCTATGTTCGATTAAAACCCGTCATGTTGTGTTCTTCGATAAAAAAACAACACCATTTTCGTGTCACAAACCTCACCATCGTAGTAAATAACAACATTAATACGTTCACTCATTTTCGCTTTCTATTTTTCTTTTGCCTCAATTTTCATTTATGCAACCCGAGAATGAAATTTGGCTGATTTATAGTCTAAGGATTGCCAGAGACTATCAGAGCAAAAGAGCGTCCACATGGGAGCTCTTTTCAAGATTTTGCCGACAAAGGCATCCCGCTTGAAGCATTTTTGGCACTATTTGTTCGTAAACGTCTTCTCAAAATTATTTTACCGAGACTATCAGAGCAAAAGAGCGTCCCACGTGGGAGCTCTTTTTAATACTCTTCTTCGACAAAGCATCCTCGCTTGAAGCGTTTTGGTACTATTTGTTCGAAACGCTCTTCTCAAAATTATTTTACCGAGATCATCAGAGCAAAAGAGCATCCATGTGGGAGCTCTTTTCAATACTCTTGCTTGACAATGCATCCTGCTTGAAGCATTTTCGGTACTATTTGTTCGAAACGTCTTCTCAAAATTATTTTGCCGATACAATCACAAGAAAAATTCAAATAATTTTTATTTTGCTAATATATTTTCCCTTAAACCCTAAACATATTTTTACTAAACCTTAATTAACCTTATAATCTAATCCATTAATTTTCCCCTAAAAACCCTAAACACAACGACACTAAAAAAATCCTAAACCCTAGTCCTAAAACCCTAAAACCTCATACCCTAATACTAAAAATAGCTAAAAAGGCGATGAGGAAGGGAGGGCAAAAGCGCCCTTGGGGAGCGCTTTGTGCCACATCGCAAGCAAGCGCGTCTCGTCAACGCATTTTGTGCTGATGTGGCACAAAGCGCTCCCCAAGGGCGTGCTTTCTGCTGATCCCCAAAACGCTACCGACGTGTACGCTTTTTGGGAAATGACCCTTTTCCGTAAATAATGCAAAAATCGACCCATTTCCGTAATTTTTTTTTTTGGTATATATTGGTAAATTACCCGAATAACTTGAGAAAAAGGAACTTAAACTTTATTTTTGACAAATTTTTATAATTTAAAATTTTTAATATAGTACAATTTTAGTATTTTGGCCATAAATTGAGGTACAGACCTCCGTTTTGGGCCCATAATATAACTATTCGAAGGGAACTGAAAAATCTAGCTAAAGTTATTGTATGACTCAAGCCCAAAAATGCTAGGAGGGCACCCAAAAACGGTATGAAAATTTGACACGAAAATTACTGAAAAACCTAGAAAAAAATTGCTTTATGTATTTAAGAATAATTTTGTATTTTCTCCATTATATTATTTCTACCCTATAAATATACACTACTAGGGGAGACGGGGACATCTCCGCTCTGAACTTTATTTGATTTTGCATTTTATTTTCTTTATTGTTAAACTTTTTTTTTCTAGTTGAAGTAATATTCGGAATTTGATTATACAAGTTTGTGAGATCAAATTGCTTTGAACCTTTCTTTGCTCTTTGGTATTTACATGTCTTCTGGTTTAATTACAATTGTTCAGGTTTGTTAAATGTTCAGTCAATATTTGATAGCTTAAAATAATTGCTTTGTCAATTAAATAATTAGTTGATTGATTGATTTCTAATATTTTTGACAACTATATGATTATTTGTGTAGTGTGAGTATGCAATCTAACTTAAATAAACCTTGATTATGCATTTCTTGGTTACAATTGAGTCTCTTTCGTTCTTAAGGATATTGATAAATTAAATTCCTAAGCAATCGTTATAGGGTTGTTTGTCAATAAGGGAAATAATTAATGATAATTATCTTGATTATCAAGAAAGTATGAAGAAATTAAGTTACTAGGTGATCATCGGTATCTATAACCAATTTATTAAAAAATAATGAAATTTATCTTTGCATCAATAATCAAACCTTTAATCAAACGGAGAATTTACTTTGACTATAATTTCATCTCTTTGATTTTTTCTAAAATTTTAATTATTGCTTTTTCCAAATCTTAATTTAATTTTTGAAGTTTTCTTTATTTTATTTGTTTTAGTTGAAGGAATAAAATTACTATAGATTTTTTTGGATTCAACCCTACTTGTGGTTCCTACTAATTATGTTTTTTCAAGTAGATTTTATTTTTGGCGGCTTTGAGTACAAATGGTCTCAATAATTTTATCATTTATTAATGGCTTAATAGTAAAAAAAGGCTCTCAACAAAAAATTAAAAAATTAATTAAGTCCTCGTGAAAAATTTTGCACTCAACTAAGCCTTTAATGATGAAAAACTAATCAATTGAGCTCTTAAAGAGGAAAAATTAATCAATCAGGCCTTCTGTTAACATTGATCAAGTATGACCATTAAGTTTTTTTTACGTGGTTGATGGAACAATCGGACGAAGACACATGACATTTATGTGTATATAATATCATGTTAATGTTTCCCATGTCAACAAATATTTTTAAAAAATAAAAAAATATTAAAAAAATAAATTATTTTTAAAATAATTATTTAAAATTGGATTCTAATATAACAAATTTATCTCGCTTTTATGTATATGTATAAATGTTGAGGTCAAATTTGTTGAATTTTTTAAAATTAATGCCAAAATGCTAAAATATGTAAATATTAAAGGCTAAATTTATTATTATACCAATCAAAATTATATACAATTGAGGAAATATATTAACCTCGAGATTAATTACGCTCAGTTGCTCACTTTTAAAATTATTAAGGATTAAATTGCTTCAAATTGTTTTGAGAGGGACTATTTTATTTAATTTTTAGGGATTGTTTAAGTTCTTCTTTTTTTTTTTTTAATGTCTGGATAGAAAAGCCGAACCGAAAAGTCCCGCTCGAAGATTTCGCATGGGCCGGTCAGCCCATTTAAGTAAAGAGGGAATTCATTCCTCCATTTTTAGGGTTTTTAAGCCGTAACCGATTGCCGCCAATAATCTTCCCGTTTCCTCTGGAAGTGTAAAAGCTATATCGACGGGGATGTCTAAATTGGAAGAGAAATCAGAAGCCGCACCGAACGATGCAGCGGGTTATGAAGATGAGGAAGAAGACTTGTCGTGGTCATCCGATTCTGAAATCGTCGAGGCATTGGATTATTTGGATTCCAAGGTCGATGACGAGTCCATCGATAATTCTTTCACGCTTGCGTCGAGGCGGCCTAACGCTCACGGCGGTGTTCACTCTAGGCCTAATTCGTCCGCTCTTCAACCTCTCTCCAACCGTAACCAGAAGTTCTCTAATCATATTCGAGCTTCCCCTTTAGAGGTAAAAATACATTGTCACGATCATTTAAGCTTATTATTATTGTTTTTTTTTTGTTTGTTTGTTCCAGTTGGATTACTGAATGAATGGTGTAGGAGTGGGAAGGGAGGATAAATGTTGGAATGTCGAACTCGGTTACAACTGCAATTCGTGAAAGTGTTCGTGAAATGGCCATTGGTAAAACTAAAACTACAGAGAAAGCTGATCGTGCAACTGTTGAGCAGGTGAAATACTCGTAATTGATTGCTCTGAAGATTTTGATGATTTTTTCTTATTAGTTACTAGTATTTTGGAAGATTGAGCTCATCATGAAGTTGTTCTGCAGGCTATTGATCCAAGAACTCGTATGGTTCTGTTTAAAATGCTTAACCGCGGTGTGTTTCATGATATCAATGGCTGCATTTCAACTGGAAAAGAAGTATGTAATGTGATGTTATTGTTAGATGTTAATTGTTCATGCTTCAGTTTGTAAAATCATAGTTTGATGAAATCACGTGATATTTAGTTTGTTCTTTGAACAGGCAAATGTATATCATGCAACAAAATCTGATGGTCAGGAACTAGCAATCAAAGTATATAAAACTTCTGTTTTGGTTTTCAAGTAAGTGGTGTTTTGATTAGCTAATTAGACTTCAAACCTTTTCAATTTTGTCCCAACATTATAGAACATTCCCCCTTTTAATGTGTTAAGAATTAGTGAAGAATTGGTGAGATGAGGGCACTGGATGTAAGCATAATTGTTGTTTTGATTAGATAATTAGACTTCAAACCTTTTCAAATTTGTCCCAACATTATAGAACATTCCCCCTTTTAATGTGTTAAGAATTAGTGAAGAATTGGTGAGATGAGGGCACTGGATGTAAGCATAATTGTTCCTTTCCATTTGATGGTATTGTTTTTGGATGAATGTTCTTGATTTCATCATAGATGTTAGCTTGCACTTGTGGTCTTCTATTCCATATTTGATGTAGCATATCACTTTGTGAGATCTGCTGTTGTATTTTATTTTTCTACAATATTAGATTTCGTGTTTTCATGCCAAAATTTTTGCATGTTAAAAATTGTAATCAATTGGTTTCTGATTATAACTCAAGGGATCGAGATCGATATGTACAAGGTGATTACCGGTTCAGATATGGTTATTGTAAGCACAATCCTAGAAAAATGGTGAAGACATGGGCTGAGAAAGAAATGAGGAATCTTATGAGGTAAAACAAAATTTTAATTATTTCCCGTTTACCTTTGATTCTGTGAACAGATATACATGACTAATTATGTGTGCATCATTTTGCTTGCTTTTTCATGAGTGGAGATGTTTGTTTTGAGTTGCAGGCTTAAGGCTGCAGGAATTAGATGCCCAACTCCATTACTTTTGAGACTTCATGTGCTGGTCATGGAATTCATAGGTAGTGTTAGTTTTTAATTATTATTGCTTTAATTCTCTTCAATAATCAGGACATAGGGAATGGTTTTACATTTTTTAATGCTTTTGTACGAGTTTTGGGTACTAACTGCTAAAACTATGTTACAGGAAAAGCTGGTTGGGCTGCGCCTCGTCTTAAAGATGCGGCATTATCTTTAGACAAGTTGCGTGAATGTTATGTGGAGGTGTGTCCTTATGTTAAGCTACGGTCACATTATTTTGAGCTACTCAAAAGTGTATAAGTTATATTACTGTAGTTTTCTTTCTTTTCTCTATATGCTGACTTCTTGGCTATTTTCCCCAGATGATAGTTGCAATGCGGACATTATACCAGAAATGCAAACTAGTGCATGGAGATCTCAGTGAATATAACATACTATATTATGAGGTGATGGCTAACTTTTTTCAATTCCTTGCAACTGAAAACAATTTTCTTTGTGCTTTGTTCTGGGTATCTTCTTAGCAAAAACTATAGGCAAAGAGGAAAAAGGAATCTCTAAGTTAACTTTAGTTCATTTGAAAATTTTCCACTTTACAGGGTCACTTATACATAATTGACGTCTCTCAAGCGGTTGATCTTGACCACCCACATGCCCTGGATTTCTTACGTGAAGATTGTATTCATGTTTCTGTAAGTTTATTTTCTCTCTTTAGAAATTTTTTGTTTATCACTTTTTCTTTTTGTATGATTAATATTTATTGGATGTGAGATTGTAACATTGACTAACAGGGTGACTGTAAGAGTTAATCAGTCATTGCCTGGTGCAGGATTTCTTTAGAAAACATGGTGTAGCTGTCATGACAATTCGAGAGTTATTCGACTTCATAGTGGATCCAACTATCACGGATGGCTCTGTGGATAGTTATTTGGAAGAGGTTTGCCTTTTATATCTGAGTTCATACTTTTCCTATAAATTTAGAATGATCTCCATTTTCACGCTTCTACACTGATATCTTATTTCAGGTGCAGCAGAAGATTTTAGCAAGAGGAGACATGTCTGTGGAGGATGAAATTGCAGATTCTGTGTTTGTTCAGGTTTGTTGAATGATAATATAATAAAGCCTACTGTTCTATGGAGCGTATTTAAGTTCCTCCTTTCCTTAACAAAGGGCTTTATGTCAGCCCTCCTGCTTCAGTTTATTACCAGCTTTTTTTAGATCTTCTGCTAAGATTCTTTTAATGTCATTCGACATTGAAGTCCACAAAAGACTTCTGTAGTGTCTTCAGCTATTAATGCTTGCTCTAGAAGCTCTCCTCTGTTTGCATACAGAATATTTTGAGAATTTATGATCTGCTTTTTGCAGTTAAATCATTACAATATCAAGATTTTGTTCATCTCCAAGGAGTGATAAATGTTCTAATTTGCTTTCGGGATGTATCAAAAATCAAGTTATTATATTTCTCAAACTGGGCTATATTACAGATTGAAAATTTCGGTTTTGAGGGGTTAAATCTATATTCTGAAAGGGAATGCATCATACTTGCAATAAAAGATAGAAGATCGGGTTGTCTAAATTCTTTTGGTGAATATTAACTTCATGGTTATTTTGTTCCTTTTCTTCAGACATATATTCCCAAGACATTGGATCATGTCAAGAATGTCGAGGAGGATGTAATACGGATAACCAGTGGCAAGGACACCGGAGACTTATATTATAAGACAATTACAGGACTAAAGGAGGCTCTCCATAAAGATCAATCTTCACCAGTGGAGAAGCAGCAAGGGGATACTAACACAAGACCTGTAGAAGGGTCTATGGAAAATCCATCTGGCCATTCTAATTCTCAGGAGAGCGAGTCTGAAGCTGAGTCCCCATCTGGTTCTGAAACAGATGGGGATGTAGAGAACTTGAGTGGCTCAGAAGATAAGGGTCCGTTATCTGACAGTTCGGCACAAGTTGACAAGAAAGCTGCTAGAAAAGAGAATAAAAAGAAAGTCAAAGAGGAGAAGAGGGAGGCTCGAAAGACGAAAGTGCCAAAAGCCGTAAAGAAAAGAAAGAAGAAATTGGCCAAAGCCCACAAGACCAGGTAGTCTTCCTCCATTGGAATGCTTCAAACTTGGGTGAAAGCTTAAAAGGACAAAAGGTATTTTTGCAGAAGGCAAACTATGGAAGTTAAATCAACTCAGGTACAACTGTCTTATGGAGCACTGATAACTTGTTTTTCCCCTTTTTCACCATTAGCATCGATTTTGTAAATGATTATGCTTTGGTCACTCATGCATGCATTTATATGCAACTTTTACAGCCAAGGAATCTTATGCAATTAATTTTTTCCACAATCAAACTTCAATTCATTACTTGTTATGTATGTTTGGATTATATTTTTATTTTTAAAGTAATTTTTTCCAATATTTCCCAATGTTATCAATTTATTAAATAATTTTGAAAGATTAAATATAGGTTTTTTTTTTTTTGGCTAACGGGTCTTTAAAGTCTTTGATTTTTTTTTTTAAAAATTAATTAAGTCTTTATATTTTCTTTTACTCAATTGAGTTTATGAATGCCAAAATTTCAATCAATTAAGTTTTTTTATCGTTAAATTTAATGGTTAATTGTTAAAAATAACGGAAGCTATTGTAAGGGGTTGTTTTTGCCTTATAGTATGTTGAAATTGTGTCATGTAGTAAAATCTGTTATTTTATATTTAAAATTATTAAAAATATCAAAAAAAAAAAAATTATGAATTCAATATGCAATGTCCGGTTGAATTCAATATGAAATATGGATAATGAATTTTAATTTTGTTTTTTGTATTTAATTTTTATTTGATTTAATTTTCACAAATTAAAAATATAATTATCAATATATAATTATCTTATCTTTACATATTAAATACAAAATAATTATATTAATTTAATTAAAAATAAATCGATACATTTATTTCTTTTATTTAATTATTTAATATAAAAAATAAGTTGATGTTTATTTATTTAAATGTATGTAATTAACTAAAAAATGAAAATTTATGTGTACATTTGACTACAACCAAAGTTACATACGTATATTAAATTGATTTGATGTATTAATAAATTTGAGAATATATTGTTTATTAGTCATCATCCGGGATAGAGGGCTGACCTAGCCTTAACCTGGACCGAGCTTTAGGGAAAAAAAATTCGAAGTTACTATCCGACCCGATCGGATCCATATACACCTCTAGAGTGGGTGGTTTCAAGAACCCAAAGTGGTTGGTTCGCAGCCATCATGAACACAGGCCAAAACATCTCGGTAGTCCCTGGAAATGCTGAAAGAATCATACACATTTCCATCACTGCTTTTCTTGTATTCAAAGAGGAGATAGGAGTGATTGTATGCAGTCAACTTCACGAAACCAAAATCTGAATCTTTGTATAGACTCCATGAAGTCTGGGTAGGACCAAACCCTGATAAATGGCTCCCTCCCCCACCAACCACTACGTGAATCGTTCCATTTACAGTACCTGAATAGTGTGATTTTCCCACATGCATGCACTGCCCCTGCATTTTTAGAAACATTAGAACTGTAAGAAGGTTGAAAACTTTGAACTTTGAATCTCAGAAGGAGACTGAAGGCCGGGTATAAAGGATCTGGTCTCAGATGATAAGATTCGAACTCCAACATTCCAAATTAGCCAAACTTATTGGACCCTACCGGGTGACTTTCAGACTTATATTTTGATTAAATGCTATGATGATAGGTTTTGGCCATACCTGGTAAACCGGGCAAGTTCTTTCATAGTTATGGATATGTCCAAAAAATGCAATGTCGACTTTGTACTTCTGCCAAAGTCCTTGCAAGCTTTCCCTTCCCATGGGCTCTCCAAATGAGGCATCTTTCCAATAACTTGAGGAATAACCAAGAACACGATGAGCAACAAATATTAACCAGGGCTGCTTTCTCCGGTCTGCCGACGCTAGGCACTTCTCGATGAACTTGTACTGCTCAGAACCTTCCCTCCAATCATGTTCACTGTCAGCTATACAGAAATGGAACATGCCATAGTCTGTTGAATACCTGTAAAGAACCGGTAATCTGACTTAAACAGATTCCTTTCAGGAGACTACAACATGCATACACGAAAGATGGTCTCGAATCTTGATGTTGCGTACAAACTTAGCTTCCATTAACAATTTATATTGTATTTCTGGTAAATTACTTACCAAAACTTAGCTCTGTTCTCAGCAGGAACATAAAACATGGTCTCAGCTACGACACCACATTCACCACCAGAATCGTTTCCGTCGTAGAATGACCCAGAGTTGGGTGCATCGCGTTCATGATTGCCGCTATACGAAAAGAAGTAATCTTAGTTAGGATCCAATATAAGCACTTTGCTAATAACTGCAAAGTAATTCTTAAGTGTTACAAAGAGTTCATGCTAATTGTGCATTGGAAACCTTGCAATCATATATGGCACGGTTGATGCAATGCGCTCAACCTGTGATGTGAACTGGTCCCACTGTGAGATATACCCATTTGCATATGTAATGTCCCCTATATGAAAAACAATGTCAATGTTTTTCAAGTCCTTGATTAGTTGATCCGTGGTGTTAAGTGATCCTGGCTGATAATTACTGTATTCGTTTGAACCATCTCGTTCGGCCTGAAACGTGTTAAAACAATTATAAAATCTCTTCATATTTTATGCACTATGCTGCAATTAAGTGCCAAATAACATTCAATACAGTTGAAATGATGATATTTGAGTTTTATACATTGAATGAGTTCTTTGATTACAATGGGAGGTTAGGAAGCAACAACTGAAAGTTGAATGTGGTTAGTTGAGAAGCATTTGTACCCAGGGGATAGAGGTTTTGTTACTATATTGCAGAACAAATGCAGTACAGGTACGCTCAATTTTTTTTTCTAAGTTCATATATTTGGAGGATTGTGCTCTCACCCATGTCTGAATATGTGTTGAATACAGATGTCAACATGGTACTTCAAGAAGAAAGATTGTATAAAACCAAGACTTTGGTAAGAAAATGTAAATTGATTGTTCTTCGTTTTCCTACTTACTAGAAGGCATGCCAGATTTATTACCTTTCCCATGTCTCCAAATATTACAACTCGCTGTAATGAATCCTGCCCTGGATATGGTGAAGATTTGAATGAGTAGCTCTTGCTCCAGACATAAGAACCATCTATCAACTTATGTCCAAGCTTATAAGTGTACCTAAAAGCAAAAATAAACACAGTATTAGGAACACATTGCTCATTCATCATTTCTCTGAGACAAGATGTCAATTGTGGTGCATACACAGAGCTTGGCCACAAATCCTTTAGGAAACTTGTATGAATGAAACCAGGATCGCGCCAACCAACTGTTAGGGCTGGTGGAGCTGCATTTTATCATCAGAATGTTGTTAGATTCTGAATACCACTCGAAACATTCCAAACTAAGAATATAAACTAAATATAAGCTTCACTTAAACTTCATTATATATTATATAGTTTCGATCTATGTCCTTGTGAATTCTATCAAGAAGTTTACAAATCTTTCACTTCCATAGTCAAGGAAAGATGTATTATACCGCACATATCATTTTGATGAAATGTCAATGATCCTGCAGGAGATCGAGTTTGGGATTCTCCTTTCATACCCCACTCAACGAAAGGTACAGCTTCGATAACATTATAGCCACTAGTCCAAGTCACTGTCATCTATATAAATTTGTAAGGGAATCAAGGTCAGACATGGATAAAGAGATGATTAGTCAGTGCAGGCCGTAGGACATGGATTGGTTTTTACCTTGACTTGATATCAAAGTCCAAAAATCATGAAAATCGACAGAAAGAAATAAACTTACTTCATTCCAAGATTTCCCTTGTGAAAGCCGTGGATAAAGTGGTGCCTTTGGGTTAGCAAAACTTATAACATTTGAAACAGCCACCAGTTTTGGCTGCAAGAAATGATCAGTCAAAGAATGGGTGAAATCTGCTAAAGCCAAGTCACAAGGAAGTTCACATGCGTAGACATACATCGGATAACCCGCCAGAAAATAATGCAAACGAAAAATCTTCCCGTTGATTGATCAATTGGAACTTTAACGAAGATTTGCCAGTCTTTTTGTAATCAGCATCGGAATCATTGGCATATTTGTACTGGAAACCACAGATTGTTTAAGGTGTATGGTTTCAATATTAGGCTGAAGAACAAACAATGCTACATATCAATAATACAGACCTTTATTGGGGCTGAACATATATGAGGAAACTGTTCCATATCATCACTGGGTTGACAGATAGACGAGCTGCCATTAATGAATTCCTTTAGTCTACAAATCTAGAATTTGCAGATGAATAGAAGAAAACCTCTTATATGAATTTATTAAAAGAGAAGAATATGATGAACAAGTTCGAAAATTACCTGAAATTTGCAGGAGAGAAGACAGCAATCCAATCATCCTCAGAAGGTTTCGGACATTCAATTTCTACAGTTACCCAATCAGAATCTCCCCCCTAAAAGCAAACCAAGTTATAAGCAATCCATATATCTCAGCTGCTTAGAAGTTAGAACACCATGCTTCAGATTTTGAGCAAACCATGAATCTAAAATTATCGCCTATGTTGCTCCAACTCTTCATTCTTCTTGAAGTACCCATGTTGAACACTCATGTCTCACACATATTCAGGCATGTGAATAAGGATATGACACTCCAAAGACTCACATAATGCATGGAAAAACTTTTAAAAGAATTGAACATGCTCATGTGAGACACATAAGACAATCCGAATAGCAAAACTATCACCCCATAAAACATCAGAAATTCTTGCATTAGTTGAGTCAGTAAGGGTGCGGCAACCAGTTGGTAAAATGAAGTTGTGATTTTGATTGAGGTCATAGGTTCAAAATCAAACTATTCCAAATAGAACTTGGGAAAGGAGAGTGGGTCGAGAAGATTGGCATTCATCAATCAGTGCATTTAGTGAAAATTACTTCACCATGTTACCGGATTTTTCATTTTCCCTAAGATGGAATCGTGTTGTTGGCATATTCCAAATGGGTGTGCAGTATACTATAAAAAGTTAAAAATTAGAGATCCGAGGCTGGATAGCATAGATCTCAACATCTCTTGTAACAAGTTAACTTTGCTACTCTTGAATCTTAATGAAAGCAGATTCAAACTTCAAAGAGCTAAATTTGTATTAGATTGAAAATTTGAAATAGAACATCTAGATCAGAAAGTAAAACTATAAAGACCGAGCTAGATTTTACCTTAGTCCCAAGAACAAGCGGGCGTGCTTTAACAGAAGCATTTTCATGAAGTGCATAGACTGCTTTATGGATGGCAATCTTGGACAATGGCTGGACGCCATCGCCATTCCCAGCATGAACCACTGCTGCAGGTCCTGAACCAAATTTCAAACACTGCGATAAGATCGACATTAATAGGAAAAGATATTCCAGAGATAAGAAGCTCAAGCTCCTCATTTTCTCAGCTATCTCTTTTGGGAGTGACCAAAATGGTCGAAACCCACTACTTAAAATTCAAAATCCCTGAGTATGACCACACACAAAAAAGGGGGATTGAAGTAAAAGATAAGCCGGCCATCGAAGATACGCACTCACCTTACTCTGGTCAACTCACAATTTTATATTATGAATAATTATTATTACATTAACTAAGCTTTAGTTTTTTCGATTTGTGCCCATAGTTATCCGTTGAGAATAAGAACTGCCTGCTTTTTTTGCCAAAGACTTAAGGGATTAAATATCCAATTTCTTCACCTAAAATCCGCATTAGAGTTGTAAATGAAGCAATTTCTTAGAACAAAAACAGCAGTTTGATAAGAGCTAACCTTCCAATAAATGATAAATAATTTAGATCAAATGAAATTGACTGATTGCCTACAAAAATAGAGCTTCTGCAATCCATAGCTGCTCTGAACTCAGAAAAGTTAAAAAGAAAAACACTGGAAGTTGAGAGGGTGCTTTGGTTTTTTAGCTTCTTTCTTTTCCTTTGCAAGCCAAACGGAAGGTAAGTTTCAGTCAGACTTCAAAAACATTAACGTGGATGTAAAGTGTAGGGAGTAATGAATGAACAAATTATCTAACAACAAAATTGGAGGGAAATAGCGGTACTGGAGCGGGAGCATATATCATTCACTTAATGCTCAGTTCAAACTCTACTGTTTTCCCACTTTTGTTTCTGTTACCCCATTTTTAGCCTTTTTTTGTAACTATGTTAAGAAACGGTTGTATGTCACGCTAATCAGAATGTGTCAACCGATCATAATGTGCTATGTGGAAATTATATTTATTTAAAATAAAAATATTAAATTTAAATTTTAAAAAAAAAACCATTAACTTTAATTCACCATTAGCAGGACGTTGATCGACATTGATTTTTTTTTTTGTTGATTATTATTGACTGGCCATTTGACCTTTGTTGATAATCTACTGATGCTATTAGGACATATCTTTCGTCTTCTTCCTCTTCCTTAAGTGGTATATACTGAAACCTTTCTTTAATCTGAATGTATCCTACTTCGATGATCTAGAGGCTAAGGTTCTTTTATGATCTTTGTATCAAGATAAGTATTTCAATTCTGCATGTTACGTAATGAATGAGTAAATCTGTATTTGGCAATTGAACAAAGAGACTGTAAGTATAAAGTTTCTGCATGGGATTGTTAGCGATTGAAATGATAAGTAATTTGTATGTACAAGAGTATTAATGGTGAAATTATGTTTCTAAGCAGTGGTTGCTACTGGTTCATGATAGATATTTGGATTTGGAGCTTTGAACTGCAGTAAATGAGAATCATGTGAGTTCTATGCTGACTCATGCATGTATACTATTGTGAGTCATCTGTAGGAAATTTATTGAAATATGGATCCAAAGTCATGATAAGTATAGTATGGGATGATTGGTGTACGAGTATTGAAACATTGAAGTATGATTGAGTATGTATATGTCTGAAATGTATGCTATGAGATGTGAGTTTTCTGATTGGATGATTGTCAGTGAAGTAAAAGGTTGAATTTAGATTGTGTCAATGAATGAAGAGTTAGTTAAGAGAGTCTATGTTTGTTCACCGCGGTGGTGTCTAATGGAGTCCGTCGGGGCTGAAAACACGAACTCTAATATGAACTTTGAAGGAAAAGTCCATGGCCATGACAACCTCTGAATAAGAACTAAGAAATGGTGATTACCCAATGGGGTTCTTTGTGTGTCCTAAGACGATGATAGGAAAACCTCACGTAATGTGAGTTTAGGCAAATCCATATCATAAACACGACAACTAAGAATAGATTTTGTGGCGAACTTTTGGCGAAATCTGAAAGGAATGCCTTTATGACAAATTCTGAGTGGAACGCCTTGGTGGCGTACTCAATATGATTACTTGTATGGTGTATTCTGCTAAGTCTATATGGTGTGAATTGTTAGGAAAATTTGGTAAGCTATGGATCTAAATATTTGTCTTCATGGTAAGATATGAGTAAATTCTAGTAGATCTGTATTAAGTATGACCAATATAAGGTGTTAATCTGCTCTGGAATATGAGTTGAATAAAGTCCTAAAGGTATTCGTCATAATGAAATATGAATACGAAAGTATCTACCATAATGAAATGTAAATATGGAAAGTAAGTGGTATTATATCTTCTTCTAAAATTATTCTGAATCTAAATTAATGCTATTTTGAATTATGAGATTTTGATATAGCATGATATGAAGTACATTTGGATGATATACATAGTGAATTATTAGTATGGACATGTGTACAGAACTGGATCAGGGTATGTTTAAGCATGAACCAATAGTATGAAATTCTATAAGGTATTCGCCATATGTATGTATCTGCCCAAGATAATGTCAGTGAGAAATTGTTTGAAATGAGAGTATGGATTAAGGTATGGGCTGATTGGAAGTGGTTTCTAAGGGTATATTCTGTTAAGAAAGTATTATGGGACAAGAGAATTATGAAACGGTTGGAAAGATTCTCCAGTTAATTAGATATGAAAGATTGAGCATAATAAGGGTGTGATAACTGGTGTATAAAGGAATGATAACACTGTGATGGTAACAGTCGAAGCAAGTGGTGCAGAATATGGTTGACTCATAGCAATTCATACAAGATTGCAAAGCACCTATAAATGTATGGTCATAGTGAGTTCGCTAAGTACTCTTGTACTTACAAAGTTTGTTATTGTTTTTCAGGTATGTTGAAAAGAGACTTTGCCTGAAGAGACAACATTAGGGGTACTCCAAGTTGGTAGAGGAGTGGACTATTATGCATACAGTGGATATGTGGCATAGCCTTGAACATGCCTTTAAGTCTGTCTTGAAATATTTTCTAACTTGTAAAGATCTGTATCAAATCTGATGTAATAAGTTATTTAACAAATATTTTATTTTAAATTTCCAAATTTTGAGTTTTTCTTCTGAAACTACAAATAATAGTTTTAAAATAAATAAAAAATCATAAACTATTTTTGGTTAAATGTTTGTATCGTTTAGTAACACTCAAGATTTGAACCCAGTGAATTAGGTCGGGTTTAGGGCGTTACAACTACTACAGTCTTCCTCAGAAATTTCATGTTTTCACAGCCTTGGAGCACTAGGGCTCACTATTATTTCTGTGGCCCTTACCCTTGTCACAGTGTCCCTAAAGAAGGCTTCCAACGCATACAAATCCAGTATTAGGAGCTCAACGAAATCCATGCCCTCTCTGAACTAGATTTATCTACTGCTTTCCCGTATATTTGGGTGGCTTTGTTGGCCATTCGACTTTGGCATCCACTTCCTCTTAAGAGAACCCAGTTTGGCTTATTAAACCCTTCGACTAACCCCTATTTCTATTACATGTACACGACTGCGTACTTGCTCATGCTTGTTTACTTTGCATGGAATCCACATCTTTCCTAGCAGATTGGTTTGTGTGTATACTACGAATACCCCTTTTTCCTAGGGAGCTTCTTTTCTTTCCACCTTATCTGGGTTGAGACATAACCTTGGCTTCCCCTTGTCTAGTGTCCCAACGGACTTCCCCGTGTTTAGTGTCCTGACGGACCTCATTTTGTCTAGTGTCTCGACAAACCTCCATTTTTCCAGTGTCTTGGCGAACTTCCCCATGTTTAGTGTCCCGACGTACCTTCCTTTGTCTAGTGTCCCTGTGGACTAACTATGATGCCGTAGCGTCTTTCAGCTATGGCCTTACACAATATAACCCCATGTTTACCGTCTCGGCGGACTATAGAAGGATGCCATAACGTCTTTCAGTTATGGTTTTAGTCCTATTTAGCCATTTTGACGTACTTCCATATGATGCCATAGCATCTTTCAGTCATGGTCTTACTAATTCCCATCATGATGCCATAGCGTCTTTCAGCTATAATCTTACTCATTTTTATCCTGATGCCATAACGTCTTTCAACTATGGTCTTACTCATTTTAGGCTAATAGCCTCCAACCGGTCCCAAGGCCTAGCCATGATCTTTTATTCACTCTTCACGTCGCTTTTCATCCATTCCTTTATTCGTTGTCCTGTACCTTGATGCTTGAACATCCCAATGTTCCTTTCGCAAGGCGCGAAGCTTCGCCCATCACGGTTTGCACTCAGCAAAATCGTATGGCGGTATCTAATAGAGTCCCCTATTTTTCCCTTCCTAACTTCATCTAATCTCGACAAAAACCCCTTACCAAAGTTCATATGTAGTGCATGAAATTTAATAATGGAACATCATAGATCATGCCTACTGAACTAACAAGGCAGATGCTCATAACTCATGCAAACTTTCAACATACTTAGTGCTTCTGAGTTGGAGTGCAGAAACTCACATTGCTTTCTCGCCTCCTAAGCTTAGCTTATTCGAACGCCGGTGCCTCCTTCCTTCTGGCAGCTAAGCATAACAACCATGCATCAGTTAATCTAAATGTGTTCAACCCTTAAGACCCATTTCACAATTACCAGAAACTTTGAGTTTTCTTACTCTACTTCCTTTCTTCTCTACAAATTTAGAGGGTTAAGGAAACTTACCAGTTCCCAATCTTTCTACTTCTAGACTCAAATCCGCACGATGGCTACAACATGCAAAATTTCCTTCAACTATATCCTCTTTTTCTTCAGGGCGACTGAAGAATTCGATGTTTAGAGAAAAAGGTTTTGGAAGTAGAATTAAGAGGAATTCCATTCACAAACACACATACGCACGCACATCTATATATATAATCCCTCGTCATAGTCTCCACAGACCATTGCCGCCACTCAATCTTAATTATTATGTCTCCCACTTCAAAGCCGACTGATTATATCCTAATCGAACCAGGGTTGAGATACAACTATTTAAATTTTAGCCACTAAAATTTTTTATTTACTCGGTGGGGTCCTACAATTCACTAATCCTCTCGATTTAGTCCTAATTTTCCTTAGTTTTAGGCTAAATAGTGATGTCCAGGTGTTATACGACACCACCCTTTGGATGTCGCGACACCAACCTTCGAAGTTGCAACGTTGAACCTCAAGGTTGTGACATCTAATTGGTATAGTTTGAAAATTTTTGCAATTTGGTCTTGGAGTAGTGAAGCTTGTTTACTATCTTGGAGGTCAAGACATCGAACCCTTGATGTCGCGACATCAACTTGAAATCTTTTGAAAATGTTGCATTTTGGTCTTCTAACGGTCTCAGGTTAACAATAGTGCTTTCATAAGCTTGTATAAATCCTGGTTCAAAATATGTATTGATGTAATGGTTTTATAATCGTGTTATTAGAATTAATTTGTTGAATTGATGGAAAATATGTTTTTTAAATGAAGCTACTCCAACAACAAATGTAATATCAAGTAGCTCGGATCCGGCGACCAGGTTGGGCTAGGGGTGTTACATTAGGTGCATAATTCCATTTAAATCAAAGTAAAAATAAATAAAGGAAAAAAAAAAAGAGAAAACCCCGAGATTTTGAGGTCTAAGGTCATTTGCATATTCCATTCTCCTTAACAGTGGCGCAAGAAACAGACCACTACTGCCTGCTCCTCAACAACGCAGAAAATATACCATCTTTGACTACTACTTCATGGCATGGGAAATAAACCATCGCCCATTGCTCCTCAATGGCACGAGAAATAGACCATCTTTGACTACTCTTCAACGGCTCATGAACCAAACCATTCTCATTGCTTTCCTCTGAATTTGTTTTGTCATATTTGAATATGCTCTATATTTGGAACATCTTTCCATGAAAGAATTGTTGGAAAAATTGCATTTTATGGGAACGTTGAGGCATATTCTCAATAGGTAAAGGTGGAGAGTTGAATCATAAAATTATGGTTTCATATTCTACTCAATGAGACATTTAAAACGGTATATCATATGCTCAAAATGGTTGAGTGATGAATGAGAAATTGATGCTCAAAGTAAGCTACTTGGAGATATTTGTTGAGGAAAAGTAAAGGCTTAGATCCCACATTGGTTAAATACCAAGTGTGAGATGTTTATATATATAGGAACCCTTTTGAAGGGTGATTGAATGACTAAGCTTGAAACTCTGCCTTGTGCGTAGGGGGATGTAGGTCCAAACCTGATGGGGTTGGGGCGCACCCGCATGACGTGGGCGATGCGAAATGTTTGGACCGGTCGGGCCCAAATGGGCCTGTAGATATTTTAGTCCAACACGAAATTATTTTTCCTCAGCAGACATAATCTGTTTATATAAGGACATTATCTTATTTATTTGATTCCAATCAATTTGATTTAATTTTTAAATCAAATTGATTTGTTGGCTCCTTAATGGCAGATTTTGTGGATATTTCCAAAAATTCCACCTTTCTAAATGCCTATAAAAGGCTTTGTATTCTGTAGAATTTTTCCTACTCTCATACTCTCTCACACCGAAATTATTTTGCTCTCAAAGCTCTTATTTTTCTACTCTATATTTTTCAACGTTCCGATGATAGAAAAATACAATATTCGTTCGTTGATCGCTGCAGAGGTGCCGCTGCTTTGATCATTGTTGTTATTGTATCTTGGGATACATTCAACCAACGTTTCTCCAAGTACCGTAGGAGAGATCAAATCTGTCTTAAGGAAATTGTTTTTAACAGGCCTCAACATTTAGTAAAATCTCTATTCTCCCTTTTGATTTCAACTTTTGTTACGGTTTTGATTGTTTTTTGTATTTGACAGATTAAATATAAGTCATTGTATTTATATATTTTATTTTATATATGTTTATTTATATTTATTTATTTGTTCGCTAATATGTTTTGTCTAACACTCTTAAGACAGACTCTAATATTTGCAATTCTTTAATCCGAGACGGACGAGACACCAAGGCGAAAATAAATAAATAAATAAAAAGAAAATTAATAAAATATATTTTTTTATTTTTCTAGAAGTGAATAAAGTCTGTTTCAGGATTTATTCTCGCCGTTCAACGGATTTTATTCCAAGTTTATTTTATTTCCAAAATGAGTTTTTAAATTAAAATAAAATCTGTTTCTGGATTTATTCCCGCAGTTCAATAGATTTTATTCTTTTTTGAGTTTATTTCCAAAACGAGAAATTAAAATTAAATAAAATCTGTTTCGGAATTTATTCCCGCCGATTAACAAGATTTTGTTCGATTTTTAATTTTATTTCCAAATTAAAATTAATTTAAATAAAATATATTTCGAGATTTATTCCCGCCATTTAAGAAAATTTTATTCAATATTAATTTGTTTCCAAACGAAGACTTAATCAAATAATTCTGTTTCGAGATTTATTCCCGCCATTTAACAGAATTTATTTTGATTTAATTACAGGATTTTGTTTAGGGATTTAGTTGTGCCATTTAACAAAATTGATTTTGATTTTGTTTCAGAATTTTAATTCTGCCGTTTAACAAAATCAAAGGGAAATTTTCTGTTTATTTTTTGGCCTAATTGTGGCTTTAAATTGTGAATTAAAAAGGAAATTTATCAACGGTGTAATTAAAAAGACAATATGAGAATGCATGTCTAGGATTGGTTCTTTAAAAGACTTGGTATTTAAGCGTGTCGAGTGCACCACCTCTCTTTTAGGGTTACCTACCTGGTGAATTGTTTTATTGTATTTTTATTAGATCGTATAAACTTTTGTTTCAAGTTTTATTAGATTCCTGCCGTCTAACAAAAATTGATAATATTCTAATTCTAATTCTGTTTCTTGACAGAAAATGGAAACTCCCATCAATGCTGTGGAAAAAATGGACTTATGTGCTGTGATTTCTGAAGCCATCATGATTTATTCAAATTCAAGAGAATGGTGACTTGATACAAGTGCCACACGTCATATCTGCTGTGATGAAGACTCATTTTCTGAGTTGGAACCTTGTGAAAATGGGGAGAAGCTTTATATGGGCAATGCTGCAACTTCCAAGATAAAAAAGAAGGGTATTGTGGTTTTGAAGATGACTTATGGCAAAGAACTCAAGCTTCAAAATGTGTTGTATGTGCCTGACATACACAAGAACTTTGTTTCTGGGACACTCCTTAGTGTACACGGCTTTAAGATGGTGTTTGAATCCCAGAAGCTAGTTTTGTCTAAGGGGGGAATGTATGTGGGAAGGGGATATGTATTAAATAACATGTGAAAACTTAATACAATCTCTGTAAAAGCAAAGACAATGAATAAAAATGTCGCTTCTTCCTCTGTTTATATGCTTGAGTTATTTGGTTTATGACATAGTAGGCTCGGACATGTTAATTATGATACTTTACGTAGATTAACTAACTTGGAGGACATTCCTTCATTTCGTATTAATTATAAACATAAATGTGAAACTTATGTTGAGACAAAATTAACAAGGTCTTCATTTCAAACTGTTAAAAAAAGCACAAAACCACTTGATCTAATACACAGCGATGTTTGTGACTTAAAGTTTGTTCAAACGAGAGGAGGGAATAAATATTTTATTACCTTCATTGACGATAACACAAAATATTGCTATGTGTATTTGCTTAAGAGCAAAGACGAAGCTATAGAGAAATTTATTCTCTATAAGCAGGAAGTTGAAAACCAACTTAATAAAAAGATTAAGATGGTGAGAATTGATCGTGGTAGTGAATATGTTGAACCATTTTGTGAATACTGTGCACAACATGATATTATTCATGAAGTGACACCACCATACTCTCTTCAATCAAGTGGAGTAGCCGAGCGAAAAAATCGGACTCTAAAGGAAATGATGAACGCATTGCTAGAAAGTTCTGGGTTATCACAAAACATGTGGGGGGGAAGCTATTCTATCAGCTAATTACCTTTTAAATAAGGCTCCTCGCAAGAAAAGGGAAAATACACCATATGAGTTATGGAAAGGTGAAAAACCTTCCTACAACCACTTGAAAGTGTAGGGGTGTCTTGCAAAGGTAATGGCTCTGTTACCAAAACAAATAAAAATAGGTCCTAAAACGGTGGATTGTATTTTTATTGGCTATGCAGATTATAACAATGCATATAGGTTTTTTGTGTATAAATTGAAAAATCCTGACATTCATAAGAATACAATATTGGAATCAAAGAATGTTTCATTCTTTAAGAATATCTTCCCTTGTGAAGCTAGAAAAGTTTATTCAAGTTCAACAAAATGAACTTCAGAGCTATAGATGAAAATAGTCCTGACAATGCTGAAACTGAGATAGAGCTAATGAGGAGTAAACGAGCAAGGGTAGAAAAGTCTTTTGGATCGAATTTTCTAACATTTATGCTAGAGGCCAAACCTCAAACGTATAATAATGCTATACGATCATCCGAAAGCATCTCATGGAAAGATGCTATTAAAAGTGAAATTGATTCCATCATGTAAAATCATACATGGGAATTAGTGGATCTTCCTCTGAGAATTAAACCACTAAATTCTAAATGGATTTTCAAACGGAAAATGAAAGTAGATGGAACAATTGATAAGTACAATGCTAGATTGGTTATAAAAGGTTATAGACAAAATGAAGGCCTTGACTACTTTGATACTTTTTCTCCAGTATTTAGAATAACTTTCATGAGGATGATACTTGCAATTGCCGCCTTGCAGAATCTAGAAGTACATCAAATGGATATTGAAACAGCTTTCCTAAATGGAGATCTTGATGAAGAAATCTACATGGTATAACCTGAAGGTCATGTAGTTCTAGGACAAGAAAGGAAAGTTAGTAAATTGGTGAAGTCTTTATATGGACTTAAGCAAGCACCAAAACAATGGCATGAAAAGTTTGATAATGTTATGATGAAAAATGGCTTCAAGATTAATGCATGTGACAAATGTATGTATGTCAAAACTACCGATGTTGGATATATAATCCTATGCTTATATGTTGATGACATACTCATTATTAAAAATAACAATGAAATGGTAAAGCGTACCAAAGACATGTTAAATTTAAGATTTGACATGAAAGATATGGGACTAGCTGATGTAATTTTGGGTATCCAAATTAGAAGGTCATCTGAAGGTCTCATATTGACTCAGTCACACTATGTGGACAAGATTCTTGGGAAATTTAGTGATGATGATTCTAGTATAGCTAGAACTCCAATAGATAGGAGCCAACATCTGTCCAAAAACAGAGGTGAAAGCATTAACCAAGTGGAATATGCCAGGGTCATAGGCAGTCTAATGTACCTTATGAGCTGCACTAGACCAGATATTACTTTCAACCTGAGTAGTTTAAGCAGATTCACAAGCAATCCAGGGGAAAACCACTGGAAAACAATTGTGAGGATACTGAGATATCTCATATATACTCGGGACTATGGATTATATTATTCCAGAGATCCTACTATTTTAGAAGAATTCTCAGATGCCAGTTGGATATTTGATATTCAAGATACCAAAGGCACAAGTGGATATGTCTTTACATTGGGAGAAGGAGCTGTGTCATGGAAATCCTCAAGACAAACAATTATAACCAGATCCGCAATGGGATCTGAGTTTATAGCTCTAGACAAATCTGGAGAAGAGGCATAATGGCTTCAAAACTTCTTGGAGGATAGCCCTGGCTAGCCAAAGCCTGTGGCCACAATATGCATATATTGTGATAATCAAGCAACAATTGGTAGAGCATAGAATACAATGTATAATGGTAAGTCGAGACATATGCGTCGTCGACACAATACTTTTAAACAACTGATCTCAAACGGAGTTATCTATATTTATTTTGTAAAATCAAAAGATAACATTGTGGATCCACTAACTAAAGGTTTAAATCGAAATCAGGTTGATAAAATATCGAAAGGAATAGGACTAAAGCCTATGAAAATTGAAGGCGCTATGTGAAGGAAAACCCAATTTAGTTGTCAGGAGATCCCAAGATCTAGGTTCAAAGGGACGACCTAATTGCATAGACCTTGTGAGGTCACTGTGGGGGTTCTTATCCCATGTCCGTTCCTATGATGTAAACAGCGACTAAAAATGGGAGAGGTTAAGCAATGCTTTTAATGACCACTGTGTGTTTCGATGAGCCGAACAACATAAGTCTCCTATGTGAGAGTGAAGTGGGGCCGCTTCAAGGAGACTATTGGGGCATAATTCTTTCAAACTCTTGTAGAACCAGGAGATGTTCACGGCTATATGAACATACTTATGAGAACTAAAACCTTGCCAAGGAGGTAGTTGTGTGAGGTATATCATCGTTTACACAAAAGGCAGAACAATTCAAGGACATCATGTCTACTGGTCAACTAGTAAAGTAAATATACTTTCACAAGGTAAGGTTTAAAGGTGGATACCTACCTATCCTATGCAACTATCAATCATAAATTATATACCACATCGAGTCAATGCTTTCGATAAAACTATCAATTTTTCATTTATGTGGATGATTGTTGGAAAAGTTACATTTTATAGGAACTTTAAGGCATATTCTCAATAGGTAAAGGTGGAGAGTTGAATCATAAAATTATGGTTTCATATTCGACTCCATGAGACATTTACAACGGTATATCATATGCTCAAAATGGTTGAGTGATGAATGAGAAATTGATGCTCAAAGTAAGCTACTTGGAAATATTTGTTGAGGAAAAGTAAATGCTTAGATCCCACATTGGTTAAATACCAAGTGTGAGATGTGTATATATATGGGAACCCTCTTGAAGGGTGATTGAATGATTAAGCTTGAAACCCTGCCTCGTGTGTAGGGGGATGCAGGTCCAAACCTGACGGGGTTGGGGCGCACCCGCATGATGTGGGCGACGCGAAATGTTCGGACCGGTCGGGCCCAAATGGGCTTGTGGATATTTTAGTCCAACACGAAATTATTTTTCCTCAGTAGACATAATCTGTTTATATAAGGACATTATCTTATTTATTTGATTCCAATCAATTTGATTTAATTTTTAAATCAAATTGATTTTTTGGCTCCTTAATGGCAGATTTTGTGGATATTTCCAAAAAATCCACCTTTCTAAATGCCTATAAAAGGCTTTGTATTTTGTATAATTTTTCCTACTCTCATACTCTCTTACACTGAAATTCTTTTGCTCTCAAAACTCTTTTTTTTCTTCTCCATATTTTTCAATGTTCCGGTGATAGAAAAAGGCAACGTTTGTTCGTTGATCGCTGCAAAGGTGCTACTGTTTTGATCATTGTTGTTGTTGTATCTTGGGAGACATTCGACCAACATTTCTCCAAGTACCGTAGGAGCGGCCGAATCTGTCTTAAGGAAATTGTTTTTAACATGCCTCAACGTTTAATAAAATCTCTATTCTTCCTTTTGATTTCAACTTTTGTTACGGTTTTGATTATTTTTTGTATTTGAGAGATTAAATATAAATCATTTTATTTATATGTTTATTTATATTTATTTATTTTGTTCGATAATATGTTTTATCCAACAAAAATGAACGAGAGAAACATGATTGAGAGAATGGAGAAGTGGTTGAAAAGAGATATTTAAATGATGGGCTTGATGTACAAAATTGTTTATCTCGTCATTTTTGAAGGCTGTTTTTAATTTTTTTTCTATAGATTTGATGTTAAATGAAAAAAAATGAGTTTTGCAGATTTGAATTTAAAATTTTAAAAAAATAAGTTTTTTTAATTTTAATTTTAAATAATTTTTATATTTTATAAAATTTATAATTTAAAAATAAAATTATTGACGTGAATTACTACATACGCCACGTAAGCACCAAGATGCCATGGGTAATTTGAGCAAACATAATCGTTTGAGGGTAGAAAAGGCCAAGAAAATGTTACTATTATTATTATTATTATTATTATTATTATTATTATTATTATTATTTTGTTCGAGATTGAAAAAAAGTGATTTATGTCGAAGAAAAAAAAAAAAGGCACAGAATATATACTGAATTACATCCATCTAAACCATTTTGGATCATAGTTGACAATGAAGAAAGGTTGTAAATACGAAAAATCGAAAATAATGTGTTGCTATTTCAATTCTCTTCTCCTTACCACCACCTTCAGCCCACCTGCCATATGAGCGGTTAAGAGAGGAACAAGAACCGGTTCTTCCTGGCATACTACTCTGATCTCGAACCGTCTCAATATTGAAGCCACTACATACTTCATCTGAATGAATGCCATTTCTTTCCCAAGGCAAACTCTTGGACCCGCCTGAAACACCGGGAAATTGAAAGCGCTTACTGCCTTCAGCAACCCATGCTCTGAACCCGGTTCCTCGAACCACCGGTCCGGTTTAAACTCCAACCGGTCCTTGCCCCATAACACCGCCATCCTCCCCATTCCGTAGGGGAAATAGGTCACCCTGTCTCCTTTCCCGACAAAAGTCCCATCGGGTAAAACGTCGTCGTTTACTGCATGCTTTGAATCCCATGCTACCGGCGGGTAAAGCCTCATTGACTCACATAAACAGGCTTTAACGCAATTCATTTCCTTTAACACCTGCAAATCCAATCGTTTTTCGTCATTGCCAACCATTGATTTCACTTCTTTCACCATCATTTCCTCGGCGTTTGGATGCTTAGAAAGCAACCAAAAGAGCCAAGTCAATGCCGAGGAACTGGTGTCTCTTCCAGCCATGATGAAGCTAATCATCATATCTCTTACAACTTCCTCGTCATGCCCAGCCGACAACAACCTCGACAAAAGATCTTCTGTTTCAGCTGATGTTTCAACTTCAAGAGCCCTCTTTTTGTTTCGGATGATCTCCAAAACGCATCCATGGACGAATTGAACCGCTTGTTTCAGTTTCTTTTCTGACCCAATGTTAAAAGCTCTCTTCAATTTCCATACAAGAAACATGGGTGCCATCCCTCGCATGGCGCTGATCTCCGATGCGCTATCGAAAGCTTTCACGAGAGGCGGCACTGGTCTCGAAAGATCCAAGCAACAAGGGTTTTGACCGAATAATACTTTACTGACAGTATCGAATGCAAATCGTCTCAATACATCTTGAAAATCAATAACTTTCTCAGTCAACATTGCTTCTTCAAGCAATGGTAACAGCCGATTCTCAACTTCTTCGTGAAGCGATTTCACCACTAATTCTCTCAATGATTTGGTGCTAAACTCATGGCTAGCTAGCTTCCTTTGAGTGCTCCACAACTCCCCATCCACATTAAATATCCCACAACCGAGAAGATCACCGAGGATTTCAGTGAATGGCTTGCCTTTAGGGAAATTATTGAAGTTGGTCTTGAGCATGTGCTCGACGTTAGCCGGGTTCGCCGTCACAACCGTACGACGTGCACCAAGTCGACTCACCACGATAGTCTGGCACGGAGACTCGGATAAAAGCTCAGTGTACCAATCCAAGAGACGATATTGGTTCTTGTAGAAAGAAATGAGACTACCAAGAAAAGGATACGAACGAGGCTCAGTATTGGAAGACATTAAAACCGATTTCTTGGCGTAAAAAGACTTTGATTCTCGCATGAAATAGACAAAGAAAGAAAATAAGAAAAACCCTAAAGCAAATAGCAAGAGGAAACAGAAAACCATGGCTGCTGCAGCAGATTAAGGGAAAAAACAGAGCAAAGCTTATACGGTTTGTAAAGATTAACTGAAGGAGTGGATTAAGCCTTAGGGTGTTCTTTGGGCACGGCAAGAGAGAGAGAGGGAGAGAATGAAAAAGTACATTATAATATTGATTAATACTACATAAAAAAGAAAGAGAAAGAGAGAGAGGGGGAAAGACCGACCAATAAAGCTATGGAAAATTAGCTAGCTGACTTTAGGGTTTAATAAGGAAAGAGACAAATTAGAGATGGGATATCACATGGTTCTCGAGCTTAAATTTGGAACTCACTACGGCGTGCTCACCTTTGTCATATTCAGTAAGTAAATATACATGTATTTAAATCAATATTTTATTTAAATTTTTAATTTTCTCACCTAACAATCCTTTATCAATTTCAAGTTTTCAAAAATAGATAGAATAATTGTACCATATTTGATTATTATATTATTTAAAAAAAATTATTCATATAGTTTTCACTTACATACTTACATCATGGGTGTGCTATAATCTAGTATTTATAATTATATTAGGCCTTTGACTGAGTTAGTGTTACTATTAATTAGGCACTAATTTAATTGGAAATTTATTAAAATACAATTTTATGTACAAAGTAAGTTATATTATTATAAGGGTGTGATGTCTTTTTACATTTTATAATTCAGTAAAAACTTAATCTTAATAAGATTCGAACCCATGACACAATTAATTTTAAACATTTAACTTTACTATTTCAACCAAAACATTATTTGATTTTTGGAAGAACTTTTAATCAATATATTTATTATATAATTTTTTTCACTCATATCCTAGGAGTGTCATAATCTAATGTGTTTATATATATATATATATATATTATATAGAAACATGAATTTGGAGAAACTTTTGAATCGATGAAAATATCCTTCATTATTAATTATATTACTAAGGTTTTATAGGAAAAAAAAGTTTTTATTAAAAAAATAATACAACTTTTATTCATTTCAACTAGAGGTGTGCATGGGCCGTGCTGGGCTCAAGTAAAAATTTAAGCCCGTTTGGTAAGATCGGGCCCGGCCCGTCCTGAAAAATGGGCCTAAAATTTTATCCAAGCCCGACCCGGATAAAAATGTTAAAACCCAGGCCCAACCCGGCCCGCCCATATTAATTTTTATATTATTTTTTATATAATTTTAAAATATATATAATACATAAAAAATACTAAAAACATCAAAATAAATATTTTTCAACAAATTGAAAATAAATTTTAAAAAATATGTATACTTAAATAACACTAAGATAGATGCAACTTAATAAGCAAATGCCTCTAAAATAATAACAAAATTAACAATAAAATAAGTTTTATACAGTATCCAAACAATAACAATAAAATAGTAGCAACATAATAGTAAAATGGTAGCAAAATAGGGAGAAAATAATATTAAAAACAAAAAAAATAGATTTTTTTGTCCTTTAGTGAATTCGGGTCGGGCGGGGCCCGGGCCAAAAATGCCTTACTCGAGGCCCGACCCATTTTTTAAACAGTCCTTATTTTTTTGTCCAAGCCCATTTCAGGCCTATATTTTTGTCCAAACCCTCCCGCATTTCGGACGGGCCTTCGGGCCGGGCCAAGTAGCCCAACCCATGAACAGGTCTAATTTCAACTATATAGTTGGGTTCAAATTGAATGCAACTTATTAATTAATTAACATGAATTAATTGTTAATAATAGATAAAAACAAATCAATAATAAATTTTTTTATTTTATGTATAAAATTTTTATTGATTTGAACTACATAATTAAGTATATTACTTAATAATAAATATTATTCTAAATTAATTATCATTAATTAATGTTATAGTTATATACCAAATAAAATTAAAATTTACCACTTAAGCATTTCAAACAAATAGCATCTAAATAAAATCACAAAAGTGGAAATTATTAGCATTGATAAGCTTGAATGATAAGCTTGAAGTGTCTCAAAAATAATAAAGTATTAAAGTAATGATTTCTCAAAGAGAAATTTTTAAATTATAATCAAAGGACAATATCACTAGTTAGAGATGAAACATCATTTTAATCAATAAGGTAAAATTATGCTATTCTTTCATCAAACATTTATTTAGTTTATTATTCATATTACACTAATTTATTCTAGATCACTTACCCTTAATCACTTTCACCTCTCATTTTATTGTTTAATGTGAAAATTTCACTTTATAATTGAATGTTTTTATTGATTTTAGTTTTACTTTATCATGTGAAAATTTCACTTTATAATTGAATGTTTTTATTGATTTTAGTTTTACTTTATCAAGTTTTTTCTAATGAATATTATAATTATAATTTTATAAAAATATCCATTTTAAAAAAAATAAATTTTTAATATTTATTATTATTAATTTTGGTATTCTACAAGTTTATTTTACAGTCATATTCAGAGTTGCCCCTCCTAATAATGTCATCTTCAAGATTCAAATCGGCTTCTCCTCTTGAGAATGCAATGTGCTTTACCACTGCAGCCGACATTTATTGGTTTAATATTTATTTTTATAATTTTATAATTGTTTAAGTAATTTGCACCTATAAAGTAATTAATTACATCATAAGTCTGATGTTGATTGTAGATGCTGACGAGGATGATAAATTAAAGAAAAAAATCAAGATAGAAGATGATGATCGGAATGATAGATTGAATAAAAAGTTTAAATATAATTTTAATCTTATTAGTATTTAGTTTTAAATTATGCTTTAAGATTTTAGGAAGTTAGATTTTTTAATTTTTCTAAATATACTTTTATTTTAATTATCTTTCAGAAGTTGAAGTTTTTAATTTTGTCATTAATTTATTTCATATTTTCATAATAAAATTAGATGATTTAATAATCTTAATAGTTATTTCACTTATGAAAATAAATTTTTATTAAATTAAAGAATATATTTTGATAATCTCATCCCAATTGGATAAGTTGATTTTGAATAATATTCATAAAGTTTAATTTGATTATATTTGATACAATTTGAATTTAATTTTTAATTAATAACATTTTTATTTGGTTTTAAGTTAGAAAAAAATAAATATAAAATTTAAAAAATAATTTTTAATATTGTTGAGGCAGTTTATGATGAGTGCCAAGGAGCAGTGCCCACCGGTGTCTGACATTGCTCAACTCATAAACTTGTCATACTTGGTGTTGGCAAATTTTGGTAACAAAATCCTAAAAACTTCAATCGCCACATGTAGAAACAAGAAGAAGCAAAGAGAAGAAAGAACCCAGGGAGAATAAAAACACTAGAAGAGTTTGGAGGATGATTGTAGAAATCACATAGAAGTAATTGAGAAATGAAAAGCGGCAAAATGACTTCAAGCTTGAAGAAGAAGACTATATATATAGAACTCCCCCAAAATAACGTGTTTCACTACACAACTGAATCAGTACTCTATGGCTAATACCATCTGGACACGTGTCCCATATTATAATACAACTCATTATTGGCCTTGCTCCCCAGGAATAGTAGGTTAGCTTTGCATTTAATATGAATGTAACACCCCAAACCCGGCCTAGACGTTATGGCCGAATCTAGAAGTATTACGAAGAAAATTTATGAAGACGACTTTTTATTTCCCTTTTGAAAACATCGTATATCGTTGTTAATAAAAGAGTCCACTTATTGAAAACGTGTTGTTATGCTTATCAGTTAAATCCGTCGATAGTTTAAACTTTCACATAAAATATATAAATTACAGCGGAAGTTCTTATATAGTTAAGTTTTGGAAACCGAGTTTGTTTTCTTGAAAACGGTTAATCGTATAAAACAGTTGTTTTCGTAAATCACTTAAACAAACGTTATGCTAGAAAACTAAAACGAAAATTCGAAACCAAAATAGTCCCAAAAAGTCCTGAGAGTCCAAATTATACAAAACTCTCAAAACCGAAATTTAAGTAAACCAAATTAAAGTAAAAATAGTTTTATGGCATAATGGACACATCTGAGCTCCCGTCACACCGACCCGATTAAATATGAGGGTTACCTAAAATTTTCAGACAAACAGAGAATGAGTTTTATAACTCAGTGTGCAACTCACAGAAACATAATCTCAAATTCAAATACATTCAGATCAGATGTGGACTTATGTCATACCGGAATCAGAATCAGATCAGAGTAATACAGAAACAAATATGTATAAATATAATCCTACCCCCATCTTTTACACACCAGCTCCGACCATTCCAACACACCATGTGGGGTATAAAACACCCACCCAGCTCTACACACTGCATAATGTCTATACGACACTTTTCAGAATAATCGCAGCAGTGTTATTTTTGTAAAATGATACTTAAATAAGCATTTATATTTTATAAAATGATGAAATAAGACTTCATTATTTTTTAAATTAAAAATATATATTAGATTTTATTTTATTTTAATCATACCCTTTAAGATTATTTTTTTTTGTAAAATAAATCTAGTTAATTAAAATAAAAAATTATTTAATAAATATTCAAGTACTTGCTATTAGACTAAATCAATCAATTAAAAAATTTCACCAGAATATGAAAGTTTTAATAATGTTAAAATAAAATATCAATCATTTTATAAAATTTAGTGACCAAATTACAAACTTTTCATAATTTAGGTGAACTAAATGAATATTTTAAAAACAATTGTTGACATATTTGAAGGTAAGATGAATTTTGTGGCTAAAATAGTGGCCAGAACTTGAGGCACTGTTTCATTGTCATACTTGCTTATTTTCAAAGTTGGCATTTTCTAGAATAGAAGCATTGGACTATCTGTTTTGAAGATATTTGGATGAGTTAGAGTGTCACATCCCAAAAATGGTGTTAGAAGAATTGGGATTGTGGTTGTTTGATTAATTGGATTTAAGTTTGAATACGCATGATTGTTAAAGTTTTGGTTGTATGATGGATGATATGCATGTGCTTAGTGAATTATTGTTATAGATGCTTGAATGACTTGCTGAATATTGAGACCAACTTAAAATGACCAAATGGTAAGGTATGAACCTATAATGCACTTAGAAATGTATAAGGTGCAAATTTGACATGTTGAGTAATATGAAATTGTGACTTTAGGTTTACATGCTAGTATAACTAACTAATTAGAGTGTTAAAGTATGTTTTAATGTAACTGAGCAAGATTTGTATGATCTATGTATGATATACGATATGTTAGAATAGGAAAATTGGCATGAAAACACGAAATAGTATGTGTAGGTGTCAATGTGTCATATGTAGGTTGGGCATGTTTTGTTATCTTTGCAATTGAGTCATGATTTTTATGCTATGCAATTGGAATCCCTATATGCTATGAAATGACTTGAAAATTTGCATGATTAAGTCTTATTTTGGATAATTCCATAATTTTACTCTCGATTTTACAAAAAGGTTTTACTAAAATATTTTACTAAAATTATAATTTAGTCCTTAAACTTTGCTTTAAAAATTAAATGAGTTTTACTTATCAAGTTCTAGTATTTTTTTCAATTATTGCCCTTATTAAATTGTTTTATACTGCACATATGATTTAATTGTTAAATTACGAATGTTACTTATGTTGTATGTTAAATAAGAAATGAATATTAGGCTTGATGGTTTCCATGTATCTAAGTCATTTTATTAAAGTTTACTAAAGGTGAAATGAATTAAGATATTAATAATGAGACTTGACTTGAGTATTAATTGTTATATATAAACTAAAGTGGGATGTGCTAAGAACTATAAGTTAAATAAGTTAATAAAAATTTTAGTAAATGTGTAAGCTAATAAAGAATATGCAAGTTGAGCCCGAAAGAAATACATATAGTTAAAAAATAAGAATAAGCAAAAAATAGGCTTCAAGCCTAATGGTTAAGAGTTAGCTTCCCTCCCTTGTGATCCTAGGTTCAAACTCTTCCTTCACTTTTTATTTTTGGAATTTGGCAAGTCTCCAAAAAAGAAAGCAATATGTACAATTAAGTGCCTAAATTAGGCAAGAAATAAGTTGTAGGCTTAATGGTTATAATGCTAGAGCCTCTCTAAACCCAAGTTCAAGCCCCCTCCTTTCCTTTTTATTTCATAATTTCGCCAAAAAGGCCCCAAATACCTCTATATGATTAAGCATAAAAAATAAAAAAGGATTGAGCAATAGGACACCAGGTTCAAGCTGTTGCCTCCTCCTCTTCATTTTAAATTTAATTTCGAAAAATCTTAGGAAAATTGTAGGTGACACTCATAGGGTTTATAAACTTTAGGAATTTAACCAATTCTTTTCTAATTAGAATTCACAACTTGCTCATTCCTCAAAATTCCAATAGAACTAGAATTCCACCATCTTTTTATCTTATTTTCCTAATTAGATTTTCATATTGCCCCTTTTCAAATCCTGATAGAATTTGCTCTGCGTCTTTTTATTTATTCTCTTTTTATATTGCCCATTTACACCATATTTTCATCCTAAATGTTGTTGCTTTGCTATCTTGAATCAAATCATCCCTCGTTCAATCATTTTCTATCAAAGATTAGATTTGCATAAATAAACATCTGTTATTTTTGCCAAGAATCAGTAAGTACATCTCGTTTCCGATGTTTAGATCCTGAATTTTCACAAAATTTCTATCCGATGTTAATCTTTCAATTCAATTACTCAATACTTTTTGTTCTTGTTGAATCTTTCGATAATCTTGACGAATCTTGAAATCAATCATTAAATCGTGTATAGATGTTGTTTAAAGAACCTATTTTAAGTGCACCGGATCAGATTCGATCGTGAGGGATGTTGATCGGGCTTCCAGTGAAAGGAGTGTGTTCTTTTACAAGTGAATCGGGGCAAAATGTGCCTAGGATTAGGGCCACACAAGTGTGTGGACCACATGGCCCCCACATGGCCATGTGCCTTTGGAACCTTAGGATAGTTCGAACTCAAACGGCCAAGAACCTTCAACACGACTATGTCTCCCTTGTAGGTTAATTTTGCAATTTCTACACGACCACAGTTTGTTACACGGCCATGTGACCCATGTTTTATAGTTTTGCCCAAAAATTTTACATTATATGCAGTTTAGCCCTTGGATAGTCCCTGAACTACTTTTAGAGTTTTATTTCTCTCAATTGAACCCCTAATAATATGAATATTGGAATGCATGATCTGATCGTCTGATTTATTACTGTTACATGCATGATTTGTGAATAATATATATGTCTATTACATTTGTATTTTTTGATTTATGTTCAGCATGCCTTATGGTATCGCTAAATCGAATCCATGATAATCATGTCTTTTGCTGCTGTACTGATTAGTTAAAAGCATATCTATTGTTTCCATATCAATCTGTTATAAGCATATTATTCGCAACCATATTGATCTGTTATAAACATGCCATATTGCATTGCATGGGATGAGATGCTTTGAAAGGAGGAAGTTCTGGCAATTTAATAAATTTGCAACTTTGGTGGTTCATCCACAGATTTTTGGCAGCTCTTATCTGCAAACATGTTGTGCATTCACAACCATCTGGCAACGTATTAACATGTAACACTGGTGGTTCATCAACCCATTTTTTGGAAGCTCTTATATTCAAATACGTTCTGCATTCACAACCATCTGGCAACGTATTAATTTGCAACACTGGTGGTTCACCCACCCATTTTTCTGGCAGCTCTCATTTACAAATATGTTGTGCATTCACAACCGTCTGCCAGCGTATTAACCTACAAATTTTTGTGCTTTATCCACAAATCGGTGTGTAGGGATGGATGAGTTCTAGGGAACCCATACTATGGTGTGTAGCAGTGGGGTAGGATCTTTTTTGTTAAACCGAAACTGTATTGCATTCATAAAGCATGTGCATACAATACTGAGATTTCTAAGATGATAAATATATATATTGAGTTGATATGAAATACCGATATTCTGAAATTGCTATTGGGAATCATTCTGTGTGTCGTTATTCTATATGCTTAATAGTTAGCATTGATTTTTTTTTTTGTGATGGAACTCACACTAAACTTCATATCTCACTCCCCTTTTATTTCCATTTCTACAAATAACCCACAAGGTTAGGACGCGGACACAACATCCGGAGGGTCTCAACTTGGTTTTGTTCTTATTAAAATATTTTAGATTTTTTACTTGATATTTTTGTTATTCAGAGACTATATTGCTATAATTTCAATTTGTGGCATAAGTGTAACGCCCCGAATTTTGGGCCTAGGAGAAATAGGTTTTGAAACAAGGGAACAATTAGGAGACTGCACATATGTATTTAGTTGTGTAAGAAAATGGCACAATTGATTGTTTGCCTTAATGGTTAAGTGAGTTTGGAGTGTTTGGGAATGTTTGGGAAGTCCTGGGTTCAAACCTAGGCTTTAGCAAAATTTTTAATTTTCAAGTGAATAAGGCCCTTGGTTCTGGAGAGTAGGCTTTAAGAATAATTGTGGTGAAAATGTGACACAAAAGAACTTGTAGTCCAGTGGTAAGTGGCGTGTTTAAGGCTGCAAGGGAGCTCAAGTTCGAGTCTCATGATGCGCAAGTGAGTATTTATTTTATTTCATTGCAGCATGAGAAGTGGAGTTAGACTGAAACTCTGTAAGGTGAAGTTTGAATTGGTCTTGGAGGGTTTTGTGGAGCAAATCAAGGAGGAGATTGGGGAGAAAATCAAGGAATTTCGAAATGGGAGGTTGGTAAGGTGTTGTGGCCGATTGGGACTCTAAGGCGTTAGTGGAATTCGGCTGGGGGAAAATAGGGAGCATTTTCAGCACCAGGCATTTCTTTGTTCAGTTTTGTGAAGGTTGAAAGGAGAGTGCCGAATTTTCTTTGGGATTTTTTTTACCATTCGGGGTTTCTTTTGGGTTTTGCTATTGAGGTGACCAAAATTTCTACTACTTTCTTCCTTCCTACATTTGCCGAATAGGTAACTTTCTTTTTGGTCTTATTTTTCTTTCTTTGCCGAATTCCCTTTCCTCTCTCACTTTTGGTTATGCTTCTTCTTTTCTTCCTGAATCCTGCTCCTCTCGGCCTCCCTTCTAAATCGAACCTACTCTCCATCTTCTTCTTCTCTGCTTCCCACTCTCTTCTAATCATAGCCGAATTATTCATAAGGATTTTTGTGTACGTTCAATTTATCATCTTTCCCTATTGTGCTTGGCCGAATATACCTAAACTATTCCAACCGATTCCATCATCATCAATTTTGGTAAGTCTTCCAACTTTTTTCCAAGTGAGTTATTTTATTAGCACTATGTTTCTAAGCCACGCTTATTTTGTTCTTAGGGTTCTAAAATCTCTAGAAGAGAAATGAGGAGTCTCTAGGGTAAAGAGGCGTTCCAAATCTTCCCCTTCACTAACTGATTGATCATTGGGGTAAGTTTGGTAGAGTGGGCCGATTACGCTGTGATGTTGGTGTTGGGTTTGTTTTAAATCACATTCTAGTGAATAGATTTGTCTAATAAGAATCGTTGCTTAAACAGATAATCATCAGGAGCGTGGAACCGTGGCTTGGCCAACAATCTTAGAAGAGTAGGCCATATTTCATTCAATCGTGGTAGGTGATTGTTTAAGTGTGGTTAAGTACTTAAAAATATCCATTATTGAAGGGCTGATCGAATATTCGAATCAATGTAGGTTGGTGCTAGGAGGTGTTTCGCTAGCTCTCGTGAAAAAGGTGTGTAATCACACTATCTCCTCTGCGAATCGGTAAAAGCCGAAAAGCCGAAACCTCGGCATATGAGGCCTCACGAGCGTGCGATCGCTCGTGTGGTAAACCGAGCCCATAATCATGGGCGATAGACTGTAGAGGCCACCTCGAGCGTTCTCGTACTCTTGGGCCGTTATGGGCCTCGTTTGGCTGAAATGGGCCGTGTGGGCCCAATGGGCTCGTGGGCCCCACACGGATAAAATTCATGAAAAGTGGCAGATCATGGATTGAGTTATGTAGTTCGTATAGTCATGACTGAACTTGGGCCAGATGGGCCACACGAGCGTGTGGGCCCACTTGGGCCAAATATTGGACCTTGGGCCCATTTACATAATTTTGATCATATATGTTATCTGTGTCGCTCAAGGCGACTTTGGACCTTTGGAAAGGTCGTTATCTGTACTGAAACCCTAAAATAGGTAAAATGACCAAAATACCCCTAAAGGGTAAAATTATCATTTTACCCATAATAGATAAAAATTACCATTTTACCCCTAGTGGTAAGTCGACTGATGAATGTAATTTATTATATGATTTTACTGAGTAGGACATATTGCATACACAAGATATTTATGACATGGCATACTGCATGGGGTTGGGATACTGTTATGGAGGAAGTGTCTTTATTCTTGGTGGCTTTGCCACAAATATCATGCATGGCGCGCTTTGTTGCGATCATCGATACTAGCAGCTCTGCTGCAATATTGTTACTAGTGGCTTTGCCACATATACTGTTACTGCCAGCTCTGCTGCGTTATTATTACTGGCAGCTATGCTACAATATTGGTGTGTTGGCTGGGTGGGTCGATTTTATCCCCACATGGTGTGTTGGTTGGTACGGGTGGTGTGTTGGTTGGATTGGGGTGGGTTGCATATTTGCACCTTCATCGATCTCAGTAATGGGCTAAGGCCCAAACTGCATCATTACTAAATAGGGCTCGTGCCCGCATCATTCTTCGCATGATAGGGGATTACACACTAAGTTCTCGTAACTCACCTTTTTCTTTTAACTGTACAGGTAATCCCCAGCCTTAGACTATTTGGAGCTGCGAGGGACTGGGAGGTGGCCACACGTTCGCTAATATTTTATTTTAGACCTAGTTATTTAAAATTTTATATTGGGTTGATATTCATGTAATAAGGCCTCTGGTGATTTTAATTTCTTTTAATTGGTTTAATTTCTTATTTTGAAATAGCCAAACTGATACAAACAAATTTTAAAAAATAATAACTGTTTTAAAAGACAAACACACATTTTCAAACTTCAAAATGACATTAATTAGAGTAGCTTCCGCGGGTTTTTAACTAACTAAGAAACCAACAGTAACAAACATGACAATCGTTTAAAAATGGTTTTCTCTCAACCAGCCTGATTTCGAAAAATACTTCGATGTGACACGTCAGATTCGGTCGTAACGTCTAGGCCGGGTTTGGGGTGTCACATTTAGTGGTATCAGAGCCAGGTTACAAAACTCGACTGTGGAATGAGTTTTGAAAAGTCTTTCTGAAAGTAGATTTTAAAGATTTGAAACGTTTTTGAAAGATGTACAAGTGTGGCACACCGAGTCTCCTGCGCCAAATCTGTAAGTTCTCTAATTCTGATTACTGTTATACTGTAAAACTCTAGATAGAGGAAACTGAGACCGTAGGAGACTGTAAACTGTAGTGAGACCTCGATCTGCGAAAACAAACCCCTAATGACTGTTTTTCATAATACATTTGTTAATAATTACTGAAATTATAATCTGATGCATAAGACTTTTAAACAGATAAAGCTTATATCGAAATGAGCACAAGAGGTACTCGCGAAAGGGGTACACGGGGCCGCGGTAGAGGCCGAGGAAGTGCTCAGGTCGGATCATCGGTATCGGGCCATATGCCTGCTGGGAAAGCACCAGCCTCACCAGTAACTGAGACGGGGTCTTATGATCGAGCAGCTAGGGATGATGCTCTATCCCAAGCGATGCTCCGGGTTTTAGAGAGGGTTGCTAGAGCTAGTATTGGAACAGTGGGCCGATGGTCAATTTTAGAGCTACTCCGGTCTAATAGAGCGAAAATTTTTAGGGGTATTTCTGGAGTAAGTCCAAATGTGGCAGAGTATTGGTTAGAGGCTACCGAATGGATAATGGACGACCTTGACTGTACTACGGAGTAAAAATTAAAGCGGCAAAGATGTCCTTCTCATGATGATGCTGCCTACCAACAGTGGCTCACCGTGAGAGAGGGTACGCAGGTCGACCGAATGACATGAGATTTCTTTAAGGCGGCCTTCCAAGGGAAATATGTGGGCGCAAGTTATGTGGACGCCCGAAGAAGGGAATTTCTGAACCTGACCCAAGGGAATAAGACAGTGGCGGAATATGAGGCAGAGTTCTTGCGGTTGAGTCGGTATGCTCGAAGGATAGTAGCAACTGAGTATGAACGCTGTGTGCGTTTTGAGGATGGCCTTCGAGACGAGTTAAGGGTATTGATAGCTCCGCAGAGGGAGCGAGATTTTGCTGCTCTTGTAGAAAAGGCAAAAATTGCAGAGGATGTGAAGCGCTCTGAGCGCCAGAACCGCGAGAAAGATAGGGGCAGAGATAAGAGGGATTCTAGGCCCTCAGGTTCTGCTAGAAGGCCTATAAAAAAGGCCAAGTTTGATGGGCGATTCGGCCGGAGTTTCGTTTCTTTGTTGCTGAGACGCATGACCTTGCGCGCGATTGTGAAAGATCTCACCAAGGTGAGTGCTGGAAGAGGATCGGGGCGTGCTTCAGATGCGGGTCCATGGATCATCAGGTTAAAAATTATCCTCAGAGGCCTATTCAGATGCAAGCTGCAGGACAGTGTAATGTACAGCCGCCGAGGGGTGGTCAGCAGCCACCTAGAGGCCGTGGAAATGGTATGGGCCGTGGTCGTGGAGCACCTCATGCGGAGGCGAGGCAGCCAGCTCTGGTGTATGCTGCATGTCGCCGAGAGGACGGAGACGCCCCAGATGTGAATACCGGTACGTTCTTTATCCATAATGTACTATATACCTAATTTGGAACTAGAGTGCGCAGCGGGAGCGTAGTCATTTTTCGATTAAACTAATAACGATTAACTTTTACATCTTTTACGATTTAGTCATGTTTCGTTAATTAACTATTCAAACATCAATTCATTTATGCTAGAACTCCGTAAATATTTAATAAAAATATTTACGATCTTAATCTATGAAAACGCGATCTTGATACCTCATTTTCAAAAACCACTTGAATTTCGATACATACCACTTGTATCTTGACTAATTGGCTAATTCAATAAAATTAATTAAATCACGTTTTACTATAACACTATTTTTAATTCGTAAATATTAAATAGATAATATTTACTAACTTACTTATCGAAATTGTGGTCTCGAAACCACTGTTTTTGACACCATTATTTCCGACACCATTGACAAATGGGCTATTACATAGCATGCATGACACTTAATTTAATTCTAGGATGTTGAAATATGGATTTTAATTATTTATATATAAAATCTTATTTTTATTAAATTATAACTAAGTTGAATATCACTTTTTCGCTGCTAGATTGTAATTAAAATTGCGAGTAATAAATAAATGGAAAATTAACTAAGTTTTTCTTAAAAGTGGTCACCTTTACTTAGGAAAGTTAAACTAAATCGGTTTTGATAACTCGTGAACTTTTCTGAAAATAGACTAAGTTTTCTACTATAATAAACAAATGTTTAACATAATTGTTTTATAAACTCCGATAACTCTGCTAGGCCATTTTGATGATTAATGTAATCTTTTGAATTTGGGTCTAACGTCTAGGTCGAGTTGGGGAGGTTATATAGAGACCAAACCATGAAGACCAATTGAGTTAAGAGTGAAGGCTTGAAGATTGGTTATGTGTAATTCAAGTTTGGTTACTTGCGGAACAAGTAAAAGCACTATCTATAGTTGAAGACTTTGAATTACACCAAGATTTTATGGAAGCATTATTCTATGTTGATTTTTATCTTTAATTTATAGAAAAGTGATTAGACTATAATTCTTATGTAAACAAAACTTAAGTAGTATATAAACTTAAGTTTTGTCTAGGTTAAAAAGATACCGAGAGTTAACTAAGAGATTGAGAGAATACAAATTTATTCAAGATAAGAATGTTTTATGTGTGCATTGTTTTTTGTAAGCAACCAAGAGAATCTCTTTTATTACAAAATTAAACTTTCAAGGGGGAGGTTTAGTGGGAGAGTGGCCTAATCTTTACACAACAGTCAGATTGCTAAATTGGTGAGAGTTAGACCAATTTTAGGACTTAAATCATTCCATGCCCATCTAGATATTTGGGATTCAATCCCACCATTTTAGCTCTGATTTTGTTTGATGATTCGACGTTGGCAAGTGATAGATGTTGGGATGGGTGTATGAGGAGGATCTGATGGCCGGAGTTACTGTTGCTTTCTAGATTCATTGTTATGATTTCGATATTCATTTTGTCGTAACCATTTTTTTGATAAAACAGTAAACGACGCGGTCGACTCGATTTTTTGAAAATAAAAAGGAAGGGAGTCACCACCGATCTTTATTTGGGTGTGATCGGATCACCTTTGTTTTAATAAAACGTCTCGGTTTATTAAAACGATACTTTTGGTCTACGAAAAGTTGAGAAAAATGGGTTCGGAAGTCTATTACGTGCGAGGAAGGATTAACACCCTCGACACGCCCGAAATTGGTACCAAATTGATTGATCGATGTCCTAATGTTGAAAACTTTGAAATGATTTGGAAATAGATACTTTTTATTTCTAAAACTTGAAGGAATTGGAAGGGACGTTAAGGCTCTCTTATTTTCAAAGAGATAAAGCATCATGTCCAGTAAGTTAGGCGCAATACTTTAGACTCAGAGACTAAGCTCGCTTTTTAAAACTTAGTTTTACATTTGAAGAGGATCTTTCGTCATTTGTCAAACGAGAAATCAAAACCCGTAAGTTAGGGCTCGTTTTCTCGAAGGCCCAAATTAGGAATATTGCCTTTATTTTAATAGAAAAAACTTATCCAAGTATCTAGATGTCGAGTCCAGATAAGTTAGGGCGTAACATTTGAATATCCGAGATTAAGTGTTTTGTTTAAAATTTAAATTGCGATTTCAAAGGGATATCCGTTGTTTAGCTTCAAACGAGAAGAAACCGGAACCCAGTAAGTTAGGGCTCGATTCACTCGAATTGCTAATACTGAATGTCGATTTAAAATCGGAATTTGTGATTTTGAAAGGATCTTCCGTTGTTTAACTTGAGCGAGAAAAATCGAACCCAAGATGTTAGGGCTCGATTCACTCGAGTTGCTAATACTGAATGTCGATTTAAAATTTGAATTTGCGGTTTTAAAAGGGATCTTCCGTTGTTTAGCTTGAACGAGAAAATTCGAACCCGATAAGTTAGGGCTCGATTCTCCCAAATTGCTAATACGAAAATATTGGCTTATTTTTAAAAACCTGATGTATCGAGAAAGATCAGTGCGACAAATGATGAGATGTTACACGTGAAAAGAATAATGAAAGACACATACATATATACGTATAAGTAAGGATAATATATTGAAAGTATTACGTATATTAACCGTAATAGGAATAGTGATGAAATAATAATAGTAACATGATAATAATAACAATAATAATAAATAATAATAATAATAATAATGGGAGTAAAATAAGAGTAATAATTTTAAAGAAAAGAAAAATAAAATGATAGTAATAACAATATACATATAAAGATACATTAATAGCGGTAATAAATATAATAATAATACTAGTGATGATAATGATGATATATAAAAATAATGAGTAAAACGAATAGATATATATACATATATATGAAAAAATAATAGTATAATAATTGCGATGATAACGATAATAATAAAAATAGATAATAATAATAATGAAAACAAAATAAATATTAATAAATAAAAAAATGATATTAGTAATAAAAAATAAAATAATAGCACACACAATAAATAATAATAAACAAATAGTAGTGAAATATCTTTGAAATAACAAATAATAATAATAATAAAATAATCAATAATAATAAAAATAAAAATATTAAATAAGAGTAAAAGTGGTAAAAATTGTAAAATAATCGAAAAATGGGTTAACTTGCATAAAAAAACGGAAGTTTCGGGTCAAATTGTAAATAAAGCAGAGGTTTGGGGCTAAATAACACGCGCAGTAAAGGTGGGGACCAAAAGGTAATTTTTCTAGGTAAGTTAAGCGCAGCGTTTGACGGGGGACCGAGTCATAAACCGTGTGTGAAATCTTTGGGCGATGTTGCAATAATTAAAAACTCGATTTTAAAAGCAAAAAATGCGGAAGGATCGGAATCGCAATAAACCCCTTTGTAAAAAACACGCGGATCTGAGGCGGGTCGGTCGGTCGGATCGGGTCAAGGCCAAAACGACGTCGTTTTGGGTATTAAAACGACCCCAAACGACGCGTCGTTTGAAGGGCTATTTAAGGCCAAAATCTTTGAAAAAAAATTCATTCTATCTGTTCATTTGAAAAAAACTAATCCTCCTTCTCTGTTTTCTCTGCAGGAGCCTAAGTTCGGGGGCCTTCCGGAGCTCGGACCACCACGCGCCGACGTCGCCGGCCACCGCTTCAGAAAAGGGTAAAATTTGTATTTTTTTATTTTATAATAGTGATATATATATACGTCGAAGGAAAGAAAAAAAAAAGGGAAAATAAAAATAAAAATGAAATATATTTCGAATAAAAAAATCACCTATTTGCCTCTGTCTTTTCGATTTTGGTGTTTTCTTAGTGTTTTCGATGCCTCTATTGTATTTGAAAATCTACTGTAGAAACTCTGTTCTTTTGGTATTTCAGATCTGTTTTCTTTTTTGTTTGAATCTCCGTTTTTCCTATTGATCCAAAAAAAGACTCTTTACAAAGCAATTTTTACAGGCTTTTATAGCTATTTTTTTTTACAACTTTTTCTTTGCTTTCTGTCACTTCGTTTTAATGCCTTGCAGGTGAGTGGCGGTGCAAGTGGGAAGGGCGGTGGCCGGTGGTGTCAGACTGGCGTGGAGTAGTTGGCGGCAGTGGGCAGGTGTGCCGAAGGCTAGGATTTTAGCTTTTCTGAAACCCTAGTTTGACTATTGGATAGTTGGGCCTGTTGGGTTTTAATTTTTGGGTCTGGGTAGGTTGAATTGGGTCTTTGTAAAATGGGCCCCGATTTTGGTTTTGTTGGGCTATTGAATTTTAACGGGCAAAATTTGGGCTACAACACATTCCAATGATAATGTTATTTTTGCTTTAAAAAAAAATCAAAACCACTCACTTTAGTGCATTACAATAGTTAAATAATCAAATCAAACTTCTCATATATAAGTGATAGACGGTGCGACGAGAGCGACTTAAGTGAATGCTTTTCACCAACCTCATTCTCCACCTGTCATTCAGGACTTATCTTGCCCAATTAGTTCACGCCTATTCATTCACTACGAATGCAATTTAAATTTTAAATGTTGCGGTCCCCGCTTATGCTGGGGTCTATAATTTACTTCTATGAAATTTTAGTTAATTAACATAAAAATTATAAATTTTATTTTATTTTTATTCAAATTAATATTTTGAAATATAATTTATATTAATATGTTATATTTCTTGATTATAAAATTATTTTTATTATAAGGTTTTGAACAAGTATAAATATAAGTTAACATGTTAATTAACGTCTAGATAATCACTTTAAATAAATCATTTAACAATTAAAAGTAATATAAATAAAATAATTTTCTCTTGCAAGTTGGATGTTTTACCCGTAAGTAGACAACCAAATCCTTTAAAATCATCATTTAACAACAAAAGCAATAATAAGAAAATGAAAAATGAAATTTCTCTTGAATTCAGAATCTACATTGGCATGCAAGTATTTGGATTAGATTTCTTCATGGTTCGGCAAAATTTTTAACTTTTAAATTTTTACTTAAATTTCCCTCAAATAAAAAATACTAAATTCGAACCGTCATAATTTACCCGTATTAAATTTTTTTATATTATTTTTTTATATAAAAAAATTAAAAAAATATAATACATTTAATATACTAAAAACATTAAAATAAATATTTCTTAACAAAAATGAAAATACATTAAAAAAAAGTCTTTATACTTAAATAACACTAAGATAATTACAACTTAGCAAGCAAATATCTCTAAAATAGTAACAAAATTAACAATAAAGCTAGAGTTATATAATATCTAAACAATGCAACAAAATAGTAACAATATAATAATAAAATGCTAACAAAACAACAGCAAAAAAAAGAAGAAAAAAAAGATAGATTCGGATTAGGCCAGGCCGGATTGGGCCAAAAAATCTTATCTAAGGCCCAATCCATTTGGAAAATGAGCCTTAATTTTTTTTTCAAGTTCATTTCTCAAGCTTATATTTTTTTACTATGATCAGATCTAGTTTAGATCAAACTTTCCAAATATATCATTTAAACTTAAAATAAAATAATCACTAAAATTGTTTTATTTGCAAATTTTAATTTATTTAAATACTAAAAAAACCGGTATAAGTGCTTAAAAAAGTATAAAAATACAATTAAAAAATATAATGAGTAAATATGAATACATGAACATATACAAATATTTAGCATGCCAAATCTCACATAAATTTATAAAAATAATATATATATATATATATTACTTTTAATAGTAAAAAAAAAAAAACAAAATCTTTAACACAATCTCAAAAAAAAAAAAAAAAAAACCTATAGATATGACAAATTTTTATTGGATGATAAATTCCCTTTAATGTAAAGGGGTCTTTCTTATAACTAAAGGGGCTGTTTGTACTCATCGAAAAAATAAGAGGAGACAAATGTTGTAATCACTTTTACAGTGTTCTGCTACAGTAGAACAATGTTTTCTCTTTTTATAGATGTTAATTGATAGATATACATATACATATACATATTTATTTTTAACAAAAGACTGTTGAATTTCATTTAATCAGACAGTAAAAAATATAAATACAAAAGCTTTGCTATCACATTTTTATCGGCGCTTCCTCTATCCAATACCTAGGGGAATCCAGAAGTCTTCCTTCAATTGCTAAGACGTGGGTAGCATTATTAGCAAATCTAGGTACAAATCTGAAGCTAATGGCTTCAACTCTTTTTTCCCTCTGCTTTATCTCTTTTACCAGGCCTCCGATGATCGATTTATCCTCTTTTGTTGGTTGTGCTCTTTTTTCTTTTTTCTTTTTTATGACTGTCAGGGAATCCCCTTCCACCATACATTTTCGAAAACCTAATTCCTCCGTAACAATAAACACTTGCAAGCATGCCCGTGCTTCCGTCGTGGTTGGGTCTATTACGTTCGTTTAGGTGAGTGCTCATTGCCATAATTAATCCTTCTTTATTCCTAAATAGAATCCTTGTGACTGAGGTATCTAAATGTTGTTGAAGTGAAGCATCAAAATTGGCCTTTATCGTGTCCCTTCTGGTGGTTCCCAACTGTAGGTTGCTTGGTTTTGCATTGTAGTTATGATGTTTTCCAAACTGCAGATTTCTGTATTGTAACCTTTAATGAAGCTTATCAATCCATACACAGTTTGTCCTGCTCCTTCATGGTAAAATTTATTCCTATTATACCACAAAGCTCAGAATGTAATGGCTATCCAACTACACTTTGTTGAATTCTTCTGCTAACCATAGCTTCCAATTGGTTTCTTCAATGTTGGGCAAGAGAATTTCTCCACTTCCTGCAGAATTTGCCTTGTAAACATACAATCTCGAAACACACGGGCCGCCGATTCTGCCTCGGATCGACATACAAGACAACAATTTAACACCGCTATCCGCCTTCTCTGTAAAATGTCTAATGTAGGGAGAAAATTGTTAGCTAATTTCCATAATGTAATTTTTTTTTTAATCGCAATGTGTAAATTCCAAAGTTTTTGTAAAAGGTCTGTAATACCCTTTCATGTTGTGCTGTCTCATCCCCCATCATATCCAAACCCCCCCCCCCCCCCCCGTTAGCAACCTTTTGTACCCAATTTTAGTCGTGTATGTCCCTGTACTATCTCTCCTCCAAATTATTTCATCTTGTTGCTCAATGGTAGAAAGTGGAATTGACATGATTCGTCTCACTTGTTCATCATCAAATAGCTCTTTGAGCACTTCTAATCTCTAGGTAGCCTCAATAAGATCAGAAACATTTGTATAATTTATGTTTATATTCTGAACCTTTACTCTACCTTGATCAGGACTCGATAACCACGAATCATTCCAGATATTGATCATCACTCCATTTCCCACTCTCCACCTAGTGTCTTGTTCCAATAATCCTCGCGTGCTCCAAATACTTTGCCAAGTATAAGATGGGTGAGATCCTAAACTTGAATTCATAAAATCTCCATTTGGATAGTATCAAGTTTTCATGTCTCGTGAAAACAGACACTCTGGCTTTGACAACAAACGCCAACCTCGTTTTAATAAAAGGGCTACATTAAACTTTGCTAAGTCCCTGAATCCCAATCCCCCTTGTGATTTACGTTTGCACATCACCCTTAATGAGACTAATGTATACCTTTCTTAGTTTTATAATTACACCACCAAAACCTACTTATTATTCTTTCGAGTTCATGACAAAACGTAATAGACAACAAGAAGCATTGCATAGCATAAACTGGTATTGCTTGTAAAATGGACTTAATAAATACCTTTTTTTACCTCCCAAAGATAGTTGTCGCACACCCCAATTCTCAATTCACTTAATGAATCTGTCCTTAAAATTAGCAAAAATCTCTTTTTTCCTCCTTCGAACCATTGTTGGCAACCCAAGATATTTCACCAGATTAATTAAGTTTCGCACTCTTAAAATATTTTCGATTTGTTCCCACACTTCTTTGACCATATTACTGTTGAAATAAATTAGGGATTTGTCAAAATTAATTAACTGGCCCAACACTCCCTCATATTTTGTAATAATCCCTTTTATGTTATTAGCACCCACCACCGTAGCCTCCCCAAAAATGATACTATTATTTGCAAAGAACAAATGAGTTAGTGCTAGTTTGTTCCTTCCTATACGTGCCCCTCTAATATTCACCTCTTGTTTGGCCTTCTTGAGTAATGTCAAAAAAACCTTTCGCACAAATCAGAAATAAATATAGGCTCAAGGGGTCTCCTTGTCTCAATCATCGAGAAGGTCAGAAAACCTCTCCTTAAACCCCATTAAAGATTACCAAGTACGAAATCATTGTCACACAACACATTACTAAAGAAATCCATTCATTGTCGAATCCTAAACACTTCATCATATTTTCCACAAAACACTACTCCACTCTATCATAAGCCTTACTCTTATCTAACTTTAGAGTAAAATCTCCCTTATTTCCATCTCGCTTCTACTTAAAGGAGTGTAGTACCTCGTAAGCAATAAGTATACTGTGATTTGTCTTCCAGGAACAAACGTCACTTGTGCTTCATCAATACAACTGTCTAGCACGTTCATGAAATTTTTTAACCACCATATTTGAGATTATTTTATAAATCATATTACTTAAGCTTTTTGGCCGAAACTGTGTCATACTCTGCAGCGCACTAACTTTTGGAATGAGCACAATATTAGTTCGGGTAACTATTCTCATATCTCTTCTTCTATTAAGAACATCAATACAGTATTGAGTTACTTCCACCCCCTAATAATATTCCAATACTTTTGATAAAAAAGAGTAGGAAATCCATCCATACCCGATGCTTTTAAAGGTGCCATGCTTTTTATTGCCTCCATTATCTCTTCTTGTAACACCCTAAACCCGACCTAGTCGTTATGGTCGAATTTGAAAAGCTACATTAGCCATCGGAATGACCCTGAAAAACTTTCTTGATTTCAAACGTATTTTTTAAAACCATTTACACAGTTCGTTCAAAATTAGTAAAATCGAATGTTCAACTTTATTTTCAAACTCATTTTAAAAACCATTTGTCCACGAAAATGGCCAAAATAAACTTTCAAAATTTTGAAAAAATATATTTTAAAACTATTAGATTATCAATTCAAAACAAATGAAATAAAACGTTTATTTTAATTTCATAAAAACCATGCAAATTTCAGGAATCGAAATGAATAATATCTTAATTGTAAACATTCAATCATTTATTCAAAACTATTTCGGATTTTCAATCATACTTCTAAATCATCTGTCTTTTTATTCAAAATTGGAGAACTTGGTTATTCTTCATTATTTCAGAAATAAAAAATTATTAACTTCATAAATCAAATGTCTTTAGAAAACTCATTTGTAAACATTAATAATTTCGAAAACTAAGTCTAATTTTATTAAAAACTTATTTTTTAGAAATGCAACGGAAAAATGTGTTATTGACATATTCTATTTTAAAAATCGAGTTTCAAGCGAAATCTTATCAAATACTAATTTATGCAATTTTTTTTAAAACTTAGTATCATGCAAGCAATTTATGCAAATCAGAATGAAAAATCCCCAAAATAAAGTCCCACGCCACAGTCCATACACAAACTTATTACAAACCCAAAATATCAAAATAAAATTTAATTACTTTAATTTAAAAAAGACTTCCGAGAAACTCCTTCAAATGCCGTCGTTGAATCAACACCTCGGGGTTATCTATAATATTAGAAAACTATAAGGGGTGAGCTATGAAGCTCAGTGTGATACTAACATAAACGCAATCACATACATATAAACATACACGTTATACAATCATAATAGTCATATCAGTTTCGTATAACTCAATATTTCACACTTATACTATGCATGATCATGTCAATGCACATTAACGATGCAGATTTTGCGAAAATAGTCCTACCCATCTCCGCTACACACCAAAATCGAGTTCCCCAAAACTCGTCCATCCAATAACACACCATGCATGTGATATGGCCAAAATCACTCAAAATCATATAGGCATGTTTAACATGCAAATCACATATGTACACATGGTACCAAAATTTCACATTTTATAATCATGCGAATATCACATTTTTCATATAGGCACATAACATGAGAATGATATTTACATATTTTTTTTCAAACCAATAATAATCATCAATATCACACAACATGCTTTTCACAACATATATGGTTTGAAAAACACTTACTTGACATAGCCTATAACAATGGGTTTATCTCTCTTTATGGATACATAATGTATCCTCATCAAACAATATAATTTAAATAATAACATTTTTATCAATATAAAACAATGACTTAATTTTGTTTAGTGTTAAAACCCACACCTGATCGTAGTAATTCCAATGTAGAAACTCCTTCTAACGCCCACTTCTGGATTTAATTAGGTCTATCTCAGATAGAAACATAAAACGAATAATCCATCATTAAAAACCCTTGATAAATCTTTGATAAACGATTACACTTTGGCTTTTATGACAATACTTACTCTTCATTAATCCAATATGATTCCACTCTTTGAATCATAGGAAATTACACGCTTGAAACCGAATGTAACACCCCTCACCCGTATTCAACGTCGGAATAGGGTTATGGAGTATTACCGAACTTATAAAACAATTAGACATTCACTTTGCATACATTTTCACATTTCATGCAGCTATCATTCAAACTTAATCATGATGTCCCTAATATGAGCCTACGAGGCTCTAAACATGCTTTAAAAGTGGTTCGGGACTAAACCGATAACTTTGGAAATTCTTAGAACACTTAGAAATTTTTTCTCAAAAACAAGGGACACACGCCAGTGTGTGGCGGCGTTGTGTGTCTTACGACCAGCGACGACACGCCACATGTCACGGGCGTGTGGACATTCAAAATGGGAGCACATGGTCGTGTCCCAGCCCGTGTCTGACCCCGTGTAACTCTCTGACTTGGGTCACACGGCCAACACACACGTCTATGTGGCTAACCCGTGTGCCCTAAAAATGGCCATACACGTCTGTGTTCCAGGCCGTATGCTATGCCGTGCCAAACCTGTAGGGTATACTGACTTATGCCACACGGCCAAGTCACACGCCCGTGTGTGAGGCCGTGTGGAGCATACTGACTTGATTTTAATTTCAACACCAGGGAGGCCCGTGTGTGAGGCCGTGTGAGGCCCGTGTGTGAGGCCGTCCAAGCCATTTTGCCACCCAAACTTACATGTACCTACACCACATCATTTGGCATCAACACAAGGCATAAATATTCATTCAAGCCAACCATATACAAGTCCAAAATCATGCTATTTCATTATCATCAACCACAAAGCTTATAAACACCAATAAACCATTTCGAAATACATGCTAAAATCACAACCAAAGTCATCTAAATAATTTACTTGCTATATGCAATATTTTGCCTACACATAACATGCTAATATATCTTTAAAAATCAATCCATTACTACCTTCAATACTAATTCTCAATAAGCCATTCACAAGGCAATTATAAACCACACATCAAAGGCCATTTGAACACATAAATATATACATCATCAAAATCATCCATATAAACCAACTTACATGGCTATATATACACAAACCAAAACATAACAATTCACAAGCCAACTTAAATAGCAAAATTCACCACCAAAATACATATCAAAATGACCAAAGTCCCTATACATGCCATATGACCAAAACACAAGCTCAAAAATACCAATTTGATAGTTGGATAGTGTGACGATATCTCCAACGATCCCCGAGTCCAAGTTAGCTTTAAAGTCACTATAAAACATGAAAAATTAAACAAAGTAAGCTATATAGCTTAGTAAGCTCGTATGAAATAAACTCAATTCAATCATAAATATTCATATCAACCAATTGAATATAGCAACATTTAGATCATTTAACTAACAAACCTTTCACATTTTCAATCATAATCTTATATATGAACTTCACAACTTTTTTTCGATTTAAACTTATACGGTTACATACCTGTACCATCACGTATCAATCTCATACGCAATCACATCTTTCATTTACCCGTTGAACCATTCGGAATACTATCGGATACATGGGAAACCCGCACACGAAGTGCCACATATGTAGCCGAAGCTATCTCAATCACATATCACATATATGCTTACTCTCGAGCTATCAACGGGCCTGCTCACACAAGCTGCGGGTCAAGATGTAGCTACACGGTGCTGCTCACACAAGCTGTCAAGTATCCGCAACACATGCCGATATACTCAGCCACCGGTAGGACGTACAGGCTCAGCACTCGGATCACATAGCCACATAATCACAAATCACAAATACCCCTAATGACATGTCACTAGTATCCAAATCTATTCCTAAGGTTCAATCGGGAATTTCAATGCCGAATCATCGTCGAATGATTGTCGAATATGTCAGAAATCTCGTATTCACAGTTTATGCAATTTCAAAGCATTAAAAACATAATTATAACAAATCTTATTACATACGAACTTACCTCGGATACAAAAACGGCAAAACGAATCGATCAATCCAAAACCTTGTTCTTCCCCCGTTCTAGATCCGAATTTCATTTTTCTTAATCTATATAATATCAAATTTAGCTTATTTAATCATCTCACTATTCAATTTAGTCCAAAACACTCATTAAGGCAATTTTACACATTTGCCCCTAATGTTTCTAAACTTTTACAATTTAGTCCTTATTTCATTAAAACACAAATTCATGAAATTCAATAATAACCCATGCTAGCCGAATTACCATTATGCCCCTAGAAGCCTATATTTTTTATTTTATATTTTAACCATGAATTTTACACTTTTCACAAATTAATGCCTAATTTGGATTTTCACCAAAAATCACTTAACAAAACTTGTATATCTATCATCAAACATTCAAAATCTATCATCAAACATCAAATTACATGCTTATTCATCAATGGCATCATTCAAAATTTTTAACATTTTTGCAAAATAGTCCTTGGGCTAGCTAGACTAAGCTGCAACGATCTCAAAAATGTAGAAATCATTAAAAACGAGACAAAAATCGTACCTTATTAAAGGAAATCAAAGTAGCCTTGAAGAAACGTTTTTTATCAAGAGAAACGTTTTTGGTTTGTATCTTGAAGAAGATGAACACAAATTAGAATGTTTTATTTTATCTAATAACCTTTAATAACCAATTTACCTATTTAACCTTAATGAACATTTCAAATTTCAAAATTACCATGCCACTAACATCCATTATCTCATAAATGGGTTAATTATCACATAAGGACCTCTACTTTAATATTTCATAGCTATTAGATACCTTTAGCTATTAAAACACTACTTTTGCACTTTACGCGATTTAGTCCTTTTATCAAATTGACTAATTAAACAATAAAATTTCTTAACGAAATTTTCACACAAACATATTATCATGTTGTAAATATTAAAATAATAATAAAATAATAATTTTGACCTCAGATTTGTGGTCCCAAAACCACTGTTCTGATTTGACTAAAAACGGGCTGTTACATCGATCCTTCAAACAAGAAACACCAAGTTAAAAAAATGCCATTCGATCACTATATAGGGATTAAGAGGTTATGAATAAAGTAAGTATTCCAAATACTTACGATCTCACTAATCAGGAATCGATACGGAAGAGAAGATGGCTGAGATTTGGGAGCAATAGCCACAATATCTAAGATATCCAATACTAAGAAGAATTAATAGACAATAATAAATAATCTTACTATGACAAATAACAAAATTGCTATAGAGAGGAAGGAAAAACACTATTATTTTATAGTTATTTTCACGACGGTGGATGGCGACGGTCATTGCGGTGGACGACAGTGATCACGATGACAGACGACAGACAACAGAAAAGAGAAAGGGTTTTTACACTTGCGAAAATAAGGAGAAAAGAAAAAAAAGTGGAGAAGAAAAAATGAGTATTAAAAATTGTGGTGTAAGGTGGTTGTCACGGTGGAGGAGGGCGATGGAGAAAATAGAGGAGAAAAGTGGCGGCAAAGTGGAGGTCTGGTGGTGACGATGGTGGTTCAAGGAAAATGAGTGGTGGAGGAGAGGAGGAAAAATAATACAAATGGTGGTTGGTGGCTAAAACAAAATAAAAATGGAAAAAATGAATAGAAAAATAAAAGATAGACAACAAAAGTTGTCATTCACCTTGTCCACGTTTAATGTATGACACACAAGGTAAGGGTGAAAAAAATAGGCATGTAGAGGGGACAAAAGGAGTAAAAAAGGGATCATGGGAGTGAAAATGGTACTTAATGAGGGAAGGTTGACTCACACACAAGGAAAGAATCTTTCCCCATGTATGATAACTAGGTTGGACGGTAATGAGTGTTCACATTAGCTAAAGTTGTTAAAAAAATTAAACAAAATTTTTTTAGTGTGGGAAATTGAACATAGGACCTTTAGGAAATTATCTAAGCACTTAACCACTTGACCACATTACTCCTTATGATCATTTTAACAAAAAATATTTAAAAACATGGGATGACCTTTGCTAAAGGTTTAAAACAAATTTGTACCAAATCTCAGATCATCAAGGACAACTTCACCACTACTCAATCACTATAATTTATATTTATTTATTATCAAATGAGCAAAAGATTATCCAAATAAAAATTCGGTCGTGACCACTCTCGGTCACTAAACCAATTTATACTAACTCAGATTTTGGAATGTGACAATTCTACTCAAAATTTCGCTGTAAGTTCCTCGTTCATACTCCCCTATATACACGTTTCAATACCAGATAAAACATGCTCACAATCACTTACTGACGAAGCTGTTAATAACTTCTTGAAATATTTTGACACAACCATAACCATCTCCTTTTACCCATCCACCCAATTGACATCCCTATCCTTCAATCCTTTTATAGTATTTTGCTTATTTCGTTTGAGTCACAAAATTATGGAAATATGTTGTGTTTCTATAACCATATCGAACTCAGTTCGCTCGTGCTCGTTGCTCCCAAAATAGTTCTTTATCTGCTTCCATATCTAGAGACAATTTAACCTCTACCATTTCAACTAGTATTTCTTCATCCAGATCAACCAAATACATTTCATTCAACCATGAATTCAAAATAGATGCAATGCGTTTATTGTTTATATAATTCTATCTCATCAAACCTACCAAGTTAGATCCTAGCAAGACTAACTTAGTAGGAATTTTTTGCTTGTTTGACTCCCAAGAACTTCTTATCTGACATTCATAATTGTCCTCAAGAATCCAATCCACACTGAAACAAAATTGTGACTCTCTCCCTGATGATCGACCTCTATCTCTATCCACCACCTCAATTAATATTGGACAATGATCTGAAAAGCATGAGGTAGATGCTTAACAGAGTATCTCGGGAAAAGTTCCCACTATGCTGAATTAGCAACTCTTCAGTTAAGTCATTCTCTTACATTGTTTTGCAGCAATCGCCCTCTCTCCCATGTAAACCATTGACCCATAAAACCCAAATCACTAAATTCATATTCCTAAAGCGTTTCACGAAATCTCACACTATTTTGTTCATTACGTAATCGACCCCCTCTTTTCTCAAAAGAGAACATTATTTCATTGAAGTCACCTGTAACCTCTCAAACTTGGCGTAGACATTATGGCCAAATCGTAGAGGCTACACTAGCCACCGAAATGACTAATAGACCCCAAACATTTTTTCAAAAAAAAACCCCTAACCCATCCAATTTTTGGAAAAATGTAGTGGCTCTTTAGATCAGGTTAAAACATTCATTTAATAGGTCATTTCATCTTTAGAGTTCATAATAATAATAATAATAAAGGTGAACATCTTTGTAAAATCATATCGCCGACTTATTTCATAAAAACCATGAACACACGTACTACAGTAGAAATAAACCATGCCAGATTTTACTTAGTCCAAATAGTATGCATTTACTAGTTATTAAGTCTGAACTATTCAAACATATGATGCATGCATAAAATATTCCCCCGAAACAAAATTACCAAGCTATAGTCCAGTCTGATAAATTACAGTCCAAAAACCAATGAAACATTATAGAAAATTTTATTTATTACAAAATAGTCCGATGTCTAAGAGTCATTCGTATGCCGAGTCTGGTCCTAGTTTTGAGCGTTACCTGAGAAGTAGTAAACTAAAGGGTGAGCTTAAGAAAGCTCAATGTGAGTCTAAGTAATAGTAAACATGCAAACAATCAGAATAACAAACTTCACAGTATACAATACATACGGTTTACCATGGCATAACAATTTATGTAAAAGGCATGCTCAGTGAAACAATGCAATAATCCTACCTATCCAACTGCTACACACCACGAGTTCCCCAGAACCCATCTACCGAACTCCAAAAAGTGAGAGCTAAAGCTTGATGTGGATAATCCACTAGTAACAGTAATGCAGATAAACTGCCAGTATAAGTGTAGATAGTGCTGCCAATGTTGTGATCAAGCCACCAATAATGCATGTTAGTACACTGCCAGTAGTTGTGAATACACAAAGATTTTGTAGATAAAAGCTACCAGTAATGCGAATATATCGCCTAATCTCCTTACTACTCCGGTGCAATGCACTGACAACAATAATGCAAACTTTAAATGCTGTCGGTACTCCACAAAACTCCTCCGTCATTCAACAAACCCAATCCTATGCAGTGCAAAATGACATACCAATCATGTAGCATATCATGCTAAACAGTATAGTAACAATAACAGTATCAATTGCATGCTCAACATGCTTTAGTGTAACAGCTTCAGAGACAATTTTCATGAAATCAATATTAACAGTAGTAATAAAAACATGCTTACATACAAGCAATATCACACCAATCACGGTTATACGGTCAATTAAATAGTAATGTAGTCTTAATCATACTTACAGGAGCTCAAACATGCAGGGAATTACTCAGGGACTAAAACGAAACATTCCAGCAAACAGTGAAAAAAAGTGAAATAGGGGTCACACGACTGTGTGGGGAGACCGTGTGACGGGGTATAGACCGTGTTATTAAGGTACACGTCTGTGTGGCAAGGCCGTGTAACTCACTATGGCCGTGTGCAAATCGATAACTTTTCCCAACTGTGGTCACACGACCGTGTAACCTTCCCTGGGCTATGTGGTCCTATTTTAACCCTAACAATATAATGGCACATGGTCGTGCCGATCGCCCGTGTGCGGCGCACGCCCGTGTGGTTAGGTCGTGTTATCCTAAAACCTCACTTGGTTTGCTAACTTTTGGCTAGAACACACACTTGGAAAATTCGCACTCCGAAACACTGATGTTATTCGCAGCTTTTAAGCCCCAAATCCAACTAGATCAAGTTCAGATATGTACCTAACACCAAGACCAATCGTTTAGCAACAATCCTATGATACTCTATCGAATTTGGCTTAACAGAGGAATGAAAACCTACCAAATTCACTTACTCTACTTCTGATCACTCGAAAGATGCAGATGGCCACCTTCTTCAATGAAGATCCGAAGGATTCAGAATCGAACCTTTGCCAAAAGTTAATTCATGAAATCACACAATCCACCAACATAGGAAAATAAAGAGAATAAAGGAAACAAAACGTAAAATTAGATCTACCCTATTAACTTACCCCTCCTCGATTCAACTGTGTGATAACAGATTCATGAAGAATGCAGAAGAATGGAATGTAGGGGTGGCGACAACAATGATAAGAAAAATGAAAGGAAGGAATAAAGAAAAACGGAGATGAACAAAGAGGGAGAAGTGTAACACCCTTAACCTGCATCCATCGCCGTACTAGGGTTACGAGGTATTACCGGTCGAATCATAACATTTTAACAACCATGACTCACACATCAGCATATCATAGTTAATCAATAACACAAAGCCCTTTAAAAAGGTCTACTAGACCTTAAACATGCTTTGGAAGTGATTCAGGACTAAACCAATCACATTTAAAACTTTTACGAAACGTTGAAAATTTTTCTCTTCGAAACAGGGCACACGCCCGTGTAGCTAGGTCGTGTGCCTCACACGGCCATGCCTTAGACCATGTCTTACCCCGTGTGCAACACTGACTTGGGTCACACGCCATGTGTTTGGCCCGTGTGCAACACTGACTTGGGTCACACGGCCTTTCACACGCCCGTGTGTCTGGCTCTTGTGTAAGTGTGACTTGATTCGAATTGAGACATAGAAGGACACGGTTGAGACACATGCCCGTGTGCTCACCCGTATGGGCAATTGTAGGCCATTTACAAGGCCAAGTTGCCACCCATTTTGGGTAAATCCTACAAGCATCAATTCCAACATCAAATAACATACAAATCATTTACCATCTCAACTACCAAATCAAGTATGAAACATATCATTTCTATTTCACTAAAGCATACCATAATGGCCATTCACACAAGACCATATATACACATCACATACACCATTTTCACATAGCAAAACATATACCAAAATCAATCCAAAGTCTCGTCCATTATCAAGCCATATCACATGGCAAGATTTATACATCTCAAAGCATTCCTCAACCTTACTAGCCTATACATGCCATATACCATAAATACAACTTTCAAAAGGTACCAAAATAGATGTCCGATAGTGTGATTGAGTCGCTGACGATCCCCGGATCCGAGCTAACTTTAAATACAACTGTAAAATAGAGAAAGACTTCACACAGTAAGCTTTAAAGCTTAGTAAGTTCGTAATATAACACAATTAACTCAACAATTCAAATTCAATATGCAAAATTAACTAACACTTAGTTCCATTCACATCACTACTCAATCTCATCCAGGCTTTTACTCACTTTCATACCATATCTATAGGTTCATATACAAGCATTTATAATGCTACTCAATCCAATTCTTTTCATCATTCATTCATATAATCTTCCATCTATCTCATACACAATATCATCAACCACTTAGGTTCTGTACATACCTGTACCATCACGTATTTATCTATCACATTCACCACATCAATACTCGATGCCATAATTCATTCGATCCTCTTTAAACGTTCGATGAACTCGCACACTTAGTGCCAAATAATTATCTGAAACTATAGTAATACCGCACACTTAGTGCCATCACATTAAACCAAATTTGTCTCGGTATCACACACGTAGTGCCAAATAATACAGCCGAAGCTTTCTTTATCTCGCACACTTAGTGCCATTCATCAACAGAATGCTTGATTCTATTTACGCACACTTAGTGCCACATATCTTCGAACTCACATTTCACATTACCAAACTCCATAATCACATTTTCATTCATTTCATCACATATGAACATTATTTAAACAATACGTATTATACACGAACTTACCTCGGACTTAGAAACGATGAGATTAGACGATCAATTGAGCACTTTGTTTTTGCCTCGAACTAGGTCCGAATTTCTCCTTTCTTGATCTATATAATATCAAATTCAACTCATTCAATCACATTTTCACTCAATTTAGTCCACAACACATAATTAGGGCATTTTACACATTAGCCCCCTAATTTCCATATTTTTATCAATTTAGTCCTTTTTGTATAAAATCACAAATTCAATAAATTTCTTAGCAACCCATGCTAGCCGAATTTATCACATGCTACTAGCAGCCCATAACTTTTATTTATTTCACATTTTAGCCCCTCAATTTCTCATTTTCACAATTTAATCCTTAATAGGCAATTTTATCAAAAATCATTATACAAAACATATATATCAACCATCAAACACTTAGTTTTCATCATCAAACATTACAAAACTCAATTATTCAACATAAGATTTTCATTGTATCCGTCCAGTCTGCTTCTCAGCAGCCGCCGATATCTAAGAATTAAATCATGAACCCAATGAATCACCAATTACAGAAACACTCGGATTCTTTTCCTATATTCGTTGTCATTTTTCCCCATCTATCACCTCAATTGGGATATCTTCCAGATTAGATCCTAAGCCCCCTAATTAGTCAAATCCAGCCCAGTTATTAGTCCTTCCCTCCCTCCCCTAGTCAGATAAGGATTTAGTGTTTGGATGACTCTCAGATTCGTTCTATCAATACGTCCATCCAAATCCATTCTGATTGGGTTACCACTTATCTGATTAGTGGCCCAAGTCTCATCCCGTAACCATTTTCTTGCTGTCGGCATTGCCCCGCGCGGAGGTGCTTTCAAGGAGATATCCCTAATGGAAAAACGGGTTTTGAAAATGCAACGAAAAATTAATTTAGGGAAAAACTAAATTTTTAATTTTTTTCCAAAACAAGATCTTGGTTGTGATATCTAAAGTAATAAACACTCAATCACAATTGTACCTTTTCAATTCGTCTAGGATGAGCGCTTCAACAGAGTAGTCTTATCCGCTATCCTCAAGCTCACGTCTGTCGAGTGTGGGTTCGCTTCGAATCAGAAAATTTTTTCACAAAAATTACTAGTGGGGTAATTTTGCAATTTTTATAAACTTTTGAGTCAAATTGTAAATCAGAAAAATATCTCTAGAATTTTTTTGGAATAATCTCTTCAGAGAATTTTCTTTCTACAACTTTCTCTTGAATTCAAGTGTGTGTAAATAATGACCCAAGTCTCTCTTTATATAGGGAGAATTTAGAGAGTTCAACTATAATTAAACTTAATCACTTTAATATTAAATTTAATCTAATACTTATCTTGATAAATATTATATTAATTTAATATTAAGATTATCACTTTAATATTAAATTAATAAAATACTATTAAGATAAGTATTAAATTTAATTTAATATTAAACTATTAAAATAATATTATTTTTGGAATAATTAATCTGAAATTAAATTCTCTGGTAGAGTCTCAGTAGGAGAGTAACTCTTCCACTTCCACTGCTCAACCACCGATGACCAACCGCCGCCAATCGCCGTCAGCCATCGGGATGCCGCCATCGTAGCCACAGACACTGTCGTGTCTGGTGATGCAAGTACGACACTCTTACGGCACCCCGAGCTAGTTCAGTTCGGGTCAATGACGACTTGACCGGTCCGGTCTAGCCACCGGTTGGACCTTCAGCCCGGTTGCACATACCAGGCCCGGTTCGACCAGTTTTTGGGTCTTGGTCTCGATTTTGGGCTCTTGGGCCCAATTTATAATATCAGGTCCAATTTTCAAGTTCAATTACCCATTAGGCCAATTGTCTGACTTGAAAATTAATTTCCAAAAATATCATATTAATTTTAATTAATTTGATTAATTTAATTTTACTTGATCAAAATTAATTTTTCCAAAAATCACTTAAATTTTCCAAATTAATTTTTCATGAAAATTCTTTAATCAAATTCTCTAGTTGAACAATTCTTACGACCACCTAATTTAATTCCACATCGAATAAATCGACTTAATTAAATTATTCTCAAAGTCGTAGAATTTTATTCTGATTCAAATGCAATCAGATCGAGCTTTTGTTGAGCTAGCGGAGGGACCAATTGGACATATACAATTAGGCTCTGGTGATTGCCATTATGTCCAGAAGCATCGTTTCAATAATAAGCAATTACTTAATCATGGAGTCAGTCCACAAGAAGTACCATGATTGAAAACTCCTTATTGTATACTCTTTACAAAAGCAATTCATCCAACTGCTTTGTCCAATGACCTCGTCATGTGTGTGTTACCCTCATATGATATCCTTGATTCCTTTGACTTAAATTCGTTCACTCAATACAATTCAATTTTGTCTCATTGTCACCATTATGTCTTCTTAATGATTAATATGATCACTGTCAACAAATGACTGTGATAAATTACTCGTTCGAGAACAAGCAACTCGTGGCCACGTTCCATATTTATCAATCCACACAATGCCAACGAGAGGATATCATTAACTCTTTAATTGAACTATGAATTCTACTACTGCTAGTAAAGTCATGCCATACACAAGTCATGTACCCAACATACCGGCTATGGGCTCGATCATCTTTAGAGCATAAGCCACCACTTATATCAAAGCACATGAGTTGCATACGCATGGTTAGTGACTAACTCAGGATTTAGGTAAATCACACCATGAACGTCGCAAGTGAATTAATTCACTAATGGATTCAAAATTAATTCATCTTGGGTCCAGTCCAATGTATCATTCTACCAATGAATACATCTATGTCTCTACTCGTGGAGTCAATTGCTCTGATAGCCAAGACTAACCATCTCCTCAATTGGAATTGTAGATGGCATAATAATCATTCTCAGTATTTGAATCAAATGCTCACTTTGATTCTTTTACGGGATTACAGACTCATTTAGATTATCTATTGAAGTAAGTTGTCTTTCTCGCAATGTAAACATTCTTTACAATACCACTTATCTTTAGTTTGAACTTTAAACAATCAATGAGCTAATATTTGCTTGTCACACTTTTTCTATGAGTGAAAAATATAAAAGACAGAAAATACAAAACACATAATAGTGAAATGTGAAATTAACTTTGTTTATTTATTCATCGTTCAAATAAATAGAAAACAGTTACATGTTTACTACAATATGGACACATTTCTCAACAATCCCACCCAAAATTTACTTTGCAGACGTCCTAGTGTCACCCTTATTGAACAAAATCATTCTCTGTGTCCCAACTTCCCACATAGGAAACAGAACAATGTTAACTTTTCATACTGAAAAAAAGCATGCGCCGACTGATTTTGATCTAATGTTATTTTCTTCTTCCGTTTTAAAGGCACTCGGACATCCAATTTCACCCTGATTCGCATATATCTCATTATTCATGTTGTCACCAAAGTTGTCTTATATTGAAGAAATTGACCAATAAAATTACCAAACTAATGTGCCAATCCTTCCGATATCACCCTTATCGGTAAGTTATGATTTTTTACCCAAAATTCTGAAAAGAACAACAGAACCTGTAGTGGATCTTCTCCCGGCTCTAACCGATGCAAGAGGATAAGATTCCTGTTAAGCAACAGTGTACCACCAAGAACCCTTTTTATGTCTATTTCATAGTAGAACCGAAACAAACTTCTCTTCTCTCTTATATCTGTTATAGTAACCCCTTCCAATGGATGCCATAAATCGGCCAAGGTATTCCTCATTGACGGGAAGTGAACCACACTATCCGTCAAAACATATCCCACCAAAAATAATCGTTGATCGTCCTTTACCAAGTATGCATTCCCTTGAAACTACAATGGCTCCTCTTCCTCATCAGCGTTGTTGAGATTTGCCAATTCTTCCTTCATAATCACTATTACTGATAGTCTTTAGATCAACTAACTGAACGAAAAGAACAAAACCCTAAAAGACAAAGAAAACGTGCTAAACTAGCAAACAAAGAGAAAACGTGCTAAACTAGCAGACTTAAAGTTCGTATATACATATACATATTGTAATAAGGCCATTTTGCCCGGGCCCTTGAAAACCAATATCAAAAATGTCCAAAAACAGTCCCTGTTACAAAACAAAATAAAATAGCCCAAACTACCCATTACCTGTGGCCCAATTTAATAACCCATTAGCCCAACAGACTTTACCCCAAAACAGACACCTAAACAGATGACCCCATACCCATTACACCCTTAGCCCAACCTATAGCCCAAACCTACATGGCCCAAAACTTAAACAGAAACAGTGAGCCTAGGGTTTCTGGAAACCCTAGGCGCCGCAATGGCTGGAGGCCAACGGTCGCGCCGCAAGCTTCGACACCAGAGCCGGGTTTGCACCGCAATCCTCGCCACAACACCCTAATCGTTGCGCCACTAATTCACGCCGCAGTGAGCGCACTTCATCTCCATCGCGAGATCTCTGTTCACCTGCACATAAAAGGAAAATACAGCCAAGAAAGGACATAAACAAAGATGGAAAGATTTTTTTCCTTTTCTTTCGTTTATTTTTTTGGGTTATAAAAACCCTGGTCAAAATCTGTAAAAGGGGGAGAAAAAAGACAGTAATAGCAAGAAAGAAAACATAATACAAAGAGTATTTTTTTTACAGAGGTGATTCGTTATTTTTAGATGTGTTTTTAGTTATGCATATATTATTTACAGAATAACATACAAAAAATAGAAAGGCGAGAAAATACCTTCGAAACGGAGTAATTTGAACCGCCGGCCACCGGATGTGGTGGCGCGTGGAGCGCGTGAGACGGTGGCGCTAAGGTCCGATGTTCGGAGCCCGAACGAAGAGAGAAAGGGAATTTTCAGAGTGTTTTCTAAGTTTTTTCTAAACTGCTTTAAGAAAATAATTTTTTGTCAGTCGAATTTTTGCTTATATAGCATAGAGGAAACAACGCCGTTTCTGCTTAATTCAATAAGCATAAAACGACGTCGTTTTGAGCAGACGACCCGCGTGTTGACCCGACCCGCTCCAGGGATCCGCGTGTTTTCTAAAATTGGGCTATTTATGCCCGTGGTCCTTCCGCATTTTTTAGTTTTTTTAATTTCGTCCAATTTATTTTTTGAATTAACCCTAAAACTTACATTTTGTTTCAATTTGATCCTCGGGCTCCTTAAAGGCTAATAAGCAGAACGACGCCGTTTTGGAAATAGGCATAATTTCCATATTAGTCCCCGATATTTAATGCGCGTTTTAATTTAATATCCTTTTGATTTGTTTTAATTATTATTTGACCCCTGATTTCTTTGTTTTATTTTATTTTTATCCTTTTATTTTATTTTTATTATTATATAGTGAATTAAACTATTTTATCATATTATATATTCCATATTATTTTCCTGTATTTATTTATATTATATATATTTTATATGTATTATTTTATTATATATTTAATTATTACTATATATATTATTTTACTTGTTTAATAATTTATATATTATTATTTATTATTTTTATTATATTTTGTATATTATATATTATTATGTTACATATATATTATTTTTAAAACTTTATTTATTTATGTTATCTAACCCATTGTATTTATATAGTTTAAATTATGTATTACATATATTTTCATTATTTATTATTTTTATTTAGCTAAAAATTATTTTCATTACATATTTTTCATATACTTTGTATTATATGTTTTTTTATTTTTTATATTACATAGTATTATATTATTTCCTATATTATTTTTAAAAAATATTTTTGTATAAAGTTTATTTATATTTTATAACATGTTTCACATATATTATTTATATTATATTTTTAAAAAATATCTTTATTCAAAATTATTATCTTTTATATGTATTAAATTATATTTATTATAATATTTATTTGGTATTTTTTATTGTTTTACATATATTGCTTTATATATTTTATTTATCTATGTAATGCCCTTTTGTTTATTTATTATTTTATGATTACCCTAGTGTAGTTATTTTAGTTGTATTTCACATTGTCTATATTAAATGTTAGTGTATTGTAATTGCTTTTAATATTTATGTTCGATAAATGCAATGTTGTTATACGGTTATTATTTAAAATAAAAATTCATTTTTTGCAAAACATTATATTTTTAAAGGTTTTTAAATAAGGCAATGTTTTGGTATTTAAAAATTCGGGAAATAGTGCCCTAACGTACTGGGTTGCGATTTTCCGTTTGGCTAAATAACTAAATACCCTTTTTCAAGTTTTGTAAATCTTGAGATGATTTTGATTACGAAGGTTCTTAAATATCGTGTCTTAACGTACTGGATGTGATATTTATATTCCTTCGGAACAAGAAAGTCTAAAATTTTAACTTAAATTGCTCGAAGTTTCTTTAAGAAATCATATTTTTAAATACTTTTAAACTTCAAATATTTGGACATGATTCTATCGATTAGGTACCAATTTGTGGGCATTATGAGGGTGCTAACCCTTCCTCATACGTAACCGACTCCCGAACCCGTTTTTGTTTTTTGTGGACCAAAATCAAATGTTTAAATAAAACGTTTTACAAGGTGATCCAATCACACCTAAAAGGATTGGTGGGGACTCCCATTTTTGTTTTTAAAAGTCGATCCCGTTTTTCAAAACATGATTTTAAAATGGTTTCGACACATATTTTAGTAGGATATAATAGTGAAATTACAAAAATTAGAAGTGGAATAAAAAAAAAAGTCAATTAAGTATTATTAAATTATATTAAAATTTTAAAATTGATTAAAAAATTGAAACATGAATGCATGATAACCTTTTAAATCACTTTGTGATTTTTTTAAAAAATTTCAAGTATTCCTAATAATAATTCATTTTAATATATAACAACTTTTTAATGTTATTTATAAGATTAAAAAATTTAGTAATCAACCCCTCAATAAATTGTTAATCAATATATCAAAAAAATTATTAATCAATGTATGAAAAACTGATTTTAAATTTCAAAGATGAGGTTCAAGGTGGATGTGTTTGAGGGCTATGAACAAATTTAAATTTCCGAACCTAAAATAATTTTAAGGATTGTGAGATATGCATATTCACAAACGACATTCAAAAATCGAATAGACATAAATGATATCTAGTCACCAATATAATATTTATTAAATAAAATCTTGATTCCAAATTTCATGAATAGAAAAAATAAACATTATAACTTTTTTTTAAAAATTCAATTCAAGTCTAAAATAATCTAAATCTAATGTAACTATTAGAAAAACCTATATAATGAACAAGGGATGGTTTAGGCCAAGCAAGACTTGGTCCTCAACCGTCCACTAACCCCAATATTTGTCCACTATTGGCTCCTTTCAAGGTTGAAAGTCAACCAAAGGCACCCCCCACATCCCATCCTCATCCCCATGAATGGCAACGACAGCTTTGGCATAATTTACCCACTCTCCCCTGTCCACACTTAATGCTTGAAACTTCAATTCCTTCGGTCAAAATTATCTTTTCCTGCAAGTCTCACCATTATCCCAAAATAGTTTATTTCATCAATCCTTTGCCGACTCACCCATCATGTTTGTTGAATGTTCCTTCACTCATGCATATTCCACAATATCCTAACTCTAATCGTGTGCTCCATAAAACACTACAAATTCAAAATAATTGTTCATTCGTAAAAATACAATGAAGGTCTCTGTACTAGGTATTAGATTGTATTTTGTCACCCTACTCAAAAAAATAAACAAATTAGTCTCTATACATTAGATCAAAGAGTAAACTACGCCTTTCTGTTAAAATATTCATTCATTTCGCATAACTGACAGAATAATCAAACAATGACACGTGGCATTCTACGTGTACCTCATGCTGACGTACATAGACCAGTTTTTAACATTAGAAATTGGTAAAAATTTTAACTGAAGGACCAATTTACTTTTCGATATAATATATAAGGACTAATTTACTCATTTTTTAAGTAAAAGAGACAAATTACAGTCTGATACTTAATATTAAGGCCTCCATAATACATTTATCCTATTTATTCTTTTTTAAATATTCATATAAAAAAGATATTCGATAATATATAAATATATTTCATCAAATATACACATGTAATTAACAATCACTTTCGAATTTGGATAACATAGATAACTGTATGTATTATTGACAAATTGGCTCATAAAAAAATTCAGTGGCCAAAAATGAAAATAAAAAGGAAAAAAGAAGCAAAAAGCATATAAAGTGAAGTGAAAGAAGTACCTTCACACATTTAATTCCAAGTTCAGATATGAAGTTTAGAAAAGCTAGGCCTTTCTACATGATGAAGCTAAGCTGCATCCTGCATTTGGAACAGGAGATGATGGGATAACATAGATGGATCCATCATATAAACAATAATGCATATCCAGTTGATCATAATGGATAAGATGGGTCCAAATTTATGACTATGAATTACCCTTTTTTTCCTTTTTTATTTGACTCAAAATGTGACTCAAAATAGTATGTTAAAGTATTTATAGGTTTTTTTAAAAAAAAAATTGGAGAATCTTTAGAGATCATTTTTCAATCTTCATGTGCTCAATGGTGGATCTTGAGACTAAGTTTTAAGGGATTTAATTAATTTTTTTAGAAAAATTAGGAGTTTAATTAGAATTACAAAAAAAATGGATAAACTACACCACATGTCACTCTAAAATAGTCTCTTCTTATTTTGGGCATTTTATTTTTTTTTATCAATTTAGTCACTATAATTAAGATTATTGCTCGAATTGGTCACTATTGTTAAAATATCCATTAATTCACTAATGGATTTGTTGATGTGACATCTTTTTTTACTTTTCACTAAAGCTAGGGACCTCTCTATAATTAGTCCAAAATATTTTTTGGTTTATTTGCTGTAACATCCTAAATTAGGGGTTGTGTGTAATTTAATTAATTTCCCATGTGGGTGCCTGAAGAATAAATATTATGATTTATTTGGCATATTTTAGGGTCTAGAATTAAACCCGAGTTGGGCCTGACCTAGTGTTAAAATATTATTTTTTTTAAGTGTCTAAAAGGAGGAAGCTAGGCGAGATAGGGGTTAAGTAAAAATCTGGGAAAAGTGTGACACAAGGAACTAACTGGCACAATTGGCTTGGTGCGCCTAAGGGTGAGGCAAAGGAGTTGGGTTCGAGTTGCAAAGGCAGCACTTTGATTTTATTTTTGCGTCAACTAGGGAACTGGGCCAGGTATGCCTTAAAAATAAATAGCCGGGGAAATGAACATGAAAGTCCAGTTGGCAAAGTGGCTCCATGCGCTGCTTAAGGGCTGGAAGTAGCGCTAAAGAGGGCCTGGGTTCAAGGCACGGCAGCAGCAAGTGGCATTTTATTTTTAGTTTTGGCGTGAGACAAGGGGGCTTAAGTAGGAAGGCCATAAAATTAATTGGAGAAGGTTTATGGCATGAAAGTCTAATGAGGAGAAGTGGCAAAAGGCGTTGGAGAGTGAGGGCTGCAGTGAGGTCTCGGGTTCGAGGGACGCAGGGAGCATTTTTAGTTTGGGTTTTTTTGCGTTAGAAGAAAAAAGGGCCAAGAAGTAGGTGTTATAAATAAAGGAAAGGGTTAATTGACATGAATGTCAAATTGGGAGAGTTGGTCCAGGCGCTTAAGGGGAGGTCATGCGGCATGGGTCATCGGTTCGAGCCAAAGATAGCAAAGCAGCTTTGGGTTTTATTTTTTTATCTTCTCCTTCTTCTCAATCTTTGGCGTGAAAAGGGTGGAGTAGTGGCCCGATTTTGGACTTTTAAATTGATAAGGAATAAGGATTATTCATTTTTTTTTAATTTTTATTGTTATCTTGAAGAGGTGATAAACAAATAGGATTAAATGGAATTATTATTGGATTATTATTTTAAGTATTCAAATTCAATTTGAATTGCTTCAAATGAGTGGCCTAGAATTATTTTAGGTAGTGAATGAATTTTTTTAAACACTTCAAAGAAGGGTGGACTGGCAAGCTTAGGTATAGGGGAGGCCGAATTTGCTTAAGTGATTTTCTTGGGATTTTCTACTAACAATTTACCTAGCCTTCATCTTTTATTTTTCTTTCTTTTCATGCTCCAAAAAGCTGAAACTCTTTCTTTTCTTCTAAAGGACCTTAGCCGAATTCCCTATACATCAATCTCTCATTTATTTTCTTTCCTTCCTCTTCTCAAACCCCTTTAGCCAAAACTTTTAGCACTTTCTTCTCCATTATTTTCTTTCTTCCCTTAGCCGAATATACCCTTTTGAAGTACCGAAATCTCACACTCCTCCTTGATTGCACTTTGGCGAATAGGACAAAGTGGCATTGATACTCTCGGGTTTCTCTCATTATTCAATCGATTGTAAGGTAAGGGATGGCCGAACCCTCCTTTCATATTTTCTTTTCTTTGTTGACTTGTGGGAGTGGATGGAAGCTGAAATTTTGGCAAACAAAGAGCAAAGGTTCTAATCAATGTTGAAATTGATGATAGGCACTTCGGGATCTCAAAGCGGTGAGATTGGATCTTTCATTCTCTCGACTTTCTGATTTGGGTAAGTGGTGGTAAATGCCTACTTATAATAGATTATTCTTCTAATGACTAAGAAAAGCCAATAGTTGCCGATTTCAGGAAGCAAGACCAATTGGAGTATAGTGGCTTGGGTTTAAAGACGTTCGGGTAATGTTTTGGGTTCACAAGGAACCCTTTTCAATTGTATTGGTTTGACCGAATAGGCCATGGTACTAACCCATGTATTTGGCCGAATAGGCCTAAGTCCCTAACCATGCTTTTTGGTCGATTATAGGACAAGAGATCTAGCGTTGTAGATCGGAGTTTCGAGATCTAGGAATTACGATAGCAAAAGGTGTGTAAACTCTTTACACACTTTATTAATAAATTTGCCATATTATTGTCTTGAGTATAAATTTTGGTAGTGATCTATGATATGCTTGTGGGCTTAAACATGGATTCCGGTAAGTCCCCTAACTTGTGATTTTTGATATATGATTTGCATGCCATCACATGATGATTAAATGCTACGGTATGATTTATGAAAATTGTTATAAAAGCATGTGATGGTGGGATTGATGAGAGGAGGGGGAAGAATTATGGACTGTCGTCAGTGGTTTTGACCACAAGATGGGTTGGCCCCATCAGATTATTTGTGACCTATGGTCATCAGTGGTTTTGACCACAACGATTAATTATTTGCGACTAAGTCCCAGTGGTTTGGTACCACCAGTGGTTTTGACCACATTTGAAATATTGTGACCCATGGTCATTAGTGGTTTTGACCACACGATGGGTTGGCCCCATCATCCGATTTGTGACTCTAAGTCATCGGTGGTTTTGACCACCAAAGTGGTTTTGACCACACTGGGGTAGAAAAGAAGTATGGATGGTTAGGTTGGGTTGCATGTGCATGTTTATTAATGACTTGTGTATGAGTTACTTTACCGGGTGGGGATTACACACTGAGTCTTGGTGACTCACCCTTTCCTTAACATTTTGCGGATGAGTAGATCGCGAGATGGAGCCTGATGGACTCGAGGTGGCCATGCAATGGACATTTTAATAGATGAACTCGGACTTTGTTTTATTTTATTTAATGTTGGTTTATTTTAATTAAGTTGTAATAAGGCCTCCTAGAATTATTTTATTATTGTTACATGCTTTGAATATTTGTTTAAAATACTTAATTATGTTAAAAATGAATTCACATGTTTTTCCCAATCAAACGTAAAATGTTTTAAAAATGCCATCGGGCACATTTGCAATCTATAAACAACCCGACTTAATAAATATTTCTAAGCAACACTAAGTATGGTTTTTAACAAGAGACTTGAAAACACAAGGTTTTCGATAAAACTTAAATCGATTTTAAAATGGTTCTCAAATTGTTTTTTCTGTAGCAAACCAAATTCGATCGTAGCGTTTGGGCGGGTTTGGGGTGTTACAAAATGGTATCGAGCCAGTTCAAAGCTCTGGTTTGTGGGGCCCAAGGCCCAAAAATGTTTTGGTAGGCCTTATGGAATGATTTTTGGTTTTTGAACAGCATGGCCCGAGTCTCCTGGCACCAATCCGCCCGGTAAGTATATCTAAACCTCTTGGTGAATTATATTCGTAGAAGGGTAGGAAGCATGGAACGTAGATAGACTTATAGGACTTGGACCCTAAGGTTAGATTACTCAAACACAAACGAAGCATAAGACTTAAGGAACTAAACCAACCTATGACTTAGTCAATGAGCTAGGGTGTGGTAACCCCAGACGCATGTCTAGGATTGGATCCTAAGAGCCCAGGTATTTAAGCGATCCTCGTGACTCACCTCCTCTTCGCAGTATCCTACAGTGCGTAGCTTCTGTTCACCCTAACTTAGAGGCTCGGTGGTGTGGTAACCTCTGTGCATGTCTAGAAAGGTTCGGTGAGAGCTTGGTATTTAAGCGGTCCGCGTGACCCACCTCCTCTTCACTCGACCGCTGTGCGTAGCCTTGGTTCACCTCGACCGGGAGGGCTCTCTGGTCATAGGCTAAACACAATGATTAAAACCCGAAAAGGGAATTAGCCTTGTTTTTTCGAAATAGAATGAAACAACAAACCCTAATGTTTCCAAAACTTGTGCAATAACTTTCTCAAATCCTAGAACATCACTTTTACAACGTTTTTCTCGAAAAACTTGACTCGTGAAAAATTACAGAAATACCCTTAGGAGTAAAATGACCAAAATGCCCCTGACCCATAAAATATTAATTCAATGGTTTTGCCCAAAAATTTCAATGATTTTATAGACATTCAAAAACCTTGCTTTGAAAATCATCAACAAAATATTTTGGTTCGGAAAATTACGAAAATGCCCTCAGACAAAATTACCAAAAATACCCACAGGTTAGAAATGGCGTAAATGTCCAGAAGAGTGAATAAGTATGAAAGGTATTAGGGAATGGATGAGCCATACTGTGTGAACTAGGGTAGAAGATTTAAAACATTGTGTGATCGAAAGAATCTCTATTACACTCTCCTCATAAAATTTCTTCATGCGGATAACCAAGTGAAACAAATACTAATGCATAAAACTTTTTAATCGGATGAAATCGCGACGTTAGAAATGAGTTCTAGGGGGCGTGTTAGATTTGTTAAGATCGAGTCACGCAGACATAAGCGTAGTCTGGTGAGTTAGGATGTACGATTATTCGTTAGTAAGTAATTTCGAGGACGAAATTATTTTTAAGGGGGTAGAATTGTAACATCCTAAATTAGGGTTGTGTGTAATTTAATTAATTTCCCATGTGGGTGCTGAAGAATAAATATTATGATTTATTTGGCATATTTTAGGGTCTAGAATTAAACCCGAGTTGGGCCGACCTAGTGTTAAAATATTATTTTTTTAAGTGTCTAAAAGGAGGAAGCTAGGCGAGATAGGGGTTAAGTAAAAATCTGGGAAAAGTGTGACACAAGGAACTAAGCGGCACAATTGGCTTGGTGCGCCTAAGGGTGAGGCAAAGGAGTTGGGTTCGAGTTGCAAAGGCAACACTTTGATTTTATTTTTGCGTCAACTAGGAAATCTGGGCAGTATGCCTTAAAAATAAATAGCCGGGAAATGAACATGAAAGTCCGGTTGGCAAAGTGGCTCCATGCGCCGCTATAAGGGTGGAAGTAGCGCTAAAGAGGGCACTGGTTCAAGGCACACAGCGAGCAAGTGGCATTTTATTTTTAGTTTTGGCGTGAGACAAGGGGGCTTAAGTAGGAAGGCCATAAAATTAATTGGAGAAGGTTTATGGCATGAAAGTCTAATGAGGAGAAGTGGCAAAAGGCGTTGGAGAGTGAGGGTGCAGGTGAGGTCTCGGGTTCGAGGGACGCAGGAGCATTTTTAGTTTGGGTTTTTTTGCGTTAGAAGAAAAAGGGCCAAGAAGTAGGTGTTATAAATAAAGGAAAGGGTTAATTGACATGAATGTCAAATTGGGAGAGTTGGTCCAGGCGCTTAAGGGGAGGCTGCGGCATGGGTCATTTGGTTCGAGCCAAAGATAGCGTGCGATTTGGGTTTTATTTTTTTATCTTCTCCTTCTTCTCAATGCTGGCGTGAAAAGGGTGGAGTAGTGGCCCGATTTTGGACTTTTAAATTGATAAGGAATAAGGATTATTCATTTTTTTTTTAATTTTTATTGTTATCTTGAAGAGGTGATAAACAAATAGGATTAAATGGAATTATTATTGGATTATTATTTTAAGTATTCAAATTCAATTTGAATTGCTTCAAATGAGTGGCCTAGAATTATTTTAGGTAGTGAATGAATTTTTTTTAAACACTTCAAAGAAGGGTGGACGGCAAGCTTAGGTATAGGGGGGAGGCCGAATTTGCTTAAGTGATTTTCTTGGGATTTTCGGCTAACAATTTACCTAGCCTTCATCTTTTATTTTTCTTTCTTTTTCATGCTCCAAAAAACTGAAACTCTTTCTTTTCTTCTAAAGGACCTTAGCCGAATTCCCTATACATCAATCTCTCATTTATTTTCTTTCCTTCCTCTTCTCAAACCCCTTTAGCCAAAACTTTTTAGCACTTTCTTCTCCATTATTTTCTTTCTTCCCTTAGCCGAATATACCCTTTTGAAGTACCGAAATCTCACACTCCTCCTTGATTGCACTTTGGCCGAATAGGACAGTGGCATTGATACTCCGGGTTTTCTCTGTTATTCAATCGATTGTAAGGTAAGGGATGGCCGAACCCTCCTTTCATATTTTCTTTTCTTTGTTGACTTGTGGGAGTGGATGGAAGCTGAAATTTTGGCAAACAGTAGCAAAGGTTCTAATCAATGTTGAAATTGATGATAGGCACTTCGGGATCTCAAAGCAGTGAGATTGGATCTTTCATTCTCTGACTTTCGGATTTGGGTAAGTGGTGGTAAATGCCTACTTATAATAGATTATTCTTCTAATGACTAAGAAAAGCCAATAGTTGCCGATTTCAGGGAAGCAAGACCAATTGGAGTATAGTGGCTTGGGTTTAAAGACGTTCGGGTAATGTTTTGGGTTCACAAGGAACCCTTTTCAATTGTATTGGTTTGACCGAATAGGCCATGGTACTAACCCATGTATTTGGCCGAATAGGCCTAAGTCCCTAACCATGCTTTTTGGTCGATTATAGGACAAGAGATCTAGCGTTGTAGATCGGAGTTTCGAGATCTAGGAATTACGATAGCAAAAGGTGTGTAAACTCTTTACACACTTTATTAATAAATTTGCCATATTATTGTCTTGAGTATAAATTTTGGTAGTGATCTATGATATGCTTGTGGGCTTAAACATGGATTCCGGGTAAGTCCCCTAACTTGTGATTTTTGATATATGATTTGCATGCCATCACATGATGATTAAATGCTACGGTATGATTTATGAAAATTGTTATAAAAGCATGTGATGGTGGGATTGATGAGAGGAGGGGGAAGAATTATGGACTGTCGTCAGTGGTTTTGACCACAAGATGGGTTGGCCCCATCAGATTATTTGTGACCTATGGTCATCAGTGGTTTTGACCACAACGATTAATTATTTGCGACTAAGTCCCAGTGGTTTGGTACCACCAGTGGTTTTGACCACATTTGAAATATTGTGACCCATGGTCATTAGTGGTTTTGACCACACGATGGGTTGGCCCCATCATCTGATTTGTGACTCTAAGTCATCAGTGGTTTTGACCACCAGTGGTTTTGACCACACGGGGTAGAAAAGAAGTATGGATGGTTAGGTTGGGTTGCATGTGCATGTTTATTAATGACTTGTGTATGAGTTACTTTACCGGGTGGGGGATTACACACTGAGTCTTGGTGACTCACCCCTTTCCCTTAACATTTTGCAGATGAGTAGATCGCGGAGATGGAGCCGGATGGACTCGAGGTGGCCATGCAGTGGACATTTTAATAGATGAACCTGGACTTTGTTTTATTTTATTTAATGTTGGTTTATTTTAATTAAGTTGTAATAAGGCCTCCTAGAATTATTTTATTATTGTTACATGCTTTGAATATTTGTTTAAAATACTTAATTATGTTAAAAATGAATTCACATGTTTTTCCCAATCAAACGTAAAATGTTTTAAAAATGCCATCGGGCACATTTGCAATCTATAAACAACCCGACTTAATAAATATTTCTAAGCAACACTAAGTATGGTTTTTAACAAGAGACTTGAAAACACAAGGTTTTCGACAAAACTTAAATCGGTTTTAAAATGGTTCTCAAATTGTTTTTTCTGTAGCAAACCAAATTCGGTCGTAGCGTTTGGGCCGGGTTTGGGGTGTTACATTTGCAATATAAGACTAAAGCTTGTAAATTTTCTCTTTTCCCTTCTTGTTGTTTGTTTCTTGGGAAAAGTAAGAGAGGAAAATGAGGATAGTTTTGACTTGTTTGTTACTTTTCCTCTGTTACATTTCCTAGGAAATAAACAATAAGAAGGAAAAAGAGAAAATTTACAAGCTTTAGTCTTATGTTGCAAATAAACAAAAAAAAAAAGGTGTTTTAGAATAATTACAAAGAGGTCCCTAGCTTTAGTCAATAATAAAAAATATGTCATGTTAGCAATCCGTTAGTGGAATTTTAAATGGCAGTACTAATTTAAGAAATTATCTTAATTAGAGTGACTAAATTGATAAAAAAATTAGACCAACCAAAATAGGAATGATTCTATTTTAGAGTGACCTGCGGTGTAGTTTACTCTAAAAAAATGGTGAAGGCAAGGGAGTGGTCTAATTAGTTTTTTTAAAATAAATTTGCGAGATTAATGATAATTTCCAACAATTTTAAGAGAGCTTTAATTAAAATTTTTAGAAAAAATAAAAGAAAGGCATAATGAGAATTTTCAAAAATTTTCGAACGTTATAATTTTTAAAAAACTTTAAAACTTTTCAAAAAAATTGGTGGGGCCAAAGCTCCCCTCTCCTGGCCACCGTTACCATATGTCATTGCATGCTCAAGACATGAATATCTTAAGAAGAATATAACACTAATTCACTAAACATTTTACGAACAAGCTACATTGTTTAAGGACTCATATTTTCAACATGAATCGGTCTTATGTTGCAAATTAAATAAATAAAGAAAAGAAATTAGGGGAGAATATTTCAAATATGAATTCCTTTCTTTCTTTTTTTTTTCTTTTTCAATTTTCTAGTATGTTATGCAATTTTTTTTTTTTAAAAAAAAAAACCGTCACTTGTGAATTTCAGAAAATATTTTGACAGGTTCTCCACAATTTTAAATGGTGCTTGATCAATTATGATTATGAGAATTTATACCTCATATCCAAGATAGCCTACAACCTAAAGATCAATTCTTATAAATGCATAGATGGCATAAAACAATAGAAATTGTCAAAATCCAATAACGATACCTGACAATAACTAGGTAATAAAGCAAAAAATAAAATAGTTTACAGGTATAGTCCTGTTGGATCGAGGGTACCTATTTTAGCCAACCATGCAGTGCCTCAAGAGCAACAACAATGGAGACAACAAGAGGTTGAAGGATAATGAGAGGAAAGTTTTTCATAAAATGGATGACATTTATCATCGAGAGAACCCAAGGATATTCTTCTAAATTTTTTTTTATCATATTTCCTTCAATGATATAAGCATCGGATAGCATGTCAGAGCCCAAGTTCCAGTGCCCCTAATCACTTTCTAATAGTGCATCATTTTTACCCTTATTTTAAGCTTATTTTGACATTGTTCTTAAGTAAACTTAGACTTTTAGAGTCTTTTATCTTGATTTTTAAAAAATTGGTTTTGAAAATAAACTTTCTATATTTTTAGTGTTTTTGTATGCATTTTAGCTAGTTTTTAATGTTTATATCCCGTGCTTTTCTTGCGGGTCAAATCGAAGTTGGAGATAACTTGTATACATCAACATGGTGTGTCATGACACAATCTTGGAATTGTGGATAAAGATGTCAGTTGTCAGCCCTAGTGTGCCACTACGTATACTAACATTCTTGTGTCACAACATAAACTCTAAGTCACCGGATTCTAGAACATTCAAGGTCATTTCACTCAAAGTTTAGATTTTTCTATGAATAGGCACTTTAGGCCATCATAATGAAGAAACGAGGTCAACCAAACGGGTTGGATTTAGGATTAGCTATTTTATATTCTCTTTATATTTATTTTCATTTTCTTGTAACTAATTAGGATATTTTATTTTGTCGTCTTTTCTTTCTTTCTTAAAAGCTTGTAAGTAACTTGAATCTTGAACCAATATTCTAAATGTATGAATGACATTCTAAGATTTGGAGATTCCTTGTGGTTCAATGATCTAGCTTACACATTTTCTATCTTCCAGTTCTTATTTATTTGCTTGTAGTAATGCTTTGAATATTTTATATTTAGCTCTTTAATTCCATTATGTGCTAATTGTTTATATGGTTGGGTCTTGCCTAAAGTTAGTGGGTTAAGCATATATACAATGTGATTTGTGTTTATTTGTGATTATCTTGGTTGATTACCGAAGTGATCTTAGCTCCACTACCTTAGAGCGATGCTCATAGTGTTATGTAATCCCTTGTGTACTCGACTCACAAAAGCACATAAAATATCACTTTTATACAAGCAATAACCGCAAGTATGATGATATCAAGTTATAGTATAGAATTTATATTACAATGGAATACCTCGATAAGTATCTCACTGTTTTCATAGGGACTGACTTGTAAACGATAAACAAGTTGTGGTCTTACTGGTTAGGTAATTATCAATCTGCTCAAGTTAAGGATTATTAGCACAATCAAAGATATAATCATTAAAAGTCTAACAAAACTACGGTGTCTCTAATCAACCTAGACTAAGGCACTTTTTCTTGGTTAAGACTAACGCAAATAGTGATACAATGGTCAATTGGTCAATTAGATATCGATAAAGCTAAGTGATCAATTAATCGAATCGATTGTTATTCCTAAATGAAAATCTCCTTTTGGTCTCACCTAGTACTGATAGTTCACCTCTCGATCTCACTATTTCGCATGACTAAATCGAAGTTCTACACAGTAGATTCTCCTATTGGTCTCGTCTACCCAAGTTTTCAACTAGAGACGTCAACTTTAGCCTACGGGCCTACTTAATTTAATTGAACAATAAAAATATTCATTGAAACATGCATTAACTATATTCAATGTCCAACATTCCAATCAACTGTAATACCCCTCACCCATCCCGACATACTGTGAAAGTGGGAGATGCTACTAGAGCACTTTCAGACTTGAACCAAAATTTTTTTTTTTAATAAATTATCCATTTCAAAACATGTTTTAATGTTCTTTTAATCAAATCAACCAAGTTTATAAAAATTCAAATTGATTATAAATCAATTTGGGTATTCTCATCAATTCAAAGATTTCTCATCGATTCAAAAAAATATAATGAATAATAATGGGAATTCTCATCGATTCAAAGATTTCTCTAAACTCATGCTTTTATATACTAGCTTCTAATGTCACATGTGTTGTATGTGATTTTATGCTTTTAATATTTAATTAGTGTTTTTTAAAATATTTCATTTTTAAAATATATTAATTTATCAAATCAAATATTATAATAGAAAATTTTCAAATAATAATTAAAGCATTTTTTAATGTATTCAACATAAAATATAGTTTTACTTTATGTAATTAATACAAAAAAATATTATTCAAAATAATAGGTAATTAACTTAATTAACTTTGATATTAATTAAGATGCTCAAAATTCTATTTAAGTAATAACTCTATTTTAAATTAATAAAATTAGTACAACTTTTGTTAATGTCAACATTTTTTAAACTAATAATTGTAAATTATAATTATAATTATAATTATCACAATTTTTCTCTATATTTTATGCTTAAAGTTCTATTCAAGTAATAATTTTATTCTAAAATTAGCAAATTGTAACTTAAATTCTAATTATTTTTAAATATATAATTATCTCAAACTTCTATTTTGTTTCAACTTTTTAAACTAATAATTCTAAATTAAATATTATAATTATTTTTAAATGTAAATTTAGTAACATGATAGAAAGTAAAATATATTCTCGTCGGTTCAAATGTTTTTCCAAATCCATACTTTTATATATACTAGTTTCTAATGCACATGTGATTTCAAGCATTTAATTCTTAATTAATTTTTAATTATTGTTACATATAATTGATAATGATAGTTTCTTTTAGTTTTTAAATAATATATAAATTTGGAACTCCATAAGAAAGTAATAAACTATAATATTAATTTGAAAATTATAAAAAAAATGGTAAAGCAACATGCAACAATTTTAATATTAGTTCATAATAAATATGAAAAATATTCACAATTAAAAAAGAAATGATTTTAAGATTGTTTGTTATAAAAAAAAATCTAAATTTCAAATGAAGTCATACATAAATATATATATAAATTTATAAGGGAAAAATATGCATAATCATATACATAAAAATATCCATAAAAATACATATGATAATATACAAACAATGTTATAAATATATATATATATATATATAACCATATATAAGGTTATACATAAATGTGTACAAAGAACACATAAAGATATACATAAAGTAATATTAACCTCAAGATATTTATAAATATATATCATTCTTATTATCCAGAATTTAGGATTATAAATCATTGTCATATATATATCATGCAATACATAAATAAGAGGTATATATTGTACTTGCATCAAATTTATTTTGTAAATTGACAATTATAATAAACCATACTTATACTGTACATATTAATCATAAATCCAACAAAAAGCGATATATATCATATACATCCATCAAAATAAAAAAATTGAAAATAAAATTAATTTTACCAAGATACATTAAATGCATGATCTTAGAATTAACGACAATATGGGAAATATCGTGATTTGATAGGTACTTTTTTAATTTCAAAATTTTAAGAGTTTAAAAAATTCTTGAAGTGTTAAAATTGATATTTTAAAAGGCGAGGAAGAAATAAAATGTGCACCGCCCGAACAAGAAAAAAGAAAGAAGAAAAGGAGAAATTGTAGGTTCAGGACCTCAGATTTTGAGTGAGACTTTTTGTGTCCATTTCTCGTGTAAATTAACTCCCTATTTATAGTTAAAGAATTAATCTAACTTTATGATTTAACCAATCTACAAGATAAAAATTAAAAATAAAAATAAAAACTATTTATCAAAAATTAAACTAAATTGTCCTAAGAAAATAATAATATATATAATAATAATTCATCCAACTCCTGATTATCCTAATTAATTAATAACAATATTAATAAAATCCATAAATATCCTACTATAATTTTAATAATAATCATCTTATTCTAATAATTATCCTAAGAAAATTTAATAACATAAAATTCTATTCTAAATAATAATAATAATAATAATAATAATAATAATAATAATAAAACTAATTTAACTACATTTTAACTTAAGCCGATCGAGTCTTAACTTGACTGGCCTGGACATTGTTGCAAATGCAAGAAGACGTAAGTTCGAGTGCACTAAAACGCATTATCCTCTTATTTATGGGTTGGGGATGGGCCATGGTTAGTTTTAGACATTGTGTCAGAAAGAGCAGATATGATCAGAACTTATGATGAAATTATTAAAAAAAAACTAAATTTTAACTTAAAATATGAAAATTCAAATTAATCTTTATTATCAAATTGAATTTAAATTTAGTTTTAGAGTTAAACTAAAAATTCAGAAAAGCTCACAATATCACAACTTTTTTATTATAATATATTTCATTTTCCAAATAACAAATTTAAATTTATTATGGTTATTACAACTTTTATTTTAAGAGAAAATATTTGGTACATTATTAGTAGTGGAGTTTTTAGATTCCATAAGCAAAATTAGAGGATTGACAAGTGTCCTATAGGCGTATAACAAAATATTAAAAAAATAAATATTTTAAAAAAATTACACATGGTAATGTTTTAAAGTCGCTTGTGGAATAAAAAAAGTACATTGCCAGTGAACCAAATAGTAACATTTATTTTAATATAACTACTATGATATATTTTTCACTTTTTTTAATTAATTATAATTATTTTTAAATGTCAATTTAATTGTAACGAGCCGAAAGCCAGTGATGTAGGAAATGGTGGTTTCGGAACCCTGTTCTCTGATGATCGAGTCCATAAATATTATTAATTAATATTTACAAGTCAATTATAATATTATATTGAATTTTGGCCTAACAAATTTGTTAATTGGATAGTTAGTTAAGGTACAAGTGTATTTACCCTAATGTTAGTGGTGTTGGAAAATGAGATATCAGGACATCATTTTCGTAAACCGAACCTATAAATATTTTTATTAAATATTTACGGAGTTATTATAAAGGTTAATTGAATTTTGGATAGGTAATTTCACTGAATTAGTGACTAATTAAGGTATAAGGACTAAATCGTAAATGTGATAAAACTCAATTTCTAGAGATTTTTAAGTAACCAAGGGACCAATTGAGTAATTGGCCCTTTTAATTTTGAAAAACGGTAGTGGAGATGAACTATCATCCACCAAAATGGTTAAATAAGGTTAGTGTTAGTTAAATTGTAATTAACTAAGCTAAGTAGTTTTAATTAATTATTTAATTAAACTATATAAGTTAAAAATTAAAAGTTATCACCTTTGTTTTTCTTCTCCACCGTCCTAGCGAAAGAAAACTTAGAAATCATTCTTTAAAAGCTTCAAGCTATTCGGTCCTTTAAGTATGTAAGTGATTTTAAATTCGTTTCTTGTAATTTTTATGTTTTTGAGGTCCCGAGAGCTTGATTTAGCTAACCCGTATATTAATTTTCGAAACTGTTAAAGTTTATAAATATTGTCATTGTTGAATCTTGAAGCTTTTGGTGTTAAATGGTTAGATTAAAGCCTATATATGAAAAAAGGATTTGTTTGTAAAGTGAAAGTTGTTAGTTTTGAACATAGAGACTGAAGTGTAAATGTTTCAAAATTGGTATGAAATATTCGTAATTATGAACAGTAGTGGGCTGTAGAAGGATGAAATTGCGATCGGTTTCGAAATCGATGCTCAAATTTGAAAGTTATAACTATTTCGGTTTTCAGGACTAAATTGAATAAAATGTAAAATTTTAGGGGCATCTGAATAATGAAATTGAGCAGATACATGTTTATAATTGGATGAAATAAGAAGGTTAGAAATTGATAAATTGAACTGAATAATTGTATAGATTGGGAATTGGACCAAATCGAAATTAATTGGGGAGAAAGGCAAATTTGCTGATTAGTCCTTAGAGAATTGATCATTTGTTATTTTGACCAAGTAAGTTCATACTGTATGTTTGTGTTAAATTTTTATGTATTTAAAATTATAATTGTAAATATGTTTAATTGAAATTTTGATTATTTACGATTTGGTACAAAAATGTGATATATGGATTAAATCATAAAGAAATCAAAAATTGACTAATAAATTGAATATAATGAATTGCAATATGAGATTGATTATTTGAATTGAATTAAATTGATATGATTATGTTTGATCTTCGAGATAGAGGACTAAGTTGAATAGATTTGGAAATATTGTATATTGTTGTAATTGCAAAATTGGCTTTATGAAACAAAGTTATCATCTTCTTCCTTTTCTTATTTTGAATCGAAATTTCACCATTGAAGGGGGGAAAGCTTCGCTTTTGAATCCTTCATTGCATGGTATGATTTTGTGCCCCGTTTTTAATTATTATTATTTTTTTATATTTTTGAGTTTGTTTTAGCTTAATGTAGTTAGCCCGGGGGTTAATTTGCAAAACTATTAAAGATTGAGGGACTTTTCATGGTTGTTTTTTTAATGTTTTTTGATGTTATTTGATAGATTATTAATCTTGGTTGTAAAATAAACATATTTTGTTAAGTGATTTTTAGTGAAATTGTAATTAGGGACTAAATTGTTAAAAGTATAAATCCATGGGTTTTATTGTGAAATGTTGGTAATAATGGGTTGTTTCAAGGTCCCTTGTAACATTGGTTAAGTTGGGTTTAAGCTAAAATGAGTTATATTCAAGTTATAAGCTTAAGGACTAAATTGTGAAAATCTAAAATGTTAGGGGTAATTTCATAATTTTACATAAATATGAATTATGGATTAAATTTAATACTAGAAGTACTTAATTGAATGAAATTATTTATTTAGATCAAGATAAACCACAATTGGACTTAAATCGAGGAAAGGCTAAAGCTTCGGATTAGTTCAACTCTACTACTACGACCAAAGTTATCGAGGTAAGTTTGTATGAACTATGATCGTTTTAATGTTAGCTAAATTGATTATTTGCTATGTTGTTTTAATATAAACGAATTTTAATATAAATGTATCAATGTTACGAATAATTTGACGGATAACGAATCCCGTTTGAACCTTAAGAATTCTTAAGATACGAATGACATGTCATTAGGGATTTCATGTTTCGGGTGCTGGTCTTGAATGTCCTACCGATGGTTGAGGTCCTGCATTTGTTGCGGATTCTCCATAGCTCGTGTGAGCAGCATCGTGTAGCTTACATTCTGACCCACAGCTCGTGTGAGCAGACCCATTTCACAGCTCGTGTGAGCATTATTGAAAAAGAAAGGTTACGGTTATATGGAAAGACACACTATGTGTGTGAGTATTCTCGATTATCCGATGCAATTCTAGATGGTTCAACGAGTATGAAGGAAATGAAAGGGTAAATATGCAAATGGAATGAATCATGATCTTGAAAAGGTTGTTAAGTTAAATTATGTGCATTTGGAAATCTACTTATATTATGGTTAAGTTCATATGTATCATGAATGAGCTTACTAAATTGTGAGTTTAATGATGTTGTATAGGCTTATATTAAGCTTATGACATTGGTAATGATTTTATGCTTAATCTATGAATTGTGTTAATGAAATGGTAAGTTATGTTTAAGTTTATACGAGCTTACTAAGCACTCGTTGCTTATGTAGTTACTTTCCTTTGTTTTATAGATAATCGGAAGCTCAATCGGTTGGAAGCTTGTCGGAGAACTATCACACTATCCAGCAACCATTTCGATAGTTTTTGAGTATTTTGGCCAAGATTAATAATGGCATGTATAGGATCTTTTGTAATGGTAGTTTATAAATGTGTTAATGGTGATTTGGTATGTTCATACTTGTGAAGTTTATGTCTGAACTTGATGAACTTTTAATGCTTGCTTAAGTTAGGTCATTTTGGTCATTCTTAAGTACTTGTATACAAGGCTCTTTCGGTATGTATGTGATGGTTTGGAAATGGTTATTTGTGGTATCATGTAGTGGTTAAAAAATTAGGTTTGTATGCTTGGAATATGGCAATATTGACATATTTTGGTAAATGATGTTTTGGTTTAGTTGTGATGCCTTAGAATGGCATATTGGTTAGATGAATTAGGATGTTTGAAATGGTATGTTAAGTGTGAGTGAATGATGTTTTAAATCTCTTGAATGTATGCCCAAATGGTAGGGATGGTTAGGTATGATTTGGCTTTGAAATGGCTTGATTTTAGGTCTTTTTTTTTATCACACAGCCTGGGACACGGGCTGTCACACGGCAGTGTGACACACACAACCTGACTACCCAGCCGTGTGTCATTTGAAATTCTTAGTGTTTTAAGTCAGTGAGTTACACGGCCTGGCACACGGCCGTGTGTGGCAACTCAGAGAGTTACACTACCGGGCACAGGGCCTACGACACGGCTGTGTGACCCTACTCAGTGAGTTACACGGGTGAGGATACGAGTTGGGAAACGGTCGTGTGTCTATTTGTTCGAATGTTACACGGCCCGGGCTATGTCACACGGCCGTGTGACCCCTGTTCTCACAATTTTTGCAACTTTTCCTTAAAACTTCTATTTTGTTTCAAATTAGTCCTGATTTACTTCTAAGCTATTTTTAGGGCCTCGAAGGCTCGATTTAGGGGCCAAATGTATATGTTTGATTGTATTTATTGTGATTTACTTAAGTAATGTTTGATTATTATATTGAGATGTATTAAGGTTAAATGTTTTCCGATTGCACGGTAATGCTTCGTAACCCTAATCTGACGAAGGAGACGGGTTAGGGGTGTTACACTATTCATCTCGTTCATTTCTATTCAAACATGCAATTCATTTCTGGTTTCAACGAGCTAGCGAATAGACCAATCGGACATATGTGGTTGAGGATCAAATGATATATAATTAAGTTCCGGCTTTTCTCCCATTAATTATAAACTCATTTAGTCATGAAGTCATTCCAATATAGTATCGTAACTGAGCTTTCCCCAACGACATACCATTACAAAAGCAACAACTCAATTCTCGTCCACTAACCTTGCCATAAGTGTGTTACCCTCATAGGATATCCTTGATCTCTTTGGGATAATATATATTCTCTCAATATGATCCTATTTTATCTCATGGTAACCATTACATCTTCATTAATGAAAAGTCAATCGCTATCAAATAGTGATAAAGTCATCCATCACAAAGGCAGACGACCTGTGGCCACGTTTACTTTTCATCAACCATGTAATGCCAATGAGAGGATATCATTTACCCATGTTTTGGGCTATGAATTCCACTGTTGTGAATGACGCTACATACTACAAAAGTCGTACATTCAACGCACCAGCTATCGGTTCCTTATCTATTTGAACTTGAGCTTTTACCTACATCAAAGTGTACGAGTCACGCATACATAGTCTACCATCCACTCAAGATTTAGGAATGTCATACTATAAATGTCACAAGTGAATAAATCCATAAACGAATTCGAGATCTATTCTACTTGGGTCCTGTCAGATGTACTATCAGTTCAGTCAGTCACATCTATGACTCTATCTTCTGGAAGTTTTCCGCTTTGATGCCCAAGATAAGGCATCTCCCCAATTGCACTTGATAGATGACATATTAGTCTTTCAATTGGTTTGCTCATTTCCGATTAAACTAAGGATATGCTTAGGTTCGTCTACTAATACAAGTTGTCTTTCTGTACTACGATCCAATCACGTAATACCGCTTAGTATTAGTTAACATTTAGACAACCAATGAGCAACATTTGTTTCTATTTTACTTTGCGTGCAAAAACCATGTGAGGATAATATACAAAGTATTAATGTAGTTCATGAATAATTTTATTAACCACTCTGTTCGAAAACATTACAAGTGTACTTAGACGAAAATACTACACTCAGGACACCAGATCCAACAATGAGAGCATTGAATTGATAAATTGGCTTATAAATGAAATTCAGTAAATTGCTACCCTATTATCTGTTTGAGCAGAGTCAGATATAGTTGGCATGCCATAGAATAGGAAGAGTTCAAGATTCCTTCAACTACGTGTCGATGAGGCATTGGGTGATAAATTACTCTGGTTCTACCGATGAGGCACTGGGTGCCAAACACATTAGTGAGCACTGAGTGCAAACTATTTTCTTCAGCATTGTCCGATGAGGCACTGGGTGTCAAACTGGTATGATTGGTTGGATTTGTATTTCCGTTCGAGTTTGAGTCAAATTAATAGGGGTATAAAATTAAAATTCGATAAAAGATATTTGAATTGGGTTGATATTATGATTTGATGATTTGTATACATATTGTGATTAACAGATATCAATGGCATGTGAAAAATTATACAAATCGGTTATACGAGCCTAGAGTGTGATGAATCAATGAATTCAATTCGATATTCAAATAAGGAAATGAAATAGTAATTGACATTAAATTGAAATTGGATGTATAATTGATAAATAGATGAAATGATATGATATTATGAGAATGATGTCCATATGGTTAAATGTTGAATTGGTTTTGAGAATGGTATTGAAATGTGATTCTAGGTGATTTGACTTATTTCATATTTGAAATGTAATATGATGAGGTTAAATGTTAACTCACATTTTTCATATTTGATTTACCTCGTTAGGCAAATTTTACCAAGTTAAGTAGCATGTAGTGTTTAAGTATAACCTAAGGTAAGTTACTTGGTTTAATACCTATGAACTTACCAAGCATTTGTAATGCTTACTCCATTTGTTTTCCCTTTTCCTGTAGATGACTGACTTGCGGAACGTGTCTAGCGGATCTTCGAGGAACTCACACTATCTTGTTTTTGATTCGGTAGTCTTTCTATCGTTTAAAGCTCGATTTTGTGGCACGTAAGTAGGTCTCAATATGGTTAAGTATTTATTTTGTAAGTTGATGAAATGGTCCATATATAATGCTTGTTGGAATGTGTATATATGTGTTTGCTTGGTAACATGTGGTGACATGTTGAATGACTCTTAAACAGTATGATTGAGCATGAAATGGTTTGGTTAAATGATATTATTGAATAGTTAATTGACAAAGTTGAGTAGGTTGAACTAGTATAAGTTGGATTGATATGTTGGATGCCAAATTGTGGAATTGTTGCATTGAATGGTTAAATAGGTTGTTTGAGCTTGCATTTGGTTTGGTTTTGTGTAGGTTTAAATGACCAAATATGCATTGTTTGAGCCTTTGGTTTGTCTTGACACAAAATAGGCACATAATGGCATATTTTGTACCATACAGACTGTCCGCTCGGCTGTTTGTCCACAGGAAACTAGGAAACATTGAACCCACACAGTTCCCGATTGTCACACGGACTAGCCACACGCCCACATGAGTATTGTAGATTCAGTCATTTAAGTTTCACACGGTCTCAATCTGTTACACGGCCCAACCATATGGTTGTGTGACTTTTGATGAAATTTTGCAATTTGGTCCATACAACTTCAGAGAGTTACACAGCCTGGACATACAGCCGTGTGACCCCTGTGTTACATGATTATCTTTAACTTTTGAAAATGTTACAATTTAGTCATTGTTCATGCTTGAGTCTACGAAAGAGATTTCGTAAGCTCAATTAAGGTTCGAATTTAATTGTGTGTTTTAACATCTAGGTATTTATGACATGATTGAATATTTATGGTATACTGGACCAGAAATTTCAAAAATGTTACAAAAGGGTCCTTATTTGATTCGGGTTGACTTTAAAACATTCGTATACTTGAATAAGACCCAGAAATGAATGTTCATAATATTCAATATTGAATTATTATTGATTGTATGATTTATTATGTGAAATGATAATTTTACTGAGAATTTATCTGTTATTGCTCCGGCAACGAATGTAGCACTCAGTTGCTCAGATCCGACGATTGGGTTAGGTAAGGGGTGTTACATTAGTAATATGATAGAAAATTAAGGATATTTTTATCGGTTCAAAAGTTTTCCAAATTCGGTGCTTTTATATATATTATAGATATATATTATTATTATTATATTATAGATTATAGATACTTTCTATTTTCTTATTTTTTTTTTCTCTCGTATTTTCTCTCACCTTTCTCTAAAAAAATAAATGATGTTTGAATTGGACCGAACTAGTTGGACCAGAGTATAGGTTCGGAGAAGGTAATTTAAATTGATTGACCTAGAGGTCGGTATAGACCAATTGAACCAGACAAAAACTCGGTTGGATCGAGTAGTTGAACCGATTAAATTAAATTTTTAAAATTTTTTAATAACTTATTTAATCGAATTGGACAGAGCAACGAACCGATTTAACCATTGATCCGATTATGAAAACCTTAAAAAAAAATTGACAACCCAGTTACCATGCAACTTGATGAACGACGATGGGACTATTTGACTTATTCATAATGTCCTATTTCAAACATTAAAGTATGGGTAAACTACACTCATGGTCACTTTTGTTTACCTCAAGTTACATTTTAGTCACTTATGTTTGAAAATGTTACGTTTTAATCACTTACGTTATCGTGTTGTAACATTTTAGTCACTGAGCCGTTAATTGCCATTAACGGTGTAACGGTAAGCTGACGTGGCACGTTAAATCATATTTCAAACAAATATTTTAGGTTAAATTATACAATTGGTCCCCATATTTTTTCGTTTTGAGCAATTTAATTTTTTTATGTTCTTTAAACTTTTTTTTTCCTTTTTTTTTTCATTCTATTTTGCTTCTCCCTCTGTTTTACTACTCCATTTCTTTTAACATATCAAGAAGTTGAATTGACAATGAAAAAAGAAGCAGGGTTTTGATAGTTAGCATATGGTATGAGTTTAGGGTTTAGGGAGGAAAGAGGAAATATATAAAAACTTTTAATTAAGAGATTTAAAAATTGACAGTTATACCAAAATGAGAAAAAAAGTTATAATTTAAGTATCAGTTGGTGGGTTAAGTCTGAGTATTATTTTCGTATGATGTTCCTGTCTATCCGAATGCAACTTCCACAGTTAGTGTTCAATGGACAACCAAGGGATGCGGTAAATGGACCCTGCAATTTATTGTTGGATAGGCAAAATAACAAATGATCTGTCCAAAGATAGAGGAATTAATGCAAAATCTACCCAAAAAAAAAAAACATTTGAGTTCCTGTTCTAACCAAAGACATTGCACGTTTGTTTGTCACAAAATGTCTGAAAACATGTGGTTATAGGCGACATCATGTGTCTGGGTTTACATAGATGCAAACTTGAAAGTGACTCTTAAGCACTAATGCCTTCCCTTTCTCCTGCTTCACTCCCATTCTCACAATACAAGGTGGAAAATTGATACCAAACAACAATATCCTGTTTTTCAACTTCATTCCTCCCATTATTTCTTTGATAGTTATGACATGCTGCTACAATCCAATTTCCTTCCTCTTTTTTGAATAATTACAGGAATTAATCAAACTGTACATTCATCACAGTATTTCATGATAGAAAACATCCGCAAGGTGGGACCAAAAATTTTCACAATACTCATCAACAACATATCACTCCTACTCTGGTACCACCTATGCATAGCACAGAGGATAACAACAGAATAAGCTTTAAATACTGAGCATTCAATCGAATCGAATCGAATAAAAAAATTTTGAGTTAATCGAGTTGACGAATCATATTTTATCATCCTAATTTGATTTGAATTTTTCTCGAATCGAGTCGAGTGAGATGGAATTCGAATCGAATCGAATATATTTGTTCGAGTTAAATTTTAAAAAATAATTTTGGGTCATTATAACCATTGTCACCCATCGTAATAAAATTTGTCCAAATTAACCAAATTTTTTATTAACTTTCATCACCAAATAATTTATTTATTAATCTTTTATATACGTGTTAGCTTCTTTGCTTGCTTAGTTGTTTCAATTATCTTCAGATTTTTGTCACTATGTATTTTGGAATTAAAAAATATATTAAATGTAAAAATGTGATTTTTTAATAAAAGTTATTTTAAAGATAAAATGTGAAATTGATACCAATATAAAATTTTAACACGAATATTTTATGGCATAATTAATAATTCAATTTTAATATAAATATTCAATATGACTAAACAATTCAATAATATAAATAATATAAAATGTGAAATTTAATTTAATAATATAAATAGTAGATATAAATAAAATTATTACTATTTATGTTTAGTGATTTTTTTTGGATAATTTTAATTTTTTATTTGTGAGTAAAGGATGAGAAGTAAAAGTTTAGGGAAAAAATAAAAAGTTTTGGAGAATAAAAGTTTGAGGGAAAGTAAATAGGGGGAGTAAAATTTTGAAGGGAAAATATTTAAAATAATTGGAGGGGAGATGGGTTTAGGGTAGATGGGAGGTGAGATGGGAACGGAGTAAAAGTTTTAGGGGAAAAGTGGGAGGGAGTAAAAATTTTGGGGGAAAATAAAAAGTTTTGAGGGTTTTTGGGAGTAAAATTTTCAGAAAAAGTAAATGGGAGAGTAAAATTTTGGTGGGAAATGGATTTTGGGTAGATTGGGGGGTTGGGATGGGAGGGGAGTAAAAGTTTTGGGGGGAAAGTGGGAAGGAGTAAAAGTTTTGAGGGAAAAGTAAAAAGTTTGGGAGTTTGGGGTAAAAATGTAAAATATTATAGTTTGATATTCGAATTATTCGAATTTGAAAACTCAACTCGATTCGAACTCGAAATTCGAATTTTTTTTCGATTTTTTCGAGTCGAATCGAGTTTTGCTCACCCTGTTAGCTATGATATCTGGACTCGAGTGAGTATCAGTTACGGGTAGCTCAATCTTTTTTCTAATTATAATCATATTATCTAAAAGATCATACTCAATAATCACATTCATATATGTCAGACATAGATACTTAAAGAAGAATGAAAAGTTCGGGTAACAAAGCTGATCAGTGCCACACTGTTAAGCTATGTTAATCAGACTAGAATGATTGTCATAAACGGATATATGTCTCACATGGGTATGTTCAAATTTTTCTAGGTTTTTCCATGTATATGAAGTGGTCTTGGAAAGTTATGTCTCTATACCGTGTAAAAAAATAGGTAACATATGGTATCACACAGATACTTAAAAGAAAAATGAGTCGAAGAAACATGGATGGTTAGGGTGACCAGTGAAATAAAATACATGAACCAAGACAAATTCACACATAGGGCAACTATAGGCTATAAACATATACAAGATGCAATATACGTAGCGAGTGAAAATTGACTTTCACAAAATGTGTTTATTAAACATACAAACTTAAAAAAAAAAAAAAAAAAAAAAAACAAAACAAAACAAAAGGGGGTCATCAGATACATATACAGATGAACTCTTGCTCTAGCAAGACCTTGATGAGTGCAAGGGCCATATCTTTAACACGAGTCCTTATCCTATGAATTTTTTCTTCTCATATGGTGAAGAATGAGAGGTGATCCTTCAAATAAATCCAATAGATAATTTTCCAGATCCTCTGGGGTATACTTAATGTATTTTCCAGAATTCCTTCCACTCTCTAGCTGACTCCCAAATCTCCCCATGAAGGATCGATAAGCTGGAATTACTTTCTCTGATATAGAAATTCGAAGCTCTTCACGAAGTTGAGGATCAGGGACCTTCCAACCTGTCTGAATCCTATATATTTCTTCAAAACATGCATTGAAGTTCTTAAATCTCTCCTTCAAGGTCACCTTGGAGGCATTGTTAGAGCTACCACCTATTCCTTCATCCTTCAGACAATACAGAGCTTTCATCCAACAAGCCCGAAGATAACTTGTAGCATACTGTCGTACTTGGCCACGCCGCTTACGAACCCAATTGTCTCCCAAAAGCTTACCCAACTCAGAATCCTTCACCTTTTGCACTATATACAGAATATTATTCATCAAAAATATACAATGCAATGCACCATCCTCATACAGTTTCGATTTCTCCTCGAGATTGGACTCCAAGGAGGATATCAACAACAACAGCCTTTTAGCAAATGGAGTCGTAGTCTCAAGCTCACTATCTTCACTCTGTAATCCATCATCTTCTTCATCCTCATCACTCTCCAATAACAAATTCAAAGTCTTGCTATAATCGACAAGCAGTTTGACATAATTCATCACATAACGTGTAAGTGGATGAATCTCACCATTCTGCATAGGTTTCTTTGAGGCCTCACTCTTCACAGCATTCTCAAACTCCACAAAAGTCCCTTTCGCTGCATCGCCTAATCCAGACAGCACTCCCTTTGCTTCACTACACAGGAATTCATCTGTAATCATCATCTCAAGATCGAGCAATGCATCAGCCAACACATCATACATATCCAGAATTCTAAACAACTTCTCAGATGATCTTTTCCCAATAGCCACTGCTTCGCCAAAATTCAATAACTGCATTACACATCCTTTAGCAGTCTCACTAAAACAAATTTCTTTGATCAAATCGAACCCATTAAAGATCTGATCACAAAGCCTCTTTTCCCCACTCAAAAGAACCCTAACAGTAATCTTAATTGCCTGAATCCATTTCTTCATCTTTTCATCCAAAGCTTTCCACTCAATCTTCTGAACTTCCTCAATACTCAACTTCTCAACTCCAAGAATCACCAAATACTCATCCAAAGCATCACGCCTAACATTACTATAAGTTTGAACGCACTCTTTTTCATAGCCAGACCGGATCATCCGGTCTGCAATCTCCTTCAACTCCACAACAGCATCAGCATTTATCAAATCAACACATAAATCATCTCCCAAACTCGCTCCTCGCTCGTGAAAGCACCCTCTTACGCTATCAACCTCTCCGAAACTCTCAAATTCCTCATCAATCTCCCCTTCATTCGCTGCGAAAGAAAGGGAAACCCTCCGGATCGAACCGTAAAGCCCCTCCGCGTCGAGTGGGACGGTGTTCCTAATCAAAATAAGCCGAAACTCATCTTCTAGCCTCGACATAGCCAACTGAACAGCGGCCTCAGCCCGGTCCATGATTTCATTATCGGACCGAATCGACACATCAACAACCAATTTAAGGATTTCGTCAACCGCTGAGAGGTACTCGGCGGCTTCATGGGGAGAGTCTTCCCAAGGAAGAGAGTGACGGGAAGCGTCAGGGTTAGATGAGGAAGAATCCCACCAGAGGATCACTTTCTCGGCGGCGTCAAACCGGACGCCGGTACTGTCAGAGTCTTTTTTTATTAAATTGGTGATGTTGGATAAGCGGTTATCGAAGCTCGAGAAAATCAAAAGCATATCTTCACGAACCTCTTTTGCAGTGTTGAGACTCTTCACTATCTGCTGAGCCGCCGCCATAACCCGGTCTTCGCCTCCAGCATCAAGGCTAGTCGTAGTCGTAGTCGTTCCCATAGTCGATGCTTCAGTCCTCTACTCGCTCCAGTTCTCCGGTTTCTTTTTAACCTTTGTAACAACCAGGGGATTGGAGGCGGCTCAGAGTGGAGGTGAAGTGGAAAGGGCCATTTTGTGATGTTCCGGTTCGCCTGTGATTACTGGTTTTGTGTGATTTCTTGTCTCTTTTTTTTTTTTTTTTTTTTTTTTTTTTTACGGGAACTGAAAATTTTGAAGGGAATTGGTTTGGACCGGCTGGTTTGGAGAGAGGAAATGGAAATGTGGTCTTATCGTTTAACAAGAATTTCTAATTTTAAGTGTAATTATTAACATTTTCAATTAAAATTTATTCACTATATTTATTTCCTATCAATTACATCATATGCGATAACTTAGTTAAATACCAATTGGGTAAATTTTATAAAATGGGTAAACAATACTGGTAGTCCTTTAATTATGGTTTTTTATTATTTATTAAAAAAAATTACAAAATGATCATTTAATTATTTAATTTTGTGGATTTTTGGATGTTTTTATTTTTATATTAATCAATTAGTGACAAAAAAGATAAAATTAGATAGTAGATGACTATTTTATAACTTTTCACAATTTGGTGATAAAAATATAATGACTTCTACAATAATATTATTAATAATTGAATTATAATTTTTAAATCAAGATTTATTGTTTGTATAATAATGATTCAAACTCAAATCATTGAAAATTAAAATAAACACCCACGGACTGTTAGATTTAACTTTCTTTTTTAATAGCAATTTAACTTTTTTATAATTACTCCTTTAAAAAAAAATAATTTTAAATACAGAATTTAGGAGCATTATTTTGATTTTAGCCATTCTTCCGGTCCAAATATTTGTTCTTAAAATTTATTTAAATTTCACTATCAATATGTAAAAAAGAACTTATATTCTTTGACAATTTATGAAATCACTCTTAGAAGTTTATACTTTTTTCCTTAAAATTTGTTTAAACTTCACCATCAAAATGTAAAAGCCAACTTACAATCTTTGACAATTTATTATACTGGGATTGTAAAGATTTTTATTTCTTTTTACAATTTTTATTTAACTAATAATTTTAAAAATTTATAATTATTCGATTTTTTAAATTATTATTTATTTAAAATTGGATACAAATTTTACAATTAATTGACAAGTTAAGATCTAGACTAATTATTTTAAATATATTGTAAACCAATTATGTCACTTAATAATAAAAGTATTTTTTTTACCGGATGTGAATAATTAATATTCTTACTCGATGCAAAAGTAAAGGTGTAAAGTAATTATTTTAAGCACGTTATCTAATATTAAACAAAACAAATTTCAAACCGCTGCATACACTAAAAATCGACTTGCAAATTTACGTCCGAATCTAACCTTTTAATATATACTTTTAAATTAAAAATAAAATTAATTCTTAAAATTATCTTTTATTTTAAATTTTTTATAATTATTCAATTGTTAATCCTAAATCAAATCTGTAAATAAATAAATTTAAATATGTTATTGAAAAATTAAAAAATTTATTTATTACACTTATCATAGATGTTTTTAAACTCCACTAATAAGAATTTAAGGGTGACATATAGCCGATTGAGGATATACATGGCCGTTCCTAAATTTTCTTTGGCCCGGGGCGAACTGAAAAAAATGAGCCCCTAACACACTTCTTCTTTGAAATACTAAGTCATATAAAAAGATATAAAAATTCGTTACATCCTATATAAATTTAAAAAATGTATATGAAAGATACATATTATACTTATAAAAAGCATTTCTTTCGAGCATTTCTTGATGCAAAGTCATTTATGATCATATCTACATCAATTTTATCTAACATATTTCTCTCAATAGATAACATTGCTAGACCATTTAATCTCTCCTGCGACATTGTCGATCTCAAGTAATTTTTCAATAATTTCAACTTCGAAAAACTTCTTTCAGCGGAAGCTACTGTCACAGGCATCGTCAATAGGATCCGATATGCAATGGAAACGTTAGGATAACAATCTGCATTTTTGACAAATTCAAGAATATCAATTGTTGTCATTGACTCATTTGGTAAAGTCATTTGTAACACTTTCATTTCAGAATAAAGGTCATCAGCATCAACATCTGACAAATTATTATGAGAAAATATATCTTTGAAGTTATTGCAACAATCTCTTAATCTATTGCTTTCTAAAGACTTCAACCTTGTTGAGTCAATTAAAAATCCAAAAACATTTTCAAAAATCTTTTGTCGAAACCATTTCAAAATCGGGTTTTGAAAAATGGGGATCGACTTTTAAATACGAAAATGGGAGTCGCCACCAATCCCTTTTTACTTAGGTGTGATTGGATCACCTTGTAAAACATTTTATTTAAAACATTTAATTTTGGTCTACGGAAAAATAGAAAATAGGTTCGGGAGTCGATTACGTATGAGGAAGGGTTAGCACCCTCATAACGCCCAAAAATTGGTACCTAATCGATAAAATCATGTCCAAATATTTGAAACTTAAAAGTATTTAAAAATATGATTTCTAAAAAACTTCGAACAATTTGATTTAAAATTTGAGAATTCTTCGATCCGAAAGAATATAAACATCACATCCAGCACGATTGGACATGATATTTTAAAACCCTCGTAACTAAGATCATCTCATAATTTATAAAACTTCGAGCAATTTTGATTTAAAATTTGAGAGTTCTTCGACCCGAAAGAATATAAACATCACATCCAGCACGATTGGACATGATATTTTAAAACCCTCGTAACTAAGATCATCTCATAATTTATAAAACTTGTTAAAATGATATTTAGTTATTTAGCCAAACGAAAAATCAACACCCAGCACGATTGGGCATTATTTCCCAAATTTCTAAATACCAAAATATTGCCTTATTTTAAAAACCTTTAAATAAAATATTAATTTTGCAAAAACGTAATTTTATTTTAAACAATAACCATGTGACAATATTTCATTTATACATTATCGAATATAAATATTAAAAGCATTTATAGTACATTAACATCTAACATAGACAATACAAAATACAACTAAAATAACTAAAGTAAAAATAAGAATATATTAGTAAAATAATAATATAGGTTAATATAAAAATAATAGCAAAATGAAAAAAACAATGGTAATGAAAATAATATAAATAATATTAATAATAAAACAATAAATTATGATAATAATATTAATAATACTAGGGTTAGTTATAAATAAAATAGTAATAGTAATATCAAAAATAATATATATTGTATAAAAAATATTGTTAAAAGAATAAATAATATATAACTTTAAACAAAATTACATTTATAATAATCTAATACATATATTTTATAAAAATAATAAAAATAAATATGTATTATAAATAAACTTTATACCAAGTAAAATTTTTAAAAAATAATATAATATAATACTATATAATATATAAGTTAAAAATATAATATAATAAATAATATATTATTAAACTAAATAAAATAATATATAATAATTAAATATATACAAAATATAATAAATAATAAAAAAATATAATAATATATAAATTATTAAACAAGAAAATAATATATATAGTAATAATTAAATATATGCATAGAAATAATAATGAAATAAAAGAATTTTATCTATATGTATTTTTTACAAAGTTAACAAAATAAAGAATATAAAATTTAATATAATAAAATATTTTAAAAATAATATTTAGAATAATAAAATAAAAATAAATAAATAAAGGATAGAGGATTAAATTGAAACAAAAAGCAAATTTTAGGGCTAAATTATAAAAATAACAGTATAATAGGACTTAATTGTAAACTAGAAATAACACGGAAGGATTAAAATAGCAAATAACCCGTTTAATAAAAAACACGCGGATCCAATTCGGGTTTCTGGGTCGACGCGCGGACCCTGCTAAACAAAACGGCGTCGTTTCTTTTTGTTTATAAAAGTTAGTTTTAATAAAAAAAATTCATTTTGAATCTGTTTTAAAAAAAAGTTAAGGAATCCTCTGGAAATCCCTCTAGGTCTTCGGTCGCCAGGTCTCCGATCTCTGCTTCCACACGCCTCACGCGCCGTCACCTTTGGCGACGCACAGGTAACCTTTCGCTTTCGTTTTTCCTTTCAAACAGTATCTATAAAACGTAAGTTTAAAAAGGAAAAAAAAAAACACTAAAAAAAATTACCCAAACCAGAATTTCGGTATTTTATTTTCTTGAAATATTTCGGTATTCTCTGTGAATATTTTTCAGTCTCTCTCCCCCTTTTTTACAAGTTTACATGGGTTTTATACCCGAAAAAATAAAAAGGAAATAATAAAAGATGCCATTTTTGCTGCGGATTGTTTCCTTTCTTTTGCAGGTGAGCGAAGATCTTGCGATGAAGGGTAAGCGCGGCTGACCAGACGAGGTTCGTGCGCGTTGATGGTGGCATGATCGAGGGCTGAGTGGCTGCGACGATTGCGCTGACTCCCGCCATGCGCGCGATCGTTGGTCCGCATTGCGCGCGCGATCATTGGGTTTAGGAGTTGCTTGGAGTCTGTTGTGGCGCGAGGAAGCTTAGGGTCTTAGAAACCCTAGGTTTCTGATTTAAAGCTGGGCCCTTTTGGGCCATCACTATTTTGGGTCTGAGTTTTGGGTCAGGGGTTTAGGTTTAGTTTGGGTTTACTGGGTAGTGGGTCTGTTTAGGTATTGGGCCTCTAGATAGGTAATTGGGCTCGAGTTTTGTAAATGGACTGTTTAAAATACATTTATTATTATTATTATTTTATATTCTGTTTTATGGGCCCGGGCAAAAATGGGCCATTACAGCTGCCCCTCTTTGCTCATTGTCGTGAAACGAGAATAGAGCAAAGACTATAAAGGATCAATTTTGCCCGGTCTTGGTAGAGCCTCGACTTCTTGACCCTCGCCATCTTCAAATGGTTTCCAACTCCACTGCAACTTGAATGGTATTGGAACTTCATCTTGATTTCAGTGAGTTTGATAGCTTCAACTTCATGAAGGCAGTATCCACTATCTTTTGATCTGCTCCATTACAAACTCAGGGAGACCAGATCTGATATTTTCAATCTGATCCCTACAAACTCAGGGATCACCAGACTGATGTCTTCGATCTGCTTCTTGCAAACTCCGAAATTGCCAGATCTGCTACCTTTCAATCTGATCTCTGCAAACTCAGGGATCACCAGACTGATGTCTTCGATCTGCTTCCTGCAAAATCAGGAATTGTCAGATCTGCTATTTTCAATCTGCTTCCTGCAAAGCTCAGGAATGCCAGATTTGCTATCTTCAATCTGCTTCTGCAAAGCTCAGGAATGCCGGATTTGCTATCTTCAATCTGCTTCCTACAAAGCTCAGGAATGCCAGATTGGCTATCTTCAATCTGCTTCCTGCAAAGCTCAGGAATGCCAGATTCGCTATCTTCAATCTGCTTCCTGTAAAGCTCGGGAATGCCGATTGGCTATCTTCAATCGCTTCGCAAAGCTCGGGAATGCCGATTGGCTATCTTCAATCTGGCTTCGCAAAGCTCGGAATGCCGATTTGCTATCTTCAATCTGGCTCGCAAAGCTCGGGAATGCCGGGAATGCCGATTGGCTATCTTCAATCGCTTCTGCAAAGCTCGGAATGCCAGTTGGCTATCTTCAATCTGCTTCTGCAAAGCTCGGGAATGCCGTTTCGCTATCTTCAATCTGCTTCCTGCAAAGCTCAGGAATGCCAGATTCGCTATCTTCAACCTGCTTCCTGCAAAGCTCAAGAATGCCAGATTTGTTATCTTCAATCTGCTTTCTGCAAAGCTCAGAAATTCCAGATTTGCCATCTTCAATCTGCTTCCTACAAAGCTCAGGAATGCCAGATTGGCTATCTTTGACCTTACTACATTGTCTTTTAAAGGACATAACCTGTAGAATGGGTATATGATTATGTCTAATAATTAGGATGCCTTGATTGAAATGCCTCAAATGCTCCTAATTAGACATGCTATAAATGTAAAACTGATATGAGCATGATTCCCGCTTAAGGTATTATCACTCATTTTTCTGTCAAGGTTTCATCTTAGTTCCCCCTTGAAGTATCATTTTCTTGCTCAATTATTTTGCCCCGTGGTAATTCTGAGTCCATTCCACTTGAACCTTGGGATATGAAGTTTGTGCCTCCTACTGTAATAACATTTGACTTCTTCCATCCAATCTATTACCATTCAGAGGTACAGAACTTGTATCGTTTTTCACCATTCCCTAGGTGTATAAATCTGAAATTTATATGAATGCAGGGTCTCCCGACAATGATCCCCTTTTACACTTGGCTTGACATTATTCGTCATTTGCAGATATGGTATCACCAACGAAATTGTCTTATCCCATAAGAATCCGAATAGATAATCATTTTCCAATATTTCCAATCTCTTAGGCTTGGTGAGTTCTGAACAATAGTCCTGTTTCAGATTCTCATATTATTTAGAAGCTTCCAGAGTAATATACGAAACTCCTTTTATGAAAGTGTTTTTAATCCATTAATCATTATTTCAATATAAATGCTTGAAAAAGAACACGAGAATGGACGAGAAAGAAATTGTTCAGAGCATAGCTCGAGAAAAATAATTTAATCAAAGATAACCCAGAAATAAAAGAAAATTGATTTGGGTGTATCTCAAACGAATAAAGCAATCAAAGATAAGGAATCCAAAATGGGTAGGATAGAAGCTAGGTGCCCTAGATATCGCAGCCTGAGCTTCTTTGTTCCAACTTCTTGAGGACCATTTTAAGCTCAATATGTGTTTAGGGGATCCGGATTACTTTGTCGATGCCCCAAGATGTGACATACTTCCTCTTTGCTAATTCGGGCGTAGCAAGACTCTTCAGATGCCCCCTTTATTCAAAATTTGAGCCGCCTTTTACGGGTTTTCAACTCAAAGCCCCTTTGGTCTCAAAGCGCCTTTTTGCGGGTTTTCGCCTTGGCCTCTCCTTTGTCTTTTTTTTTTTACTCAAGGTACCCTTTGCGAGTTTTCACCTTGGACCTTTCCCTTTCAGGTGAAATACTTCTTGTTTGAACCTGAATTCACCGGATTAGGCAAGTATTCGCCATTTGTTTCGGTCAATATCAATGCTCCTCTAGAACAGGCACTACATAAGACCTTCCCAGTTTGGCATATGCTTTCCTCTAAAATCGTTTTGTAGGAGAAAAATCTGTTTCAACATCAGATTCCTATTGTGGAATTCTCTAGGATGAACCTCTTTGTCGTAAGCTCGCATCATCCAACCGTGATGGAAAACTTTTAACCTTTTCTTCGATTAGGTTCAATTGGCAAAAACGCTTCAATTCTATAATGGGTGAGACGTTGCCCCAGTAAAGGTTCTGGCCAACGTTCGATAATCATAGAGAGTAGTGATAGCTTCTTATGCCAATCTTTACAAGTCTTAGCCACCTTTTTTTTGTTTTTTTTGGCAACCTTTGCTGCACTGTGATATGCTGCCTGATCTTTGGGCAAACTGTAAACTTTGTACAGTTATTTAAACGCGATCCTTTATGGCATCCTGCTA